>JAWWMP010000081.1:123660008-123743890 GCA_035047865.1 Dendrocincla tyrannina
TTCTGGGATTTGTTCTGTAGATTCATAGTGTTCGATTATATATAATTGTAATATATGTGAATATATATATATATATACTTTTACTAAAATTGTCTTTTTGGGTACTTTTTTTTCCTTCTCTCTTGGGGGGGAATCCGTGTGGCCGGCCCTTGGGCTTGGCAGGGAGCCAACCCAAACCACCACATGCTTAAAGACTGCCTGAACTGCTTATGGGAGGTGAAAAGTAATTGTCTTTGCATCACTTGGGTTTTCTTCCTCTCCTTCCTTCTCTCCTTTGTTACACTGCAATTAACTCATTCTATGAGGCTTTTTCACTTTTGCTCTCTCCTTCATCCCAATGGGGGACAACGGTAGGGGAGTGATATAGTGACCACGTGGGTCCTTAGCTGCTGGCCAGGGTCCACCCACAACACTGAAAATGTTAAAAGGGAAGTGGTTATGTTAGATTTGATTTGCACTAAGAGAGACATTGGTTAAAAATTTAGTTGTCACAAAATAGTTGCTGTTAAAAGGAAGGACTGTAAGCAGAAGGAATAAGTTAATGAATCTCAGAAAGGATAGACTTCAATGAGCTCAGAGACCTGTTAAGTAAGATATCTTGGAAAGAAACTTGAGGGACAATAGGAATGCAGAAAATCTTGCATTGACTGTGCTCAAGGTAGAATAGAAAATTCTCCCGAAGCACAAGTTGAACAAAGGAATAATATGGCAGCACCAAGTTTCTTTAACATCCTGAAAAGTGAAAAGGAATTGTACAAAATGTGGAATCAAAATGCCATAACTATAATGAAGTAGAAAGGAAGAACAGAGTCATCTAAAAAGATGTCAGAAAAGCTAAACCACATAACAGTATAGAAGATTGTCATTAGATTAACTTCCTCTGATTTTTGATACAGCTGTTAGTTAGCAGAAAAGGAGAGTATATAGCAGATGATACAGAAAAGGCCTTTTTCACTTCCGCAACAGTGGCTAGTTGACCAGCTATTTAAAAAAATCAATTTTAACTAGAGGGTATGCAATAAAAGAACTGGCTAATCAGTGTTTGACTAAGTGAATTTAATGGAAATGGCATGATGAGATTCACTGAGGTGTGTTCAAAGGACGAGCTGAATCTGTGTGTGGATTATTAGAGATTGTTTTCAGAAACTTATGGAGGTCATGTAAGGTAAAGATACGGTGGATATGGGCAGGTGTTATACCTATTTTTAAGAAAAGGATGATCCAGAAAATTATCAGGTCAGCCCAGTCTTGACTCCAAGAAATTTACTAGAACACACTATTAGCAATCAATTTATCAACACCTAGAGGATAATAAATTGGCAAAAAATCAGGAGCAAATTAAGTTGAAGCAATATAATTTCCTTCTTTGACAAGGTAGCAGATTTTGCGTATAAAGAGGAAACAGTAGATGTGCTATATGATCAATTAAACAAGATTTGACACTTATCATGTGAGCAATTTTCATAAGCATGTTCAGGAAATTTGCCTAGAAAAACTGTCTTAAGGTAGACATCCAGTGGAAAAACAGTGACTGTGTACAGCAAAATATTAAGGATAACAACTGTTATTTGTTCAGTCTCCTTTGTTACAAACATTTAAATAATACTTGAGACACATTTAAGAACAGTTCTAAGGTAAGCAAGCAGGAGTACTCCACAGGCTTGCACGATTTTTTTTTTTTTATTTTGAAGTGCCTGAGGCTTCAAAAGTGTTCAAAGAACTCTGCATCTCTGAAAAGAAGATTTACACATTTACAGCTGGATAAACACATAAGCCGTTAATACA
The DNA here is from genome assembly GCA_035047865.1 of Dendrocincla tyrannina. Taxonomy (NCBI): domain Eukaryota; kingdom Metazoa; phylum Chordata; class Aves; order Passeriformes; family Dendrocolaptidae; genus Dendrocincla; species Dendrocincla tyrannina. The sequence goes on from JAWWMP010000081.1 coordinate 123,661,794, forward strand.
GAGCAACTGATGTCTATGATGTGTTATATCCACATAGTTTGCTTGTGTGTTCAAGTCATTAGATCCATTTTTGCCTGTAATGGTATAAAGATACTTGGTGTTATCTTAGTTCAGGGTTTATGTTCATTTTTTTTTCAACCTTTACAGTTTTATGATCTATGTAATTTTTGCATTAGGCCTTAAAAACATTTTGATAACTGAAAGATTTAGGCTTTGCTCCAGAAAGCTACTAAACACATTATTAATTTTAAGCATTCTCACTGAACAACTAAAAGTGTGCTTAGGATGGTGCTCAGGAATCAGCTAAAATCTCACATATCTGTGAGCTTCAAGCAGCACCCCTCCTAATTTGCATTGCTGTTCAGTATGTGAGGGGGAGACCCGACCCCAGAAGGTTCAAAATTGTTCTGAATTTCCTGTTTTAGCACAGCACTTCTGCAGAAAATCACGTCTGAAAAATCTGTGTCCTAAAATTATTTTGCATCTTGTTATATGGGTCTAGCCTCCAGCAGAAGGTAATTTTACTCACTAATCTTCATACCTTTGAAACACAAAGTGAAGACTAAAAGGTGCTGACATAAATGTGTTAAAACACTCTTTGGGAGCAATGTTGTGGTAAAATAAAAGATCACACTTTGTCTTTTTAATTTAGTGGTGTTTTGATCAGTATTTCACTAAAGCAACTCTGTGTCAGCATGTGAAAGCCCATTGGCTGTTTTTTTTCTCTTCATTTTTTTCTCCACCATACCAAGGTAGAATCAACAGCAAATACTCTGATAGATTGCCATTCTGTTTCTTTACACGACAAAAGAATGTTTTAACGATTTATTGTTCATTTCAGTCCACCACCATGTTATATCAGGTGTTCCACGTATGCCTGAAAGCTTTTGCTCCGTTATGGAGACCTTTGTTGTTAAAACAGGATGAGGTCTTGTAGTTCCTAACTCTGAAAGTTGCTAATGGTTCCATTCCCAGTTGCTCCAAGGGTGGCCCCAAGTCCCAGGACAGGCGGAGCAGAGCTGTGGGACGCACACTGCCTGTGGCTTGCCTTCCCTCAGAACATGTGGCATGTCCTTTCTCTATGGCTGTCCTTATGGGAGGTTGGCTAAAAGTCTCCTCTGGCACCCCTCTGGCACTAACAAGGCTGAAAGAATTTGAGAAGGATGATGGGAACACCTATTTCTGAGCCTTTCAAAATAACAACAACACTGCTATGGGCTAGGAAAATGGTGTGATTTTTAGTGGCATGAAATGTGCACAACTACTGCAGCCCCTGCTGCATGAGGTGGTAGTGGGGAGCTGCTGGAGACCACACAGGGCATGGGGAGCCAAAACCACTACTGGTACTGGTATGGTACAACTGGGAGCAAATTGTCTCAGATCACTTCTGAGTCTGCTTTCTGAGAAAATTAGTTTACCAAAGTCAAACTGCCAGGAGTGAACTGATATTTTTATAACTTCAGAAAGCATGGGACTAGGATTGGGAAGAAAACTGAAAAGGTGAGTTTTTGGCCACTGCCTAGTCTGGGATCCATCCTGATGAGGCACATTCTGGAGTGAGACAATTAGCAGGATGGATTTAGTGAATAAGTTAACAAAGACAGGGAAAACTGAGTGAAATCGCCCCTCACCGTGCTACCTTGGCTGACCAGAAAATACCCAGCTGCGGTTGAGTTCCTCCAGCACTGACCAGCTATAGTATATGGTGACCCTACAAAGACCTCCTGTGAGGACAATTTTTTTCCAAACAGGTCTCTGAAATTTCAGGTGAACGGTTCAGCACTCCCTGAGTGGTATTAGGTAGCACAGTCATTTCCCATTACCAATCACTTCTCTATGTAATGCAATAGAAATGTATATTCAGCATGCTTAATTTAACATGCTACTAATTTGCTGTATTAAACAGCTTTTACTGTACAGTTTCATAAGTCTCATGGCCTCCAGAAGAAATTATTTTATTTAAATGTCTAATATTAGTATACTGGAAAGAGATGCTCTTTTGTGTACATGGTATAATTACTTTTTATATCAATTTTTTATATTTCTTTGACACAAATATTTTATCAGTTTCCTTGGTACATTTTACTTTTATAATCTCCATTACAAAACTGATTATGTTGCACACCTTGCATTTCCTTTGGGTTTGTAGTTTCGTCTTATAGCAGAGGCTGAAATAGTTGTTTACAGGCTTTCTCTACTTGCTCTCTGCTTCTTACATTTATTGTAAGATACAGAGTTTGGTATGGTTTGGTTTGCCTCTCAGTCCACAGAGCCATCCTTTATTTTGAGTTGATTTGCTGAGCACTGCTGGGCACCCTTCATTTCAGGAGAAAGTATGAAAAGTACAGGGATGGGGAACTTGATAGTGTCTTCTGTTATAGGGGTCTTCTTGAGATCACTCCTCTCATTTGAAAGCATTAACAAAATCTCAACAAATTCTGTGCCAAACAAGCATTACTATTCTATTTGAATACTCCAGTATTTTGCATAATTGCTGCAATAGTGTACTATTGACAGTGTATTATCAATATGCTTAAATCTACTGGCACATAACAAAAGTAACAGCAAGTCCAAGGATTTTTCATGATTGAATATTGTCCTAGATTTCCAACAACCTCTTCCTTTATTCTTTTTCTTAATGAATTTGTGTGTCCATTACGATCACTGACCTACAAGAGCCTAAAGACACAGTCCAGAAAACAGAAAATAAACCTGATCAATTATTTTCTGATACTTTTACTTTTTAAATTGTGATTATGACTACTAATTTATTCAACATACTGAATGAAAAAATCATTTGTGCCTACAGAATATATTTCAGTGACTGTGTGATATTAAGATTATGTAGTGTGATATTTCTTTTGAATTGAAGAGCTCCCTTTTTTAAAGAAATGTATCTTCCTGATGGTTTTGATTACCTTTATGCATGAAAAAAAGCTATTTTATTTCCGAGCAATGGAGTGAATCTAAAATGAATGTTGCTCTGAACCTCTTCTCCTGACAAAAGATTTAGTTTCCATAAAAAAACCCCACATTTCTAGGCATCTTACATCCAGTAGGATATTATTTACATTCATTTCATCAAAGAGTGTTCCCAGTGATCACATTTGAAGCAGTCAGTACTGTACAGAATAATGATAATTTAGTCTGAAATTCTCACTCGAACGTCACGACAAACAGTGCAAATTTTGCTTGGGTTGAGAACATAAGCAGCATTCTCAGTTATATAAAAAATCTTAAAAGGCAAAAATACAAAGCTACAGTTGATCCAGTGAAGTTTGTTCTGAATCATTTTATTTTTGTTCGTTTATTTATTTATTTTATTTCAAGGAAAAAGCCTCATGTCAAATAAATAATACCTCAGAATAAGAAAAAAAAAAAAACCTGGTGTTGGAAGGCAGCACAAACAAGTCTGCATTTTTGAATTATATTGGTGTAATTGCAATCAATTTGGTCCCATAGATGTTGAAAAAAATCCATGTGCTCAGAGGGGCTGGGAGAACCACACAAAGATGTAAGTTTTCCCTCTCACATGATCCAGACCATGAATGTACAGCACCATTTTTTTAAAAATCTTCCCTTTCACTATTTTAAAAGTACTGCTAACTTCCTTTTAGAAGGTATTTCTAGTAACTAGGGCAGGTTTTCCTTCTCAGATTATCACTATATGCTAAATCTTCCATTTTTCTCATGTTTGTTTTTATTTACTTTCACCAGAGTTTTTAAACTATGGTCTTCACTCAGATGCATTTAGAAGGCTATCCTACATAGACTTAAGGCTCGCACATTTCTTTGCTACAATCTCACCTCAAATTGTTCCTTAGACTTACTCAGTCTTTTCTCAGTTATTTTTTTTTTCTTCCAAAGAAGAAGCCAATGAGACCAGCTTACGCACATCTGCACAGGGGGCTGCATCCCTTTCCTTAGCTCAGTACTTTTCCTTTTGCACAAGGGGATATATGGTATCCTATGACTGATGTTTTCTTCCACAAAACCCAAGATACCATAATCACACTCATACTCAGAGATTAACAAATTTGGAGAATAGTCTGCTCTCTCATAATTGCTTCTATTTTTTTTTTCCCCAGTGTTTAATTTTCTTTCTTACTTTTTTCATCTGCTATGAAACCTGAATCAATATACCATAGCTAAAGTAGCTAACTGTAAAGCTATCTTAGTTTTTTCACGGTTTTTAATCACTGTTTATACAGAGTGGAACAGAAAACACATCCATAGCCTTCTGATTGCTTTGAAATTATTATGATTCCTTTCTTATACAGGAATTTATGCTGCTAATACAAATGGAAAAAAAAAAAAAGCCTATAAATCAAAAATTAAATTCCTAACAGATCCAGAGCATTGATGGGTTTGCCTGCAGGCAAACAGAAATAGTACTTTTAGTCATGCATTCACTTTAAATCTTGACAGCCTAAGCTCTGTTCCTATCACTTATTACATGTGAAATTTCTAGCCTTTATTACTGCATAGCTTGTTGCATTTGATTTAAAAACAGATTTTGGACTCAGCATGTTGTTTTCTGTATGAAGATGATGTCTCCTGTAGAAATTCTGCTGTATTTGTTTGGTTAACAAGAAAAGGATAATACCTTCAACATATTAAAAAACATCAGAAACAGACACCATGGTATCTTCGCTGCATTTGGGTTTTAGTGAAGCAGGCATCATGGAAATAGTATCCAGATTTTCAGGCACTGCTGTTTGGAAACTGTTTTATTAAGTCTTAAAATAAGAACATAGGGTTCATGATACAGAACTGAGAAGGGCCTGTCCTGACATTGCAAATGAACAGTGGAATTCATTTTCAGAAATATAGTAAACCCTTAATGGCTGCAGTAATCAGAGATGCAGGAGAAGGCTGTGCTTCAGAGAACCACTTAGTGGATTTGCAATTAGGCATTGCTTCTCACATAATGTAACACCTCTAATTATATAGAAGGCTGTAATTCAGTCTAGGAGCTGCTGGTGCACTGCAAGGGCACCATTTAGGTGGCTTAGAAAGAGCAATAGAAATATGAGGTTGGGTTATAGATTTAGTAGTCTGTGAATAAATAAGTAAGGCTGGATAAATGAAAAGCTGTAACTTGTTATATATTTTAAAGTCTTATGAATAATATCAGAAGAAGAAATTTAAAGTATACTTAATTTAAAAGCAAATGGAGTAAGTAAGATTACGAACAGCATAGAAGGCTGTATGCAACACAGAGGCACAATAGCTACGTATTAATATGCAGTGAATTATTAACTATAATATTCCTCTGAAAGTTTATTTCTTGGTGAATCCTGTTAGACTTGGAGCATACTATCTGAAAATACGTTATCCAGCCCACCAGGACTGATACTTAGATAGTGCTATTGATGCATAATGTCAAAGGGAATTTTTTGATTTAAAGAAATAGGTTAGAAATTGCATGCCTTTTTGGCAGGTTATGTTGCTGGTTTTCCAAAAACTTCTGGCAAAAGCATTGGCTATTTTACTGAAAAGTAGCAAATGTATGCATAAAGATACATGATTTATTATGAGTCCTAAGAAACAAGAAATTTCTAATATTTATTGGCATTAAAATGTATGTTCCTTTTTTCAGTCTTGCATGAGTGAGATTATCCTAGGAAACAGCATAACAAACATGAATCTTACATTGTCAGAGAAGTGCCCCTCCTGTAACTGCTTTCAAGTGAAGTGTCATTGAGGGAAAGAGGATATTAAGCCTCTACCCTTGGGATCCTCAAAGGCAATGCCTACATTAACCTTCATCTATCTGGGACTGCAAATAGCCACGCAGTAAAGTAGTATTGATTGTGTGCATTAGATCAGTCAACACTGTTTTGTTCAGCCCACCCTGATGAACTCATTCTAGATGGTTTTAGATCAGTACATATTGACCTGAATGTTCTTACTCTGATTTAGAGCAGAAGAGGGTCAGGTGACATCAGCTTCATGCAAAGAATGATTAAAGCTGTGAGGAAGGGAACTCTTAGGCACACTAAGTGCAGGGCTGTATTTTTTTCAAATTTTTTTCTTTCATTAGGAGCATAGGTTTTTGCAAAAATCAGCAACTATTAGCAAATCACAGGAAAAAGTAGATCAAAACTGACAGAAATTACTTTCGTTCTCCAGGATTTGTTTCCTTTGCTTGCTTGAACAAAAGTATCAAATTGAGCATGTTTACAGTTTGAGCAGGGCAGCAGAGTTGAGTGTTCTTACCCGAAGAAAAGTGAATTCTTATTCTTGATCCTTGCAAGAATCTCACTTTTGAATCCGAGCATGATTCAAACATGAATCATGACAGGAAACATCACATGGATGTGCTGTATGGATTATATACAGTTTAGCTTATCACTCACTTTGGCAACAGGAGACTTCTCTTGGGCGGTGTGGGAAAAAACTGCAATCTATAACTAGGTAAGGTGTTCATATGTAGAGTCTGAATCAATTTCTCTCCAAGCCACAACTTAGTTTTCTTCAGACATGCTACCAGGATTTATGTCAGCTATGAGAATCCATGCCACTGTTTATGTTATATTGGCAATTTTTGGATTCATAAAGGAAAATACGGTAAAGTGAAGTAGAAAGTAAAATCAACTCTATTAGATGAATATGTTAGTATTTTTTAGTTCTATTTCTCTGAAATAATATATTATTATCCAGCCTTTAAATGACTTGGAGCTTTTATGTTTTCCTCTCTTCTTGCTGCCTAAAATTTAGGCTACATATTAATGAGTATTACTGGAAACTACTTCCTTTACCTTTGTTCTCCATGCTACCCTTTCCTAACCACAGTCCCAAAGCCCTTCCATCCCAAGAGTTGTAACAGTAGTGCATTCAGCATCCAATATGACAAAGTACATCTGTACTGGTATATCAAAACTAGCTTTTACATTTGCTGATTTATGATTCATCCTAGACTCCTGCTGTTCTGAAAATTAGTATGGGGAGAGGCAGTCTCTAAAGCACTTCCTTGCTGTAGCGAAAACTACCTTTTATTCAGCTTTTCAACTCGCAAACTTCAGAGATAATTCTGAAAAGATTATTGGTCGCATTATGCTAACTGATGGTTAAAGGATTATCTACCCTAAGAACTCATGGGGTAATAAATCCTAGAGGCCCCTGAAACTCATGTCAAGATGTTCATGTTCACAAATTATGTAAGATATAGATTTTGCTAGGAAACTAGCTAATTTTTTGTCATGTGCTATGTCCATCTGTAAAAAAATTATAGACTAAGGCAGAAGATGTTAAAAGGGACAAACCCTGCTTTATCTTGTGCTTATCTTTGAAAACTCCCATAATATTGCGTCAGGTTTTCAGTGCACAGTGCCAGCAGGCTGGGTTAGGCAGCTTGGCATCGGGTATTGCCAACGGCATCCTGTGCTAGGAATTCTCTCAAAACCTTTTCCTGCACAGAGTGCTGTGGCACTAGCAAATCATGGGTTTAGGTGCTAAGTGGAACTGGGTAAATAGAATGAACTGCACCAATAGTTGGTTATTTTTGCTGGGTTTTTAAATAAATTAAATTACACTACTTGACACTTTTTTACATATGTTTTTATTGTCCAAACATATAAAATGCTTAAAAGTCATGTGATATATATATATATAAACATGCTGAGCCAAATATTCCATTCCTTTCACTTCAAAACACTGAAAAGACTAAAGACAGCTCTGTCTTTCAGCATATTAAATACAGATTAAATGCATGACTGCAAACCAAACCCAAGGGTAAGCAGAAGCACTACTAGACAGAAAATGCTCTATCTCATGGGGACTAACCATAATTTCAGTTTTCTCCATCATCAGAAATTAGGTTGTGTAAGGTCCGCATCACCTACAGATATCTTGGAAAGTTAATTTCTTCAGGGTGAAACTTTTTTCTCATGGATATGGGAAAACCTGATGCTTCAAGATATATTATAAGCTATTCTCAATGCTAAATAGTTAACCTTGTCAGAAATCATAAAATATTAGGGAAAAAATATGCAATTTTTGCCAGTCATAATGCTTAATATGTTGTGACACTTTCATAAGGAACTAAATACTTATTATACATCTATTAAGGATTATGTATAGATCTGCATATAGAGTCTGATAGCCAAAGGGATAATCTTATTTAAGTAAACTGTTTAAATCATAGGGTGCTTACTGGTGTAGTAGTTTCCTTATTCAATAAATTCTTCAGTAATCAGTAAAATTTAGTTTTAGTAAATGTAACTATTCCAGTTGTGAACTTTGATTAACTATAATCTGAGAGTAGAAAAGATGAAGCATGTGCTGACTAAAGGACCCTTCTCGATCTGACGGAAGATGTTTTCATATGTACCCCAAAACTGGCAGCCTCTTGTTACTCAGCTCTTCCTCTTTTTTTTGCAGTACCCAGCCAGTTATTCTTTATTCCATGGATGTATAATTGTTCCTAAATTCTCACTCTACTCTTCTTTTTTAAATGTCATTACACTGATTTGAGACTAATTCTCTGATTTATCAAACAAATTTTAGATTTTAAATCTGTTCACTGGACTAATTAAAAAACAGGTTTTTGTCAACTATTTTACACACAGTATCTTTTTTGTTGTTGTTGTCTTTCAAATCATTTATGCAAACTGAAAGTAAATAAGGTATAGTACTGGATGTTTCCATTACAAAATGTACTCCTCTTTCTGGCAAAATTCTTCTGGCCATGTTGGGGTTAGAGTGTATTTTCCCAGTTTGATTATGAGACTCTCATATCTGGCAGTATCAAAACCTTTAAAAATCAGACTAAGTCTTGTCTATTATCTGTCTCATCTTTTCTCTGCTAAGTCAGTTATCATGTGAAGGAGCAAGTTTGCACTGAGAAATGACATTTTGAGCTTGCAGTACATTAGTTTTCATCCATGGTTTGAGTGATGCATTTTATTTTGTGATGGAATTTTTATGTTTCAATAAATAACAGTAGCACTTAGTTCTATGGAATAGAACTTCCCGGGGCACTGCAAAAAATTATACCCAGGATTTGATATTACACAATAGTCATGGAAACAATAGTTTGTGGTTGTTGTTTTTCTAATCAGAGTCATCAATTGCAATGTAAACCATTAGCTGGGAGTGGAGCTTATTAAATTTAGTAGGAACAGTTGTAAAAGTTGACATAAACCTGTAAATTATTCCTCCATTCCCTCTGCTTCTGAGACACTTCTGACAGATTAAATTTATACAATTGGTCTACTGTTTATCTGTTCCATAAGACGACAGTCCTTCTTAACAACACTTGCCAACATTTATAAAGATATTTATGGAAACTTCAGAAGACAAAATGAGCTTCCTCCCTAGTTGTATCTAAAAATGGTTACTGGCAAAGCTCAGAAAAATTATCTTGGTCTGAAGTTATTTAAGTCACAGAAACCAAGAAGGAAGGACTACCTAGTGAACACCACCAATTGTTATTTCAGAATCAATACACAGTGGAAGTTCCATGAAATCATATTTATTCTGTAAATTAAGACATGCTTTTATTAGGCTTGTTTGCATTGTATAAAATATTGTGTGTAAGCAAAATATATAATGCACATGCTTTAAAAAGAAAGAAATTAGATGACAATATGTGAGTAATGCTACTTAAAAGTTTCTGAAGGAAGATGTTTTCTAATCACTTCAAATCATGAACTCAACATGTAGAGAAAAATGAAACCCTGTTTGATTACTGTGAATGGCAAACAAGTTCAGTTTCTGTCAAAAGGACCCTTAAGTCCTTCTCATAATTTTAAAATTTAATTCGTTGATAAACAGGGTGAGCCATAAATCTGAATATTCTTTGACTATAGATATTTCCTGGTAAATCTTTGGTTCCTGCTAAATCTTTTTTTCTGAAAGCTGTATAGTGCAAAATGACAGACATACTTGGCAGGTAAATAAGTCAGCCACATCAGTCAGTCAAAATACACATTTACACCATACTGAAGTTCAAGGTGCTTTTTAGTTGACCTGATTTCCCTATATGGCTTGAATAAAAATGCTTCCAATCCCCTTGAAAACTGCAGTCACTATTTGTGCATTTTATAGTCAAACAGAAAAATGTGTGATATCAGCAACACATTTGGGTAATCCTTATTGGGAATTCTGATAGGAAAATTGTAACCCAAAATGATGACTCATCTAAAAAGAGTTTTGGTTCCTGACCATCATTTTCCCTGATTCAGGGCAGAGAGTTTTGTTATGTCAAGTCAGAATGAGAACCCTAACAAATGCCTTAAATTCCACATTTTTTCTTACTAAGTTCTTAGAGATGAAATGTGACTACCACAAAGTGATCATAAAAGTCATGAATGACCATGAATCAATATGAATGTATTGATTTATAATGAATTACCTTGGAGAATGCTTGGCTAAAATCCATTTGCTTGTGTACAGCATTGATATTGTTAGAAATGTTATCCACTTTGTCCTGTAAATAGTTTTGGGAAGGAGAGGAGAAGATTCTTTAGCAAGAAATTATGTGGATTTTTGTATCTTGGGTCAGGCCTCAGATATGAAAAATCATCATCTCTGCAATCTTAATAGGACAATTATGGAAGGAAAGAGTTTACTTTGACATCTTCCTCTCCTTAAACGATTTGTTTACAATTCAAAGAGGAATTCACATGCCCTTAGTCTAGTCACGTTTCCTTGTACATTTGTCATTGAAAGATTTGTCCATCTGGATGTTCAGTCCATGACAAAGATGGGATTTAGATTATTTGCATTAATAAGCAAACTTAGAAGCAAAGAAAATAATAAAATGCACAATTGGGTTAATCAGATCATGCAAAATATCTCTCCAAGACAGGTTGCAAGGGGTATAATACTAAATGGGAAATTTCTAGGGTCCTTATTTTAAACACAGTGTGACAGTACTGTAGCATATCAATGGGTAGAAATTGATTGTCTATGCCTATTCAGGTTACAATGATTGATTTTATTTGAGCAATTTACATAGTGTAAACATTCTTTTTCCTCCTGCAAAACTTATAGATAGATAAGAAATTCAGGCTTTTCAGAAGTATTTCAGAATCAAAGGAAAATACAACCTGTCTGTCACGCGCTGTCATGCTACTGCTTAGCCTGCCTCCCTGCTATCCAAACTGATATATTGCCTTGACATACTGACAAACTGAAATTTTCTGATGGGAGAACTATTTCAGGAAACAAAGAAAAAATTTCCATCTCTCCTGCTTCACTATGATTCCTGCATAATTAAAACATAATTCAATTTCTTTACTGTCCAACCTGGTGTTTCTTGCACACTCATTATATTTTTGCCAAAAAAAATCCCAGTTTCTGTTTTAAGATTTTTCCTGGAGGTGTATGACAGCCCTTCTCAAAACTTATCAGGATTACTCTTTTTGCAATATCATATTTAATTATGCAAGAATTCCTAAAAAATCTGGAGAATTCAGTGTACATTGGGTTGATACTCTCAGGCATGAGGGTGTGACTATTGAAGAAGGTCCTGTGCAGGGCTAAAGCTTGGACTCAAAGATCTTTGTGGGTGCCTTCCAACCAAGCATATTCTGTGATTCTGTAAAAAACCTATAATACATACTGATAAATGTCACAAGTAAAGATGATATAGGATGTTAACTCATAAGGTGTTGCAGTTTTAAAACCTTTATATTAATTTGCTATATACTGCATTACCAAATAAAGGGCCAAGAGGTAATTGTATTTCTTTGCTATGAGGAACACTTGAACTAATTAAAAGTAATGCAGCAAATTATCTAAAACCATTTAGTCTAATAGACTAGAGAGAGGTCAAACCTAGGGCAGCACTATTTAAATCAAATGGAATTCTATCTTGAGAATGGATTTCAAATAGCTTTTTAATTGCAGTATTTTGTCCCCAAACATTCTATTACAGACTTTTTGTTCACTAGTAAAATCCAACAGAATGTCCTCCATCAGGATAGTGCCAGATGTCTCTTCATTACAAACTTTTTGTATTATGAAGTATATAAATATGTTCTGAGGCTTCCATTCTTTGCTCACCTTGCTTATAGTTAATATCTCTAGCCAAACACTGAGTGCTCCCCACCTCTGGTGAATTTCATTAAGCAGATAAACAGAAAACAAAATAACACTTGTGCACAGATCCTGCAGGAGAAGGATGAAACCCCTACATGAAGGGCCCTGTCACTTTAATGCTCACTGGTAGCACTGCCTAAACCCAAGAATGCCAAACTCAGCATTTTCTTGGGAGTGCCCTGGATAAGCATCCCCTTGACCACAAGCATATGCAGCTTTGGGCTTCTACTGTGCTTCCACGTAGTAAAAGCCACCAGTGTTTCCCTGTTCTATTCTTCTAGTTCCATGTGGATCTCAACCTCAGAAAGAAATAAAAAGGTGGGCTATAGTCATTAGGACAATAGAAAACTTACTGGTTTTGATATGTTTCCACTTTTAGATGATGGCAATAACTAAGCTGGTGTATTGGTTTGTGAGTTTTTTGGACAAAATCTTTGCTGAATAATATCTGCAAATGTACTTGGTTTTTCTACAGACATTCAAGAAAGTTTTCTTCTCTAAACACTCATTGTTTACACTTACCTTTGTTTACAAATAGTCATACAGTTTTATTTCAGATATTTTGTTGTGGGTCTGAATTGGTTTCCGGTTCATAAATGAAATGTTCCGTTCCAGATATGATATTTGGTTTTGTTATCTTTGCTTTCTTAGAAACACTTTTCTTAAAGGCTACAAAGAAAGATTAATGACATGAGGGGTGTTACTTGCTCCTCCTAACACAGTACTCTCAGTGGAAATTATCACTACTGAACACTTATGTATGTTATGTAACCACTTAGAATCACTGAGCTGTAAATATGCTTTCAATATATATATAAAGGATCCTAAAATCACATACTAATGGTCTTAGAAAGCAGCTGATATTAGTAAACTCATTGCAGCCAGAACACACTAAAACTTTAAGGGCAGCCAATTGCAGGTACTAGAGTGGAAATATTGTCTGATAACATAGATGAGGACTCCTACATCCATCCTGATTGGGTGGAAATTACTAATAGAAGAGGCCAGTGTGTGGGTCGTGCATCGCTTCACAGCAACAGCAGAAACAGCAGAGAGATGGAGAACATTTTTAACAACTGGGTTTAGAACTGGTCATGATTCTGGATCTACCAAACCAGCAGCCTCCAGCTCCAGCACAACGCTGATTCTGGCAAGTGTGCCAGAAGTTTTCATAATCATGAAGTGATCATAGCATATGAGCATAGGGAAAAAACAAACAAACAAACAAACAAACAAACAAAAAAGGTGTTTAATATTTAAAACCCCCCAAAATTTACATGAAAAATGCAGTAAAAATGGCAAAATATTTCTTGTTCACTCTAGCAATCTCATTTAAATATCTACAGAAGTCATTTTAATCTGTGACATTTAAAGGACGTAAATGTGTTACTTTGAAAATACTTGATTTCTAAACCAACCTGCAGTTTGGTAAACGTTTTTTTTTCTGAATTAAGCTCCTAGTATAATGGATCAGGCCCTTCTATTCCTGTTGAATTGTGTCATTAAGTCGGTATTGAGAGTGGCTGTTTTAAATTCATTGTATAATTTTCCCAAAGTACAAAAAATCTGTATTTAAAACTTTTTATTTACTTGACAGACTTGAATCAAAGGAGCCTTTCCTGTCCGTTGGGTAAGTAGGAATATGTATATTTTCATGGATATTGATATAATCAACTTTCATACAATATAATTTATGAGATTATGTTGAGCATAAACATCCTGTTTCAATATTATGGTTGTTTATTTCAAGTTTAGAACAAGTTTAGAACAAGTTGGATTTAGTCAATAAAGTCAGCAGTCATTTTCCCTCTTAAAAAAATACTATGTTTTGCCTTTATTGACTAAACAAAACATACTAAAATACATGCAGGAGTTAAATTTATTATTTTCACTGACCTTTCATTCATAAACCATTCCAAATACTGTCTATATCACTTATCTAAACCCATAAAAAAAATTGATAGTTGCTTTCAAAATACAAAATTGTGATACTTCAATAACAGAAATAAAGTCAAATTTATGAAATAGAAATAGAAATCACATTTTAAGCCCAATTATAGATCACTACTCTGATTTGCATATTGCAGCTGTTGTCACAATAGTATCATAGCCACTTAAACACTTATATGGTCTCTATATTAAAATGATAATTCAGCATTCAAAAAAATTATTTTTAAATGTTGTATATTCTAAAAAAGTACCATTCTTTTATAAAATATAGACTGGTATATGTAGCAAAGGAAATTATTTCTGAGTTTGAAGTTCACTTTTCATGCACTGTTTTTCTTTCATCTTCTTTCTTTAAAACTTTCCTAAATGTCCTAACATTCTCCCTCCCTGCTTTTCTTCAGAACTGTGTATTATTTATGGGTCTTCATTCTTGTTTTCCTGTGTTCACACCATAGTCTACCAAGAACAAAAACTGCAGACAAAAGATCCCATGGAAAATATCTTTTTATTGGTTAGTTCTACCATGTAATTATCAGTAGCTTTCAAATTGTTGTACTACCTGCAAATCCAGCTCCAAATTCTGAAGTGTGAACTAAAGTGAGCAAGCAAGAAAGTGCATAAATTATGATCAAAAGAACTCAACAAATCAGTATAAACAGCACTGAGATATGTCTCAGTTTCTATAGCATAAAGTAATTCTTGTTTGTTTGAGTACATTTTGAATTTATTGCTTGTTGTTCCTACTTTCTATCAACTCAAAATTATTGAAAAATAATTTAAATGCTGGAAAAATTGGAGAGAGAGGGAATTGTATACTGCTCTTTGTTTGCATGCTCCAAAATGTCCAAATTCATTATCAAATTCAGTCCCTTCTGTTCTTAACTTTAATTATTCCACTTTGTAACTTCTCCTGCTGAGTGGGTTTATGGAGGCCTCCACTACCATAATGAAGTGATGCCCTGAAAATCTCAGCTTTAAGGTTAAAAAAGAAGTTCTGTGCCATTGTGACTGATGAGTAAGTGTGAAAGCATAAAAATCCAAGAAGGAAATAAAAAAGACAATGGTAACCATTATATTAATACTAACTCCTATAAATAATAAATCCTATTTTTGTAGTTCCTACTATGGTCAAGAGCCGTGATGGCAATTTTAGCATATTTGGGGATGTCTGCCTAAGGGAAAGTACTATTTTTATGTCTTGGGTTTGAATTTTTTTCCATATGGACAGATTGGTGACCACAATATAAATTCATATTACCTCCATATAGTCATTGTATATGACTTTATCAGTGAAATTGATTCCTCTTAGGAAGTCTAATCTGAGCAAATAGACTTAGCTTCTTTCCCGAACTTCTCAGAAGTTTTCCTGTAATACACCTGAGTTCTTTTTTGCAAGTTCATAATGATAAGGGCAGGAAAAAAAACCAAAAATTAGTCCTGCCTCTGTTCTGCTTTTGCCTTTTATTACTCTATTTCCTCCACCCCAAAGCAGGGCATCAGACAGAGGTTAGACCACCAGGTAATGAGGAGGGACCTAAACCAGCTCCTCAGTACTAAGAGATGCTCCTCCTAATCCCACAATAGATGGGGGTTTCATTTTTACAGAGGATGAGCTCTTATGCCAGGATCTGTATCTAAGGTTTTAACCCAGGCAGCTGCAACTACCAGGCTTCTAAAAGACAGTAAATGTTTGCAGAAGAAGTGCTGACTTAGCCTCAATTAGTCTAATATGTGGGTGCCCTTACTGCCACTTGCAGCTGGAGTTGGTCAAAATACTGATCTAAATTACTGTAGGCTGCCTACAGATGACTTGGTCCTGCACACCAGCTTCTCATTCATCTCGCTTCTGCAACAGAGATTTGTTCCCACGTTTTCATTATAGGGCCTGTAGGAGCTAATTAATCTTTTTCATTTTGGTGTGCCTAAGCATATGACTTCTTGGTGCTTTTCTATTGCTAATTGCTTTGGAAGGGGAAGGGAATATGAAGTGTGGCAACCTATGAGCTCAGGACTGACACAGATTGTTGAGCTCTCCGTGTGTGTGCAGGTCTGCAGTCTTCCCATGAGAAATCTCACCAAGGAATATTGTTGCATTGTTCCCCCTTTTACAGAAAGTAGTCAGAGAGAAGCAAACCATACTTCTTGCTGTTCTAGTTTGTGTACCAAACGCAGGGATAGAACAGCTATTATACTCCCTTGGTAAAGGTAGTTGCATTTACCCTTCTTTCTATGAAAAGTGCAAAGCAAAGAAGAAAGACAGTTTTCTTTAGTCCCTGTGCAAGACAGGAGCATAATTTGGCACTGAAGTGATAGCAACCTACTTAATTAAAATCTGTAATGGTAGCATTCAGGAGTAAAAATTCATCAAGTATACTATCTATTCAGATAAGAGTATCTGAATTCAATGTTATGATTTTGAACTAGAATACAAAGTTGAATTTGAGGTTGACATCGTGGTTGTCTTCCTTTGCCTCCTAGAGGTGAAGATAAAGTCCTTAGGGAAGGCTGAAACATCTAGTGCTGCATGCTGGTAGGGGCACAGGATGCTCCCCTGCACAGGTGTTATTTCCACGCTTTTGGGTGTTTGTGTTCGTATTCAACCTGAACAAGACCAAGAGTTGTCTGGACTTTCTTTCCTCTGCATGTTATATAGGATTCATGATTGTGTTGGGTTAGTATAAAAACGTCATACAAATAGTCAGAGTGCCTGGAAGACTTTAATATCGGAGGCAAGGTATATGTGTGAAATTAAATAAAAAAATGTATACTTAAAATGCCAACAGTTTTTAATTACCCACATCAGTGCTCCATATTTAGCATTTAATAATAATAATAATCATCATCATCATAATAATGCATAATTACCCCCTCAACCAAAGTTATCATTCACTCTGGATAATTAGATTTGCTATCCAGTTATTAACAATTCACCAGCTATTTCATGGCAGCTGATTTATGATAGCTCTCTGCATGTAAAAGTTAGGCACTTGATAAATTCCAGCCAATACTGCATGCAGATTTGTAACCAGTCATCAGTCTAAGCCCTAAAATTATAAACTCATTCTTTAAGACACAGCCAATGCAGCATCTTTTAAGGCCTGTAATAGTATTATATGGCCAAGAGAGACCATAGTTAATTTGTAACTATCTTGCACAGTAGAAATTCTTTGAATTAATTCTTGTTGGTCTCTAACTGTAATTGTATGTAACTTCCATTATAGCATCTAGTCACCACAACTTCAACACATGCAGAGGTAGGAATTCCATCACAGGACCTAATTAGTTTGTCAAACTTTTAAAAATATTTTTTTTCTTTGTAAGATGTCATTTAATAATGCATCCCATATTGTTGAATTCAGAAGGGACAGAGAGAGAGGGAAAGAAACAGCTGATTTTTTTTTTTTTTTGAGGCTAGTGAGAACTTAGATTCTTCTACTGTCAACTACAGAGAATGGGTTAACTTCTGGATAAACAGGCAATAGCTCTTAGATGAGATGGTCTTTGAAAATACATGTCTTATACACATCTGGTTGTCAGCTGAGATTCAATCTATTCTCTGACTTTGTCACTTTTTTTTTTAATTGATTATAATTAGTATAAATTTAGGTGGAAAGCCCAGAGAGAGACATAAGTGAAATGAATGCATTATTTATGATGAATAATTGTCTGTCATGGGAGAAAGAAGAGAGATACAAGTAAAATTGGCACTATTTAATTCAATTTTTTACATTCTCAGTGAAAAGACTAGAGATCTGGAGCAACTACTATTTTCCTCACAAAGGTCCTGTTTCTAGAAGGTATAGGACAATAGAAAATACTAAGAAGCCTTGGTTTTTTTCCAAATCACATCTTAATCACAGTGCCTTTCAAACACAGGTACTTCCTTCCACATTAGACAGAAGAATTCTGGTGGGCTCAAATTCTTGGAAGCACTTGGAATTGCGTTTAAAATACAAAAAGTAAAATTCCTTAATTTTCTTTTGGAACACTTGTTCTAAGATATATCTAACAATTTGAATTTGTCACCCACATTTCTCTTGCTTCCTAGCATTTTCTTTCCCATAAGGCTATTTTGCAGAAGATCTATGGCAAATTCTGAACTCCTACACCGTTTTCAAAGATCCCCTTCTGAAGAATTGAGATTGTTTAAATAAAAGTCTAATGCTTGCAGACTCTATTAGGATAATACTCAGTCCACTTCCAAAACATGCAAGTTTTTTTTCAATTCACAGCCCCTTTTTGTGGGGGTTTGGTATGTTGTTGAGTTTTTAATGAACAGTATGTTATAAGGCACAAAACAGAATGTAGCCAAGTGGCATCTTCTGTACAATAAATACCATCCCTTTTGTTTCTCATCGTGATTAACAGATATCACCAGTGGAAGGAGCAGACACTATTCCTGCTGTTTCTGTCCAGCTTTTGAAGATAAACTAAGAAAATTATTTTCCTTCAGCAGAGGAAAAATGCAAAAAAAGAGGAGATACTGGATTCATTTTACACAGTTACTATTACACCAATAAACTACCAACCTGATCATAACCTTGTAACTCTCATTCCTATTCAGGACAGGTATTCAGGAGCTGTTTTCACAAAAAGCATGGGAGGACTGAACACACTTGACAGTTACTTAAACTTATTGTTTAGAGACAGGCAGTAATTCCTTATGTTTAAAATCACTTGGACTCTGTGACTTAAGTAGGCAGTAGCAGGTCTGCTTTTGCAGAGAATACCCTCTAAAATAACCAACTCTTTTAATTATGTCTGAGGTTTAGCCTGGAGGCAAGAAGAGGAAGTCAGGGGTCTGCAAAGGCTCTATACAGGGTAGTCACCACAGAGACAGGAGGGATTTGGGGGCGAACACATGGGTAGTGGTGAAAGACACTGAGAATCTATAGTTTAATTTCAGGTAGTATTAATGATACACTTCTCTTCCAATTTACCAAAACCCACAAGGATTAACCTTTGCTATAATTGCCTACTTTCCGTTATTATAAGACTCTGAAAGAGTGGATGTTGTTTTATAAATTTATAAATTTAAAAATTATAAATTTATAGTTTCTTTCTTTTTTCACTTGTGGCTATCTCTGAAGAAGAGATTACCAAGTCACAGTAATAATAATGTTGGTCCATTGCTGCTACTGAATTTTTCAGTGGCTTTGTAACATTACTCAGTGTTTAAAGATCCTAAATTATGTATTTTTTCTACTCATCTGAAATCTAAATAACTATTTTATGGTTCTTCTATTTTCCTGATATTTCTCATTCTACATCACTTTCACATGCACAGCAATATATCTATTACATGGAAAACAGATTAATGCGTTTAGCAAAAAAAAAAAAAATTCTAATTCTTTTACTTTTTCTGGCAACAAACTCGACAAATAGACACCTTAATAAATTCTTCTTCCTCTCCCTTACCTCAACAACGTCAGTAAAAGTGTGCTTCATAATTGAGAAAGAGAAGAGTGGGAGATCACTCTTTTTCTCTTCTAGTAATTCTATTTCCTTTTCCCTTTTTTTTACTCTTTATTAATTCTGCCTTCCAAGACTACTCTTTCATTAGTAATTTTAGGAAAACAATGCATACACATATAATTTTTTTTCTGGGTTAATGATGAACAATACTGCACATCTGTAGTCTCACCTTTCTACCAGGCAGTCAAGATGTTCTGTAGAGGACGGAAAATTGTGCACAAGAACATTTTTCTGAATGGAAGTCAGGAGGCTGAAATATTTGGGAAGTGGGGGAATGAAAGGCAATAAACAGATGTGGGAACATAAAGACCAGAGAAAAAGACTACACAAAGAAACAAAAGGGAGGTATTTTCTTACAATGGAAGATGGAAGGTAGAAGGAAGGACAGTATTTCCTGGGTACATACCATCACTGTGGAACAAAACAATTAACATCCAATTAGCTGCATTTTACCCAAACAGCAGTGATTGATCCACGGGTTAGAGAAAATAATATTTGAAAACGTCTATGTTATCACAGTACTCCTATTTCCTGTTTCTGACGAATCAACATAGCATCTTGATCCAGCAGTCTATATGGGCTTCTGTAAATACACACAGCTTACCGTGGCAGGCTAAAAGGCTTGTGAAACAATATCATAAATGAGACCTAGAACCCCAGTCACAACACATTTGAAAATTAAGACAGTTTTTCATCCTTCTGATGGCTGTTGCATTTTTTCCAAAAGTTTCCAGTTAATAACAAGTTTTATTTCAGTATCTGTGCCTTGATAAATATATTAAAAGCTACTATAATGGTGAAGTTTTGGGGGTTTTTTTTGAGCTTCAAATTCCCTTTAATGCTGTTCAAGTCAGTCAAGCTGTATTTTCCCGTTGCTCTTCAGACTGTGTGGCTCTTACCACTTTCGTATGATAGTAGCAATTGAAACTCTCCTTAATATAAAGTTCTTAGCATGCTAGGCCTTATACGAATACTCAGAGGGGATCTTACAGCTGATCCCTCTGATTCCACCCTTGAAATCAGCCTAATCTTTTTCACCAGGAAGTGAAATCTGAGACTGGTCCATCTACCTAAAATATTACTTGCATTTGAGCTATAGCAGAAACGTATGACTAAAAGACCAAACCACAGAAAGACAGCCAGTGCTGCTATGCAAGCTCTTACTTGAAAGTCTGCTTCACACTGCTCTGCAGTAATATAATTTGCAGCTCCTTAATAAAAAGATTTCTTCTTTGGAGTTCAATCAACCATGACCACAGTAGCAATCAGTGACTGAACTTGCTTAAAAAGTTATTGCTCCACACCAGTCTCTGTATACATAGGCTTTCTAAAGTGTGAAATTTGAGAAGGGCCTGTCCCAGGATGTGAAGTTTGTGAAGAGAGGAGGCAGCGCACAAAGACACAGAGAGAAGTGTTGCTGATACAGAGCAAACAAACTTTCCCACATCGCTCTGATGTTTTTTAAAGGTTTTTAAAAAGATAATATAATAAACTCCAGGCTAGGAGTCATTGTCTTTAGTGCTGCCCAGTTGGACTGTTCTGTATGCATTGTGTGCGATACTAAAGAACAACTACTCACATCTTGCTTTACTGGATCATTCCATTATTTATTAGCATACTGTGATGAACCCATCCTTTGAAATAAAACGAATGGAAATAAAACAAAATTACAATTTCAACTAGTAAAATGAACAGTATCATAGATGTTTTCTACAAATTTAGCTTAATCTGAGATCTGACCTTGTTTACAAACCACTTTTCAAGTACATTTGTATAATGCTTTTACAGGCCATAATTTGAAAAGAAGCAGGACTGTTTCAAGGGTGTTTATGATCATATGCAATAGTCTCAGTTTGGCCCAAATGGATTTTGATATCAAGGGTATTGTTTTTGGTTGTTCTGGTTTCAGTTTCGCTTGGGGTTATTTTTGTCTTAATTCTAATTAAGAACTGCCATTCAAAAACACTCTGTAGTTATGCATTGAGTTTGGAGATTTTTTTATCCCAGGTTCAGGCCAGGTTCCTAAAATTCTCATCATTCTTCAAGCCAAACTGCAGCTTTTTCAATATCAACTGTACACACTGTAGTGGGAGCATACACACAGGTATAGCAGGTTATAACAACTTTCCTGATGATGTACACAAAAATAAATGGGAATAAGGTCACATCCTGCCTTGCCAGTAGTAGACTGAATTTTACTGCTAACAGTTCAATTACTGTGCTTCAAATTCTTTCATTTCTAAAGTCTTCAGCTTTGGTTCTGAAATCATGTAAGGATCAGCTTTGCTCAATAAAATGAAATCCTTCACAATGGCATATTAGAGCAGAATTATAAGTTGTAGAATGTGCTTTAAATGTGAAGTAGAAATATCAAAGTGGATCTGTCATGTATGACCAACAACTGACAGTTTACATTGTTATGGTAGTGACTCTGTAGCTAATGCCAAAGCATTTGTTTAATTTGAAGAGTGTACACTAATTTCCAACACATATAGAGTTATTTTTATTTCCTTTTCAGTTGTATCTAATCCTTTATTAAGGGAAGAAAAAAAAAAAAAAAGACAAACCCAAAACCAAACAACCTTTCTGAGCTCTCCCACACATGGATCCTGTAACCTCTGCTCTCAGGGATAAGCATAAGGGAGATTGAGTCAGCTGCCACCCAGCTTTTCTTAGAGCCATTGAATGTGGTATCTTAGGCTCAAATCATAGAACAGTTTGGCTTGGAAGGGACCTTCAAGACTTCCAAGCCCCTTGCCAGGGGCAGGGACACCTTCTACTAGACCAGGCTGCTTAAATATTAGTATTATGTTCCTAACAGACAATAACAATTGACTAATGAAACTTGCCCATCTGCTGCAAGCAAGTTGTCAAAATGTCAAACTGTGCAACTGTTCCTTGGAGCTTAAAACAGTAATACAAAGGAGTCTCAGAGTGTGGCCCTTTAGTTTAAAATCAATTATGCTACCAAAATATTTGTCATGTGATTTACACCATGTGACCACTGTATTTTAAGAAGCTTAGACCAGGCAAAACCTGAAGCCAAAATGTAACCTGATCAAACCCTATACTTGATATGCTCCTCAAAAAATTCTTGAATGAGGAAGCAAGGAAATGATTAATACCCCATATTGTTAGATGCCCTGAGAGTGAATGAGGGAGTGGAACAAGTCCCTAGAATGTGAAGATAACCAGAAAGAAATATACCACGCAGAGTTAAGCAGGAGAGTATCCAGATTGCACTATCTCCCGTGCCATGGAAAGCAGGAACAAAACTGTATGAGGAAACTTGAGAAAGATCCCTCCCTAAGCAAAAGACTTTCCTCAGAAAAGACAGTCACAGCACCTCAGTTCTTGAATTGGCTAAGACACTAGCAGGCAAAAGAAACCAATATGGGGATTCCGTAAGGGGAAGAAGGTCTCTTAATAAATGTCAAATAATTCTTTTTTGTAAATTAGAAAAGATACATAGAAAATATTCATTTTCAAAATATTCATATTCATATCATACCTGTGTGATAAGAAATCAGTAGCCCTTCTATATGTCCAAGACTGTATAAGGAAACTACAATACCAATATCATTACAAGCCACTAGGCTCTTTAGCCACGTACTACAATCAGGTGAATCATCTGGGACAAAAATGCTCTTTCCCTTATCAGAATGAATATAGTGAGAAAATCCAGACATATGTTTAAGAAAAATCAATATATCTGATGCCTTAATTTCAACATCTTTATTCTAGATTTACATTGAAGTAATTCAGAATGGTGACATTTGAATATCCTTCTGTAAATCAAAAAGTCTTTCCACTGATATTTTATGAATTCCTTAATTTTGTGACTTTTTGCTCCCTTACAGAAAATAAACCCTGTTTTCTTTACTGTGTATGTAGAAAGTGAACAAACACAAGAATGAATAATACTGAAGTATTAGGAATATTTGTCAAAAATCAAGGAAAGTGTAGTCCATGTAGTTAGCACTGGTCTAGAGGATACACAACTGCTTGTGTGAGGCACAACTGCTCTTTCCACTTATCTCTGACCAGACTGGAATTGAGTCCAGTTCTGTGGTCAGTTATAGAAGAATCTCCTTTGTAGCAGGTGCACTTTCCATATCAATTTACCATAGAAATTATTGCACAGTGGGCCAAGAGTACAAGACTGTTTTCATAGATGCATAGTTTTTGGTATCCTCATTTCTATTGTAATTCATTTACAAAGCAGACTCTTGGAAAAACCATCATTACATCTTATCTTCACAAGCCATACTCGGGATGCTGACAGTTCTTTTTCCTTCATGTATTCATTTTGCTGGTTTAAACCTTGAGATGCTCAATCCAAAATAACTAAATTACATCCATAAACTTAGTGTAAATGAGAACAGAATTAAATTTAACTTAAGCCTTCTGACAGTTTGAAAAGGGGGGAAAAAAACCTGTGATGCAATTTTCTAGAATTTTTTTCTTTTACATAAACTCTGACATCATCACATCATACTTGATTAATCTTTTGTGAACTGTGCTTTTGTGTTTCATTCAGTGCTTCTAAGACAGCTTCTCTGAAGAGTACGTAAAGTTTCAGAGATCTGTTTTTATAATCTTGTTTAGTCTTTCATCTCCAGTTTTACCACTGTGATTTTAATTTATTTTTCTGCTGTTCAGTGAAATGCTGCAGAAACTCTAAACCCATCACTTCTTCCTACACCTGTCCATGACAATCTGCTGTACTTGTCAACCCAACTTAAATGACACTCCGTCAAGGTATATCATATTACTAACAAATTGGATAATCAATCACATCTGTGTGGTTTGACAGTTGTACCTTGAATACACTGAATTTAAAACATTTTTAAGAGGCAGGACGTATTATTCTTGTACTAAGGAAGACAAAAGTACTGTATGGACATCTAGAATTCACAGACAGACTATACCGTTAAAGAACACATTGGAAAATCGTTAGGCCACTGGAAAGTTTTTTCATTGCCTTACTCTAAAATGTTCCCATGGGAAGCATAAATAATTGGACGTTATTTTAAATGAAAGAAAAATACTTTTACAACAGGAGGAGAAAGAGCAGGGAGACATTAAGTGGATTTATTCACTTTTTTTTTATGTACAAAAGCTATTAATTTTTTTCTAAAAAGCATCAGGACATTGATAAGCACAGACTGTGCTGGCAGCCATAATAAGTAGTTTTAATTAGGAGTAATTCTAATACTTAGATGTACAGGAAATTGTTGGGGCTTAGTTTTGTCTTGAAATCCCTGCATCATTCGTGCCTGTCTGGCTGCCATAAACAGCTCCAAGACCAGCCAATCCCCAGAGTCTGAATATTGATCTCAACATCTTTGTTATTTTCTGCTTCACAAGCTTTGCCTAATCCTCTACAGAAAAATGTCTTAGCGACTTAATTACCTGACTGTGTATATGCAACGTCAAATATTTGCCCTGTTTTACCTAAAATTCAGATTGCAGAGTAAATTCAACAGTTTTCCCAAAATTCACTTTGCTGGGAAAGTAGTTCTGGGGGGAGAGGATGAGGGTAGAGGAGGGGCATATCTCAGACAGAAAAAATACAGCCTAATCATATTGTAAATAAAATCTGCCTGGTGCCTGCAGAAAGATATTTTAATGGAAAATGGAGTACTGAATGTCAGCTTTTTTATATATACATGTCTTGCTTAGACAAAATGTACCTCTTCAGAATAGATTTGCCAAAAATTTTTCAGTTTTGCAGAAAAAAAATCTCCATTTACAGTACAACATTCCTTGTTGTACTTTTTAAAACTTAAGCGCATACTTTTCCCCCACTTCGGGAAAAAATTATATTTTGTATTTATTAATTGAATAAATGCAGAGAATTAGAAAAAAAATCACTTTTATTGACTTATGGTTGCAAAATTGCTAGGAAAATTAATCTCTAAATACACAAATAGGAGGTTATGTTCAATTGTTTGGCATTTTGGGACAAATGGTTGGGGATTTTGTTTTAAAAATACTTATTTACGTATACGTAATACGTTTATTTACGTATACGTAATACGTTTATTTACGTATACGTAATACGTTTTAAAAATACTTATTTGCCCCTCATAATTTCATTATGGACATGAATGTAAAATACTTCTCTGCAATTACTTTTCCTCTTCCAGCCCCCTCTTTTTTTCTTGTAAACATACAAGAATATATGACAGTAAGTCCATCAGCATAAAGCAGGTTCTAGAGACTATTTTCTTCCTCTACGGAATATACTGCCTGAACTGCAAAATACAAGCGTCCTTCCACTTCTATCAGCATTCTAATCCTTACCTAAAGTCAAATCATCTCTAAAGATGGGATTCAGCCCACCAATTTAATTCATGTCTTTAGGAATGTAGGTAACCATGCACCAAAAACTGCCCTGAAATCTCCACCTTTTTTTTCCAGTAGTTCATGGAAGTAATTTCCATCTGATTGATTTTCTAACAGGGAAAGTTTTCATTTTGCAATGCTTATTCTCTAAACCATCTAGGTACCCTCACCCACTTCCTTTTTAAAATCATGTCAGTTTAGACTGATTCGCTTTTGCACTCAGCAGGAGCAATTTCTAAAACTCTCTTTACATGACAAGAGAAATGATTTTCCAAGTGACTAGAATACTAGTTTCAACCATTAGGTTGATATGTGCACCCTTAAAAGAGTTTGATTGAAGGAATATTGCTTTTGTATTTAATATTTTTATCCAGGCATGACAACAGAGAAGCAATTGACAATATAAACGGTGATAGCACCATCAATTGAATTAAGATACATTATGTCTGGTTTGTCACTATTTATGATTTACAAATAACATCTTTGTACCTGTAGAAAAAAAAAATAGATATTAGCTAAGGCCAGCTTAGAAGCAGGACAAAATTCTTGTTGCCATGAAAACAACAAAAGCTATTTCTGCTCTGTTCTGCATTAACTATTCTAAAGTTAGAATAACCCCACTGGAGTCAGTTATACTCTCTATTGTTTGGAGCTAACTAAATTAAAACAGGATGTGTTAGTTAGTTTATAAAAATCCTTTGTGAGCATAACACACAGAATTCAAGAAAGATGACACTGCAGTAATGCATTTTCAGCATCAGAAAAAGACATAATAACATCCATAGGTTTATTTCAAAGATGCAGAAGCATAATATTGTTTTTGCCTGATTGACCTATGTGCAACTGCTCATATGCATGGTAATTTTGAATATGTACAGCATCATAGCTCTGAAAGCAAAGTGGTGTGGAATCCTTTATTCTTCAGGCATACACAGTTTTAAATGAGCATACTGTTAAGTGAAGCTAAAAGGGGGAGCTCATATAAGATTGTCTTCGTAACACTAGGTCAGAAAAAGGAACTATGACTTTTGCTTAGCAGAAACACACTTTATTGATAAATTTTCTCTGCTTTGTTGTGAGCATTACAGTGTCTTTTACTGTCTTCTGCTCTAGTATCAGCATCATGCGCACAGTTCTGTTGCTAATATTGTAGAGATGGCATATGTTTGTTGGTAAGTAATCTGCCTGGTTACGGTGCCATTAGGAAACTGATGATTCCACCAGTTCACAGGCTCATTTAAACCTTTCTCTGCTTTGGACCTGCGGAGTATTTGGTACTCAATACCATATGAGTGATTTCATGCAGCCTCCATTACACAGGTTGTTGTGTTACTAAAGAATAACTCCCAAGAGGTTAAGAGCCCTGCAGTCTCAGTGCCATCGTCTTAATTCTCTGCTTTATGTTATACCATAACACTACCAAGTCTTATGTCTGTATCTTGGCATGCAGAAGTATGAACAGTTATGGCTGTAGATGGAAAGTTGTACTGGCTGCTTTCAAACAATAATCTCTTCAACAGGTTGTTACAGATGAAATATCACCACTCAACTTAAAAAAAAAAAAAAAAAAAAAAAAAAAGCCTAGTGAGATCAGTTGGAAAACCAGAGATTTTTTTCTGTCCTATGTCAGAAAAACAGATTCTGTTTTGTATTTTTTTCATTGTTATTGGTTCATAGCCTTTTCAGTACACATGCAGAACAACTGCTTCATGGTCAAGAGGAATAGGAACGGCCACTATGGAAACCTAGACCTTATGCTGGAAATGGTCAAGATCAGATAGAATGGGGGTATGAGCATGATCTAGTTGAACATTTCCCTGGTGATGGCAAAGAGGTTGGACTAAATGATCTTTAATGGTCACTTCCACCCCAAACTATTCTATGATTCTCCATATCTCATATGATGTTTTGCATCTGGGGGCAGTTACTGTGAACTCAGCAGTACCAGGGAAGGACACTTGGCCCCAGGAGCTACTATATGTCACCTTTGTGAAGCCTGTAATTACAGGTTAAATTTCAGAGAGGGAAAAAGAGACCCAGATCATCAGTATAAAGAATGATCCACATCAAAATTCCCAAAGACCTAAAGCAACTTGACTTTACTTGTCTTATTCCATAAGATTCAACATCTACAGATAAGGTTCTCCAGTATATTCCTCTTCTGATAGTTTAATAGGCAGCATGGAAGAATAAATGCTTTTCATCCATGAACAACACTTGAATTCCATCTACTTCCTTCAAGGTGATTAAGTAATGGGAAAGGGAAAATGGAATTGAGTCCCTTGCTCTGTTGAGAGCTCATAGCAACCCATCCACTTGCAGTACTGTTGGATGCTATTCCTGCCTTGAGGATCAAGTAGCTGTTGCAACAGCACCTTTGCCAGGGGTCCCAGGCAAGGGTTCCCTGTGCAGACCCAGCTCTTTCCCACTCCCCATGAATGGCATTTTCACACAGAAATGCCTTTTGCCAGGGCAGAGAGATCCCAAATGGTCTGTGGGAAATGCAAATTTACACCTCCTGCTGGAGTCCCCAGTACCAATAACTTGGTAAATGGGACTTAATTAACAGGGTTACCCTTGAATTTGGGCTAGTTCATTTACAATAAACTCAGACTAAAAATATAAGCAAACCAACTGCTTTTAGCTTGTTAATTGTGCTAGCAGATTGCACTGTTAGAAGCAACAAACATTGGCTTCTTACATCTAGTCATGGACTCTGGCAGAGAGATGGATAAAATTTGATAATGTTTGCTACAGATAAAGCCAGGTGTGTGCCCATTTCAGAGACTTATTGGCATGCAACATACAGAATACTTGCAGTTACCTCTTATCTTGGTAGCAATGGATGCTACTGAATTAAGTCATGTGAAAACACAGAGCACCTGAACTTTAAGGTTAGAGGTAACAGCTGTAGCAGAGCTGTTTATACAGCTTCAGCTGTAAACACTAGAAGAAAACCACTGGTGTTTCTTCAAAGACACAATAACAGTATATGTTTCTGAAGTAATTAAATATTTTAAAAGGTAATATAAGCAACCCATAAGCATTTT
This sequence comes from Dendrocincla tyrannina, assembly GCA_035047865.1. NCBI lineage: Eukaryota > Metazoa > Chordata > Aves > Passeriformes > Dendrocolaptidae > Dendrocincla > Dendrocincla tyrannina. Next base: position 123,690,671 of record JAWWMP010000081.1, read on the forward strand.
CAAAAATTCATAGGTTATACAGCCATGTGATAGCCAGGCTTCAAAATGTCCTTCTTATTCCTGCTCTGGTCCCACAGATGAGCATTAGATGATGCATGTTGAAGGTGCCATTCACAAAGCTGAGGGAACATAAAGAATTGAGTTCAGTTTCAAGACAGAAGTTACCTCAACAGGGAACAGAGCAAAAGAATGAAACTTTTATTGGCTAACTGATGTGAAGAACTTCTCTCAAAAGACAAGAATTATCCAAGAAGTTGGACTAAATTAAAAAAAAAAATACTGATAAAAAAATAAAAATATAAGCTAGACTTTTCAACAATATAAAAGCATTGTGCACAAAGACTGTTGTGTCACAGAATTTCCTCAGTGGTACAGTGGCAGAGTGAGAGTACAAGGAAGGGAAGCAAACACTTGGTTGCCAAAACAGAGACCATTTCCTGCATTTTCCCTTCCCAAAATCTCCTCTGCTTGCAATGACCCTTATTTGAAGAACCTGTAAGCCTTTCCCAATCTCTCAAGCCTACTGACTTTTTTAAAAGCACACTCAGATCTCTGCCTGAGATCTCTCTCCTCCCTTTGACTTATCATTGACACCATTCATGACATTTGTACATGCAAAGTAAGTTTCACACTCTGAAAGCCCAGTGAAAGGCCAGCAGTCCTTATGGTGTCCTGTGGGCCAGAGCTGAGTTACTACAGAAAAATAGAGTCGTCCTTCAGCCTTACTCTATCTGATGCAAAGTGAATTATTCTTCATCAGCTTCATGGTCTTCAACCTTGAAAAAGTGAATTTGTCTGGTCTTTATGCAAATTAAATTAATGTCACGCCCAGGTGAAAGGTTTCATGTGACAGGGCTTTTAAATTTAATTTTTTTTCTTCAAATTGTCTGTTATCTTCTACTTAAAAACACACATTGAATATTAAGTATGGGCTTACTGCAGCTATTAATCATTCAGCTAAATAAAACCACCAGGAAGCTTGAATAGCTGTAAATAAAATAATAGCTTTGCTACCTACTACCTCTTTTCTCCATGCAGACTGGTTACAGAGTGAAAGACAAAATAAGAGCTGTCACATAGTTTAGGAAAAATTTTGCTAGTTTTGCATTAAGGTAAGATGCAAAAACACAATCCCTATACATGGTCTATTATTACTTAATGACATTTTGCATCCTCTGCTACACACAGCTTACCTGCTGCTGGGTTCTAGCCTCTCAGGGCTGTTTTATTTAGTAAGCATTTCACATAAAATGCATATAGGGCTTTCTTTTCTCAAATAAATAACTAAAAGGACCACAGTTGGCTTTCTCACCTGACGAGTCTCACAATCTTCAACTACAGCATATTATGCATGCAGTCAATACAACTTACCCTGTCGCGTGCACTTGGGCACTTACATCTGAAGCAGATGTGGCAGAGGTAGAAACTGCACCCTGACCTACTTTGATAGAATTCTTGACACATTCTTAAAGTTAGGTACTAAAAAAGATTGAAGACATTTTCCTCAGTGTCCAAGAGCAGAAATTATCCATGAGCCCATTCCCTGTGAAGACAAACTTCTTTAATATGTAGCTACTATCATTCAGGTGTCCATGTTGGTGTCAAGAAGGCTAGAACTAGACAATCTTTAAGGTCCCTTCCAACCTAAACCACTACCATTCTATGATCCGTCATATTTTCAGGGAATGTTTTCATCTGTGATTTGCCCTTTCTAATCTCTCCTTTCTACCATTTTGCTTTCACATTTAAAGCTTCTCCATGATAATTTCTTCATTCTTCTCAGTTTTACTGTTCATAATTGTTCTTCGCAGGCCAGTGAGAAACTTAGGGTTTGCTTTACTAGACAGAGTAACAAACCCTTGTGACTTTTCCATGCAGAGCATTTATTAGTTTGTTGGTTTGTTGGCTTTGTTTGGTTCGGTTTGCTCTTGTTGATGTGTGAGACAGATAAAACTTCATTGCTATTTCTTCACCATAAAGGTAAAAAGTTGCTAATGGAGTGCAACATCGGGAAGATCAATCTAAGATTGACTTTGTGAGTCACAGCTCAAAAATAGTTTTCTCCTGGACCTTTTCAATTTCCTATCTGTTTGTTTCCCTTGATGGTGCCTGTCTTTTCCCAGATTCCCATGTATATTTCTTCCTGAACCTGAGAGGAAATGCATCTCTGTAACACTATTGCTTGCAGCATTCATTTTCATAACTTTTTGCTTTTTCTATTTATGATGAAAATAGATTTGGTGGACTCAAGGACCAGTAAGCAGACCAACAATTTTCATGGTTCTCCTAGTAGGTCCTAGCTCACCTACTCACTCATTTACCAATCTTTCATCTATTTATCTGTCATCCTACTCCACTGATTAGGCTATGTTAGCCCAGAAAAGAAGACAGTGTCAGTATTGGAATGCTAACTTCATTTGATCACTCAGAGAATTACACTGTAATGGTCCTCTAATTACAGAGCTGTCTTGCTGTATTTAATCCCTTCTGTATGTGCTGTCAACTGTTTACACTGCTCTCCATGCCCCAGACTTCACATTTCCAAATATACCGCAGTGATAGCTGACAACAGCATTGACAAACATAATAGACAGTGTAAGATTGTGCAAAAGAAGTGGAAGGACTTTGAAGAAGAGATTGAAATTTGAGAGTAAGCCAATATTACCACAGAAGTTTTAATCAATGTGTATTTTTCTATGAATCAGTTCATTCTTGTTTTTCTGCTTTTTTCCACAGTGGTTATGTCTTTGATTATGATTACTACAGAGATGATTTCTACAATCGGTATGTGTGGCTATATTTTTGTACATTCTACACCATTTCTACTGTTTGTTTATAATGTAATCCCATCATTTGGTCAAACAGATCAGTTGTGATTTTATTTATTATTCACTTCATTTTTTCCATTGTGTATCAGAAGACTAAATATATCAAAACCAGAGATGATTACCACCATGTTTAATGTGTTTAATTAAACAGCTCTTTTAATTTTATTATTCTATAAGAGCTTTGGGGGCATTTGCTATGCTGAAGAGTTTAATGATAGTTTAACTGCTCAGTGTGTATACCTATGGAGTTCTTCTAGGCTTACCTACACATAGCAACTGTAAAATTCTTCAATATGACATTCATGCCTTTGTCTTTTCATCCATGTTTATGAAAAGATATAGAATATCTGCTGAAGAATGTTCCAGGAACATTTAAAAGTCCAGAAGAACCTTGAGGGAAGCAAAAGCACAAGTTGAATAGCAGGTGTGTTACTATAGGAGGAAGACAGTTTGGATACCTGAGCAACTGGGGATTCTGCCTTGATTACATGCACAAAGCCTTGCTCAGCACTATGAAAATTTATTTATTCAGATGTTGCAGAATCCCCACAACACAGGGATAGCACGAATGATCACAGATAACCAGCTGAAAGAGAGCTGTTAAATAGTGTATACTGAAAAAGCTGCTAAATCGCATACCTTCCCAATTAAGCCTGGATTTATTAGTACAGATAAGTTTTTTAAGGTTTTAATTTTTAAGATTTTAATAAACTAACACTTAAATAGAAAACAGTTAATAAAGAACAAATGCAGAATTATTTTAGGTAAAAGTCAAGTGTACTTCTAATGCAGTACGAACCTTGTATTTTCACTTGCTGAGATCTTTCTAATTTTTAAATAAGGGATATAGTTTTGGCAATTAAAGATGGACAGATGAACATAACTTTTGCAAGTAGGTAGGATGTATTTCTTCAAACTGACAAGTAACCAATCAGCATTTAACATTCAAGGCTGGGAAGCAATTCATCCAAGATGAAAAGGATACACCACACAAAGGATTTTTATGGATTAGAAACAAAGGACTTATATAGCAAGAAGGTGTGGCAAGGCAGGATTTAATATGAATATGCAATGACCTTCAAAAATAGAAGATTTTTGCTTTTGTAATTTCATTCGAAGTACTTATGGAGGATTACCACCAGTACTTCTCCAGCACTGAATAAAAAGGGACGTGGCTTAACATTGATCAGCTTCGATGATGAGCGAATTTCTTTGAATCACAAGTCATGATCCAGCAGTGCTGTGTCTCTGCCTTACAGTAGCTTGGTTTAGCACAGGCCAAGTGAGTTAGAGGGGAACAAAGCATTGCTCCACCAATCTCTTTTAATCTGAGATTTCTTTTATGTAAAGCAATGGACAGTAGCAAGGGAACAGTTTAAGTTAGTATGTGTTATATAGCTTTCAGCTTAGGAACTTGGTAGGAAAAACATAGAAAAGATATTTTTCAAGTTTGTTTTTTCCTGGGGTTGATTCAATTTGAGCTACTAGTTTTAGTTTTACATGTAAATCACCATGCTCCCTTTGTACAAAGCTAAAAGTAGTGAGATATAAACATATGGAATAAAAGTCATCAATGCAGTTTAATTCTGCTCATTCCAGCCTTTACAGTAGGACTAGCTCATGTCCTGTAAAAAGTTACCTTCCGTAGGTTTTTGTTTAATTTTAGGTTACTGCTCTGAATTTCATCAGTGGAATTGTGTGGTTTAAAATAGTGTTTCTTATCTATGCCACATGAATATTAAAGTTATATATCTTTATTTTTTTCCCTAATTCTATGTTATGAGTAGAGAAAAAGGACCAACTATAATGGTTACACTTTCACAACAAAAGAAATATTCACAGGATGTTAAACGTTGTTTCTGTGAAACCTGGTGTCTGTCTTGGTGAATGTGTTCTTATGGAAAACTGCTGAGAGTGAAATGCATCCATAAATCTATTCAATAGTGTTATTTTCTAATTTAGAAACCTCTCAGCATTAAGACAGCAGAATCTTTATGGCAGAAAACATAGATATGAGGTTGGCCTCACAAGGTTGGACATGATGAATTCTGACAAAAAGAACCGTAGGAGGTTAATAGTGTCTGTTAAATACAAGTTAATGGAAAGGAAAGATTAAAAGCTCTGTATAGTACTCATAGAAAAGAAAATCCTATGGAGAATTCAATATATCAACTATCGACATGCCTATAGGAAATATAAATTAAGATTTATAGTCATAATTCTTTGAATTGTTGAGTTTCTGAACTTCCTGAATTTCTGTATTTTACCTCAAGCCACAAATCGTGCTTTCCAGTATTCATTAATTTCCCAACCTTCCTGAAGGGAGAATGCTTCTATCTTACCTTGATTAAAGCAGTGGTGGGGTCAGAAAAAGGTGACAAGAATGGTTAGTGCTTTAAAATAAAATCACAATGAAGACAGATTCACAAGATTGGGACTGTATATTTTAGAAGAATGGCTGAAAGAAAAGGCACAATTATGTGCATATTAGTGACTATTGGGGCAAAGAATTGCTTTAGAACTGAGCATTTCTGTTTATCATTTCTCATATTACAAGCACAAGGAAAACAGGTACTTCAAAACTGATAAATGGAAGCATTCTTTTCCAAAAAAAAAGCATATTATTGAAATATATAGAACTTGGTAAAACAAAATGGCAAGACCAAATTCTGCATAATTTCAAAAATAAATGTAGCAATAGACAGGTAACAGTCAGTTAGATAACAGTTCTTATATATATTTGAAGGAGAGGAAGCATAGTTTCATATTTCCTAAAAATGAAATATTAGAAGCTAGGAAAAAATCACCTTTGGAGGAATAATCGCATAATGAAATTTTCATGATAGCTTACAGTTCTTCTGAAACAGTTTTTCCAGTAATATCAAACTGGAGATTGTGACTCACCTAATATTTACTTTAAAAATAAAAGAAGCTGTTTTAGAGTTCATCTTCATACACAATTACGTAGTTCTGCTCACAATGGCTAGAAATTGCTTATTTGTGAGAATATTTGAGGCCATGGAGTTCATGTTCAGTGGGGATGACAGGACCTCTGTGAAACATTTTGTAGACTACCATGGAAAAGGAGGGAGATGGTTACATTTTCCGAAGGATTACAGTACAGACAGAAGTAAGGAACCTGAGATTTAAGTACTAGGTGTTTACTTGACAGAAAATGGGTTAGAAGATTTTAGTTTGATTCTGCTTCTTGTTCAGCACACTATTAGATGCTGTGGTGAATGAATTACTGCTTCTTGTGTGCCTGTTTTCAAGTGTGTACCTGTCTGCCCAGCTGGGTGACAGTAGTCAAGACTGTGAAAATGAAACATGCAGCTATAAATTTCCATAATCACTAGTTGCAAGTAAATTTGAGAATATTTGATAAGAATGTTGCTTATCCCTCTGCTTCAGACTCTGAATGGAAAATCTTAATTTTCTGAACTTTCTTCTCCTGATCTTTCATAATCAGAACTCATAGCTTTTATGTTCTAAATGTATTTGTAGGTTTTGATTACATTTTCTACTGCGTTTACTTTCTCCTGCACAGGCTAATTACCTGCTATTGATAACCGTGTTTTTAGGTTTGGGCTATTCTGTTTGGGAACAAAAGCTCATTTTTGTTGTAGAGGATATTTCATTGACTGATGGTAAATCTCTGAATATATACCTGCTAGGGGTTTGGATTTAAACACCACTTTTTTTTATTTTTTTTTAATTAATTGTGCTTGGGTGTTTACTGTTTCTACACTGATTCATTCTTCAATAAAGAGAACATATGCAAAGACTTGCTATTTTACAAACTGCAAGATTCTTTTTTTATAGTGATTGTTGTCTACAGAAAAGTTCTTTTTTATTTTTTACAACTTTAAGGATAGCAGATAGAAAACTAGAATTTAAGTCATGCATGTAATAAAGAAGCTGAAATGTCACAACAAAATGTACTACTGTCGGTTGTGTGCAATGAAACGATGTGGACTTGTGGAAAGCAGGTTAAGGATTTTCCATACTGCAAATAATAGAGTCCCATAATGCATCCTTCATTTAAATCATGCCAAAAAATCTGAGCTATGCACTGGTCTGTGACTGAACTCTGAATAAGGCACTTAATGTGCATAGGTCCTTGAAATGTAATTTGACTGTGATATAAAGTGATTAAGGTTTCAAAGGGTAATTTTCTCAAAGAAAACATGAAAATTTAGTTGACAGGGCTTCCATGACATGAAATCACAGATGATTTTATGGAGTCCAGCTGACTTAATCTTTTCTAGGTTGTTTGATTACCATGGCCGTGTCCCTCCACCTCCCCGTGCAGTGATTCCACTGAAACGTCCTCGTGTGGCTGTGACAACAACCCGTAGAGGCAAAGGGGTTTTTTCCATGAAAGGAGCATCACGATCCACCTCAAGTGGGGCTTCTTCCTCAGGATCTAAATGTGAGTTGCTCATATCAGTTGAATGTTATGGAAACAATGATCCTAGCAATTTCTGCAAGCTTCCACAATATAGCTCTGTTGCAGTCATTTGCTACCCTCAGTCTCTAGCTTGAAAAATGGGTTCGGTTACCAAAGCTTCCAGGCCTTTCCTGCAAGTCAAGGAGCTCATTCATGACACTTTTGAAGGAAATTCTTTCAACAGCATTTGACCTGCTTCCTTGGCCTCAGAAGAAGCCTGTTTAAAATCTTCTATCATCCTGACTGCTCGTACACCATAAGGTCTTGTGGACAGCTGGCAATGCAGCAAAGTTAATAGTCTTGCTATAGACAGAGCACATTGACTCCTTTGGAAACTTGAGGGTTGTATGTAACCTGGTGAGGGGTGGGCTGGGAGGGCCAGGGGAGGTTGGGTTATGTGTTCTTTTTTTGCCAGATTCCTTTGAGGATAGAAAGAGGCAAAGTGTCTTTGCCTGTTTAAAAGAGAATTCAGAACAGGATTGGTGATTTAGGGTTATTAAACCCTTCTTTAGTGAGCTGGCCTTAGAAGAGCTGATGAACGATAGGCATTCCCTCCTGCAAGCTCATCAAGCTCCCCATTCCATAGTATGTCCTGGGAACTTCACCTTCCTCTTCGTGCATCTTTCAGCACCCACCTGTCTTCCCCTGCCCCTTATGTGGAGTGATACTGTCCTTGGAAGCGTCACTGGAAGAGGAAGAGAAAGATCAGGTAGGGATCAGATATCAGAAAGAACGGAAGGACTTCAATAAGACTTTTGCAGTACTGGAGCGGCCAACAAAACATCATGTTGTCCTACATACAACCATGAAATAAGTGACATCTTACTGCCAGAGGAGTAAATTATGACATCAGCAGGACCCAGTTACAGATTCTGCTTGAATAACATATCCAAATCTCACACACTAGCATCTAACAAAGAAGATGGACCTCTAGGCAGCCCACTAGGATTCATTCTTAATCCTACTGTATAAGCTGATTATAACAGAGACCTTAAAGGAAAACGCATAATAAACACTAAAGTGACTGAAAGAATGGACATGTGGTAAACAGAGCTAAAGATAATGTTGTACACTGAGGAACAAAAGCTCAAGCCATCTTTGGATAATATTCTGAGAAAGAGAGGTTCTGTTGCCTGTACAGTTAAACCACTCACAAGTCTCCAGTGAATGAATGGCTAGATGTGCATTATTAATAATGGAAGTTTTAACACCTAGCACACAGGAAGATATGTAAATTTAGATATCATGTTGTGAAGCTCACTCAGACCGTGAGAAGATGTCTGGGAGTAGCAACACTACCCTTGTTCTCTGAAGGATGAGCATGAATCTGGACATTTTCATACACATCTTGAAGTAGTCCACTTGTCCATAAATACTTTTTGCCTTTTCTCAATTCCTTAAGTGATGAATTATGTTTTCTTCTATTAATTTAAAAGAAGGCATGCAGCTCTAGATCTCCAATTTAGAACACAGAGAATTTATATTACTTTGTACTGTGTCAGGACTTAGGTAATGCATATTATAAGATTCAGCTCTGATCCAAGTGCCCATAGTCACTTGCTATAAGACTTCCAAAACACTATCTGCATAACATGGCAAGTGCTGCAGAACTTATAAATTATTCAATGGAAATGCAATCAGGAGTGTCCGGGTCCTAACAGCCAGTGTTATGCCCCAGTGAAAGTATCCTTCAATGTATTCAGGTGCAATCTGAATTCCAAAAATATCAGTCTTAGAGCTCCAGGTATCAATATCACCCTTGGATCCAGCTCTTTAACACTGAAGAAAGAGCTGCAAGATGCATCACTAAAAAGATGGGTGGACATTTTGACCTTTGTTGGTTTTCTACCCTTAGTTCCTTACAATGGTAATTGAAACACAACTGCAGAAACTCTTTATTGTGATTTAATAAATTGCACAAAAAATTCTTTCTGCATGCAGCATATGTTTAAAAGGAGTCAGGCACACAGTATACAATTGTCATGCCTAATTTCCTCATAGAATTACTTCCTTTTTTGTCAAGTTCAGCCAACCCATCATAAAGGTAGAAACATGATTTTATTGACTTGGACAGGAATGTAATCAGCTTATTGTAAGACCTTTATCAGAGAAATAATGGAGCCATCACCTTAGGGCCTTCAATTTGGAAAGTAGAGAATGTATGTTGTGGCTTCCTTTACCATTTGCTTGGAGATGTTGGTTACGTTGAATTGTGGGATGAACCAATTTAATATTTTGTTGCACTCTATAGTGCTAATCTGGATCTCTTGAACTAATGCAGTGTTAATTTTAATGTTTTTTTATTGTTAGTTAAATACAGAATTTCTACAATAAGGAGAAACATAGTTCATGGGAAGTTGTTTTGAGTTTTCATCAAATGTAAGCCATAAAAAAATTTAATTGCAAGTTCAAAATTAACAATGTCAAAATGGTGTTGCCTATGCTTGAAAGATTTCACCTCCAAATAGCAAAACTCTCATGAGATCAATCCCCTAACACATTTTTCAGATGTAAGTAGAAATCTCCTAGACATAACTGTTCTCATAGGTGTTCTCCACACTCAGACTGGATCCAGAAAATCAATCCATACATGTAACATGAAAGGTTAGATCACAGGAGATCCTTCGGTGAAATTACCAGAATTAAAAGGTTTAACTTCTGAAAACTAGCAATCCAAATACAGAATTTTGTTGTGGCACAGGGCAAAGATGTTACAAAAATACCAAAAATGCCATGCTCATTGATGAGTATATCCACAAAAATAAGGTCTGACAGCAAATTTTTGTTTCACCAAAAAGTCACAATATGTGTTCTAAGTTTGCTTCCAAAACACAAAATGCATTAGGAATATTTGATTTCTTTCCTAAATCTATAATTTCTCAAAGAGCAGTTGACAAGATTTTGTTTTCTTTTTAACTCCAAAGACTTAAAAAAAAAAAAAAATCAGCATTTCCAAATTACCAGAAGTAATGCACAAAATTAAACCTGTTGGTGTGCGAAATACACATAGCAGTTCTTCATGTTAATGGTATGAAGCAGAACATTCAGACTAGATTGCTATATAGAACCGGGAAAAACTTACTTTTTCTGTCAAGGTAGAAATTGAGGCTCTCAGAGTGTGCACTTTCATTTTACACATCCTAAATCAGGATGAAAATAGTAATCAAATCTTTTATATCCTGTGTGCTTGAGATTAAGGAGTAGACACTTAAGATGCTACAATATGTACTGAAAAATGTCTTTAATGAATTCATTTTGACTCATATAGTTTATACTTAGCTTCATCAGCTAACCCATTTTTCAGTGATATCTACAACAATAAAATATGATAAAATATTTTATATTAAACATGAAGAGCTAAGATAAAAATAGATGACATTTCTTTCCAAAGAAATCTGAATCATGCTTTGTGGATGAATCAGTTTGTATTTATGGCATGAAATGTTTCACAAATATAGCTGTAGTTCAATGGAAAAACTTTCACTTATAGAAATGTGATTGACCTTAATATTACATTTCTTGTTTCAACCTGGATGTAGCTTTTCTCCTTTGGTGTTAGATGCACCAACAAAAGATGCATTCTGGAAGACCCCAAAGGGCTGGAAAGGGTCACTGAATCAAATTCCTTACTCTTGCAAGTAGCTGTATCATCTAATCCTTTAAGCTGCATCTTAAAGGTAGTTAGTGTTTGTGTTTTTCCTATCTCTGTTTCTTCTAATTTCCAGCTTAGTTTGTTTCTCCTTCATTCATGACCATTTGTTGTGCCAACACTGTGTTAGCAGAAAACTTTTATTCTTTTTTGTCTTTTTCTGTCTCAGGCAAACATGCAAAATGCTTCTGTCACAGTATGGGCTTTCCATTTCTATGGTCATCCTCACAGCCCTTTTCCACACATAACTGTTAGAATTCAGGGGTTCAACCTGTACTCACCTTATACTCCCTATACAAAGACATTACACCTCTCCATCTTTAGCAATACATCATTTGGCAAGCCCTAGCACTGCTTTTTCCTTACCATGGCTGCATTATAGTGCTAACCTATTGTGAACCCACAAATAATTCTGTTGCTGCCTTTTTCTGCTGCTGAGCCTTGATGCTAAGAGTAGGAGTTCTGCTGTTAATCAAGTGTAGGATTTTTTTTTTTCAGTGCAATTGCATCTCATAATTTTTTCTAATGCAGCATTCCTTAATAATCACCTGACATCTTCATTCATTCTAGCTCACTCTCAATAGATGACACCTTTCAATTTTATGTAATCAGCAAATTTCATGTGTTTATTTACTCTTTTTCATCAATGTTGTTAAGGTAGTTAGCCATTTTGGTGCCAGTGTTTGGTGAATTTCATTACTAATTTCTTTCCCTTTCAATATGTGCATTTCTGTCACCTGTTGGTCTTTACTTACCTGTTAATAGGGGAAAAAAATCCCAAATTGTAAGCTACCTTATTTTCCTATTTATTACTTGAAAGCAGATGAACAGATACTTTGGATGCTTGCAGGTCTGATTTTGTGTTTACCAATGTTTTATTTCTTGTCTGAGATCAATTATAAAAGAAACGCAAAAACAAACAAACAAAAAAACCCCTCATGATCCTCATGAAGTTTTAAAGGAGAATTTATATGCTCAAAGCAGAACACCTGGAGTACAGTATTTACAATGTCTATATTTTGTCTTAGTCATAAAACCGCTTGCAAAGACTGAAGTTCTTCCAAAGCCACTTAGTACTGAATCACACAATCACAGGATGGTTGGTTGACCTTGGAAAGGACATCTGGAGCTACTCTGTTGTGAGTGCCCAGCAAAGCAAGTTTCCTAGGACTGTGTTTGACCATCCCCACAGTGGGGGGGGGGGGGGGGGGAACCTCCTTTTTCTTGTCAGATGGAATTTCACATGCTTTGCTTTGTGCCAAAGATCTTTGGCATATCAGTGGGGAGTACTGAGAAGTGTCTGGCTTTGGCTTTGGCTTTGTCTTCTTCATTCCCGCTTGTACTGGACAGCCCAGAACTGGATACAGTACTCCAGAAGTGGACTCAGAAGTGCTGATTACAGGGGTGTACTGGGTTTGATTGGGGTAGTGTGTATGTTTTGAATTTGTGTTGGAAACAGTGTTGATAACACAGGAGTGTTTCAGTTACTGCTGAGCTTACAGAATCGAGGCCTTTTTGGCTTCAGAGCAGGCTGGGAGAGGAGACACCTGGGACAGCTGACTCCAGATGTCTAAAGGGATGTTGCATGCCATGGTATCGTGCTCAGCAATAAATTAGGGAGAAGTTTGACCGGGGCTTGCTCAGGCATTGGCTGGTCATCAGTCAGTTTGTGTTTTCATTTACATCCCTTCTATTCCTTGGGCTTTATTTGTCTCTCTGTTATTTTCCTTTTCATTATTATTGTTATTGTTGTTGGGGGGTGGGGGAGTGTTCAATTAATAAATTATTCTTATATGAACCCACAAGTTTTCTCAGTTTTACCCTTCCCATTTTCTCCCCCCATTCTGCTGGGGCTTGGAGGGGAGTGAGCAACTGTGTGTTGCTTAGTTCCTGGCTGCAGTTAAACTGTAACAAGAGGAAAGATCACCCCTCAATCTTCTGGCAAAACAGCAAAACATCTCCCTAATGCAGCCCAGGATATGCAGCCTTCTTTGTCACAAGGGTGTATTACTGGCTCACACTCAGCTTGTTTTTCGTCACGGTCCTTCATAATTTGTCTTTAGTAATTGCTGCTTATTACAGAAATACTCACTACAGTACAACTGAGAGTGGAATTTCTCTAGGAGAATGATTTTGAAGTATTGTAAAATTCTCTGAAAGTCAAAATAATAGATAACTCAAATAATTATATCATCACTATGTTGGAAACAGGGCAAAAATTTGGAACATATGCAGATTTGTTGAAAATTGTTTGCCTTTTTTCTTTCAGTCCTTTCTAGTGTTAACTTGAAGTGATTGACTGTATGATCACAGAATCAAAGAATTATCTAGGCTGGAAAAGACCTCCAAGATCACTGAGTCCAACTTTTGACCAATCACCACTTGTCAACTACGCCATAGCACTAAGTGCCACATTCAGTGGTTTCTTGAATACCTTTAGGGATGGTGTCTCCACAACCTCCCTGGAGAGTGCATTCCAATGTTCAAATTGTTCTTTCTGTGAAGAAATTACTCCTTATGTCCAACCCAAACCTGTCCTGGCTCAGCTTGGGCAATGCCCTCTTGTCCTGTCTCTTGTTACCTGGGAGAAGAAATCAAGCCCTACCCTGCTACAGCCTCCTTTCAGGAAGTTGTAGAGAGCCATAAGATTTCCCCTCAGCCTGCTTTTCTCCAGGGTAGACAATCCCAGCTCCCTCAGCCACTCCTCATATGACTTACTCTCCAGACCCTTCACCATCTTCATTGCTTTAGTTGTCCTTCTCTGGACATGCTCTAGCATCTCAATATCTTTCTTACGGTGAGGGCCCCAGAACTGGACACAGGATTCAAGGTGCAGCCTCAACAGGGTCAAATACAATGGCATAGTCACTGCCCTGGTCCTGCTGGTCACACTATTTCTGATACAAGCCAGGATGCCACTGGCCTTCTGGCCACCTGGCCACACTGCCGGCTCATGTTCAGCCAGCTGTTGACCAGCAGCCCCACATCTTTTTCCACTGGGCTTTGTTCTTTGAAAACAGCACCCCTGTTCCCTCTGGTGCTTTCTTCTTCTCAGCCTGGTTTTTCCAAAGACACCACAGGGAAGCCCCTGTGCAGCAGAAGGTTTGACCCAAGTTAAACAACAACCCTATGTATGTGCCTGTTTCCTTACCAAACCCAGAAGTGCAAATGTCTTCTGCTTTGCTTAGTAGACTGAAAACAAATGCCATTAGGCCCTTGCAGTGTCACTTCTGAGTTTTGACCTTTTAGGCTTGGCCAGCCTGCAGTTTGCCAGTCAAGGGACCATCTCTGACACAACTGCTTGGTCTCATAGAATGTGTTGCCAGCTGGCTTCGTAGTGGGTTGCTGCAAACACTTAGCATTTCCCATTGGACTGATTCACATCATTTTACTATGGAATCTGTGCTACCTTGCTACTCCAGCATGGACCAGTCACTGCCCCTGGGGAAGCAGTAACCTTCTAAATATACAGTTGTCAGAATCTTAACATTTTCTTTAGGATCTGTAGGATTGGACAGTGACCCGTTATTTCTCTAAGAATATTTTAAGGCCTTGTTCTATAAATACACAAAATAATTCCATCAAATACTGTGTAGCATATAAGAGTCTAGCACAAAGTTTAGTTTTATGCTTTTTTCTCTAAGTCCTGCAGTTCATTCAATATGAGATCAGAGGTTCCAGCCTATTTGAAATAATACAATTTCTCAATATGTGCACATGATTAAACAAGTGCATTACTACATATACCAACCTACTGTCTTTAGCTGATATGTCATGACTATAATGTACATGACCCAGACTTTAAGATAAAAAGCTTTTGTTTCAACTGCAGTCAGTATGGTAGAAGTTTGGGATAAGGCTGATTTGAAGCAAACACATACTCATGTACTAGCACTGAAGAAGGCAATCACTTGTCTGCACACTTCAACATCACATTGCAATTATACGAGGGACCATGATGAAATACATGCCCAAAAGTCAATGAACAGGACTGATATAGCAAGATACAGCCAGGAGACCCTTTTGGCAGAAAGGAAACCTGTCCTTCTTCATAGCAGAACATCCCTTTTCCAGGGTTCAAAAAGGGCCCTCCTATTGTGTATATTGATGCTCTGGATATACACATCAAAGTCAAGGCACACCCTCTTACAGTAATGGTAAGGACGTATGAGTAACACAGTTCAGTGCTCTTCAATTGCCAGTCCCTCAACAGTGATGGTCCATTTCTTCCTACAAGAGTTGCAAGAGTGACAGCTGTGTTAGCTACTCTTGCCCTTTAGAAATTACTTTATTCTCCCATGCTAGCACAGGATTCCCATTTTCTCCTCTTGAACTTTTCCACATGATATCCTAGCACAAACAGGTCAAGTGGATCTGATTAGACTGCTTTCTGACATGAAAACACGTCCTGATAATGCCATAATAATGAGGTAATTTATGAGGACTGCAATACTGTTTCTTTTGAAACCAAAACACCTCCAAAGCGGTTACTCCTTCTTGCATTAGACAATGGGAGTGCAACAATGAAAAGAAATGAAGAGCAATGCAAGGCAACAAAGATTTGGAAACTTTAGCTATTAATTTATAGGTGCTGCCTTCATGTCCTTGGATGTGCTCATAAAAAGAAATATTTTCATGTATTATACATAGCTGGAAAAAGTACAAGAAATTACCAGAACGGGAAGCAACAAAACTTAACACCTATTGCAATGAAGTTTTTGACTGGAACATAACATTACATTCCTGGCTTATATTACTATTTGCTCTTGCTGAAAAATACACACTGTTACTGTGAGGAATCTTTTTATTGCTGTTGCTATTATTACAAAAGGGTCCAGCAAAATAACATTGCAAAACTGTGAGTTTTCTGTTACATTTGAATCATTTTTTCTCTGTAGGCTGTTGTTAAGTAAAAGTTACTTGGATTTATGAAGAATGCCCTTGAGATGTTTTGCCTGAAATTATTATTACAGAACAATACACCTCACATGGACGCTTGCCATTAGGGCTTAGAATTCCCTGATTTCCTAGGATTCAAAATTTTTGACTAACAATGATAATTTTAAAACCTAAATCTCTAAAAATACTGACAGAAGTGAGGGAGCAGACTATCTATCAGAGAGAAAATCAAAAAGAACCTGTTTTCCTTGAGGGGGGGGAATGTTACCACAGTTAATGCCGATTATTTCATGTTTTGCATTTTGCTCTCTTTCCACAGTGAAATCAGATGAGTTGCAAACAATCAAGAAGGAATTAACCCAAATCAAAACAAAAATTGACTCCTTGCTAGGGAGACTGGAAAAGATTGAAAAGCAGCAAAAAGCTGAAGCAGGTAGGTAAAAGCAATTTGTAGTGAAATGAATTAAATTAGAACCTAGTTACCAGTCAAGCAGACAGACCAAAGAGAACTGAAGCTTTCCAGAAATTTTGCTACATTATGATGGCCTGAAGCAAGGTAGATTGACTCTCAGGTAGAACTACTGTGAGGATAGAGTAATATTCTTCACAGAACATGCACCATCATTTCAAGAATTATTTTCTATGGTGTAGTAGGAAAGAAAAATCTGGAAAATATCTGGTGTTCTGGAAACAAAACATCTCTAAAAAACAGACTAAACAGAATTAAGTTAGAGCTTGTTGACCACGGGGATGCTTGTGTTATCCACATTAAGAATTATTAGGTGGCCTATAGCAATAATAATTATCTGAGCATTCCAGCCTCAGCTACTGAGTGAAGCTGTGGCCTCTTTGTAAAATTGGCCACACCTCTAGTTCAGCTTTTCTCTGGTTTAAAATGTATTGTTTTGAAACAAACCTTGGAATACAAAAAATCCAACACTACTTTATAATTTAATCAAGATCTTTATTACTGCCGTCGCAGTGTTCATTTCAGTAGCTGGAGGATCTCACCCGGCAGCACTTTAAAGTCTTGCTGAGAGTTATAAAGTTGTATTTTCACTATGGTATATGTAGAAAACAACCTCAATTCTTATGACTGTCTATTTTCTTTGCTGTTTCCTTATGGATCACATGGTATATCTTTGTATAAGAGCTGTGTACTAGTGAGCTGATGAGAGCCAGCAGGGAAATGGCAGCTGTGTCTCATGAGAAGCTCAATGATTTTTACCCTGCTCCATTCTGTGATAAAACTTTTTATGTATTTTGTGTGAAATATGTGAAAGAAATTCTGGCTCGGAACCCACAACTGTCTGGTTGGTTGGGCAGTGATGAGTTACATGAAGCCAAAAATCCCATCAGGACACAAAAGAGAGTCACATCAAGACTATCTAAAATATTACTGGGAATTGGCAGTTGAGGGCAATGAATCTGACACTGGCAAAATAAATATTTAGGTCTGGATTCCTCCTGTTCCCAAGTAACTTTATAAAAAAGAAAACATCTTAAAAATACGAACTAACTTTTCTTTATAGTAGTTTTCTAAGTCTATTTTGATATACAAGGACCAATCCCTCAGCTGTTACAGTTTATTTCACAAAGTTAAGGGTCTTTTCAAGTCTAAGGTAAACCATTAGTACAGAGTGTAATTATCTTTTTCAGGAGAACTGTATACAACCTGCATTCATTATATTCTATTTTGAACTCTATGCAAGTTGGATAAGTCGGTATAATCAGTAACCATCTAATTGCTAGGCACTTCATTGAATCACTTGTGTACTGAAGTACTCTGAGATGGTGCTTCCCTAATTTGGGGAGCTTTTATATAAAATCCATTACTATGCAAAACAATCTGCACATCATTGTACTTTGATATCCAATTTTCACTTTTGCTAAAGGACTGTAGTGAACTCGTTTAAATAGAAATCATCTCAAAGAGGAAAACGTTGATTTATATTGAATCATAGTGTTATGCCTTTTGAAGACAAGTCATGAATATCCTGAGATTAAAAACTGGTTTCAAAAGTTGCTGTTTTAAAACATCAGGTGCAGAACCCATCCCCCATATTCCTTGCCTCTCTTTGGAGATACTAGTAAGCATGGAACCCTATCTAAGTGTTCTGACCTGATGAGGAGGGTTATGTAGTCTGAGTGATTAGTCTGCAGATGATTGATTCCTCAGCTAAAAGATTTGTGTAAGCTACACCAGTAGCTGAAATGTTTCATTTACAGTGTCAGATGTAAGATGATAAGATTATTTTGTCCCTTCTCTATAGTTTGGCAATATTATTTCTTACTTTCCTCTGCCAGAAGGTGTGGCCTCACTAAGACTAGGATCAGAGAGAGAATCTGTGTCTCGTTTACACAAAACAAAAATCAAGCCATCATCTTGTCCTTTTGGTTTTCTAATTTTGAATCACTATCATGAAGAATATTTAATTTTTAATCTTAAAAGTTGTTACTTCTGGAGGAATGTGACAGGTTACAGGCTGGACAAGCTCACTGCATATATTGGTTACATCCCTACATCTGCATGAAAACTCTACTTACAGTACCACATGATGTTCTGTCTCTTTCTGTTACTAAAAACCCTGACCATTCCAATAGGGGGAATGTAGATAATAGGATTTCCTGTACACAGGAAAGCTGTAGGAAAGCTCCTTTGTTTGTAAACATCTGACTCAGGAAGCTGGGAATAAGAGGCTCTGATGTGACAAAATTGTTAGAGAATACTCTACCCAAGACTGGGGCTGAAATTTAGGATCTTAAGTTTAGCTTCTCAGAAGAGCCCAAAAGAGTTGCATACTGAGATGGTGTTTTAGATTCCTCTGAAGAACCCAGTCTATGTTCTCATTAAGACAATTAATTAAGTGACCTAACTTTTTAGCGGCTGTATCCTAGAGAGTTTCCCATGTAAATGCATTTGAGTCTGTCATTTCAGCAACCCTTTTTTAAAAGCCTTGACCAAAGCTCATTCAGTTGTCACCACCACAGCTGAGGGATCTCAGAAGTGGCTTGAAACAGGAGGTGGTGGGCCAGACACACTAGGCATAGCTGATTCAATCCATATTTCCTCGTACAGTAGGACAAGTCACACAATGACTTATAACAGTACACATGGTATTGTATGAAGCACCTTACCAGTAGAGGATGAGGCTCCATGGGTTGAATCTTCTACCAATACATGTGACTACAGTACTGTAGAAGCAGCTAAGATGACTTTTTATTCTTTAAATCCAAGAATCTTTCTGAAGGCATTAGGTGACTAAGGGAGGAAAGCTTAGTTGTTCTGTGTCTTCAGTAAGCCAGTTTGAAAATGAGGGACTAACGACTAAGAAGGACTAAACAGATGAATGAAAGTTGCAAAATAAATGTGCAAAGGCAAAAGGAAAAACAAATGTCTTGGTTTAAGACTATGATACAGAAAAATACAAGCAGATTTGAATAGTATATGTATCTGGGAATAATTCATGGTAAAATAATAATATGTTCATAGAGCTGAAAAAATACAAAGCTTCAAGGCAATCCTTGATTCATTGGCTGTCCAACAAGATACATGATGTACTATTAGCATTACAGAACAGTCAGTCTTACAAAGAAAGAAATTGTTTTGTTCTAGAAATTCCAGTATTGATCACTGTCATACTAAAAAGACATTGTTTTTTAGCTGCCAATGCAACCAATACTCTGGTCCTTATTTACTTTGAGTACATAAAGCTTTTCAACAAAACTCCTGATGTCCATAAGAATAAGATTTTCATCCCTGCATCCAGTCTTCTGGCGAGTCAGTTTCTAACATTCCTCCATCAATCCTCCTCTGGATTCCTGCTGACTGTATGAAGTTCCTCAACATATCCAGGAGTTTCACAATACTTAATCACAACAATGCAGATATCTGCATGAAGTCAACCAGAACAGATTTGTCAGGCCTCCTTGGTAATGGTCTTTCTTTTCACCACTTTGCAAAAAAATATAGGAAGCCTATATATGAATAATTGGAGAGAGGCATTCTCCAGTTACTTCAACATGCTATACCAGTGAGGCGTAACTGTTAATTTATTTCCTAAAAAAATTATAAAACCTGACTAGAAGGGTTTGTTGATTATCTGTGTGGTTGTTGAGATATATTCACAGCAAATTCATGCAAATGCTTGTCCATTTACTGGCATTTAATAGCCTTCCACTTCTCAGAGCAGAGATTTATGTACTTTTAATTGGCTGCATATAAATAAATATATGGTGACTATGCCAACTGGATTTCCAAGGTAAAGTCAAGTACAGAAAATCAAAAGGATGGATCCACTGGTAAATTGAGCCTCCATCCACTGCATGGGATAGATGACCATACTGATACTTTGACTGATTTATACACTAATTTTTGAAAACAAGGTTTGCCTGCTTTACACTGAGTTTTAAAGAGTTAGCAAACTAACCATCTGGAGATGGGAAGTGTAGGTTTCTTCTTCAGAGCACTTTGCCACCAATAGGGAAGGTTACTGAATCTCTATAGAGTATGTTTTCCTTACAGAAGCCCAAAAGAAACAAATGGAAGATAATGCTGATTTGATTCAAGAGGAATGCATATCAGAGAATGCAGATAACTCTACGGAAGAGCCAATTGAAGGAGGGCCAGATGCAGATGGGGATGGAGAAGATATGACTGATGGGATAGAGGAGGATTTTGATGAGGATGGCAGCAATGAGCTGGTAAGGAATAATCATGCCATGTCTGTCTATACGGTTCCTACAAGTAACCACAGAGAACCAACAGTCTGGATTAACAAAATAAACTCACAGAAACACTGTGATGTTCTGTAACTAGTGCCTAATCCTACACTCTTCATACACTGTAGTATCAATTAAGAATAGGAACGTCTGAGGATAAACAAGAAAAATACATTTTACTGCACCTGATGATTTTAGGAAGGAAGAGAAATGTACATTAAATTGGTTTACATTTGTTATTTTTCATTTATTGAAATGCAGATGAGAAAGGAAAATGTAATCTGCTAATGTGCTTTTTAATTATTATTTTTTTAACTGGAGCATTTCAAAACTAAATAAGAATTTAGAGTGGAGAACTTTTTCATTAGTAAGCATGTGCTTCCCCACAGTTCCCAGTCCCTATCTTCCACGTGTATACTCTGCAGGCTGTGTTGGCAGATGCAGGTTTTTTGATAGATTTCTTTCTTAAGACCTGTTTGGCTAAGAAACGTTTGGTTTTTCAGCCTGAGGCTACACCTTTCACAAAATGCCCATGGTAATAAACTCCTAAGTTCTTCTAGAGCAATATTAAAAATATTTGGAAAGTCAAAGTTATATCTTTTTATGCATTCTTCATAAGAACAGAACAGTCACATCGGTTTAGACTCTATAATACTCTCCCTCTCTTCCTGGCTTTCATATTCTGCTTTGTGGAGAGAGCACTTCTGTTGCTCATTGTCATTGCTTGCTATTTAGCACACATTCAATCATGTGTGTGCTATAAAAATCATTCAGTGGAGTCAACACAAGTCAGTTAGCAAGGGACCCAGCTGGACCAGCAGTAAGTCTGGAGCACGAGCATGTGAATAATCAGTGGTTTGTACTGCTTACTACAAATGCAATTTAAACCTACTTGTAATTTCCAGTTTTATGTCCCTTCAGCCAGCACAAGCCTCTCTTGAATTTATATATCTTGAATAGCATTATCCTCAGGATATCCCTAGGAGAAACTACCACAATTTCCTCATCCTTTAACATGCAATGTAGAACAGAGGACATATTCCTTTTTCCAGTACAGATATGAGGGATGTCTGTAAGAAGCTGTCACTCTGAATTTGTAGGAAGTTGAAATTTTGTAATTAATAAATAGTTGTAAATATAATCTCCCACCGTGGCTAATACCTGATCAGCTGAACTGATATTAGCAACAGGGGTGACCACAGTTTAACACGACTGGTAGGTTTTACAGTAACTAGGCATTAGGCTCACTATCACAGACAACTAAGAGGGGATGTTATCATACAGTGTATTAGCATCTCATTGCTGTCATTTCACCTTGTGAGTATAATATATTTAGCATATATCTACACTATATAATGAGGCATGATGTAGAAAAATTTTTTCATCTATCAAAGGCCTTAGCAGGAAAGAGTCTAAAAAGAAAGCATCACAAAACTTCATTAGCTGTGCAAGTCTGGAACTGGCACAGCCACAGTTGCACACCACTGCTTCCAAGTGAAAAGGCCTTTCCAAAATTTATGTTATGGGATTAGCTGAAGTGCAGTGTGCTGCAGACACAGCTCCAAAGACAGCTTGGAGGTCTGAGACACACATCTAAGGCATGGTGGGGAACCAGCTCTAGTTTTTCTGCATGTCACTACTGAGCACAAGTGACAGGAGGAAACAGCTTAGTCACTGCATGTGGAGAGTGGTGTCCTCTGCCATGCACCCTAGCACGGGTGGTATCCCTCCAATCCCAACATGATGGTAGCAAGGAAAGGCCAAGGAAGAGCACTTATGTGCATTGTCTCAGTTAGGTGCAGCCTGGTCCAATGCCAAGGCAGTGGAGCCAGTTAGACTCATGCCTTCCACCTTCCCAAAGGCTGGGACCCTCTAGATGAGAAGCTGGCAGTATTGTAAACTTTAAAACTTAGAACCAAGATTGTCACTGATGTTAAATCCCTGTGCTTTTCATCCTCCCTTGCCATTTCCATCAAGCTTGGAGAGGCCACTTCACCTCAGTTTTCCTGCCTGCTATGATGGGGTAATAACACTTTCTTTCTTTTGCAAAGCCTGAGGAGATCAGTGAATTCAAAATTGCAATAGATGGGATAAAGGATTGTTTGGCAAAGGATTACTTCAAAGAAATCTCAGGCTATGGATGTTTTCCACAGAAAGACTATTAGAAACTGAATTATGTATCTTTCATCTATAGTTTTACCCAAACAGTCAGCAGTATTGATCAGTACTGTTATGATCTGAAGCTGATAGGTTTTGATGCATTAATTTAGTCTGTTTTATACTTGTACTTACATATATTTATGTAGATATAATGATCAATTCCTTTAAGTTTTACTTCCTACTCCAGTCATTGATAGGTTTATAGGGGGAAAGTCAGTAACAATACTGTTAAATATATAGTGAATATTACGGTAGGAATACTTGGGATTTCATTCTGCTTCTACCTGTTCTGTGCCCTGCTATCTGAAATTGCCCTCTGTTTTGTGAAAAGTAAAGTAGATGTATAAGCCTGCTATAAAGCAAGAAGCCCTAACTGATACTGTTAGTCTGTTTTATAAAACTAAGTTATTTAGGAAAAGAGGTGACTAATGGCAAATGTGTCATTTTGGAATGGAGCCAGTTACAAGTCTTTTGAGGAAAAAAGAAAAGGTTTTTAAAGCATGAAAAGTGTTAAATGAGAAACAATTAAGACAAACTTTCCATGGATAAAATCAAAACCTTGGACTCAGAATAATAAATACCCCTCCAAAGGGCATTTCTTAAGGTTTTCCAAATATAAAGGGATTTAGGACAACATTTAAAAAATATTTTCTTTTATCACTAAGGCAAGTAGAGGAAATAGAAAAATATTTAAAATGGGCATAACTAATGCTCCGAAGCCAGTTCAGCATGAAAATTTAGTTGTGAATCCGCTAGTATGAAAAATATTATTAGAGGGAGAGAGGAACATGACTTAGATATAGATCTTAACCTTTATTGAGTTCTTCAGATTTAGCTGTAAATCTTCTGCCTACCCATTTGCCCAAAACCTGCTGCAGGTTTGCTGAACACAATTCTGTTGTCCTAAGGCTGTAAGTAAAGGAAAATGGCAGAATCCAGATGCTACCAGAATGGAGCCTCTGCATCTGAGTATGTGAATCTGCATCTCAGCATTAAAGGACTCAAAAATATGTTTCTTTCTCTATTTCTAATTCTAATTTGCAAAGGGAGTGACTATGCAGGATGTATGCTGTGGGTTTAGGTGGTGGGACCAGTTCCCTAAATTCACATACTCTCTATTTTGAGGAACAGGTTACTGCACATTAACTGAGTGATGGCAGCTATCCTCATGCCTACTTTCAGCCTAGATCAACTGTAAAGAAAGACAGAGCAGTTTAGCCTGCAGTCTGAGTTAAGTCAGGCATGGATTTAAGGACCCTTCAGCCTCCTCAGTTGACTGCCTGGCTGCACACACAAAACATCACATTCAACAGCTGCACACCTTCTTCATTCACCACCTAGACCAGGATGTTTTTCATCCTTGCATTGTCATTTTCTATGGACTAAAGACATGTCTGCAAACAGTAGTTATGGCTCAGCTGAAGAGTGAAAAAGTTTTACGCCACAATAACTTGATTGCCCATCTGAAGTCTAATTCAAGACATGCTGCATTTGAAGCACCTGCTACAGCCATCAAACATCACTGCTTGGGAAAGTTTCTTTTGTACCATTTGCCCACAAATGTCTCTCAGTAAGTGTCTTCAGTACTGCAGACACTCCAGCTTGAGGATCTTCTTAGAACAGTTCCCGAAGAATTTTGCTACATTGACATACTGGAGAGTTCTTTAAATGGTGATTTCACATACTTGATCCATCTATGTATGGATATGTCAAATAGTTGCCTTCAACTTGCTCAGTGAACTTTGACATAAGCTTCCCACCCACCTGCTCTTACATGTTGACCTCTCCCTCTCCCCCTGTACAAGGGCATGCATATATTGTAGTTATATATATATAAAATAGTCACTAATTTGGTAGCTCCTGAGCTTACTTCACAACTCCTGTCACTAAACTGAGCATCAGAGGTAGCTAGAGGGGTTGAGAACTTCAGGTCTGTTTCCTTTGCTCCTTTTAAGTAAAAAAACCAACTAGTTGGTTATTCCAGATTTTACCGAACCTATAATTCAAGCTTCCTATCTGCTCCGAACATTAAAAAGTTGCTAGCAGCAGTGAATTTAAAATTTTTGCATTCCTTCCTAGTGCAAACATATCCACTAATTCCTTTTATTTTAAACTGTGCCTCAACAGTGTTGTGAAGAATGTAACACACCTATGCAGTTTCTCACCCTGTCTTACAGAAAACAAGATCCTATGAAGAAAGGAGCTTTCTTCATGTTTACTAAGTTTAGTTCATACACAAATCACAAACAGGCCACAAATCGTTGGAGCCCAAATCCTCAGTGATATCAAGCAGGTTTTAGGTGTCTGCTATGGCTTTGAATTTTAAGTAGGGGGAAGGAAATCAAAAAAACCTCCTCTTATTCCTGTGGCTTCACGGTGGAGAGCAACAAAGTCACCTTTGCTGTGAGTCCATCACATATTTGAGAAGAAGCTTGTGCTCAATCCCTCTGTAGCAAGCCCCTTCTTACTAGAAGTAGCATTAACAGAGTGTGGTGGGCCTGAATTTTAGCAGAAAAAAGCATTTCTGAGTTAGCATGCATTGGTGGCTCCCTTACTCTGCTGATTTAGCAGCTGGATAGCCCAGTGCAGTCCCAAAACATTTAATATATCTTCTCTGATACTGTTTCAAAGTGTGCTAATGGATCATTGAGGCAGCACCAATCAAGTCATTGCAATCCCCTTGTAAATAACACAGATGGCATCTGATAAGTTACCTGAAGTATTGCAAATTTGAAAAAAAAAGATCACTTTCAGGCAATGCTTAGTAAAATACCAACAAAATAATTAATTGGAACAAGTTATACATAAGCACTCTTATCTGCATTACACTGCCTGAGAATAATAGTTTCTATCAAACTGTCAACCTTTCAAAATAACTAACTATAATATTAATAGCACAGTAGTGGTTTAGTAGTTAAGCATTCAGTAGAGCAAACATTTTCTGGTGGAGCATGCAATCCAAATTATTTCAAATACAATAGATCTGTGGTATCATAACTCAGACTGCTTAGTGCTTGGTTGGAATTTGAAGGATATATTCACAGTCACAGCATTGTGTTTTTATGCTGGTGTAACTATGCTAAAAGTAATGAACTTACATAAACATTATTAGATGGGAATTCCACAATAATGAGTCAACTTTAACAAGATGCATTAAGATGCATTTTTATTAAATTATTTTAAAACTAAAAATACAGATACTGTAAAAGGCCCAGTTCTGGTTATGATGTAGATTTACAGCAGTTTTTTCAACAACAATTATAGATCCCATTCTATTAAGTATATTTCAGTTGTATTTACCTCTCAGAGGTATTTAATTTCTTCCTCTTGTCCTTTTCTCCACCTTTGCACTGCATGTTTTCAGTCTATCAGATTTGGTCTAAGGTCTGATAAAGAATCATGTTTCAAACATAAATAAGAGAAACTGCCACAGACATAAAACTCAGGATAATCCTCTTGCTGCATTGAGTTTCATTATGCAAAAGTAAAGCCATTATAATATAATAATGGCTATATTTCTTGTAGGAATTGATGTAATTACCATTTAAATGAATGGAACCAACTAGTGCTTCGGCTAAAGCTCATCAAAAACATTTCCCTCTTGTCACAAATGGGTGATTTAGATTGCTGAGAGGTCCACTATCAAAGGTATTAGCAAAAGTGGATTTAACATGCTGTTGTAAAAGTGTGACTTAACAAAGTTTGATGGCTGTATGGCACAATCTTTTGAACAATGATTCAAAACTACCACGACACAAATCAATGTTCCCAAGGTACAAATCAGTGTTGCCATACTAAAATGTTTTGTGTAATACCAGTCACTTTCCAAACATCTGCCACTGGTAAATGATCTCTCTGCCTCAAGGAGTAACCTTGAGAGGCATTCTGGCTTAAGGGGAGACCACCACCATACATTCAGGCTGTTTGGCTGGGAGAGCTCAAAGAAAGTTCACTTAGGCTGTCATATTTGCAGAATAAAGTGCTTGGATTGCAGCCAAGTTACTTGCAATGGGAAATGTGTGCATGGGACTCCTTGTACGCACAACTTTCTTTGTTCCTTTTTAAATGAGTCTTAGAAAAGTTTTCTGCTGTTCATGTGTTAACTGCATGACAGGTATTCCAAGCTCATACACATCAATGTGCACAGTGTCACTCTTTGCCTTCAGGGGTCTTCAGATCGCAACTAGAGGAGTTCTTGGGCTATGGCTCAGACCTTTACCTGCTTTGAAGCCTAAACCAAACTACCACTAGTTCGATTAAGAGTGTATCCATCACATCCCTCCTATGAGCAGCTAAAGGGAAATCAATTTCATAGAAAATCTGTATGCAAGTCTGAATCTTTTCTTGCTTTCATTATTTTGTGTGGAATTCAACAGTGAAAATACTCAGCTGAGAGTAGAATAAGATCTACAGAAAAAAAACCAAAAATTTTGATGAATTTCATCTAGTTTAAACCCAGTTTTGCATATCTCAAATAGCAAGACTGATCAAATATGTGACAATATAATAATAGTATTGATAGTACCTAATATATTGTTGTAATTAAATGAGATTTAAAACAGATGAGAATGACTCTTCTATTTTAAGCCAAATTAGACAAATCAGGCTTGTCAAAAAGATCAATAGTTCCTGTTATACCTTAGACAGGGTACTCCTTAAGAAAAAAAGGGGCAAAACTTCTAATTAACGGCAATGGCTGAAGCAATATATTATTCAGCTTACTTTAGAAAGCACCAAGACCAAGAAAAATTTTGTCTTTTCTATGCACTGAATATTTAGACTTCATTGAAATTTTGCTTTTAGTATCAGGAGAAACATGATGCTGTTCATTCCTAAGACAAATGAATAGGTAAAGATTGTGTTCACTTGATAAATATCAGTGCAAGATGTTTGTACTTGAGCAAGCTGAGAAAGTCATTAGGGGCACCATACCTGACAAATACTAATTTGTTCTACCTTCCAAAGCTACAATAAATTTAATAACCTGTGACTGAAAAAATGGAGAAAATAATAAAAGCATGCCATGAAATCAAAAATTATAGGAAATTTTCTGACATGCCTTTTTGTTATATTTAATATATGCAATAGCACAGTAGATGTGTTTGCAGTTCACCTGCTGTCATGAGTTATTGCAAGGGCCTTGTTACCGGCTCCTCCTCCCCATTTTTCCTGGCAGTCGATTTATCAGAAGACTTCCAAAGTGGTGTTCAGGGTTTTAACCAGGTTACTTCTCTCTGACTACATATTATTTTTCTAATCATTATTTAATTCTT
Source organism: Dendrocincla tyrannina (assembly GCA_035047865.1). Taxonomy (NCBI): domain Eukaryota; kingdom Metazoa; phylum Chordata; class Aves; order Passeriformes; family Dendrocolaptidae; genus Dendrocincla; species Dendrocincla tyrannina. Next base: position 123,718,652 of record JAWWMP010000081.1, read on the forward strand.
ATGCTCTACATATCACATGGGAACCTGCAGAAAGTCCAAGCAATATTATAATGCATTTTGTGTCTTTCTACTAGACTTTCCTGCCTGTAATTGCATTTTTGTAAAACAAATAAGCAAAATAATTTTCTTGAATTCACATGTATTCCTCTGAATCTGCTCTCTATTATTTAGCCCCCCGTTTAAAAAAAAAAAAAAAAAAAGGAAAAAGAAACCCAAACCAACTTAAAACTTTTAAAACATTTATAATGTTAAAAAATGTAATTAATTTACAACCCTTAGAATTTTACAGATGTAAAAGAGCTTGAAAATAATGGGGTTTTTCTTCTGTTTATCTCACTTTTTAAGCAAAGTATGGGGCATCAGGAAGTTTGGGTCCTGTTCTCAGCTTTGACCCTAAAAACATGTAGTGGGCAATGTGATTCAGAAGACTGAATGTGTGGGTAAACTCAGCCACTCTTTCTGAGTTCAGACCATCCAGTGCCTTTGGCTCACCATGCAAGCAAGAAGCATTCACAAAACATACTGTTTAAATTTACGAAACAGTATATGCTTTCCAGTCAAAAAAATTGTCTGTTGAACAACATGGAACACACTCTTAATGGAATCTGTCATCTGTTTTACTTTTCTCGTTGCACCCTGACATCGATCTTGACTTGCCTCAAGTTTCAGTCATCATTTAATAAGACAGTCATAGTGCTTAATGTTTCCTAGGCTTCAAAATATTTACTTTTAGTGGCTCAATTTCATTTATCAAAAACAACTTCTGGACCCTCAATTTAAAAAACAAAAACAACAACAACAAAACAAAAACCAACAAAAAATCCATCAAACCACACACAGGCCTGTGAATTTAATCAGAGGCATAAAATGCTGTCACATCAGGCCAAAAACTCTGACATGTAAACAAAATACTTTCCTAAATTATATTAACTCATCTCTGATATAAAATAATTGGCTTTAATATTCAGCATTAGTAGCCTCATTATATTCATTCAATCTAAATAGATCAGACTTAACTCCACAGCTTTTGCTAGGCTAAAATTTATGAGCATAGAGTCAAACAGTGCAGTGCACAAACAAGGACAGGCAACCACCTACCATCCAGAAGCAAACCTTGATCTCTTTTCAGGTGAGGATGATGGTGACTTATGAAAAATATCACAAGCTTTTTGCTGTACCTTATGACAGGTAATGAAAGAACAGATTTAACTGAAGTAACTCAACACTTTAAATTTGAAGAATGATTTCAGTTTCCACCCACAAATACTTTTGCCATTTTATTTTTAACTAATTCTGGTGGAGTAGTTCATCTTTTACTTCCCTATACTTTGATTGACTCCAGTAAACTTTGGTTGACTTGTTGAAGGTGCTGGGTTGGGTTTGGATCACCCATTATTTGCAACCAACATTCCCCAGCCCTGTGCAGGGGGAATAGGCATTGAAATAGTAACCTAATATAGACAGCAAAGCACCAGTATGAGGTACGTAGGGAAAGTGGTGGATGGGAAGGGGGACACTGGTGTTTTCTAGGCTCTCACTGGGACACTGAAATCCTCTGGAACAATTCTGGCCAGCCACTGGCCATGTGTTTGTCTATGGATTTGAGTCTATCAGCTTAATCATCAAATTCTTAGATTTAACTGAAATTGAACAATTGTCATGCTTCACACATTTTTCCTGATGTGTCAGACTTTGAAAGTAAATAGCTTTAGTTCCCCTAGAAAACACTCATTTCACAGGCTTTATCAGTATGCTTGAGCCCAAGAATGCTGAATGAAAAACCCTCCGAGGAAACATTTTTTCTGTTTTTATTTTTTCAAGACAAATTGCAGAGCCACTGCAGTTAGTGACCCAATTATTGCAAAAGGTCTCAGTTTTTTGAGAAAATATAAATGTTACCAAGAAGATTTTCTGCATGATTAATATCAAAACAGGAGAGGCAGATTGAATTTATCTGTACATAGGCGTTTACAGACCTTGGAGAAGGGAAGTTATTTAGAAGGTGATAGAACTGTAATTGCCATTTCAACAAAAAAGCAATCAGTGAGGAATAAAACAAGCTCAGTCTGCCAAAATGAAGATTTGGAAGTTAATCAAATGCCATCTTAGTCAGCCTGCCATGCTGCTATGTGTATCTGAAGTTTCCAAACTGTTGTTGCTGTTGATTTCTGAAACTACACTACAGCTTTGTAGTCTTTCAAAATGAGTAAGGTGTTTTCCAGCACCCAAAAAATAGAGAATCAAAAGGGTAAATTCTTCTCTGCTTTCTCTTTGCAGGTTTATACTAATCCCTTCTCAGCTATTAGGTGATTTGCACCATTAGTAGACTAAAATGTAACCCCAAATCCAACATTTTGGTTTGTAACTTTTATTTTAAAATTAATGTCTCCTGAAATCCTCATAAACCCAAAATATTATGCACTCTTATGCACTGTGCATTAAAATAAGTATTAAGTAGGAAAATGCAACACAAAACCTGTTTAAAATAGGACCAGCGTTTTTTGTCATTTCCACCTTGATCACATTCCCATACCATGTCTTTCACAGATAATAGTTTTAAGCAGGTGACTCTACATCCTGTATGTTTCATTGACAGTCTTTGCTGGTATCTCTCTCATGCTATATGCTTCCAACCACTTCTTCCAGCAAGCTGCCTTCCCCATTTCTTCTCTAATAGTTTGGTTTTTAACTCTACCTGCTCTTTCAGTTGAGTAAAACTTCTGCCTCCAAGTAACTGAAAAATCTCCAATTGATAAGACGAGACACTCCTTATTTCAATACCATCATTGTATAGAGCGGGTTTTTTGCTGCAATGGGTATACTTTGGGGTTTGATAAACTCCAAGTTTGGCAATACTGGGTAAGTTTAATAGGTACTTTCTGTGTAATTAGTTTAAGGTAGTTCTATTTTCATATATTTTAAAACCACTCTACTTAAAATGTAGTCATAGTGAATATCCTCAGGGTACAAGTTTTGGTAGTTCCTTTCTGCATTAAGCTGTGTGTGTAAACCTGCACCCTTGGAATTGTTAGGACAGAAACTATTGCCTTCAACATTAATATTAATTGGACCACCACCTCACACTAGAGAATGCCTACTCTTCACACCGAGTATGGGATAATTCAGTAGGAATTTTATTCTGCAGCTTTTTAACAGCATCATGTAGCCTAAAACCATCTCCTTTGTAGGATTCAGGATGTTAAAGGGCAATGCTTACCATGAATCTTGACAGGACTCATAAGACTCAGTTAGATTCGCTTTTCATGGAACAGGCACAATCCCAAGAAGCAGAAAACAACTGGGGATCTCCAGTGAGAGTCCCATGTCCGAGAATTTGCTGTGAATATCCACTCATATGCAGGGTTAAATGAAAATGGGACATTTTTTTTCTCTGCTGTATTTGGAATAGGATCCCAAGAAGGTGTTGAGTTTCTCGCAAGGCACATCGATACAGGCTGAGGGAACTCTGTGGACAGCATATGGGAGGCCTTACTGGTTTTGGTTTAGCTTTAACAGCCAGGGGAGAATAGGAAAGGGAGTTTGGTGGGAACAGAATTTCACCATGGGGTAGCAATGTGAGTGCACTCTGGTTAAAAACTTCAGGGCAACAAGTTCTGGAAAAGCACCACCTCCCCACCTTTCACATCTCCTGCTTGGAGATTCTGAAGCCCACCCCACACTGCAGAAGTGCCTCCAGATTCAGATACCTCCCACTGTCACCAGAAACTGTGGTACTAATCCCCAAGTCTTCTCCTTTTGCTACAAAGGACCTTGTAAAGGAATATTTTGCTGAGAAAGCAGTGTGGCAGGAATAAAAACACACAAAGTAAGGTAGACAGACCACTTCTTTCCCTCATAGCCTCTCCCAAGCTCTCAAATGAGCATGGTGGCCCCAAAGCCATTCCTTTAGTCTCACACATGACAACCACCTCAACTGCAGTATGTCCTCCCTGGAACTTTTCAAATACTGGATCCTCTCTCCACCACTACACTCAAAAGCATTCATCACAATTCTGCCTACACAGGACTCAGAAGACATATGTTGGTCTAGCGGCCAAATCAGTATCTGATAGGGTTATCTTAATTCTTCCTGCTGATATTTTTTTTAGGCAAACAATTGAAGCAGAGCATTTTAGTACAAAGGAGATAGAAGTTTGTTTTCACTGATGAGTAAAGCAGTCATTCTCACATGTACTTACATAAGTACTAACACTTCAAAGTAATTAAGCTGTGCAATGAACAGAAAAACGATTCTGTAGTGTTTTTAAGTTAAAGTATGATTGACAGAGTGCAAAACATAATGATTAGCCTTCATCATTTGAAGAAAGGTTTAAAGAAGGTGCAACAGTTCTTTTAATTATTCTTTATTACTATTTATCAAATTGTATAATCCCTCTATTTGTTAAATGCAGTGAATACTCTATTACTAGCTCATTAGAAAAAGTTTTGCTTTAGTGACATAATTCTGTCATTTTTTTGTTTTACTAGGGTTACAACTGACAGCAGCAAGTGTTTAATATACATACACATTCCCCTGCTCACATCTACTGAAGTGAGCGTTTACATTTCATATGAGGGCATTAAACTAAATCATCTATATAACTGCTCCTGAATTAGAGATCTCATGTTTTAAATCAAGAAAGGAAGTGCAATGAGTACCTCAAATGAATACAGCTGTGAAGTCAGTGTGATAGTTAATACAAATTCAAGATTCTTTGGTAAGCTCTGCTCATTCCTTATGGTTTTCCATTGATGTTGAAGAATGATGTGCAAAAGCCAACAAAGGTGCATGCCCCCATGGCACCTTACAAACATAACTTACTGGTTTTGCACTCAGTGTAAGCTGCCTGCTTTAGAGAAAAGGACATTGCCTTGAGTTAGACATAGCAAATAAACAGAATAACAATTTGCATTACTGCTTTCTGTACTGCATTCTGATTTTTCTCATTTTATAAATATCTAAATATCTAGAATATCTATATTAACAATGTAAATATCTATATTAACAATGGCTAATTAAATTTTAGTTGTTTTGTTGGTATTTTTAAAATCCTGATCTGCAAACATTCAGTTTTTCACCTCCCTGACTGTCCAAAAAGAACATTTCATAATCAAAAGAAATTATTAGAGATGAAATAGTGTATGCTATTCTAGAGGACATAATCTGTGGACCTGGATTCAGTATTCTCAGTATGTGCAGATAACAGTATAGGAGTGAACCTCAGATGCAATCAAAGCAGTCATGCTACAATTGCAGTTTAAGGTAACGCAAGTACGAGGGCCAATGCTGGGAGTGAAAGGACAGTGCATCTGCTGCATTTTTATGGGGCTTGCAGTTGTTTTGCAGAAAGTAGTCACATAATCCACTGCCAAAGCCTAGTCAGACACCAGCAGAAACCTAGAAAAGTGTCTCCTACTCAACAGGAGCCTGCAAGAGGTAGATGTGCAATTTTACAAAAAAATAATCAGCAGTAGCTTCAGATGCCTCCATTAAAGTTATTAACCTCAGAATTCCAGTCCTGACAATGGGTTTGTCTGGCAAGAAAAAAGAGGCAGGAGAGCAAGAGAAAAGATACTTGAGGCTTTGGGTTTCATGTTCATGTGTATATATGCACCATCATCTATCCATCTACTTTTTAGCTGCTTTTTCTGGGAATTTCTAAGGTTAATGTTGTCACAAAAGACATTCAGAGCAATTGATTGTTTAAAAACAGATGTATTTTGTCAGATGAACATCGCATGTACTTGTTGGATGCTCCTATTGCTTATAATTATTGTAGGGTAAGCTGTATTCTAACAACTGTGGGGCTTTTCTTTAAACATTTTCTTAATATACTACAACGGAAGATGTTCATCATATACACCTTTTCTGTCATTTAGTCATACTGCATTCCTAATACTCCCTCCCAAGAACATATGCTCAATTTATGCTCTCAAAAAGTAACATTCATTCCTGTACATCTAAGTCTGGAAGATGAGCATGGTAAAGTCCAGCACACTTTTCTTGTAAACCCTATGAGAAAGAAACTAGGCATTTATTGGGAAGAAGGAACATATTCCTGTTCTTTTCCCCTTTACAGAACTGTAAGGAAGAGCAAATAATTCAGAGCAGGAAAGAGGTTGAGCTCTCTTTGGATCCAACTAGCAGAGAATAAAACTCATCTTCTTCAGGCAGACAAAGTCCATCTGAATGAGTTTAGAAAAGTCAGTAGCTCCCCTATCACAGAAGGGCTGGTCTACCCTTACATCTTCCAGAAGCTTGGGGAGGCTGAGGAAAGGGGGATAGCACATCCCGTTCTAAAAGAATGATGTTTGCAGGTCTTTACACTTTGTCGAGCTTGTCTTCTAAAAAAAGATTTTTAGAAGCAATACAAAGTGCAAGCTACTCCTACTGTGCCATGCTTTGTGACTACAAAGCAGAAAGCAGAGAGGAATTGATCCCCTGGCAGGTGATCTGATGGCCAGGCTCCCCTACAAAAAAATGTCCTTTACATGCTGAGCAATTTTAAAGATCTACAGATATAAAGATAGGAATTATCTAGGTTTTGAGGGGAGGTAAGTTATAAAACCTTTAAACATCTAAAAGGCAAGACGGGAAACTCTACATTTTTACTGAATTTTTTCTGATTTACTACATCATTTTGAATTATTATAGTTTGCGGCCCATTAAGTAGAACTGCACTTTCATTTAGTGAGATTTTTAATATTTAATGTTGGCTTTCCAATGTTATATACATTGTAATAGTGCATAGTCAAAATTAATTTAATCTAGTATAATTTGAATTTGGTAAAAGTGCCAGAAGGATCATACTAGAATGATAATAACAGTAGCAATAGCATTTCTGGAAGACTGAAATACAGTGTTATGCCTAAGAAGAGTGTTTCCAATAGCTCATGCTCAAAAAGCCATCCAGATAGGGGAAAAAAAGGAGCAGAAATAATTCCAGGTGGAAAATGAACCAATAAATATTCCATAAACTCTCTCCAGCTTTTTTTCAGAGATTATGATGCCAATTAGGACAATATATACTATTTCTTTGATATTGTCTACAGATGCCAAGTCTAAATGCTCAGTTGGGTTATTCAATTCTTAAAATACATTATGTTCAAATCACACTTCTAAAGTGATTTTCTGTTAGAACTACATCAAATGAAATCCTTATTGCTGGCTTAAATGTAATTCAGTTCATCCTTGTTGTGTCAGGAGGTGGTTTTATATATAAGGGGAAAGAAATGAAAAAATTTTAAAAAAAACATTAGTCATCATGAGGGCTTTTTACTATCATCAGCACTACCATAAAGCCAAATGAAAAACTGCACAGTATTCAGAAGAAAGAAACAGAATAAAATTAGCATTACATTAGTCTAGATTAATCATAGCCCAGGATTCCTGTCATTTCATGGAAAATAAAAGCTTGACTGTTTCAGACTGTAAAGTTTCTTCTCAGACTTTAACATTATTTGCATTGAGAGGCAAATGAGAAGCCCATGTACAGAAGGACAAACACAAGATTTTGGACTGGTAGAGTTAGTAAATTTTTATCATTGTTTCTAAACTAAAGGAAAGCAGCATTGATGACTTGGATCCAGGTGGTTAGCAGTAATATTTCACAACAGTAACTTAATGAAGCTCTTTAGTGCTGGTGACAGGTAAATCCTTGACAGGTTTATGGCAGGTGGAAAAAGCATCAATAAATAACTTGAAAATCTGCCTTTCTTCTTTCTTGCATAATTACTGCTTTTTATAATGGCATAATGGAACAGCAAAGCATAGGTGATGAAAAGCTAGAAAAGAGGATTCCTCTTTGGAGCTAATAAGATGTACAGTGAGGGATTTTTTTTCACTTCTTCTGAGACGAATAGCTACTAAACAACCATTAGGGCTCTCAGACTTAAGAGGAGAATTTAAAGACTTTTTTCCGTACAGTCAGGTCTGTCTAGGGATCAGACCTAAAATAGGGGAGATGAAGATTTTTCTCTGTGCAAGTAGAGGATAATAGTTTCAGGATGTTTTAACTTAAAGAAGAAAGTTCTACGATCTCTCACTTGAGTTTTTGTCCCTAATCCTGGTTACCCATGAAGATCACAATCAGAAATTTGGTGCTTTCTTTGCAACAAGGGGAAATCTGATGCCTGAATGCTTCAAAGGGCAAGAAGCCTCTCCTGCAGGGACTCTAATATTTCTGGTAAAATTTTTGCTAGAAAACCATGTATTCATTAAGTGAAATTTTAACAGAAATGTTCTTTTTTTTTTTTTTTTGAGGAAGAAAAAGTCAGACTTAAAACTCACCGAAGGAGGTAAAAATTGGCTGAAGAGAACACCTGGAATTTTTTCAGGCTTTGATCAGAAGTGCACCAGGCTTTGTCAGCTATATTCTGGTTTAGTTATAGAAAAAAAAAATAGAACCAAAAGGAAATAAAGGTGAAGAAAAGATCTACTGAAATATATTTTTCCTGCCAAAATTAGCAAAAAACCATGGGTTGAAAATTTCATTTAATTAAAATTTCATTTTTAAAATTTCATTTTAAAAAAAGAAACCATCTACTTTTGTTAACATTTTCTACTGTCAGTTTTCCAAAGAGACATGATTAGAAAAGTGTTGTCAGTTTTTCTGTGCATAAATGGAGCTGGTATTTCCTATGCTCCCTTGCAGCATCACTGAATGCCTAGCTGAAGCTGGTAGCATTAATGGGTCACATGTCATAGGACTCAGAAATTTAGATGCTACCTGCTCCTGCCTCTGCTGGAAGAATGATCCTCAAAAGCATTAACTAATACTGGATTTTTGCAGTTTCATAATGTGCCTGGTAAAACAAAAGAAATCAGAGGATATACAATTACATCCTACGGCATGTACTCAAGAACAATAATGGAGTAAGGTATATAAATAGTGTGATGGGACTGAAGGAAAGAATTCTACAAGCAATTTATTTAGATTTCATGCTATTATGCAAATAAAGCATTTTATTGCAAAGCAGATAAGATATATTATTCAATTCCCTGCTGCTAAAATAGCCATTTTTCAGGAGTTGTTTGCTGTTATTTATGGTATTGAGGGGAGTTATACTTTAGCCTTTACAGCTCTTGCTTGATTCGCTGTTATTATTATTTTGGTCAATACAGTCTAACTCAGTCCTGACCAGCCACTGCTTCAGGAACACTACTCTTCTTTTAGCCTTTGATGGTTTAAGAGGGGAAAGTCTAATAGATTTTGAAATTTGATTGATTTGTGAAAAAGAGAAGTCATAGTCCTCTTCGCTCTTTTCTCCAGCTGTCTTGGCTTCTTTTTGACGTTCTGCTGGAAGAAATTCTATGCCTTCATACTAAAGCCAACATTTCATTTCTCAGTTTCTACAGATCAAGTGATGAGATGTCATGTATGAACCCCAGAAGGCTGAGAAGAGAAACTCTGACTTCCCCACAGAAAATTGTGAACTGCGGTTTCTTACTGGCTAGCAACACCTTTGATTCAATTTGTATGAAACTCAATTTACTTATTAAAATGGACGTTATTGTTCAAATATTAGAAACTCCATTTCCTATATGTTCTAAGCTGTACAATTGTCAGATTTTTATGGTTTAGATTGTAAATGTGGTTTTCTCTGGCTAATTATTGGTATTATTTTTTTAATTTTGATGTCTTAAAGGCCAATGTACTGTATCATAATAATATGAAGGACATATTTAACAGGTGTGGAAAACACTGTATACAAATGTATATTTCTAAAAGCTATTTTTATGATTAGCATGTTTTACTGTTTTACCATGTTTAGAGTCAGGTGATATTGCACTTCTTTGTTAACCGCTTAATGGAAACAAGACCATTATGATCAGTGTCACAATTAAATACATTCTATTGTATTCTCCATTATTTTATTTAATTTATTTTTCATTTGAAATAATTACATTTAGTAATAGGATAGCTTCTAAAAAGTGAAAATGTCAAAATAAGAGAGCAATCACTGAAGAACTATAAAGTGGGTCCTCCCGTAAATCCCTTTCTTCAGATAAGCACTCTCTGTAACGCCATTCATCAGAAGTTGTTACAGCCATTCCTGCAAATCTGTAAAGGCAGTTTGTTGTTACCATATGGCAAGTCTAGCCAGGAAAATTACTTATAGTCTGCCAATATCTGACAGCCTGAGTTAGCCTACTTATTACTTTTTGGGTTATTTCCCGGCAGTAGTCTTTCCACTCACAAACCAGTAAATCCCTCCTAAAAGCCCAAAGTTGGAATAATTAGTTATTACAGATGTTGTAGGGGGAATGTCAGTATAGAATTTCTTAATAAATCATATTTCATTTCAAACAGAATGGATGCATTATTTCTCTTGTGTTATTGAGACATTAAGGGTATCAAAGCAAACATGATATGGGCACAGGGTCTTCTTCTCTAATAAAAGTACCAACTTATTCATCGCCCCAAAATCAGACCTCCTTAGCACCGCAGATTACATGAAACAAGGAATATATCATCTACAGCTTCATGCAAGATACACTTCTATAGAAAGAGACATGTTTTAAAGTGATTGCAGGGGAAATAAATTATTTATTAACTACAGCCTTTCAAGAGGGAAAGACATTAATTTAGGAAGCATCTTATGCAGTCAAATGGAGCTCAGACCCAGCTGTGTTCCGGTCTGCAGCACAGAACCCTGACATCCACTGATATCCATGACCAGAGCTATTTGGTATTTAGGATCATACAGCAGTAAAAAGATGAACCCTTGCCCTGCCCTTTTAATCATTCTCTGTAGACTGAAAGTGAGAGAAAACAAAAGGTATGAGAGAGATTCTTTAAAAGATTGAACTTTAAATTTATATTTAGAAAAGCAGTTTCTGAGATGACAGGTTTATCTCAAATAGTGGGGGTATGAGGAGGTGGGAACTCAAGGTCTCTGGTCAGGTTTCCAGTAAGGGGACCATAATCAAAGAAGGACTGATATTATTTTAAAAATTTGGAAGAAAAGCATGCATTTGAATTTAATTATTTATTACTGAGTGGGGATTTTCTTCACTAGGAGACTATGTAACATAGCACTCTCCGTTATGTTTGTGCCCCTTATATTTAGCTTGTCTATTGTCTATGGAGTTACATGGCTTCCATAAGTGCTGAGTGGTACCTAGCTACTTAATTAAGGAAAGGCTACAATAAGTAGTTATACCTGAGCATAAGGAATCATAGCTTCAGAATCTACCAAGGTCGACTCTCCCAGAAAAGTGCAGCAAAAAAATGAAATATTACCTCTGTATAAGTGAAATGTTAGGTCAAATCAGAGGATGAAATACTCTGCCACTTCCTATCTATTAGTATAGGTTATAATCTTTTTTAACTGTAAAAATGCAAAAAGAATTGCCATTTTGAGATCTCCATCTTTGGCTGACAGAGAAAAAAAAAGAACTCCAAACCTTAACAGTTCAAGGAACATTTTTCCCATTTCAATCATATAAACTCTTGGCTGACTTAAAAGATGAAGCATGTCATTCAAGGAGATCAGTTCTGATGTTGGTGTTAATAAACTAAATGCGAGAAAAATCTAGGTATATTGTCTCTTCACCATCTCCATTCCAAGTGAGCTAATACTCATAGAAAGCACTCTTAGATTTTTACACATTCTTTACAACCATTACCCTTAGATTATAAACTCACAGAAATAATTGCACATTGATAATGTTGACACTGTTTCACACCACAGTTTAAGTCCTGAATATATTTTGGACACAAAAAGACACCTCTGATAACCCCATGAGGCACTACTTAATTTGCAAGCCAGAAGATTGTTACCCGTGCAGTCTATTACTAGCAGGGTTTTACTAGCAGGGTTTTTCAATGGCATGTTTGTTCAAATCACTACAGAGGATGCTGGTAGCTCCAACAGAGGTTGATCTCTACTGTTCATGTATGTGGTATGCTCAGTGTTGTTTGCCATCACTACCTGTACTTGTTTTACATGAGTTTTGTCAGTTGTGTTTTTTGTTTTTTTTAAATTGCTCATCCCTTGCAATGTGGAAGAATAAGAAACATCAGTCTGGATAGTCAAAAGTCTTATAAAATCCTTTACAGACAGTCCTGAATCAAACCAATTACCTACACAGACCTATATGCTCTGTGTATTTCAGATATTTGTTTCAAACCTGTGCAGCTGCATGAATGAAAAATATTTATTAAAAAGCTTTAAAGTTTGGATCAAGAAAAAATATTTTTACTTTTGTAAACTCTTGTATTACATATTGTTGCAATTTTTATTAGTTTTCTCTATAGATCCATTTTTCGTTCTGAAAAATCACTGTACTTAAATTATGTAGATAGCTACAATCTTGTAAGCAGTCATATTTTTAATTGGTGCCACTGCAATTTAGAATTAAAACATTCAGAGTTTGCCCATGTAGAGCAGATTGATGGTTCATTACAATTTTCTTTAAAATGGTGTAACATAATTTTTACATGTCTGTAAATAAATATTTTCTCTGATTTATGCACTAAATCAGTTTTGCACTTTCTTCTTTTAAAATGTGACTCTAAGACACTTTCCAGGAAAAATGTATTTCTCTCATGGAAAAATACCATTTAAAGCTCTGTAATACAGCCATCCTTCACAAACTGCCCAAGCAGACCAAACAGAAAAGGGGATTCATAATATCAAGTACTTAAGTAAGTAAAATGGAAAAAAAATGTTAATCTTGCTATCATTTTAACAGTGTGAGAAATTTAAGCACTAGTCCTGTATTTAAAAAAAAAAAAGATCAGCAAGAAATGTGACAAACTTCCTGAAAAGAGGGAATTCTTCAGTGGGTGAGAAAGAGAGAGGCACAGAAGTCTTTCCTCTCCAGTCTGCAGAGCAGTGAAGGGATTCTGCAAGGGCACCTCAGGCTTTAGGGGAAGTCTTTTCCTCCTGCTGGTCCTTGATGTTCCAAGCTTCTGTTTTCTGCACTGATGGCTCCCCACCCTCCTGTGTGTGTGCCAGCAGAGGAGCTTGTTTCTGTTTGGCCATGGGCTGTGGGTCCACTCCAGACTACACTTGGAACCACCTATCTAACTCCTTCTCAGCCTCCCTGATGTTATGCTTCAAACCACCTCGTGCAGCTCAGCCACCTGCCACAGAATGTCCTCTACCTGGGCACACCTTTGGCAGGCAGGTCTGCAGCCTGCTCCTGTGCCTGCTCCAGGAGAAAGGTCTTGGAAATTCTTTTAGTCTGAAGTCTGCTCTGCAGCCTCTCCTTTCAGCAGCTCTGTCTGGGTGGAGGTATTGGCCACTGCTGGGGTAGATGGTGCAAGTTCTCTGACCAGAGCTGCAGCCTTTGCTCTTGTTTGAGCACCCACCTTGGGGTTCAAGTAGGATCAGTGCTCTTGACCTGCACAGATGGTCACAGAATGTGCCTGGTTGCCAGGTTATGTTCACTACAAGTCTCTTCACTTGGCCAGTGGAATGCCCCATGTCCAAAGAGGTGCCCTTCCATGAAAGCTGCCACTCCACGCCTGAGGCACCAGGCCCTGTTTGTCTGACCTGCTCCCCATGCTCCTGGTCTCTGGTGCTTTCCAGGGCTGCCCTTTGTGGGAATGGGAAGGCTGTTACTCCTGGCCTTGCCCATGCCTCTTCAGCCACTCTTGTGCAAGCTGCTGGCTCCAGGTGGGATCCATTCTGAGCCTTACCTATTGCCATTAGGGGAAAAGACAAACATTTTTGAGTTCTGAACTTGTAGGGAAAACGATTATAAAAAATAATATAAAATTATTAGAGAAGTGGATGAGTTTTCTACACAAGTGATTGAATCACGTCTCTTTGCCTTGGGATTCCTAAAGTGGGGGCTTCAAAGCAAAGCACTGGAAAGCGCATGAATTCTTTACTCTGAGACAATAACCTTGTTCCTTGCCTTCATGACCTCAGGCTTTTATCTTCCCTGAAATAAACTTGTAGGACATGTCCATCATAAGAGCTCACCAAAGTCAGCCACGCAGATCCAGCAGTCACAGTTCAGAACAAACACCCCTCCACAGTTAGGCTCCCACACAAGAGGAAGGATAATACGTGTAGTGAAGCTAAGGAGAGCTGGATGCCCTAAACTAGGAGAAAAGATGTTTATTTTGTTCAGCAGCTGCCAGTCTTAACAGTCAGCCAAAGACAGCTGACTACAGAGAGTCTATTCCTAGAAAAAGCAGGGTTTAGCCAAGGCTGTGACTATAGAAGCAGGAAAAATTCTGTACTCTGAGTAAAACAGTACAACTTGAGAAGTTAGTATTGTACCTCTGAGCATTTCTCAGCAATGAAATGTTCTGACCATAAGGATAAGAGAGAAAGTAAAGGCAGTTTAAAAAAAAAGTGTACAGCAGTTACAGTCCTATTCTCACAGTTCATGCCCTTACAACAACCAGATCGGGGAACCTGGTAAAAAAATCCTCTGAGAAACTACTCAGAAAAAACACATAATGCTACAGGGAATAAATAGTTATTGGTTTTGGATGGTGGGCTTATTAACTAATTCAAGACAAAAAAAGCTTGCAGTTTTGGGGTGCTGTAGTAAGCATTTTTTTCTGTTTAACCTCTCAGAGAAAGATGGCTGTTCCACACTGGTGTGAACAGAATTAATCCACTAGTATCACATTGTATTTTAACAGAAAACTAGTTCACATCCACCTTCCATAACATCCATCCGATATAAATCCCATAACAAAGCAAAGATGTTTCTAAAGGGTACATTTAAATCTTTCTGACACTGTCCTGGCTGCATATACTTAAGAGCCTAAGGTAATGGAGAAGAATCTTTGCATAACCACTCTGTTGGTGTATTACCATATGGGAATATATCTATGGTATGTAGCTTTGCATATGTGGCAAAAAAAAAAAAAAATCCTTGATTTGCTTTGTGCTTTAGATATTTACAAATGTGACTACTCAACTAGAAATGACTAATGTTGTGGAAAATAAGAATTTAATGCATCCCCATTGATATAAGTCATTAAACGAGTACCTTCAATATCTACTCCAACTGGATTCTTAAGCAGAAACTGTTATCAGAGCTCACCCTATGAGGAGTTAGAGCAGCATTTGGCATGTTATTTAAAGAAAGAAAAAATGATAATTCATATGACATTGCTGCTGCAGCAGGATTACAGTGGAACATGGTGGAGGAACAAAGGATATTCAGATGGCAGTACTGCAGTTTGAATCTGGTACTGAGGTCTGAATGAGCATTGAAAGGATTTTACCTCAGGAAGACTGAGGAAATTATTGAAAGGAGATGTGCTGCATGTGTACTCATTTAACATAAGAAACCTGCCCCATATATTTATTTATTTTTACATCCCTCCCTGCATGCCCTGATTCTGACTACTCTTTCAAGAGCAAGGCCTCAAAATTTGCAGGTGATTTTGACTGAGCTTCCTGAGAATTCAGTACTTAACAATATGTCGTCAATAACATGAAATATTGTTCATAATTTTGGCTTTGATGTTTAATCCACAAAAAGGGAGGAATTGCATAAATGTGTTTACTTGAGTGGTTACAATAACTGTAAACCTATGCTTTCATTGAAGGGAAAACTATGGATCATAGAATTGCAGAATGCTTTAGGTCAGAAGAGACCTTTAAGATGATGCAGTTCCAATCCCCCTGCTCTGGGCAGGGAGACTTTCCACTAGACCAGTTAGCTCAAAGTCTCATCCATACTGGCCTTAAACACTTCCAGGGATGAGAAAGCCACAAGTACTTTGTGAAGTCTCTTCCAGTGTCTCAACACCCTCACACTAAAGAATTTCTTCCTAACATGTGTGATGGAAAGGAATGCGTAGAAATAACTAATTTTCTTCTTTTTTTTTTTCTTATTTTTCCAACACATATTTTTTTATATTCTGGTCTCCAACAGTTCTCTACTTTAAACATGACGGTAAATTCTTGTGCAATATGTGACATCAAGCAAATAAATGTCTAGACATTTCTTAGTTCTACACAGGACATCTTTCAGTGACATGTGATGACATATCACATTACTTGTAATCCATATATCAGTGTAGGAAATGATGTTTTACAAATCTATTCATTGAGGACTATTATTTAAGGTAGCAGGCTTCACAAAATCTATCAGGTCATGACTCAGGAACATAAAACCAGTTTTTTACAGCAAGCTATATAAAATCAATTGTGCTGATTTCAAGGATGAGTGACCTTTTAAATTTGGATATTTCTGCATTTACGTGAGGATCATTTGCAAGTGAATTACAAGTTCTGAATGATTTTTGTGGTAGGCTAAAAGGGTGAGAAAACAGTAATCCAGTTATACATATATATGTATATATATATATGTATAAGCTACCAGCTTATATGTGGCTCATTCTGACCAATTTGCTCCACACTGAATTTGGAGGATCTAAGTCATGTCAAAAAATAATGTGAAAGAAGCAGACAACCAATAATGGCAGTAAGAAAAATTACAAAAATCAGTGCCCATGGAATTGTATATGCGCAGCCATGTAGACAAATGACATTGCTGACTTCTATCAGATGTCGACTTTAGGTACAAGAGAAGGTCTGTGGAACCCCATGCAATGCACTGATACAAAGAGACCACATTTGCTGTTCCTGCCGGCTCAAGGGAGCCAACAACCTGAGCAGATGTTAGATTTCTGTCAGCTTCCTCAGATAACACTTTCCAAAAATGTCTTTATAGGGGACAAGCCCAAGCTTTTTTCCCATCACCTTCATCCCCTTTTCTGTGTGATTTGTCTCATCTATTAAACTACAAGGTTTTTAGGACAGGACAAATGCAGTGAAGTGGTCTCCTCCTAGAAATGAAGAGTATGAGTGAATGGGTATGTGCCCACCTATACATGCACAACCCACCAACTTGCAAAACTCCCTTCCCATCTCCACTGTTTGGAGCAAACCCCTTGAGGAGTGAAGTTTGAGCAAGAGAATGAGTTTGGAGGACAAAAACTCCTACAGGACTTATGAGCTCCTCTTTAAATATGTTTTTTTATAGATCGTTTTTTTCTGCAGACCTCAAGTAGTCACAGAAGAAGGTTGAATCATTTATTAGTTATATTCAAGGGATGTAGGACAAGGAGAGGCCATTTAGATATCTCACAGACTTGTCCTGTTGGTAACAGCAAGAATCTCAGAAGAATACATAGGATCCTGCCTGGTAAGATTAAAAGACAATAGTGTTACAGTATATCACGTTTCTGTTTCTTTATGGGGAAAGTTCTTAAACTAAATATTTCATATCATGCTGGGTATAAATTTTTACTGCTGTGAATAATCAGCATAGTAATGGAGTTTAAATCATAAATCACATTTTACTTTCCAGCAAAATGTCCCAGAAGGAATGGTTCTAAGTTGACTGTTAACCATGTTTTGGAGGAAATAGTGTGCAAAAGCAAAATTATTTAATCTCTTCCAGCTAAGGTGGTGCTGTATATTTCCTTCAGCAATGATAATAAAATTTTACTGGTCTCCATAGCAATGCAGGTGAAAATTTAGAAAACCATGAACATATCCAACAGCATATACAGAAATTCATAGTATTAATAATGCATCCCACTGAGGCTTGGTTTTCAGGAATGCTGAGAAAATTAAGCTCACATTTGCAATTGAAAAGTATAGGGTTTAGTTACCATGAATCACTATAATCGAGCAAGGATCACGCTACTGTAACGTTGCCTCTTAAAAAAAATATTTCTACTTCCATATTCTTTGTAGATATTTTTGATTCAAACAAATATAAAACTTGCTGAATTATGAATTTTAGTATATTTTCTCTTTTATTTTAGTCAACACTGTATGCTTTAATAAATAAAAATCTATGTATCACACAGCTGAAAGATTTAGCACATTTACAGAGAGTAACAGAGAATGGGGGATAGCTATAAGCTAGTAAAGATTGGAGCAAATAAATCTAAAATTGCAGCCTATAAAATTAAAGAATCATCAAGGTTGGAAGAGACTTTCAAGATCATCTAGTCCAACCATCAACTCAGCACCACCATAATTACCCCTTAAGTACATCCTCAAGTGCCACATCCTGATGCCTCTTGAGCACTTCCAGACACAGTGACTCTACCACCTCCCTGGGCAACTTATTCCAATGCCTAACCAAGTTTCCAGTGATTTTTTTTTTTCTAATATCTAATCTGAAACTCCCCTGGTGCAATTTAAGGCCATTTCCACTTGTCCTTTCACTTGTGATACAGCAGAAGAGATTGACCCTCACCTCCTACAGCCCCCTCTCAGGTAGTTGTAGAGAGCAATGAGATGCTTCCCCCAAGCCCTCCTTCTCCAGGCTAAACATCCCCAGTTCCCTTAGCCGCTCCTCACAGGACCCTTCACCAGTTTCATTGCCTCTCTGGACAGGCTCCAGCACCTCGATGTCCTTGTTGAAGCGAGAGGCCCAAACCTGAACACAGCACTGGAGGTGCAGCCTCACCAGTGCCAAGTAGAGGGGGGAAATCACTGCCCTGGTCCTGCTGGCCACACTATTTCTGACACAGACCAGGATGCCATTAGCCTTCTTGGCCACCTGGGCACACTGCTGGTTCACAGTCAGCTGGTTGCTGACCAGCAGACCCAGATCCCTTTCTGCTGAGCAGCTCTCAAGACACTCTTCCCCCAGTTTGTTGCACAGGGTTGTTGTGATCCAAGGGCAGGATCTGGCACTTCGCCTTGTTGAACCTCATACCATTGTCCTCAGAGCATTGATCCAGTCTGTCAAGATCTCCCTGCAGAGCCTTCCTCCCCTCAAGCAGATCAACACCCCCACCCAACTTAATGTCATCTTACATTAGCACATGTGCTGCCAGCCCAGGTTTTTTAGCCTACCCACAGTGAGCAGACTTTCTCTGCACCTACTGGTACAGATGTGCTTCAGTGACATGTGACTTGGTTAGACAAGTTGATCTCCAGAAGTCCCTTCCTACCTCAAGAGTTCTGTGAAGCTGTGATTCTATGTTATAGTAAAGTGACATACTTAAAATCTACACTGAAAAGATACTGAAGGTGCATAGGGAGCATGCCAGAATCAGTGTGTAACACCCATCTTATATATATTCTCCATCATAAGAATATCTTGTGAATTCCCAAAGTAAAATAAGTTCTCATCGTGATCACTGATTGAAGCAGGAATCTTCTTGTCCCAGTAGAGTTTTTCAATTGCTGAAGTCATGCCCAGCTTGTTTTCTCTCATCCTGTTCAGGGTGAATATTCATTCATAGTCAATGAGCACTTAGTTCACACAAAGAGAAACAGGTTCACCTCACAATAATCAAAAAGTCCTGTCTCAGAAAACTCTCCCTCCCTGCATCAATGAGGTAGTAGTTGTAGACTCAAAGTCTGCTAGGCAGTGAGGGGAGCTGGTCCTGCCTTGCCTGTGCAATGTAATAAGCTACTGGACAAAGTGGAGCTACAAGAATGATAAGATTAGGTAAGCACGCATCCTAGCTGTTCCTACAGGAGAAGAAAAAAATTCCTGAGACACACAGATGATTCCCAAGAAGAGAGGCCCTGCAACTGTTTCAGGTAAGCAAACAGCAAATGGTAGTGACTAAAGGACACTGCAGGAAGAAAAGCAAAGGGAGAGGCCAGCAAGGTATTACTAAGAAACCAACATTTGGCCCAAGGAGCGCAATACAAGGGTAAGTGCCTCGGGGAAGACTATAGAGCTGTTGTAACACAGAGTGAGAGGTTATCCCATTGCCAAAATGCCACCGGATAAAAATCTGTTTTGTGCAGGATCCAGAGTAGAACATCTAAATAAATACATGAGATAGTCATACCAAAAATACAAGGTGGGCAGAGTTCCTGTGTGCACACAGATGGGGTGTGGGCATGAACTGCATGAACAGAGCACACAGAGTTATTAAGTCTATGGCCACTCAACCCAAATCCAGACTGAGCATTTTCTTGCTTCCTGAACCAAAGCAGCATGGGCAGAACAACAGCTGAGGGCAGGTTCAAAGGACTGTGAGATGGAACTGAAGTATTTATCTACCACACAACTTTTTCAGTGGTTGTAGCCCTCATGGCTTGGAGAAGTACTGAGAGTCCAGAGTCCTACTAGAGTCAATGGCAATCCCATGCACTTAAATCCTCAGGAATCCTTCACTGCGATTCCAAAACAGAGACACCAAAGAAGAAATATAGGTGACTAATCACAGGTGTCCAGTGTCATTCTAGACACCCCTCCCTCACTTTAGTTTCTCACAAAGGAACAAGTCACAGTCCTGTCCATACCTGCCAGTCCCAGGGGGATGTCTGAGTTACTTAGGACCTACTTGAACTCTCAAAACTTCAGCTTTGAGATGGATGTAACTTTTTAAACCATGATTTATAGATGTTCCTGTGTTCCTGAATGAGGCCTGCAATTTCAAATGTGATGTTTTGATAGGATAACTGGGGAAAGACGTCAGTAAAAAGGGTCATGGAAGGCAAGGGAAATTTTTGACCAAGGGAGTACATTTTCAAAGAAGAATCTGCAGCTGTGTAATTCACATTCATGTCAACAGCAGTTTCCAAAAATCTGCTCATATAACTGAGAATTTCTTAAAGAAAGTCATAGTAAACTGTAAAGTAGGCTGGACAAAGTTTACAAAAAAGTGTTGGCAGCAAAAAAAAAATCAAAGTTATTGGTGAGTCCCATAATAGTTAAGTTAAGTTGGAACTGAAACCCTGATCTGGTGTTACCCACTGAAAAAAAGAATTAGATATAGCATGTGTTAAATTATCCTTTTATCAACTCTGAAAGAACACCAGGGTTTGGCACCTATTATTACCATTAGATGGACTATACTTTAGTCACACCTAGACTCAATTATGTCCGCACTGCTAGCTGCAGCAGGCTATTTCATAATATACCCTAGCCTGTGCCATCATTGTACTGCTGGATTCACAATTAAAAGAAAATTACTGAGGGCCCATTTTCTCAGCATAGCACTGCAAGAACTTGAAAAATAAGAATAATTTCTCACTGGGAACTGTGAAATGACCATAAAAGTGCTGTAGATGTCTTTTTTTTCCCCTTTGAATTACAGGTTCACCTCTAGTTTAGAGTTAGAGACACTTTGCTCAGTAAAGTGACACTAAAGCAGTCCTGTAACCCAGCTGTAAACCTTGCTGAAAAGCAACCAGCCCTGGCAAACAGAGTCATTTTCAGGGACAGGAGGGCTGAGTCCCACGGGCAATCCTTACCCTGTGAGCACTGTGGGATCTATATAGATACCTTTCTTTGTCTTTTTGTCTTGGTAGCAGCAGAATAATACAAAGAGGAAAACTACAGTCTCACACAAACTTGTGCATGAAATCTAATGAGTCTCTATTTTGTAACAAAGATTCTGTGCATTCTCTATTGTGCTTCAGAATTAGTACTCTGGGCCTTTCTCTGGCTGTCACAGGGACATCCACATGAAGGGTATAAAAAGGAGCAGGTAACAGAAAGGTAATAGGTTTTTTTATGAGACACTGTCGTTTGTGTGTTTGTTTTTGTTGGTTTTTTTCCACAAAGATTTACCTATTCTCATATTAGTATTAAATTAATAATTAATAACCTGTACTGTTCTTGTTTTTTATATTGCTCTGTAAACTTTTGTTGTGCTATACATTCATGCTCAATTACTCACATATCTACTATAAAAGTTTCTGTTGAGACTCTCATCAGCTAAAACAGCATTGGGGATACTAGTTTTGAGAAGGATATAACAGTTTTAGAACCATGTCCAGCTTTAGAATTTGAGTAAAAAGCAAAAATACAAATACTTTGCATTTCTTTAAAGAGTATTCCTCAGCTCTCAGTTTTCAGAGTCCTTCTTGGCTAAAACTGAGGATCTTGATAGAACTGCAGTATCTGAATCACCTTCGCTGAATTATAATTATAATGTCATTTGTTTCTTTTTGAGTTTGATAACAAAAGCCAAGAGTTTGAACAGCATTCAGAAAGGGATTAGCCATTCTGTAGATAATGAAAACTTCCACAAGAGTGTTTAAACAGCAATAGTTCTTCTTCTTTTAAGAAGGGCATAAACTTCTCTTTCACTCCAGTGCATAAACTAAACAGTAACTGACAGCACAAAGGGAATGTGGAAACAGGTTATTCCATTACTATTTACCTGGGGATTCTGAGCACCTCTCTCTGCACCCTTGAAGTGCAACATGATCAGAGACTGTATAATAGGACTTGATGGGGGCAAGCTGAGGCCTAAAAGACATAAAGGAGAGATAGACACACTACGGCTGTATATTTCTGATGTTACTGAGCAAAATTTTACTGTCATGACTCATTCATAGCATAGGCAAAAGAATACTATTGTGTTTCAGCTTACATTGCACTTCCCAAAGAAGTACAAATACACTGCTGGTAACACATTTCCTGCTTCTTCAGAAAACAAAAGGGCACAAGAGTATCTCATCTGTTCAGGCTTAAGTAAAAGACTGTTACCATACCACAGCACTGCAGTCTGGTTTTTTATACTTACAATTAATCTAGTGATAATTCCTAGCTGTTCTGTATATTGCTATTAAACTGGGCACACAGGAGGCTTCTGGCCTGCTGTGATTAGGCATAACGTGATACAGTTTTTATTATCAGCATGAAAATGAGAGTTTTCTGGTTGAAACTGCCTAGTTTTTCACACAGTTTTGCAGTGATTCATCCTATTATTAGGTATAAAGAATGCATTAAATCATAACAGGAATTACTGCATTTACTCTGAATTAAAAGTTACTTTTTTGAAAAATTTCAAGGGAGGGTGTTAATTACTTCAAGCATTAAATTTATTTAGTGACGAGACCTTTACTTCAGCAATGTGTAAGACCTTTGCTCTGTCCATAACAATCTGCACATTGGCAAGTCTGCATTCACAACCTCCGGCAAAGGATGGGAACCTGAGCAACTCCAGCTAGATTTATTCTTTGTGTTGCTTATTGTTGGGCTTGAGGTCCATATTAAATAATTAAATAAAATTGGAGAGTTTTCTTTAAAGGAAGTCTCTAAAATTATAACCTCCTTGTGAGAAAGAGAGCCTCAACCAAATGAATTTATTTTTTTATATAAAAAAAAAGGTTTATTATATGGTAAGAGCAATACAGGCCTGGACACGAGGGGGGAGTCTTCGCTCCACCAACTCGTGCACTAGGTACAGTGTGTGTCTGGCTTTTATCCAGCCACTTTATACATATTCATTACATGGTATACATATGCATTTTTACATACTTCTCTTTATATGGCTACAGTTAAGTCATTATTTTTACAACTGGTTAATTACTACATTACAATTTAGTATCTTGATAACTTCCCACCATAATTCAGGTGTTCCTTGATAAAGGAGTGACAGGGGACTTTTAGGATTTAGTGTTTTGACAGATTCCTTATTATAATTTAGGTATCCCGTGGCAAAGGTTCAGGGAAACTGATGACCTTACAACAGTTGGTTTTAGTGTTTTATGGGGGTGCAATAAAACCATTTGTTTCCCTACTGGCACAAATCATATATATATTTATTACATCCTTAAGAGAAGCTTGCAACAATCTCTTGAACAACAACATTGAGGCTACATGATATCCTTCTTTAAGGCAGTTGACCATCACCTAGCTAGGAGGACAAGAAGGGAGGAGACATGCAGGCCTGGTTTGCAGGTTTCTTTGATAGACCTTGCACCTACACTCTAGGTAGTCTTGTCTGCAGCCATGCCTCCTGCATCTCCTGAGGAGATTCCTGGGCTCACCTCAGACATGATTTGCCTGGGGCTTCTGATGGATCCCATCCCCCTCATCACCTCTCTTGATGCAGTAGGGATGTGCCTTCATCATCAGGGAGGTCACTGCTCTGCCAGGGCCGTGCCCACTCTCACCTCTTGGCTCATCCTCTTCTGTGGACCAGCCAGGCTCTTGCTACTCAACAAGTCACCACCACATGCAGAGAATCTAGTAAGTCTACTGGTTTACTGCAAAGGAGCTGCTGAAGTCAGCACTCTAAAGAATGATAGCATTAGGGTCATTTCTTTGACTTGGCTATTAAATGGAGCTTAGCAAAAATCTGAATTCTTTTTATTCTGTAGAGAAAAAATAATTTTTTAGCATAATGTTAATGTTTCAGAGAATTTTCTCGTTAGCTTTAATACTTCTGTATCTTAAAAGCAAGAATGGAAATATCAACACTTGTTAATGAATGAAACACTGGGGAAATTAGAAAATGTTGGCATTTCAGTTGAGTGCTTGTTTTTTTAATAAAAATTATACTCCCACATCTGCAAAATCTATTTCAGATTATTGAATTAAAATATCTCATTCCAAATCAATTAAATTTAAAACTATATTTCCTTAAGGTAATTCACAAGACTATGAAGGTTAACATTATATGGTAGTTCTTTGTTATTTTCCTACAGATTAGGCTCTACTCTATTTCTCACGGTTCATGAGAAGTATGACCCAATTCATGAGGGATTACAGAGGTCAGTCAGAGAAGAGATACATGCATCACAGCAGATTTCATTTAGAGGTGATTTTAGAGGTGAAAAATTTACATGTATGTGTCATGTGCTGTAAGATCAGAGTCAAAGGCTGTAAAAAATTCAGATTTTGGTGAGATGCCTTTTATGACAGAGAGTAACTCAGATTGCATCAGAAGCTACATAACTAGTTTATTTATGAGCTAAAAGGATTGGAAGTGTATTTAATTATTCATTAATTTAATCAAGAAGAGAGACTGCACACTCTTGAAAGCAGACCCAAAGAAATAGATTCCAAATGTAAACAGATGCTTTGACATTTGTATATCACTCTTCATACTGCATCATAAAAGATGGTACCAGGGCAGGCCAGAGCACCTTCTGGGATGCTTTGTGTTGGCTTTATGAGAATCCTGGAGTCTCTTGGGAAGCAGCAGCAGTAGAACTGACTTGCAGTTAGGACTGTTAGCTGCAAGTTTCATTCCTCTTTAGGGTAAAATAAAACCTATTAGTTCAAACCAGATCAATCTGATACCTTCAAGTGAGCAGAAATTCCCCAGCTGAGAACTACCCCAGGCAGCAGCAGTGCTGTCCACTGCCCTGTATCCACCACATTTTAAGCAGCACTTAGGGGGTTCACTCCCCCCTTTCCCCTCCCCTCTCGGGGCCACGTGACCTCCAGACGTCCCGGCAAAGAGACACACACATGGTGGGGCAGGAAAGCAGAAAGAGGCAGTTTAGTCACCTGGCCAGGGTTTTTATAGGGCTTCACAGCCTATAGGATTCAAGGGGAAGGGTTAACAACAGACCAAT
>JAWWMP010000081.1:123743990-123804770 GCA_035047865.1 Dendrocincla tyrannina
TTGCATACTAATTAGGAAGACAAAGGGTTTTCTCCCACGGGGTCTGGGGAAGGAGAAAGGTGATTCAGGGGAAAAAGAAAACTCCACTTTACAATGCAATAAAAAAGCCTCAGGTTTAAAAGGCACTTTGGTTGGTTTCTTCATCTTCACAGGCTTACTGCTACAATTTTATTTTGGACTGTTTTAAAAAAACTGTCTGTGTTAATGAAAAGATAATCCTAATTTGGGGTGGAGGATGAGGATAACATTGTTTGGGGTTTTGCAAGGTCAGACTTCCACCTGCTCCAAGCTCAACTGCACGGTCACAACAGATGGAGGCACTGGAACTGCAAGGCCAGGAAAGGGAAGAAGAGAAGGTCTTTTGGAATTTGTCTGATTTTGCATGAAGTGAAGATGATTTGTCAGTGCTTTTAATTTCCTTCCAAGGTTAGTTCAAGTAGGTTACCTCAATCAGATGCAAACTGCCCAGTATTTAGAGGTGCAGCACAGCATGGACCAGAGGTTAAACCACCAAGTTTTCCTGGGCTTGCTACTAAGGTGATGCCACCAGGGAGCTTGTACTTCAACAGCCAAGGAGATTTTTTAAAAGCTGTGTTCATATCCTTCATTTGCAATTTCAATTACTTGCTTTGTATATACGCCCCTTCTGTTTAGTGTAGATAGGCTGGCATTTTCATACTTGAATGTGCAAACAGTTTTGCCAGAGTACCAACTGTTTACAAAATTATAATGTTCAAAAAGCTGTAGATAAAAATGTATTTAAGACATTTTGGATGACTTCTGATTATAAGACTCTGCAAGCCCTTCAGTTAGGGAGATATTCCTCATTTTCAATCCTGAATCTTACCAGGCCCCTTTCTTTTCATTTGTAATTTAATGTGCTATAATGCTTCCATAAACAAAAACTCACTTCAAAGGAAGGAAATCAGATACATCTTCCACCACCAATTGCAAATCTTCAAGTTGGGATTTTCGGAGAAGCCCAGAAGAGTTTGATACCTCCTGACGTATTGGAGCAGATGAGCATCTAATTCTTGTTTCTCCCTTTAGAAAAATATCAGGTCTGAGGCTGCTTTGGGCTACTGTTAAAAAAAGAAATCAAACTTTCCTCTCAGACACCTATTTACTTTCTAAAATGAGTTCAATCTCCTTCTCCATTTAATAAACAAAAAAAAATTAATCTGGTGTAATCATCATGATTGCATTAATATTGACTCTGGTATCTGTGAGGCGTTTTCAGATTTCTGGGAACTGAATGTTGTTTATGAACAGCTTGATTTTTCAATACACAATTTCATTTTCTGTCGCTCTTTTTAATTCTTCTTGATGTTTGCATATTTTCCATTACAGTAAAATCGACAGTCTTTGAATACACCAGATATAAAGACATTATTAAATGGCATTAATAAACATCACTTTATGTGCAAAGAAAGCACTGAAAGATCTGCTGAGTTTATAAGTGGGAAAGCAGAACTATTTTTCTTTCCAACATAAAAAGTCTTTTTTATCTAAGCAAAGACTTATGGCAAGTGGAAGTTCAATATCATGCCTTTGAGAATTACAGTTGGTTTAGACCAAAGCAAAACTATTTGAAAGAAAGTATTAAATAATGAGAAGTAGTTATGTGTAGTAATTTTCTAAAATATTTGGATTTCTCCATTCAGTCTCAGTCACTTTTCTACATGCAGTATCTTTTCCACTTCATATCCAGTTTACGATTTAAAATCTGAAGCAGTCTTTGAAGTATGTAATTTATAGGAAAAAGCACAGGCAGAATACTACTTCTCTTTTTCCCCTGGTGCATTGAAGGAAAAAGATATTGAGACCCTTAATTTTGCACCTAGACCAGTATGGAAAAAGCATTGTCTAAATCCCTGCACTGAAGGAATGATAAGAATATTTATTCAGTCACAGGTAGAGTCATATTTACAACTCTTCTGCTTTTACTGCTGATATTCAATCCTCAAGGTACAACTAATTTATTTTAATCATATCATGTCAATATATAATATCATAACTAATCTTACCTATATGTTATGATAGCTGTTTTCCTAAAAAAAGTGTTGGCTTGGAAAAAGCAGGCAGCAAAGTCTGCTTCCCAAAGGTGCTATGAAGGAAAATATATTCCTTCTCCTTCTGTTCTCCACATAGCACTGCATATACTGGAAAAGTCAGAGATCATGTTTTACCTCTTGATAGGTTTTCTGCACTGCTAGCTTCTGCCACTTTCAAGGGTCTGATAACTTTCATAAAACAAGCCAGATAATCTTAGAAGAGGATTTCTAAATTATTAAAATTATATGTAGAGAGAGGCGCAGCATTATTTGGTTTACTGAGAGATATGCTACATGTAAGTCATAAGTGATGCTCCCCAGGGCTCACTACTGGGGCCACTTCTGTTTCATATCTTTATCAATGATCTGGATGAGTGGATTGACTCAGTCAGCATCCTCAGTCAGCTCACAAACAACACCCAGTTAGGAGGGAATGTTGAATGTTCCTACCCTCTGCTGAAGGGTAGGAAGGCTCTGCAGAGGGATCTTGACAGGCTGGATCAATGGGCCAAAGCCAACAGCATGGGGTTCAACAAGGCCATGTGCCAGGTCCTTCACTTCAGTCACAACGACCCCATGCAGCACTACAGGCTGGGGAATGAGTAGCTGGAAAGTTCCTTGACAGAAAAGGACCTTGGGGTGCTGGTCAACAGTGGCTGAACATGAACCAGCAGTGTTCCCAGGTGGCCAAGAAGGCCAATGGCATCCTGGCCTCGATCAGAAATAGTGTGGCTGTCAGAATAGGGCAGTGATGAGTGGTGAGACCGCACCTTGAATCCTGTGTTCAGTTTTGGGCCCCTCACTTCAAGACAGACATTGAGGTGCTGGAGCAAGTCCACAGAAGGGCAGTGGAGCTGGGGATGGGTCTGGAGCACAAGTCTTATGATGACTGGATGAGGGAACTGGGGATGTTTACCTGGAGAAGAAGAGGCTCAGTGGGGACATTATTGCTACCTTAAAAGGATTGTAGCAAAGTGGGGGTCGGCTTCTTCTCCAGATTTATAAGGGACAGGATGAGAGTAAATGGTCTCATGTTGCACCATTGGAGGTTTAGATTGGATTATAGGAAAAAATTTCTTCATGGAAAGGGTTGTTGGGCACTGGAATGAGCTGCCCAGGGAAGTGACTGAATTACCATCCCTGAAGGTATTTAAAAGATGGTACTTAGGGATGTGGTTTAGTGGTAGACTTGACAGTGCTAGGTTAACAGTGGGACTCAGTGATCTTACAGTTTCTTTCCAACCTAAATGATTCTATGATTAGAGGTAGGGGAGAGAGATCCCTTAAAAAAAAATCATTTTTGCTTGAGTATTATACATTTTTTGCATCACTCTGGCACTGAGCAGACCCAGATTGCTTCCTGTCCCTGTTCCCAGACAAGCATGTTTAAGCACAGCCCTCAGACAGCAGCTTCAGTAAAACTAACTGTGGTTAACATTTCTGCCTTGCTCTGATCCAGGTCTTTGGTGGTATCAGGCAACCTCAGACCTTGTGGTTGCTATACAAGAACCTGTGAGTCTCACATCTACACTACACTACACTACAGCACTACACTACATCATGTTTAGTTCCTGTCAAACATTACTTGATGTGCCTGCATCGTAAGGGTCTATATGATTTACAGTTATTTATTATCCCCTCTCCTGTGTACCTCAGTAATACAACTTGGGTGTCTGAAGCAGTGTGCCTGCATTCCTGCCCTGCTCTGAGTGTCCAGGAGACAGGGTGAAGAGACACTGGAGCTGTGAATGTATAGTTATTTTACACATGGATCTGAGCACAGATTACAAACAGAAATGTTGGGTTTGATTTCCTAACTTGTCCAATAGGTACACACATGATTTGAGGGAACTGAGGACATTTGTCTCTTCAGCTTCTAATAACACAAGGAAGCAAGGACAATGTAAATAGGTTTTTCGTCTTCCCTTCCTGTATGTTTCTTCTTGTTGTTATTGGAATAATAAATATCTGCTCTTTCCAGGGGCTTTTAAGTACTAATTCCACAAAGAAGTTTCTCAAGGAGAAAGTTGCATAAAGTCAAAGCTATGGTTCCAGGCAAAATAGCACACTATACTGCTGGCTTCTGCACTGTTATCTTCTCTTTCTGTGTATGCATCTGAAATAAACCCAGAAATATTTTAACATTCTCTGAAGTCAGTGAAATGGTATTTACATCTGCTTGCATATTTTTTGCAGAACATTTTGTGACCCACACACTACCCAGTACTAAAAATGTGGTGCTATATACTGCCTCCTGCAAAAATGAGAGAAGGAAATGTTATTGCTACACGTTTATTATTACCATGTTGGCATCTTGTGAAATGATGCTTTGAAGCATAATTTGGGAAATAATGTGTGTAATTAACTGGTTTGTTGAAAAGGTAAGATTAATGCTCACTCACACCATGTAGGGGCAGTCTGAACACCTTCACACAACATCTTTTGTTTTGTGCATAATTAGTAACACAGGGATTAAACTCAGTTTAATAATCCACAGCTGTGTTTCAGATCAGACAGAATAACACATCTGCCCTTAGCCTTGCCACCAAATTCTATGTATTTTTCTGCTTAAGATACTTGAGAAGCCAATGGTGATACTCTATGGTGATACTTATTAATCTTACGACCGATATACTCTTCCTGCAGTGTTGGACAGTGTGTCGGATCTATTTTCTGGAGCATATTCTCCTTCTCACTTACTCTGGCACAAACAGATTTCCCACAGAAATCTTCGGTAACTGCATCTGCATGTGCTTGCAAAGGCAACAGCAATGCAGAACAGTCTCCGTTGGCACACACAGGTAGGACTGTCTAACTTCTCATCATTCTGTGGACATGACACTACACTTGCTCAAAGCCAGTTAAGCCAAAAGTATGGTAGGTGTGCAGTTAGGTACTGCTAATTGCTGTGATCTGCTTAGCAGGAACCATCAGGGGAACAGCACATCCCTGCACCCAGCTTTTACATCCAACAGGCTTGTAGTGAAAAGCAGCTCCTGAGACCTGTAGGAAATTGTGTGAGGACTGCCACAGCACTGCAAGAAAGTCAGACACCTTCTCTAGACTAGAAAGCCAGAGTATAAGTAGCTGCTTACTTTACAAGGATCCACAAGACAGGCTATATTTCAAGCACCCCTTTTTATTTTTTTTTTTTTACAAATTTTGTCATCATTTCATCTGCACTCAGTAGACCTGACTTTTCTCTTTTTAAAGTTACTATGAAGTATTTCACAGTCTAATACAACAGTGTTTCACGGGAAAACAAGTGGTGGTGGGCTTCCTTTCCAGAAAAGCCTGGTTGGTTCCATTTCCTCTCTCTGCCTGACATAGCTCCCTTGTGGTTCCCATTCCCATACAGTGCCTCTGCCAAGCTGATATTTGAGTTGGCTCCAGGTGATATGTTGCCTAAACAGGGCTTTCTGCAAGTAAATGTGGCCTGATATTGAAGTTAGGAAAGCAAGAAGATGGCCCAACACTGTGTCTTCTCCCACTACCAACTGTGCTGATTAGAGACTAACACCATCAGAATGATTATGCAAAAATATGGTTTGGGAAATCTTGCAATCCCATTCACTGCAAAACAGTTTTTTATGAAGCAAATTAATTTTTGCACTTGTGATACTTTGCTGATGTTTCTTCTTTCTTTATTGCATTTTTGGCAAATTGAAATTAAACAAATTATATATATATCCTGACAGCCATGATGGTTTATCCTGCCTTTTTCTCTGTATTTGTGAATATGTGTTCTAGTTCTTCAGACCTGAGAAAGTGTGAAAAGCTATAAAATGACCTTTCCCAATTTGTTCAAAAGGGGGAAAAAAAAGAAAAAGAAAAAATCAAACATAAGTGATAGACAAAATTCACACCACAGTAAAAGGAAGGAAAACCATGTCAATAGTGATATTTTAAGAGTTTTAAATTTTCAGCTTTTGTGAAATGGGAAAATATCTCTAAGACCAAAAGCTGTAAATGAGTTGCAGTGTGTTTGTGTGATTTCAAGAGTAGCAAAGCTGAATTAGACCATGCCAGTGATGCCAAATAGTAGAGAGGAAAGGTTTGTTAATTTTCTTTATGGAACATAATCAAATTTATGCAAATTTAAAACTGCACTGTCTGAAACAGCATCTGAAAATAAAGAATAATCTTTATTTCTTAAGGGTTGCCTTGGCAGGTGATGCAAACTTGGATTATTTCTTATCAATCCGTGCATGAGACCGTCTGGAAAGAGGAGAATTTTCTCGAGGGACAGGTCCTTTAATGTTCAGAGTTTGAGATTGTTTATTTTGAGGTTTTAATGAAGTTTCACTGTGATATTTCAGCCAATGAATACACTGTAAAATGTTGCTGTTATCAAAAAATAAGATTAGCAGCTGCAGTACCTAAAATGTTACACAACTGCTTTTTAGTGAGTTGCATAGTTCACTTGTGAACAAGTTCTCAGACACGTAGATCAACTAAT
Source organism: Dendrocincla tyrannina (assembly GCA_035047865.1). Lineage (NCBI taxonomy): Eukaryota > Metazoa > Chordata > Aves > Passeriformes > Dendrocolaptidae > Dendrocincla > Dendrocincla tyrannina. The sequence continues at coordinate 123,750,504 of JAWWMP010000081.1, forward strand.
TGTGCCAGCATAAACTCCTTTGCTCCTTTACATCAGTACAGATCTCTAAATTTCAGTGGCTTTGCTTCAGTTATCTAGAAAACAAGAACGAGGTTTCTTTACTTGCTAGGCATTTCACAGAGGCCATGAGAGGTTGCTTCTCAGATTAAAACACATAAATAAAGGATCTTCTCAATCAAGTGGCTGAGTGAACCAATTGATCTTGAGTTGCCAGTCAGACAGAAACTCTAGGGTCTCTTTTCTACTGCTGTGTTATTCCTTCACAGAGTATATAAATTGTAGAAATGGAACTTCAGCCACACAAATCAGAAGATTGGGACTGACTGACTCATTGTGTATTTATACATGACTGTTGTCTCTACTACCAGGATTTTGACCAGCCTTGAAAAGACAGACAAACACTCCTAGAGATAAGCTGTAAAAACAGAATGTGTAAAGCTGGCTTTATGTTACAGAAAGTGAGTTTTCCCTTTTACTATTGATCAGTCCATATTAAGTGAACATTTCCAAGAGTGTTGTATCAGCTGCTGTGTTGTATGCAGGTGGAGAAAGGGTTCAAAACAAAAACAGTGCTCATTGCCTGTTGCAAAGATGGATCTGCAAACCCAAGTCACTATGCTGAGGCAGACCAGCAGCCTGCTTATTTAGCATCTGCTTTCTAAGAGTGGCCCATGCTGGAGATTTCAGAAAAGCTGCTTATGGCTCCAACTTCTCCTTTTGCCTAGGTAGAGGTGTTATTGCTGCAAGTGAGCAAGCTACTTCTACAGGTGTGATGAGATTTCTGAATAGCCGTTGACACACTAGCTGTTCTTGAGTATCTACAGAAAATCTGGAGGTGGCGAAGTTGGTGAACACATTACAACGGAGGTTAAATTGTTAGACTTTGCAAAAGTTTTATCGTGACACTGAGTAGTAAGTGGAAGTAAATGTTGTCTGGTACCTAAATCAGCAGAGCTACCAGCTTATGACAATGCTATGTGCTGCTGAGAAATATGTCTAGGAATATTTTCATACTGTTTTAGGAAGCTGCAAATAGCAAAACATTTTAAACTATGAACAGATGTAGAGAGTATCTGTTGCAAACCCACACCATATAAGAGTATAAAGTAAACAGATCCTTTCAATATAGTTGGTAGTCTCCTATTATATAAAATTTTTTAAAAATTCCATAAGGAGAAAGGTAAAAACTAAAATGTGGATATTAAACGAAAGATAGGTATTTAGTCACATTTTAAAATTAGTTATCTCATTGAACAATTACTACCTAATTATTCATATCACAACTCTTGACCTTCAGAAGACACCTTCATCTAAATTCACTTTTTGCTTGTACTGCATTTTGCTTCTTTCAAGACAGTAAAGCTTTCTTACCAAAATATTTGGCTCAACTGGAATGCATTCTTATCTAATAGAGGCACTGAAGTACAGATACTAAGTTACTTATGTTTAATTATTTGTTCACAGTACTTGATTTTCTCTGAGACAGGGCAACTATGCATCACACAAAGAATCTTCTCCTAAGGCACATCAACCCAAAATTCTCTGTGTGAGGGATACATCATGGAATGAAAATGATTTAGCTGTACTGCAATTTATGACTTGAATGAGAAAAAAAAAAAGAAAACAAAAGAGGGTAGTGGGGGTGGGGATAGTGGAGAAGAGTAAATTATCAGTCTTTGATAAATTTTGGAAATGAAGTCTGATTTACTTTCATCATTTTCTTTTGTCTCAGTTTACACCCAGAGAATTCTAGAGAGTTCATCTTTCCTATGAAAGAAGAGCCAAGTGCTGGGCTGGCAGAGACACTGCAGAATTGACACAGTTGCTGAAATACAATAGTGGTGCAGCCTTGGGCAGTTTGCATTCTACTGTGTTCTACAATGCAGTTTTCAGTCTGAAAAATGTGTATGCAGATCTCATGCCTAGATCTCGTGCCATTTTAGGAATCACTTGCATCAGCATCAGAAGCACACTATGCAGTGCAGTACAGAAAAATACTTCAAATCTTGCTTGGCATGCTGATTGGACTGTCACATATTTCAAACAACTAGAATTATAGAATCACACCATCTGTCTAAGAGCATTGTCCAAACGCTTCTTGAACTCTAACCTAAGCCTTCACTGACTCAGCTTTGTGCCATTTCCTCGAGTCTTGTCACTGGTCACAAAAGAGATTGGTACTTGCCGCTCCATTTCCCCCTGTGAGGATGTTGAAGACCACAATGAGGTCTCTCCTCAGTCTCCTTCAGGCTGACCAAACCAACTGACCTCAGCCACTCCTCATACGGCTTCCCCTTCTGCCCCCTCACCATCCTTATGGCCAACCCTTTGAGCACTCTCTAATAGCTTTATATGTTTTTTATACTGTCGTGTCCAAAACTGCACACATACTCACACGTGAAGCTGCACCAGCACAGAGTAGAGCAGGACAATCACCTCCCTTGACCATCTGGCAATGCTGAGCTTAATGTACCCCAGAAGACAGCTGGCCCTCTACTAGGGAGACATTTTCTCTAGAAATGCATTTTTATACATGGCATTGCTTCAGATGCTACATAGAAAGATTTTTGTTGCACTTATTTTTAGTCATGGCTTTGAGCCAGACCCTTAGATATATTGGTTTTCCTATTGCTTTACACTCTCCCTACAGATCTCACAGGAAGAAAGAGACAGTGATTGAAGATAAACCTCGACTATAACACTGATATTTTACTTTGTCTTTGAGGGATTTGAGTGGGATGTCACATCACACTAAAGATATACTTTGAAAAAATGAAAAATGTTATATCAATCTGAAATAAAGAGGTTGCTTTTCTTTGACTTGTGATCTTTTAGCAAAAGACTGTGAGTTCCAGAGACAGTGAAGGGAAGGAATTGTTCTGGCCTTCGCAAGGTTAATCATATGCATTTGTTCTCCACCAATAGCAAATTTCTATCTACACAAATGTGTGTAGAATATAAATTCCATTTCTTATTACCCACATGAGAAAGGAAAGAATATAGTACTGGTAGTGTTTGGTTTACTGCTGCATGGCAACATGCCCATTCCCAGAAAGGTACATTTGAAGCACAGTCTTGTCCCCATTCCAAATTCTTTTCCTACAGTGATATCATTTGATGTTGTATAACCTTTTATCTATTTTTTTCTAAATATAAAGTGTAAAAGAAATCAGATAAAATTAGGAGTCCAATTTGAACATAATATTGGTCTTGCAAAAACAGTCATTTGATTCATGATCAGTTGTCTAAAATTTAATTTAAAATTCAATTTTAAATATAAAAATTTGGATACATGCCAAGATTACAAAAATTCTCCCTGTTAGAGAAATGCTTCCATTTCCCTGAAGTCTGTTCCTTCAATGGTACATATGACTCTGGGAGCTTTACAACAAATAATTTTGAAAGCTTATTTCTCCTTCCTTAGTATTAAGTTTAATAAACATGTTGCTGTTACTGATATAATTATACTGAAGAGCCTCCTTTTATAGAGGAGATATTGGGGCTATTTACATGTTTTCCTCTGTAGTCAACATCATTATCTATAAGGACAGACTGAATTTACTCTTGTACAGTATAGACACATTTATAACTCAGACACAAGAATAAAAAGCTATTGTTACAGAACCAAATAAGGTGTTTTTTGAAGTAAAGTTGTTTTGTACCCCGGGAACATTTAAAAGGTAAAATGTTTTTTTTCAGTCTGAAGATAAATTTAAAATCAGTCTTCCAGGTGTATAAACTGCACAAACCAAGAAGAAGGGTCTTAGCCAGATAACTTATTTTACAATTAATATTAGCTAATACTTTCCAGTATAGCTGGTTATGTAAATGAAGATTTCTTAGAATCGGCTATCTTCTATTGTATTACAGGACACCACATTGTTTGTTTCATCCAACAGACTCCGAAGTATTCACAGTGATACAATTTCAAGTGCTATTTCTTGGAGGTGGATGTCCTTGGTGGAAATACTATATCTGTATATAAAAAATACATCAGAACCGATATATTAAGTCAGACACCAAACCTACAGGGTAAAAGATTTCAGAAAACGTGAGTGTAAGCTGTTCTGCCAGCCCATGAATAATTACACTACCAACTTTTGCCTTTTTATTGTGGTGGTGACAGACACTTAGAAATGTTGGAGGGAAGAGCCCCTGTAGTTCATCTAGTCAGTTGTCCTGCTCCAAGCAAGACTATACCAGCTACATCAGCTGAACTGCAGTCTCAACTGAGTCTTCAAAGCAACCAGAAATAGGCATTTCTACATGCTGTATGTCTGGTCAGTAGTATTCTTCTTTGTCTCTTTTGAATTTCTCAACACCCCATTTCCACAGAAAACACTGGACTACTATCTGAGTTGTAAATTTCTCACTCATCCAGCCTAAACTTCATCAGATTTAGAGAGAGAATGGTGTAATTCTCCACCTCCTCCTCTTTCTGTCTCAAAAGAAGGATGCAGTGTTGGCTTTTTTTCTAGTCAGCAGGAACCTCCTCTGATCAACATGAATTTTCTTAGATTAGTCTCATCATCATTTCAGCCAACTCCTTTAGTACTCCCAGATGTATTCCATCTGAAGACATTCAGCTGCTCTAAATAGTCCCCTAAAGCTTTTGCTTCTCAACTGTCATCTACTTCTCTCTCTCTCCCAACCATATTGATAAAAGCAGTGGTCCCAGAAAAGGGCTTTATCTGTAAGGACTGACACAAAAGAATACACTGAGTATTTCAGCTGCCTGATTTGTTCAATTCCATGGTGTCTTCCCTCCAGATGTACGAAAGGCCACCATGATTACATGAAATAGCTATTTAAGGCCCATCCACCACCTTCTTTGCTCCAGGTGATTTGCTACTGACCTCCAAAACAGCATATCAAAATTTGTCCCATCTCACTTTGAACCCTTGTTTCTTTCTGGAGTTTTTCAACATTCAAAGGTCTCCCTAAGAGAGGATGCAATTATCCCTTCTTTTCCTGCTCTCACATCTATGCTGAACTGCCTGTTTCATCCGTGCCTGTGCTCCAGTTTTTCATGCCACATCTTTTTCACTTGCACTCGTCTCTTTGTAACACTGATCCTAATTGTAAAAGCTGAGATATCTGACACAAGCTCCTTCCCCAACAGGACTTTTCTCCTCTGCTGCCAGGGCACTGGAGCTATATTTAAGGCTCAATAGCTGCAGGTTGAAATGGAGCCCTCATCCCACTGCCAGAAGTTACAGACTTACACCCTGCTGGGTGGGGTGCCCACTTGGTGCTTCAGTATTGCCGTCCCACCATCAGCGTGTCTGCTGCCTCAGTACAGTCTCTTGAAGATTCTATCAGTGTCTCATCTGTCATTCTTCACAGAAGGACTGCTCATTTCTTGGCTAGTATTGTTTCGCTTATTTTCATTAATGGAAGGAAAGAAGTAGCGGAGATCTCTGTGTTCTTGTTCCATTTTTCAGTCTGGACTCCGATCCCCAGGAACACTGAGATACAACGTGAATAGAATTGCCTAGCTTGGGCAGATTGCAAGTCAGGCTAACTGATTTCACAGTTAACTATGTATCTAAAACCTACGTCTTACAATAATTTCTCCTTCTCTTTAATTATTGGTGAAGCAGAATGCTATTCCAGCTGTGATGGACACAAAAGAAAGAGGTGTGTAGGGAGATATACAATCGAAATTCTGCAGTGTAAGTTTAACCTCACAGAGAAAGAAAGAGCATCAAACGTGAAGAACCTGCTTTTTGGAGCTGAAATGCCACCCAGCTGTGCCTGCAGAGAAAGGAAAAGCTAATGAGCTGGTGTCCTACTGTGGGAGACTGTGCTGGGGATCCTCTGAAATCTAGCACAGCAGAAGAGACTTTTCCACTCTATTCTGGGGTGAATCGTACCTCACAGCGAGCATTTCTAATTTTTAATGTGTTCCAGTGGAGAAATTAAACTGTGTATTTGCCGCTGTGAAATAATTTTTCTGTTCTGACACATATCTGGTGACAAATATGCATTTCTTCCTCAAAGGTAGCAGAACAGACATGTATTTTTAGGAACAGAGGCACCCTTAACTAATCTTTCAGTATTTCAAAACAACCACGAGATGTCTCACAATAGGCCTTTCTTGAATAAAATCCCGATAGAGACAGTTCACATGGAGTCTTATCTGCTAGTGGCTGCTTCATGCTTTGAAACATATGTCTAATTTCTCTGCTGTAACTCTCTAATCTTTTGATGAGTTCCTGCTAAGCTTCCCAATAATGTAAGTTATTGAAACTAATGATTATTACACAATAACTTATTTATTGGCTTTAACAAGCAAAGTAACTGAAGTCTTTCATTAATTTCCCTTATATAGACTAAATACCTCAAGCATTAATTTTTTTTCTGGAACAAAATAAAGATCAGTAGCATATGCCCATTCACTGAGATGATTTCTTCCTGCCTCTTTTACATCTTAGAAATACTTGTGACATTGAAAACATAAGGTATAAATCATGCTGGATAGAGATTCTTGAATTTTATGGAGATTTAGGTGTGATTCAAATAGTAAATCAGTAAAGATTACCCTTGTTCTTTAATATATGTATATAGACCGATAAGCAAAGAATGGAACCAGACTATCACCAACAGATATAGGTTGACCTGGAATCACATGAATCAAGATGTATGTTGATTTATATTAGTTGAAGTTACATCCTCTAATATTTAAATTGTATGTAAGCAAGTGGCTTATGGCTTGAATTTTTGCATACCCTGACATAAAATAGTCTGCATTATCAAGAAACCAGGGTCCTGATTCAGAAAGCACCCTTTTCAAGTGCCACTGACTCCAGCATTTAACTAAAAAAGACAGGCTTCCTGCATAGTATACTTAAAAGGAAAAAAAAAACTCTCTATTATAATTCTTTCTCTAAATCCTCCACAATCTTAACTGTGGCTGAAAGATTTAAAATAGGATTATATCAGACTTTACTCAGCAAGACTTCCAATTAGTTTTTAAGGCAACATTCATATTCTCACTATGCCAGGAGAAGCAGCAAAATTTATGGATCATTAGGCCAGTAAAGATGAGAGGAAAGTAGTTGCAGTTACTTTAGACAAGATATGAATGCACCTATTTTTCTCAGATTTTTATGTTCTGGGTTTGTACTATATGTCACTGCCTCCATAATTCTGAAAAATGCTACTTTTTCATAATTTTATCTTCTTCCAGTGCTAAATCTCTAGCACTGCATGAAGAGAAGGATTGTTACAAAAGAGATAACAAAAAAATTATCATCATGTTACCCGTTTGTGTTCCTTTGCTTTGGGATTTATCAGCCCTCTGAAAGCTGCTACTACTTTTTAGGGAAAAGTATAACAACATACACTCTAAAAATGTCTTTATGTCTATGAACATAAAGTAATCCCATTTTCTTCAGCACAATATGAAACTAGAAATCATAATTCTAGCATTGACAGAAAATATTACACAAGATTAGTTGATTTAAAATAGATTAGAAACATTGATTAGTCAAACAAAGATTCCTAGTTATACATTATTCTGCTTAATACTCTCAAATTATAAGTATGCTGCATGAAATGCCCATGGGTTGCTGTACCCCAGACCAATAACCTATGACCCCAATACATGCATCTCTTGGGCCCAGCTGTGAGGTCAACGCCATTATCCTGAGTAGTCATTTGGGCATCAAGGTGTCAGGCAGAATGTATATACATATGCTTGCATACATATGCAAGAAATTTTCAAAACGAAGGTCCTGCTTAGTTATCCCTCTAGACTTCCCATTTTCACATGTAGCATCTCATCTTGCAATTAATAAGACTCTTCATAAGACACTTTCTGATGAGGTTCATGCACAGTCACAAACCTCCAAGAGTAAATCAGACTGGAACAGCTACTAAAAAAATTGTTTTTCAAATGCTATGATTTAACCTTCCCGAATTTTTTTTTTTGTCTTTAGAACATTGAAATCATATAAGTTTTTGTTTTATTCAGTCTCACGTTCAAAATAAATCAATTATATTTAAGTGTCTTTCTCTCTTTCTCTGTAGTACTATTTTGACAGCACACCTGATCCCTTTAGTGCCAATACTGCCTCTTTATTTTATCTCAGAAAGTGTTGTCACCAGTTTTGTAAAGGAATTTCATTCCAAATCATGGATCATGGCATGAATAATATGAAATATCCCAGACACAATGTTGATAGCTGAAACCTCTGGCAATTATTCCAGTTACTGAAGAAAGTGAACAAAAAACCCCCAACAAACCAGCCCTTCACTATAATTAGCTATAATTTTGTTGAAATTATATGCATTATAATGACACTTTCAACATAATGTGTGCATGTCTAATTCAGAAGAATTTATTTCCAGAGACCTGTCCCATGATTTACCAGAACTGCATGCATTTCTGCATAAAAGATCTAAGCGTTTAATTTTAAAACATGCTTTGTATGTGAATACTGAGTGTGCTACCATTTTCATAAAATGCTTTAAGTAGATATTAATAAAAAGACTAGATAGCTTCCAGGCAAGAGGCACTGAGATGCTACTGCAACAAGTCTATGAGTAATTTGACTAATCTACAAGTAGTTTGACTCACAGAATTATAATTTCTCTAGAAAATGTCCTAGAAAGGAAGAGAATTCAGGCAGGTTACAAAATACACTGTTCAGTTTACCTACATTTCCCTCTCTGCAGAAAATTTTGAAACATACAGCAAATCCAAGACCGATCTCTCTTTTGCCATCACACACAGGAAAGAGAGAAGCCAGATACTACAGGCCAAAATACTGCTCTCAAAAATGCAATCTGGTGCAGAGGAGAATGGCTCCTTGTGCTTATCTATTCCCTTGCAAATCATGGCTATTATTTAAAAGCTTCAAGCCCCTGTCATCCTTTGATCTCTTTCCCTGCAATTTGTCATGAATCATAGAAAGATATTTTCCTGAGAGTTATCCCCTTTGGTTTTTCAGAGAATGGATTAAATAGCCATTTATTTGAAAGTATGATTAGCATGACAGCAAAGGTGTCCAGCTGCATCCAGATCATTATGTGACACAGTAACACTCACAGAGTCTTGCTTTCACCTATGCTTCAGGGAGGGAGCAAATGAAACCTATCTACAATTTATACTCTTCAGTCAAACATCCATAGATAGGCTGCTGGTTTATTTTGGGTTTTTTAATATGCTGTGTGAAGAAGTTCTTCCATGAATGGCTTAAAATACAAATGTAACTCTATGTGCTGTTCTGGGGATTAGCTGTTATGTCTTATTGGCTGATTGGCTTTTACAAATCATATAACCAAACCACCTCATTTCATGACGTTGAGGGGTCCTTTGAGGTTTCTGAATCTTTACTTTTGTTCATAAATTACACAGGAATGAGCAAGGACCAGGTCTAGAGAAGAGAACGGTAATGGCTTTCTCATGCATGACACCACTCACAGTGATACTTCTTTCTTGCACTGAATGGTCCCACAAGAAAGTTTTAAAATGTCAGAGCCCCCTGTGAAGCACACATACAAGCTGCACTCTCAAGCTCTTCTGGATCTTTTATATTCATATTTTCCCTGGAGTGATCCTAGATCATATTCAGAATTCTGAGATACAGGAGAAATAAGTTAGTCTTAACTGTAAATTGATCTATGCTGATCACTGATGAAACTATGACACCCAGTTGTTCTAGTTTGTTGCCCACTTATTATCTTAATTATCACAAGACCCCTTGTGGCACAGTAAAAATCCACTTCTAGATGCATTTGATTCAGTTTCTTTTTCTTATACCTTTACCTCCTCATTGAGTTTTGGCAAATAACACCAAAATTTATTTAGATTCCTGTTACACTCTAGTTAATTTCTTCATTTTATTTTCAAATATTTTTAACTAGCACTGAGGTAATTCAGTCAAATGAAATAAACATATATAAATGTCTAACACAAGAAAATAACAGCCCATTTAACAATGGCCTTTAATTTTCCACATAGCAAGTGGGCTTTTTTCTTCTTCCCTAAAATGGGACTCATAAACTTCTTTGAGAATAGTCAAAAATTTAGTACGATTAAGCTACATTTTAACATCAATTTTTCTCATCAGTGGATATCCATAAAATCCCTGTTGCATTGTCTCTACAACTACCTGAAGGGAGGTTATAGCCAGGTAGGGGTTGGTCTCTTCTCCCAGGCAGCCAGCAGTAAGACAAGGGGGCACGGGCTTAAGCTCTGCCAGGGGAAATTTAGGTTGGATTACAGAGAGCGTAATCAGGCATTGGAATGGCCTGACCAGAGAAGTGGTAGATTCACTGTCCCTGGAGGTTTTTAAACTGAGATTGGAAATGGTACTTAGTGCCATGATCTAGTAAACATACTGGAGTTGGATCAAGGGTTGGACTCAATGATCTCGGAGGTCTTTTCCAACCTAATCGATTCTATGACTCAGCAGTAAGTTTTCCTTCACAAGTTGAGAGGAATACAATGCTGGATTTCAACCAGCTTATTTTTGCCTTGAGATAAAATTAGACTTTCTAAGCATTGGTAAATTTGCCAAAAAAGTGAGATGGTTTCTTTTTTGCTTTCCAGCAGATCCAAGAAAACACTTTGAAACAATGGTAAATACGAAGCAACATTTGGAGGAAGGTCAGTACTTTAGTAGCCATGACATGATCTCTGCACGTTTCATTTCAGGCTTTTAAGAAAGTAATACAGACACCAAAAGAAAGAGATTTCAGAGGCAAGTGGATGTCAGTCGGCACACACAAAAGCAAAGTAACTTTATGCTCTAAACATTCACAGAAGTAGATATGCTCTTCTCCTTGAGGACACAGACCAAGGGTCTTGACATTCAGGAGAGTACCTCAATTCCCAAGCTCTAGGATTTTAGAAGATAGGGTTAAAGCTCAGGCTACCCTGGATGCAGAGAACAGAGAACAAACTTGCAAGGCACCAGCTGGAGTCCCTTGGCCCATTTTTTCCCACAGCCCACAAGAAGGATATTAATTATTGTGTTCTGAGGTGCGAGGGCTTCATCATAGTGCTCTGCAGAGCTTCTGCTGAACCACAGTCCTGGTAAGGGCATTGAGCCTGCAAAGCCTTTTCATTATATAAATATATATATATATATATATATATAACCATGCATCTATCTTAAGATGCTGCATGCATAAAATGTCTATCTTAGATTCATATTAAAAAGATTGAGAATTTCTTCAAGAAGGAAAGGCATTTTCCTATTTTATATTTTCTGATGTTGCAGGAAATTATGCCAGTTATGGAAGGTAAAGGACAAGTTAGGAAGTACCAGTGGTCTGGGAAATTTTACTACCTTGGCCTTTTCAAAGACAGAAAAATAAAATAAGGGATTTTTTTAAGCACATTGGAAACACAATAACTCCTAAGTAAAATAGGCACCTATAAGGACTAACTAAAGACTGTTCTGTGACAAAGTCTGAGACTAAAAATCAAAATAGAGAAATGAAGCCAATGTTCTCATTTAAAGAAAGACTATGATTATGAAACTGGAAACGAAAAACAATTTAAAAGAAGGAGCAGAGACTTGGGGCTTAAGGGGTTTACTTTTATATGACACAAACTCTTTCCAGCTAACTAACTAACACTAGCTTTACTCTTGGTTGATATGTAGGGGGTTTTTGCAATTAATATTTTGAATGTTTTTTTTTCCTGCAGGTATCAGGTAAAAACCTGTGCAATCATAATATTATATATTTTTCGGCAAGTTGGGACAGATTATTTAATGATTTCCATTGGCTTTAAAATTGTAATATGTGTGGGGATAATCTTTTCTCTTTGGTCTTAAAGGAATAAAAGTCTCCACCGACTACTTTAATATTGAACCTCTGATGTTACTCTTCTTACATCTGTGCATTTGAATCATACCTTCTAAGGAAAACTCCAGGTAGGATGGTTGTACTTAGTAAGACAGCTTTTCTGCGGGTAGTGCCACTGACTGCAGCTCAAAGAACCATTGGAAGAAGGAACCAAATGAACTTTTAAAATCTATGCCATTTCTGGTTCTGCTTACAACTGCTACCACAGCCTTCCTCAGATTTCTCCATGGGCTCATTGTGGGCACAGGGTGGCTTTCTGAAGTTCAGGCAAGCCCTGCCACCTTTAAGGTCACTTACTGCTCTTGAAAACAAGCCAAGTGTTTTATCAGCTGCAATCTGTGGTGCCCATCACCACAGTATTCTTACTGAAAAATATTAGAAGATATAAGTAAATAATAAAATATACTATACACAACTGAGGTACAATAAACCCCTTGAATCTCACAGGTATTTAATCAGAGAGCACTCTGCAAATAAATGATTTATTCATGAAACCAGCGTATTGACTGCCATCATGCAGGCATTGTAAAATACTAATATTGAAATGAAACAGAACAGTTGATGCAGAAAAGAAGGTATTTAACTGCAGACAAATCTCAAGACAATACTCTGATAGTTTTAACGGTATTCCAAGTATTTTATATCACCATAAAAGCCTCTGCAGAGTATAAGGTGTTTCTTTGGCTACAGTGAACCATGAATAATATTGCAGAAATACTTAATTTTGTTTAATAGCATTGAGAAGTGCATTTCATATAGGAATAGCCTGACTGCTTAGAAAATTTGATTCACAGCATGGAAACTGGTCATATAATCTATTGTGAATAAAACCTATTGCAAATTTGACCATTTCTCATAGAATAATTACCCATTAATAACTTCTTGCATTATTCAGCCAGCTCTAGACCACAGTATATTTATTTCTGAGGAAGATTTTGAATTATTTTAGAAAATTTTGAGTGGATATACAGCATCACTTAAACTTTGTACTCACTTAAGGATGCTCTGGTGACTGCATACTGAATTGTATCACATATTGCACATACATAAAGTAGTGCATGTAAACTAGTAAAAGTAGAGGAAATTCCAAAAGTTTGATCGGACTATTAAAAGTAACCTTCAGGAAACTATATTAGAACTGAGCTGAGTCTTTTGGCCAAATTCTATACTGGCAGCTCACAGTCTCCTGTCTGCAGCATTTTGTATTATGCAAACTGTCTAATCATTAGACATTGTGTCTTGTCCTTCCCTTTACACTGCATGTCAAGTTTCATGAATATTTAGTGGTGTAAACAAATCAGAAGTATTGTGGGGATAAAAAGTGTTGTCGTTCCACATTCTAATGCAATCAAGAAAAGCTTTTTGAAAAAGGCTGTGAGAGTGGCAAGCACCTCCATCTCTGCTTTCCCTGAGAATAAACAAATCTTTAGAGCATTCAGAGTAGAAATTACAAAGGCTGACTGGGCATTAAGGTCTGGCATGACTGCAAAGTTGTTCCTCTACCCTGGCATGAAAAAGGGACTTGAACTTCAGCACTGGTTCCATTGTAAAAACATATAACCCACTGCAAAAGATCTGTCCAGATTTCCCCTATACTAATTAGAGACAAATAGGTGCATTCTGGAGATGATTCATCCAAGAAGGTTACCGGGAAACATTTTTGTCTGTTTAGTAAAGTACTTATTTAAATGAATATTTTATACTTCTTTCTCAAATTTTACTTGGCTGAAAGTATGCAACAGAATGGTCATTGGCTGGTATCTTCTCTTTATTGAGACCGGTGCCCTACTCACCATAGTATCAGAGATGTATTTTTCTCAGCCTGAGGTGTACGAGCTCTTCTCTAAAAAGGTAAGCAGTAAAACAGTAAATTTAATCTGTGTCTCCTGCACCCTCACTGAGTGCCATAGCCAACAGACCACTAGGTATTTGAGGATGATGGTATTTTTAGTGTCAGGTTTGAGCTTTTGAAAAACTTCAGGCCCAAAAAATAGATATTTTATTACAAGTATCAAAGAAAAAATCTGAGTACTACTAACTGCTTGCATTTATGACACTGTGCTTACTAATGCATCCAGTCTGCAATCCCAATTGTCTTTATTACCTTTTCCTAACAGTACCTTTCCTTTTTAGTTGGATCATCCTCAACACTTGCCATTCCAATCTCATGGAAGATCTGTCCACCTATTAGGCTCTGCTTTATACCTCATTGTCTTCAGATTATGGATAAAGTTCTTAAAATTAGCACAGAGCCAATACACAGAGTCCAGATGATTGCCAAGAGCCCCATCACACATATTTAGGCATTTTTCTCCCTGCCTGTCTCTGGAAGCAGCCTTCATAATTCAGGGAATGCTTTTACATATTTTTTTTTAGAGTGTTTAGAGATAAGCTGACCTCTAGGCACCCTTTGCCTCCTTACAAAGTCCTTAAATTCTTTGGTTGCCCTACTTCTAAGATGCTTGTGCTGCTGCTGCAACACACTTTCAAAGCATGCTTCTTTCATTTGAAAAACATACTTAGCTTCCAAAGTAAAGTCAATCATAAGTCAGGAGTTAGAGCAAAAAGTGATTAGACAGGAAAAGAAAACAAGAAAACACACATATTGATGTCTTAATCTTTTCAAACACTACCGGAAAGCTGGTGATAAATGGCAGTTTTCAAACCATAATAAAATTAATATAAATTTCACTTCATAACAGTTGAAACATTCTTCCTGCTGATTTCATAGCAGGAAAACTAGAAAGGAAACTTATTTAGAAAGAGTTTCAAATACAGTAAGAAATAAGCACATTCATATTTATAGAGACAATATTCTTCCTTCAAATAAGGATGTCAGTTCTCACCTTTGATGACAAATGTATTTTATCACAATGCTTACAACCACTAGTGAATATTTATTAAGATATGCTTTATTCCCCTAAGTATGTTCACAAGGCACACGTTTATAGGAACAGAAGAATTGGAGAAATTGCATTTATAGACTTGCAGTTGACACTTTAATTTCTGTGGAATGTTTTCAATACAATGCCACAGGAATCATTAGGACAAAGAAGATTAAATGAACAGACAGAGGGTGGAAAACTGTCTGAAATTTTAACTGAACACTGCCTAAGACTATTTGCCAAGTTCACTGAAGCTGTGAGGCTGTCTGATGTTTTGCATACCACCTCACACTGTGTGTGCTAAACAATTCTGTTCTCACTAAATAAGACTACTTATACGGTCTTTGATGTAACCGATAAAAGAAAACTAATAGTGTGTTGCATAACTGTGAATTGGGGAATGTAGCTGTTGAATTAACAAGCATTCACAGACATGCTGCAATTTCTCTAGGAAAATGTCACGAGGTTCCTCCTTTATTCATTAACTTGGTGCAATCTAAACTTTGTTTGAAGATCTGCATCTATAATGTATTGAATATTTCTTTGTGCTCATTAGAAAAAGCTGAAGGAGACTGGGATATACTGAAGGAATACAGTTATGCCATTATTCCCATAAAAATAAATATGAATAATGCATTTATTCATTTAGAACTATATGTATACTTAGGCTTAATGGAAGAATGTGCTTACTCAAATGTCTTTGTTTTGTTGTTCTTTATATACTGTCAAAAGTTTTTTGACTTTCTCTGAAACTTCCCTTCAGTCTTTGCAATAGTTTATAATAACTGTGCTCATAAGATTGTTAAGAGTTTGGGTTCTTGTGGTTCTTTTAAATTCTTTTCCCTACACAACAACAGAATGAAAAGTTGTTGTTTGGGATTTGGATTTTCACATTTCTTTTTCAAATCTTTCTAGATAATGCTTTTCTCAACGCAACAATAGAAGAAAAGGTTATTTTATGCTGTATTAGGCTGGGTGGGGTGTTCTTCCAAGATCTAATGGTCAGCAGTATTTTCAGCAAATTGTGTGCAGTTTACAAGAAATTGTAGAACAAATAACTATAAAGTACAACAGGTCTAATGATTAATACAGTGACAAACTTTCTTTCCTGTTCACATCAGTCATAAACAGACCTTGATTTCTGTGTACATATTAGTCTTAAGTGTTTGCTAAATACCTTGTTTAAAGATACATTATTTTTTTGCTATTTATTTGTTCTGCATGCCTATGAATGATAAGACAGACTATTATTTCTACTTCCCACTTTAAGAAATCTTTTAACTGATGAACAAAAACTAATGCTAGTTCTTGCTCTTGGGTATGTAGTACCTTTTCAAAGGGAGCAAATACTGTGTTTCAAAAAAAAATATTTCCTTTTGAAAGCTTCTGACCCCATGTTTCGTAGCACTTCTTATGTTGTCTTAGTGCAGAGTCCTGCCATTAAAATTTTAAATAACAATAAGTTCAATAAGGTAGCAAATATGTCAGAATTTATTAATATCTTTTTGGAATTTCAAATAGCAAAGCTGTATGTCAAAGTTGCTAAGTATAATGATTGCTTTCTAAAAAGTAAACTAGACCTTGATAGAGAGCTGTTTCTTAAAATAATTATCAGTTACAAATTTCCTCACTATGTCTCATAAATGCAAGGAACACTTCTGATTTGAGTGTTTCAAGGCACGCCGGGCAAAAGGCATTAGCTTTACATATTGTTTTGTCATCAAATGCAATTTTTCTTACAGAAATGGTTCAACAATACCACAAAAAAAAGCTTGTGGTAGTTTGGTTTGATATTTCATGTCAAATTTAAAGAAATTACACAACTGGTTCAGGCCAACTAATTGACTGGTAGTTGGCAATGATGCAAAATAGTTTCACTACAGTTTCACTACAAAATTTGCCCAAGATTTTAATGTCCCCAGTGTTCACCGAAATAATTTAATGTATCATTCAAAATGTCAGTGTTAGAACTTTCTCTTACATTTCTGCCAAGGCTGTTTCCTCTTTAAGGATAGTGGAAGCATTATTTTGAAATACAGTTTAAAAACAGGTTGTAAAACGTCTTCAAGTTCTGAACATAGATGAAGCACTTGAAATTTGGCAGATTCATTTTTCCCTCAAGATGACTGTGCTGCATCATTGAGATTAAACATAGTTAAACTGTCATGGTTTTTAGCTTATTGTTTTGTTTCTCTAAATTATCACATCTATGGGTAGTCTTTACACGTAAGTTAGCACAGAGGGTCAGTAAGACTTCTTAGTACACTGGAATCCATTTTAAATTATCAGCTATGACCATTTTTAATTTTATCACATCTTAATGATCCATATTATACAATACAATAATGATCCATAAAGTGATAAAAAATGGACAACTTAAATCACACAAATGCACATGAAGTCTCCACCTAGCAAGGACAAAGCAAGTTCTTCTTTGTATCGGAAAGAAAAGTAGCCCCCACATAGAATTCTTGAAAGCCATCAAAATGCCTACTCTAGAGCAGAAAAGTCCAAGTAGAAGTTGTCATCCACCTTTAAAGACAAAATGAGTACTCCAAAATCCTTGCTTGCTTTAACTTTGAAGTTGACTTTGAAAAATGACCCTGCTGCTTGCTCGTACATTGGCATAGAAACTTTACTCTGTGTCATGTTCTCATGGATTTGTAGTTCTGAACACACATGTAGTTGGCATGAGAAGTGGCTGACTTCTAAAACCTGGAGGCCAACAGGCAGCACCCACTTGCCCTTAAGCAAGGGCCTTTGAGCTCCATGAAATAATTCCACTGCTAGACAACTATTTTTTTCAAAAATCTTCATTCTTTTTGCTGACCTGTAAAGCCTGTTCTGACTTGGTTTTATGTGTGCTTTTCCTTGGGCATCCAGTTGTCTGCTGTTTCTGACACAAGCATGGTCCCTGAGCTGTGGAGAGCACAAGAAACCACCCAGGGCTCCTGCCAGTGCTGGTAATCAGCCAGGATGATGGTTGTGAGCTTTACCTCCTACCAATTCTCACTGCTCTATTCATCAGGAACTGTAGCGATAGAACAAAGGATAGTGGGTTCGGACTGCAAGAGGGGAAATTTAGGTTAGATAAACAGAAGAAACTCTATGCTGTGAGGGTGGTGATGCACTTGGAACAGGTTGCCTGGAGAAGTTGTGGATGCCCCATTCCTGGAATTGTTCAAGGCCAGGTTGAATGGGGCTCTGAACAACGTGGTCTAGTGAAAGGTGTCCTTGCGCACGGTAGGCGACTTGGAACTAAATGATCTTTAAGGTCCCTTCCAACCCAAATCATTCTATGATACTGTGATTCTATGAGATCTCCAAGCTGAAGACGTGGACAGTGGCTGGCAGACAGTGTAGTATTCAGTTGTGTTGATGCCACAGTGTGCATCTGTTCATAAGTAGATCTATAGATCTACTTATCTGTAAATAAGTGTGCTTTTGTAGAAGCTCTTCTCAATTGTTGGCTCCAGGAAGGGGTGAAAGGGAGAGAACTACCCTACTGGGAGTGGCACATTTCTGGAGCTACTAGCTCCCTTTCATAGTCAAATGCTGGGTGAGGTCTGCTCCCCTCAGGGTCTGGGCAGTCTCATCATTGATCAACCTCATGCACACTGTGCAACACAGTGTGAGGAACTGTACAGAGAACTTAGCATGAAAATTAGAAAACTAACTTCCTTTCTTTATAAAGCTTCTCCTAACCACACCAATTCCCACAATGTGCGCAACTCTATGCAGACCAAGTGGGCAATCTATTTCTCACCTTTTATATGTCTGCTCTGAAATCATCTCCTTGGCTGAAAAGTACACCATAGGGTAGAAGATGGGATGCTTTTGATAAGCCTTAATTCATGGCCTTCAGGTAGGCACCAAGCAAGGAAGGCCCTGGTTAGCTGTGCATGTTACATAGGATAACATGAGAGGCAGTAAGACATGAGAGCAGAGAGGTGAGGGAGATATTGAGTAGTGAAAAATAAAGCAGTCTCCATTTTAATGGACATGTGAAGAGAAGGAAGGTAGTATGGGATGCAAGAAGAGGTGAACCTGAAATATTCATATGCAGGGCTCCAACTTAACACACACAAAAAATAGAAGCATGTGGACACTGCATTTTCTTTCTGTTTTGCATTGTCAGACATTTTTTGATGTGTACTCTGGTCACAAATTTCAAGTGCTGCTCTATAACCTTGACAGTTAGAGGACTTACAAAAGGGAAGGAAAAGTGCGCAAAGGCAAAAAGAGGAGGGGAGAGATGAGAAGGAAGCTAGCGGGAAGATTCCTTTTCTCTGGAAACTAACGCTTTCCATCAAACATTAAGTAATAGCTTCAATAAAACCATCTTTTCATGACACTTTATGAGTGAAAGCAATAAAATAAAAATAAAATAAAAATAAAATAAAAATAGCCTATTTTTATTTTATAAAAATAAAAATTAAACTGACAGAATTCTTGTTTCAGTATTTGATATTACAGATACAGAAACATTTGGAGCCATAATTATTATAGTCTTGTTGGATGGAGACCCTAAATGAACTGGTTTTCTTTGTGAAAATCACAATGAAGGTTGCTTCCCAGTACTTACAAGCCTTTCATTTTAACAGAACTTCATTTTAGTAATTAGTGTCAAAAGTGCCTATCAGCTGTTATTATGTTAAATTGTCATTCTCTTCCCTATAATCTAGTTTCAGATAAAGCAGTATTTGTCAGAAGTATTTTAATGAAAACTTTTGAAACTTGTTCAAACACACAGTTGTGTTATTTATAACAGAATATAATAAAAGAAATGTATAAAATACAAGCTAGTGAGAAAAATATTTTGCCCTAAGATGTCCTCTTTAAAAAGAAACACTGATATTTCTGTATTCTTCTTTCACTCAGCAGTAGCCAAAGCTTTCTGGAGAAGTCTTATTTTGTTGAAAGCTAGGAACATAATGCCTCAGGACTAGATTCTAGTCTGATTTATTCACAAAAATATTTAATCTATGTTTATTTGACAAATACAATAATACATGAGGCATATGTGGGGCAAAATCCTGGACACATATAAGTCAGTGTTGCCTCATTATTCACTGGTATTTACAAACCTACAATGTTTTCTTAAAAAATGTGAAACTTTTATTTATTATATTGACTATTTATACTCTGATTTATGATAAAATAGACACTAGTCATTATCAAATAGTTTACCATATGCCTAGTTAATAACATCAGATTATCAATGCTTTAGAAAATTAAATAATAAATCTCAGTAAAAATATCTAGGAAATTAAGAGAACTCAAGTTGATCCTTTTGCTTTAGTCACATTGACTGTTTACAGCTAAGAGAGTTGGGAAGTTATTCAGTGGTTTGTAGGCTTCTAGTTGATAAAACTGCTTCTGCCACAGTAAATTATGTACTATATATTTTCTCTGTACATGAAAGGACATTTATCCAAGTGAAGAATCCTCCTGCATCCAAGACATTAAAGCAGAAAGTGTACCAGTTACAGCTGAATCCTAATGAATGTCCTTATCAAAATTTGAATGCCAAAAGAGTTCATGTAATTAGGTAATTTTACAAGTCTTGTGTCTTACCTGTAAGGACTCTTATCATGTATCCTAAAATAGGGCAGTACATTTATCCTGATGCCTAGCCAGTTTGTGAAAGCCGTACAGCACCAGCCAATGCACATGTTCTGTGTGTCTTTGGGACTGAGGATTCTGGTCTTTGGCATGGGACAGCAAAAGTACAGGGCCTGATTCTCATGCAGAGTCTGGCTTTGATTCCAAGTCAGGATTGGGTCACTATGCGCACTTGGACAAAGCCTGTCCAAATTACCTTATGAACTGCGAAGTGGGACGTAGCTGAAGAATGCCAGGAAGGAAATTGCTCAGAAAATGTTTTGCTTTACTCAAAGAATATTCTCAAGATTTCCAAAAGTCTCTCAGGATAGTAACTTTGATTAATGAGTGATATGGTTGTGCAGCACCCTACTGCACAAGGGATTAGTACTGAAGTCAACACATAATCAGGGAGTAAGATGTTGCTATGATAGAAATATGTTGGCATCTGGCCTCTGGCCAAAATCAGCATGTAATCACAAATATTTTCATATCAGGCCGGCTAGTGGAAGAGAACAGTTTAAGCATGAGATCTGCATTCTTTCCTCTGAGGGGGCCGTGGAGATGGATGGGCAGAGTATGGTGTTTTCGCTTCCTTGCAATGTGGGAAATTAAGGAGAAGAGGCTCAGAAATTCCACACAAGTGCTCAACGAGCCACTGGAGATGGGGGATAGGTAATCCCCCAAACTGAGTGTCAAGAGCAAAGAAGGGCATCTTAGCCATCCTGTCTAACCAAGTCCACTGTGAATAACAAAACTCTCTGCTTGCTGTCTTGCTTGGCTTTCAAATTCCTGTGACATTCATAGATAGGAATGTGAATTCACGCACACACACTTCTATATGTTGTCTGGTCTGCTAGAAAACACAGTAGAAAGATGTGTGAAAGAGGATATCTTCACCTTGGATTTGTGCCAATGCTGTTCAAATCCAGGAACAAACAGGTGACCAACTGCTTATGCCAGGACAAAAAAAATCTGGTCCTTAAAATGCTATCAAAATGTTTCGAACAAAAAGCTAAAGCTAGTGTAGAGCTGGCAATGAGCAATGCTTCAGGAGACAATACTAGTGATATATCTGGGCCCTAAATTTGTCATGTTCACTATAAAAGGTGTTGTTTTATGTTTAGGGAATATGACAGCAAGTTTAGGAAGGCTGGAAGGATGAATAAATCTCTGGATGAAAGAAATATACCTTCTAGGTAAGGGGAAGGAAGACTGAGTATTTTATTTTCAACTTTTGATGGAAAAAAACTATTGATGGTTTAATAGCAGAAGCTGATGATTTAATATTGATAATTTCATACCTGGTATTAAAAACATATGCATCCATTGTAAAAGATCTGTAAAAGCCTTGTGCAGTCATTATCTTGAGCATCAAGTTTTTATGTAAATTCGCATCATGGGACCACAATGTTACTGCCAATTATCATTCTTTTTCATTCATTACTCAGAGGAAAGTAAAATTTTATATGATTTTTTTTAGAGTTGTGAAATTATTTGAGAAATGAGAGCCAAAAGAGAATCACCACCCTCCGGGACTTTAACAGAAGCCACTTACCACTTAAAGCTTGCTTTAATTAAGCAAGCAAGCACTGGCTTGAAAACTGAAGAGACTAAAGACTACATGTGTTATAATGGTCTTAGAATTTTAAAAAGATTTTAGCACATTTTTTCTAACTTTCTTTCAGAGACAGCTTGTGGTGCTAGTATTTCATTTTTTCCCCTTTATAACTGCTTTATGGCACAAGTCTTTTGGGACAGTGCATATATTTCAGTTGTTATTAACTTCTACTTTCCACAGCTACTGTAATTCATCTAGCCTATTGTGGCCAAAGTTGCCCAAACTTGACCAAGTTACAACAGCTAGAACCTTTACATCAGTAATCCTTTGCCACTGAGTATTGAGAAGGTCATGCTGGGCGTGTTTGTTTCGCAGCTTCAGGTTCCATTCTTCTGGTCTTTCCCCATGGTGGCCACTCAGATTTGAAGGACGGGACCATAAGCTGTTAGTAATGAATGTCCCATATTGTGACAAGTCTTGTCATAGGCAGGGGAAAAATGTGGGCTCTGTGACTTGATGAGGATGCCTGAAGAGAAGCCAGAAAGGGTAGGAATGGCACCTCTCAAGAGGGATTCCACCCACCCAGAAGGAGGATTAAGGGGTGTTGTAACTCCCCTACTGAAGACTGGGAATGGGACCAATGTCCCTTGGATGAAAGTAATACAGCATACAGGGGCTTTATAAAGGCTGACATAGAAGCAAATGGAGGATTCTATAATGAACAGAGAGACAACTGGGTCACAGAAATTTAATTGCATTTGAAGGGTGTTGGGACTCCATGCATCAGCCACCCTGGCCACAGCAGTAGTCCTAGGAGCCCTGACACTGCACTTGATTCCTAGTTGCTTCACAGGCAGCAAAAGTGTGAGGGCATCAGTGATGAACCTGACAGCATCAAGGAGGTTGGGAAACCATTGGAAATCATGGCCAGCCAGTGGAGATGCCAGCAGCTGCCAGTCAAAGTCACTGTCAGAAGTGCCAGGGAGATTTCAGGGACTTGGTGTACTTGTGACAAAGCTCTTAATGCACACACTGATGAGCTGCACAGCAACAGGCTTCACGCCTGGCACACTGTTTCCTGGGTCTTCACCACTGGAATCAACTCTTCCTGACAGTTCCGACTGCAGACACAGATATCTCAACAAAATTGATATAGGGAACTAACACTTAGAGGGGACTGATATAAGGTATCAATAACTGATATAATTTATCAATAACTGATATAAGGAACTAACACTTAGCGGGAACTGATATAAGGTATCAAAAGGGAACCAACACTGAGAGGGTTAATAGAAATAATTGTAAGGGCTTTTGCTAAAGTTTGCAAAGATCGACTGCATGGTTAAGTTCCTAATTAGCTACAGACATAAAAGCAAGAAATATATTATGGTTACTATCAGTACCTGGCCTTGAAGCTTCTAAATTAGAATGGATACCATATGCAACTAAAGATAAATCAGGAAATATGTCAAGAAAATAAGATAACTATAGAAGTTTGCTCATGTTAGAGTTTCAAATCTAAGTTGGAATTCCTTTCAAAAAGCTTGGAGCCAATGCCTTAGTGTCGGTAAAGATGTTTAACAAAGGAGACAAAAGACACGCATATGCTGATGTTATCTGCCTTAAGCACAGCTTTTTGTTCTGATTTTCCCCCAGTCTGGGAGGGGAAAGACTGGCTGCAGTTGGGGGAAGGAACTGGTTTTCTGGATTTTCTGCGCAAGGCAGGAGCTCAGCTCGGCGCAGAGGAGGGAAGACAGGAGACACCAAGTTCCGACACCATGGGAGAAGCAAGGCCGTGCCGCACCCGCCACCCCGTCAGCACCGAGAGCCCGGGGGAGAAGCCACCGCCACCCCAGCCTTCCCTGCAGCTCTGCGGCATCTACAGCCAGCGGGACCAGGCTGCCCGCACCCGTGGTGGATCGCTGGGTTTCTGCTACTCTTATCACTGACCTTGCGGGAACTGACTCAGCAATGGTACTGCCGCCATTTCCCTGCAAGAGAGGCCAGCTGGCCGGGCGCGACATCACCACCTGCTGTCCGTAGATATAATTGCATTCCCCTTTTTTTGGGGGGGTAGCCAAAAGGACCTTTTTGATTCTTTTGCCTTGTCATTTGGGGGTGGAGGGGTTTATTACAAACTGTTGTTGTTTGGTTCTTTTCTGGAGATATCTAGTGGTTAAGAACTGTTATCCTTTTCTTTATATATATATTTTTCCTAATTAAAGTTCTGTTTTTCTAAATTTAAAGGAAAGGGATTATTTCTTGGCCAACATAGATATCTTAGCTCTCCCTCGAACTAAGCTCATTAGACCAGTTCAAGTTGCCAACAAAACTGGTTTGAGCTGCTTTTTGAGCCAAGGTGAAAAGGACACAGTGAGGAAGACCCACGATCTTCATCCCCAAGACCCCTGAAGACCCCAGCCCAGGAAAAATGGAAACCAATGTGCAAACTCAGATGGGAGGAGCGCAGGGCGGAGAAAATGGAAATTATTTCTCAGAACTGATTAAAATAAGCCTGCTCATTCTAATAAAATAATGCATATGTATAAGGAAATAATGAATATACATATTGTACCTGCATTTAAGCAAGCCTGCAAGAACAGACAGGTGTGCATGTTTTTGGTGGATCAATCCCCCATGCACCCAGCATGCTGAATAAACGTACCTTCTCTACAACTACCTAGTTGTCTTTTTCTGCATGTCAAAATCAGTAAGAGGGAGTTCACTAGAGATAAAACATAGAAGAGAAAATTTACAATTTCTTCCAGACAGTCAGAAAAATCCCATTATTTTTCTTATGAAGAGTTCCCTTTCCTTTATAAAGCCAAATGTTGTTCTGGCATTTTTGAGTATTCTTGAAAGAACAAGTCAGTTCTTGGCAAAAGGAGTCCTTGAATCAAGTCCAGTTTCAGGAGAAAAGGAGGCAAACAAAAGTGCCAAAATGTGGATATGAAGGGGTTTTTTAACCAAGAAATAACTGAAGTTAAAATCCTGAAGAGGACAGCTAAAGCAGAAAGCAGCCATGCCCAAAGGGCTGAACTTGGCCTGCAAGAACACTGCACACAGAGCAGGATTAGAAGCAAAAATTGCATGATGCTTTTGCAAACTGAGCTCATGAAAAAATATAACAGCATTAAACATAGACCCTCTCATTGACTGGGAGGTTTCCCATTTATTGCAAAAGCTGATTACACTTCATCATCTTTTTCTTATCAATTGATGTGGCATACTTCTCAGTCATGACTGCCTGACTAGATAGGAATGAAGCCTGATAACACTAAAAAAGCTCCAGTTTTTCCATGCATCAAAATTACAGGATGTAGAGGATCTTTGAAAGCTGTAAAATAGCATTAGTCAGAGATAATAAATAGAAATTTTCCTCTGTGTTCATTAATAGCATGGGGAATGAGAATAGTGCTGTTTTTTTCAGAGACATAGATGGAAATATAAATCAGAGGAAGCAAACTGCCTTAAAATGCAACATCTCTTGCAAAATTCCAGAGCACTTGTGGTATCAGGAGAAGAAAAATGCCAGAAAAAAGAAGCAACACATATTTTCATCGCATATTTGTTAACCCATGTCATGGATGCACTTCAGTGAATGATTCATGAATTTATGGAAACTATTCTATACAGCCATTTAGATAACGCAAAACAAGAAGCAATTATTTAGCTAGTAAATTTTTTGGCAGACATCTTTTGCAGCTTATGGCAACAGCTGAGAAAAATACATTTTCAATTTAAAAGAGCAAGAGGGTGTCATGAAACACAGGATCAGTAATGCAGGTTTCAGGAGATATGAGTGAAGGACTCTAGTACAAAGTACTAAAATAATTTATTTTTTTTTTAACAAAAATCATTTAAAAAAGGAACACTGTTGGGACGATCACGTTCCAACACTGGAAGAACAGCCAGATTGCCACTCGGCATGAAACCAACCCACAAGGGGCAGAAGCGAGGAGAGGAGCCGATATGCGACTATGACGAAGAATGGCGACTACCCATTGTTCCTGAAATTTACATTTGTATAGTTTACAGTTGTCATAATGATTACTTAATATTGTAGTTTTGTTCTATGTTGTACCCCAGTTTGTGATTGGTTGATTGCACCCCAGTTTTTCATTGGTTATGGGTTGCTGCATTGCAGCATCCCCTTACATGGTTAACTCCTCCCCAGTTCTCCCTGTTTGGTCATACTCCACCCCATTCTCACCCTATAAGGTTAGATCACGCCCAAGTTCCACCTCCCTTCTAGCACTTTCTCCCTGGACCCCATATAAACCTGTCCTCCATTTTAATAAATGCCATCCTTGCTTCACCCTTCCTTGGAGTATGCTGTCCCTTCTTCACTGACTCAAGATCACAGCAGAACACTTAAAAGAAATTCACAACCCCAACTTATTAAGGTTTATTATATCATTAAATTATATGATTTTCTGCCAACTGGTTCCTGTTTCTTACTCCACTGAGAAATCTGAAAATAATAACATCAAGAAAACACTTTTCTCAGAAGCAATTTAAATGAGAACATGCATTTTATTTTACCAAATTAAATTCAGCTTTTAGTGAAAATGCCTCATTCACCTTTCAGCAGACAAATACAATTTTGAGCTTTTACAAGAAAGCCATCCTCCTTCTCAAAGACAAAGGCTAAATGCACACCTGAAAGATGGCTTCTATATCCGAAAGCTTGGTTGCCATTTTATTAACTTGATAAAAGGAATTACTCCTCACTTCAGATCCTTCCTCATTTACATGCTTAGAATACCATGGCAGCAAAAACTTAATCACTAACAATATACCACATCTTGAAAACCACTTTTTCAGTGTAAAATTAAAATTGACAGCTGTGACAGTTGCAGAAGAAAACTATATGCCTGGATAAGTGCCTGGATCTGCTTTCTAGTGTAGAGCATGGCTTAAATGGACGTTTCTATCTGTAAATTATTTCTACTAGAGAAAATCCAATTATTATTCAGTTTATTTCACCCATAGCCACTATTGTGCTACTATGTTGATGCAAACCATTCCCAGGTCCTTTAAGTCATGGCCTCAGAGCTAAAACTTTCTGTGGCAGGGTGTGAACAATGAGATTGAGAAGAGACTTGAAGCTAATGTGAAACTGGTATGTGTATGACTTACTGCAAACTTGCTGTTTTGAGGCTTATAAGTGAGACGCAGTTTTGGCAAATTCTCAAGGGCTAATTCCTAAATAGTTATCACCATGTGCCTCTTTCTACACACCAAATACAAACAGCCATCTCCAAGGCAGATGCCTGGTCTAAACACCTAGTCTGTCTCTGAGAAAGACCTTGATTTATCCCCCAAGTCTTAGTCCCCAGCTTTCTGGAGGTGCTTATCCCTTACTGCCATTACAGAAAGGGCCTCTCAATGTATTTTACACTGCCCAGTGATATGTGACATGTAAAAAGTGAGGTGAAATGAACACCACCATAGACAGGGGCGTATAGTGCATACATGTGACCTGGGGAATCTTGGCAGCAGTTTGTCTGATTTGAGTCATTCACTGTTCACAGACTAAACAAAGAAGAGGAATAAAAAGACAAACTAATAAACAAAAAAAATCCTATGAGGATCCATTTGCAAGAGAAGCTTGACATACACACAGTAAAATAAATTCTAGCAAAGAAAAGTGATGGAAAATACTAGATGTTTATCTCAAATAGATGACATTTATTAAATTAATACTTTGGGCAAGATATTTCAGTCATCTCTACTACCACATAAATTATATTAAAAAGAATGCAAATAACCGGGCAGTACTGCATAGTCATTACATTAGCAGTGCAACTGGATGCAACAATAAAGTTCTCATAAACAGAGGAATTTTTGCTGATATGCTATGGTATGAGACTTGAATATGAGTTTAAAAGTAGCATTCATTTTCTTGATTAAAGATTAAAAAGGTTAAGTGTTTAATTAGCATTTTACCTAGACAGTAAGGAAAATCTACAGTTTGAAGTTGAACGGATTCTGTGGATCATGAGAACACAGTTACTTGTGCAATTTAAAATTAAATAGCTAAATAAATTGAAATTATTTAGGAACATATTGGTCTAGGTTTAGGAAAATGAGGGAACCTAATAAAAGTTTATTTTGATTCTTAAGCTTTGTTTCTGTGTCAACTTTTTTTCTGCGTCAACTGTTTTTCTGCTTCATAGATAGTAAATCTGGTGTAACTAGTCTTCGAAGTTTAATGAACTTTCAAGTTTGGTTCAAAAAGTTAATGATGCTGATATAACATTATTTCATCCATGCAATTGTACCCTCCAAAGAATCCTAAAAGATCTCTTTACCTGCCAACACAACACCTTCTCTCAATGTAGCAACACACTTCCATTTTTGTTCATAGAATTTCAAGAATTTCTTTCTCCTGCCTATGATATAGGTTTATTCTTTTCCACAAGCTTCTCCTGCTCCATCTGTAATCTTTTTTTAAATAAGTTTCTTTTCTTCTTTAGCTGCTGGCTCCCTTCTTCTGGCTTCACTGTTCAGACTCTGCTAATTTTGCCCTGTTCCATAGTTCAGCTTAGTCCAGAAAGTGGGTAACAGGCTTGTGCCTTGTCCTGTGCTGCTTCTGTCTACAGACTTTGCTAATTATATTGGAATGAGACATGAAAGAATTTCTGGCTACTTGAGTGAAAACTACAGTGGCAAACTGATTCCTAAGGAGCAGTTTTTATAACAGCAACATAATAATTTCCCTAATTTCAACAATAATTCATACTTTGTATGAATTTCTACTTTCCATGAATTGTTCCAGATAATTGTCTGGATTGTAATTCCTGTTATCTAAATAAGATTAGATGAACACAGCTGTATTTTTGTGACTATTTAAATCTGTGAAACATGCTAATAACTTAGTATTTGTCAACAGGTTGTTTAGTGCAAGATCTTCTGGTTGTTAATGCCACTATGTTTAGAGTAGTTCCTTGATTTTCAAACTTTACTGCGTAGTAAGACTGATTTGAAAGATGAAGTTATGCAATGCATGTCATAGTGTATAGGGACTGGATAAAATCAAGTGTTGAATTAAAGGCAATTCAAACTCACAGGCAACAATAAGAACCTTCTGCTTTTAGCAGCAGCATCTGCAGTAACAGATGTTAAACAAACAACATGGATTAATAATGCGACCGTGCAACGTTGTTGGATACAGACCAAATTCTCTCTCTCAAATCTGGTTAAGGTAGATCCTGCTTGGTGAGATCAGAGCTCATTTTCAATTATACGCAGAGTAGAGAGGGCTACTTTCCTTGGAAGAGGTGAATCCACATTATGTTCTCACACTAATTTTTTTTAAATTCAGAGATATCCAGCACAACTCAAGACTTTTTCCAGGGAAGTCAGGAAAAAGAAATCCAAGATACTTTCATTGTTGAATCTATGTAACTCCTTCTGAAGGTTGTTCACAAGCCCTCAGATTTGCAGGAGTAGTATCATCAACCCTCTTTAAAACAAAACAAAACCAAACAAAACTGTGAGAGGCCAAAAGGGGCAGAATTATTTTAGTTTTTGAAACCACAGTAGTATCCAAAAGAGTGAACCTCAGAAAAGTCACCTTGAGCAAAAGAGAATGATGACGTACTGTCAGGGAACGGTCAGATGATTATATGGTTTGGAGAGAACAAAAAAGGAAGAACACGAAAAAGAATACAAGAAGACTGGTAACAGACTGAAAAAAGAAGCATCGTGTGGAGAAAACTCATGAACTGACAAGTTTTAAAGTTTTTATATTTAATTACAGATAGCCATTTATTGTATTAGAATAATAATAATTACATTTCTATTGTTAGAGTGTTGTGATTGGTTAATTGTACCCCTGTTTCCCATTGGTCAGCCTTTGGTGCACTGCACCATTTCCTTATAGGGCTGACCACTCCCCAGTTCTCCCTTGTTTGGCACGGTTGCCACCCCCTTTTTCCTTTCTTGTCACATTCTGCCCTAACTCTGCCCTCGACTCCTCCCTAGTTCTTGAACCTTCCACTCTGAGCTTATATAAGTCCCATGCGCCCCCAATAAACGGACCATTCCTGTTCAACCCTTGCCTGGAGTGATTCCCTTCTTTACCCGGCAGAAACACGGCAACGTACAGAGCAGTGGGAGTTGTGCTGTCATGCTGATCAGAGCTGAAAACCCTTTGACCCACCTGGGTTTTAAAACCATGCACCAGAGGTTAGGAGATCTCTTTCTGCGAAGGGAAATGTGTTACTCCACATGATGTGTATGAGGCTCTTCTGTCACACAGGCATAACTGTCACACCTACACAGATTGCTATGCACAGGGACCAAAAGATATACACAGACAATTCACCATAAATAAATCTTGTTCAATAAAATCAGACAGCAGCAGCTAGGACCACAAAGAGTAAGGAACTGGTAGCTTCAAGTGAAAGACTCCTTCAGCTACAAGAAACTTTAGGTACTCTTAAGAACTTCATAGGAAATGACTGGGATAACCTTATGCATTATGAATTAATTTTCTTTAGACCTACAGAGAAACAGCATTTGGTTGTAATTAAGAGACATACAAGCAATATGTAAAAATTAATACACTTTGCAGAGATTCTGAAGGCATCACAATCTGAATTTAGTTTCAGTAAAATATGTTCATTATGGAGATCCAGAAAGAAGGTCTCCAAGTTGTTCCAACTGTAAAAGGAAATCAAAAAAGACAAGAAGAGAACAAGAGCTCTGATCTATACCTGCCTTGTTGCACTTGCTTCTCTTTCATCTGGGTAGCTCAATTATTTTGCTTTGTTGAAGTTGTTTGGGATCTCCACATAATGGAAGAAAACTTTCCAGTCTGTTGTTGCAAGTGGAAAAAGACTGCTACTGAAAAAATATTATTAATTAAACAAAATAGCCACCCTCTCTATAATCTTTATTAACTTCACTTAGAACCTCTTGATGGTATTTTAATTTCTTATTTGCTATATAGAAACAAATACCTTTGTCTTCTGCATTAACACTTAGAAAACTGTTTACACTTGATGTCTCAATTAGACAGGAAGTCTTCCTGGACGAGATTGGGTTTTTTCCCATATGCTGGGCATGTAGTCATATCTAGCTATAAATGTTAATGCTTTGTTGAATTGCAAACTTCAGCATTGTCACAATTGTGATACTGATCACAATATCAATGGACCTAATGTCTAATGTCCTTTTGATATATCCAAAACCAACAATTCATCCCACAGTTAATTTTAGAAAATTTTTTCTACCTTATCCAAGAAAAATTGCCAAATCTTTTTTATAGTAATATACTTTTCAGTGGACATTTTTTTCCTGCAAGAGCCAACTCTACAAACTGATTGACTAATTCATTCCTCACAACCAGCTCATTTAAAATAGACTGACAAAAGGCCAGCTGCAAAAGCAACCACACTAAACTGCCTCTTCCCCGGAAACACAATAGAGAAAACAGGTATTTATTATTTGGATTTGATTGCTCACAGCTGGTGCTTTCATCAGCCAGCATAAATATTGGACATTGGACCCATATCACAAAATTCATCCTCAAAATGTAATGCCCCAAGACAAATTTTGTGAGGTTCAGATACAGAGGGGTGCTTTCTTACAATAATAAAGGAAAATTTGCAAATTGGGTTCTTGGGTCAAACTCCAGGGTCTCCAGATCTGTAAGTAACTGGTTATAGTGACTTGATTTGAGCACTTCTGTAGTCAGTACACTTAGAGATTAATGATGCAAGAAAAGTTAACCTCATAGACTTAGAATCATAAAATCATAGAATACTTCAAGTGGAAGTGACTTGAAGCACTTTGGTTTTAAACATAAATCTCTTACTTGCTACTTAGTAAACTAGTTACACAGTCACCTGATTTGTTTCTGAAAAATGTGTCTCTTTAAACCTAACCTATAGCCTGAACCTTTGGACTACAGCACCACACACAGAATCAGCCATGGGATTTTAAGAAAAAAAATAATATTTCACTTAGAAACCTTTAAAAATCTGGTTCCTTGTTCAAGTCACATTTTATTGAGGTTAATTATCAGTACTTCCATTTCTTTTGTGTATGTGAAAGGTCACTTTGTAAAAAACAATATAGATCAGAACTCATTTAATCAGCTTTTTGGCAAAGGAAAAGGCCATTCTATATTGCAGTGTAGTCCTGGCTGTTTGCCTTATGTTATCAATCTTTTCAAACATGGGAATTCAAGCTAAAGCAATAAAATATGAACTTTCAATCTTTTTTTCCAAAAGAGTACTGAAAAGGCCCCACTAGTCAGAAGAAACATTGGATAAATGGAACAGTAAGATGAATATGAGCTTCTACATGTGTATTCAGATAAGGATTTTAAATATCTTCCTTCTTTTTTTAATTTAAGGTGATAAAAAAAGTAAAATTAAAGTATCTCATATCGGTCTGTGTAATCTCCAGAGTTGTATTCTGTTATGTAGAAACTATAGTCAACTTAGCTGTACATTTGAGCTGATCAAATCAATAGTGTTTATGCAACTCAGCAAATAATTCTTACAGCATAGCACTTTCATCATGAAAGATCCCAAAATGCTTTTACAAAGTCTATGTTTACTCATGCTTAGTCACATTATTTTCTAATGAAATACATCCACTGTTTTGATGGATTGTAGCATCAGCCTCTGAGCACAGCAATAACACAGCAGTAGAGATTGGGAACTGAAGTATTCTGGATTTACATCAAATGACAGATTTAAGTAGATTTGCTACATATTGAGAAAGTGGGTAGTAGCCAGAAGAACAGTCAGTCTTGCCAACCATGCAAACAAAATTGCTCTTATTAAAGAATCTGACACGTAGAGTACGTTCCTTTTTTAATACCTAATGATGTTTCTAATTGCATATATATCTTTTTATTGTGACAGCTCAACATTGATATGGATGATGTGAGCCTTCATGAAAAGTTGAAAACATCACAGCAATGTCTTTAAACCTCTACGCAACCTACACCATTGCACAGACCAAGGACCAATTTTTGCCTATGACACAATCACTGTTTCTCTTGGAGAGCCAACTTGGACAAAAACAAACTGGAAGCTTTCCAGACATGACAGACTGGCATCTCTAACACACTGACAAATATCTTCTCAAAAAATATGCAATATTGTTGCACTACAGCATAAGACTTGAAATAAAGATCAAAAATGAGGGTTTGTCTAAGATACCGGTCAGGAGCTTCTCTGGAGGATCTGAGTCTTATACTAATGTTCACTTATACTAATGTTTTACAACAATTTCATGCTGACAGCTGTTAAAAAAGAGGCTATCACAAATAATAATAAAAAAAAATAGAATAAACCCTCCCTTTTTTTACCTTGTCACTCTTGCTTTGATCACTTCAGTGATTTTTCAAGAGTGGAATGTCTAGCAAATATGCAAACATTTTCTTCTTTCTACACTAACTGCTTTAAAATATTTGTTAGCTTCAAACTAACATCACCAATATTATGAATGAGTTACCTAGAAAAAGTAAGTTAGATATGATACAAAATTAAATTCATCCATTAAGAATAATGAAATGTAAACAGGTGTTTGTTTTTTTAATTATGATCACTGCTTTATCATCTTTCAACTTCAACATGGGAGAGATTTAGTCCTTACTTAAACAGGTTTAAAGAATATGTACATATACATAAGTAAATTTTTGGGATTAGATTGATGTGATAAATGCTATAGTTTTGATTTCTTTCCATGTAAAACAGTTTATGATTGTCTTTCTTTTATTTCTGAAGTTTGAGGCTGAATTTACCAAATATTTATTCTTCCTATTATAATTCTACCAAACTAAATGTATCTATTTTTACTAGGTGTGATCCTATTGGGGAAAACTTCCTTGACTTACAAAAATGAAATATCTGAAGTCCAGGAGTCAGCGTCATTACATATGAAATAAGAATCTGATCAAATTTCTGAAAAGAAAATCAAATAACCTGCTGCTTCTATCACATTCTCATTTTCAGATGAATTCCATCCTAAGCCCACAATCTTTTTACACTTATGTTTGTTGAATCCAGTCTTTTGCCCTTGGTAATGATACTGTAGATTAACCCAAGAACAGCACTGCAATTCCAGTTATTCTTGGAAAAAAAAGATCAGAACCTCTTAGATATGAAACAGACTATTTGAGAGCAGAAAGTCTTTATAATTGCAAACCGTAGATGGAGTAGGTGGCTGTTGAGGACATTCATGAGGATAGCAAGGCCTGTCCTGCCAGCACAACCTCTGCTACGGCCCACTCTGGAGGCAGTGGATGGGTTGGGAGAAGAAAATGGGCGGGTCCCAGCCCTGACCTTCACCTTCCAGCAGGGAGCTGAGAGGACACACCTGCTCAGTGGAGAAGGTAACACATATTAATGAGGGGAGGCACACAGACCTCCATCCTCCCCAGAGCTCTGTGAATCCAGCCCATCTCCATGCTCTGCCACTTTACGGCTGTAATCTCCCCTCACCACCCTGTCTTCCTTCATGCAGTCCCTCCTGGGATTCACTCTCTGCTTCCCACTCTGAATCGTGTGGTCTGTAAAGGTGAAGGACAAGGCCACCAACAGCAACATGCTGGGGCAGAACTTTCATTTTGTCTTTGCTGCTACGAAACTGTGAGCTCGCACTGCGGAGGAAGCCTGCTTTGAAGCTGAAATCATGTCAAGCACCTGTGGTGGTCCATGGCCTTTAATGTCCCACGTTGGCAGCTTTTCCTCTTGCTTAAATTTAAATGAATCATGCTTAAATTACAGTGGCACAAGTGAATGACTAATGAAACGTAATGAATCCCTATTTGAAGTTGTTCCTGAAGAGGTTTCACAATGTGTCATCATGGTGCAAATCTGTTTTATTCAGGGAGTTTTTGTGTTAAATAAATACCAAATGGTATGCTACGCAAGTTTCAGACTTGGGAATTCACTACCAATAAAGAAAGAAAAAGAGGAACAGGAATTTTCAGAGTAAAATTATTATAAAATGAAGGTATGTATACATTAGTTACCTCGAATTACTGTAGCTCTTCATTTTGGATGTGGACCACAGCAAGATGGAATTAAACTGGAAAATAAACCAAGGTTTAAAGTTATCATTTGCATGAAAAAAAGTCATTACCAATGACGTACAGATATTATTTCCTTTTTTGTCAACACTAGCACTGAGCAACACAGTTTACTAATACACATTTCAGAGGAGTACAGTGGGTATGACATACTGAGAGTTTTTGTGTGTACTTTTTGCTCAGGGCTCTGCATTGAATATGAACCTACCATTCTTCAGATTCTTTAATGTGTGACCAGTTTTGGACATACTTTCCATTTCTTATTTGAAGGAGGCTTCCTAGACAGAAATAAGGTATGGATTACCATGACTTTGCCATCTGTATAGTACAGAAATATTTTTTCTTCTTAGGAAATCAGTAATTGGTAGGGAAATGCACAGGACTCAAAATATACTAATTCTACATCCTACTAATTTATCTCTGAAAACATTCAAAGCAGTTGTCTCTTGTGACTAGTAATAGAAATGCATTGTGTCCCTGAGAATTCAGCTTTTCTTCAGATACTCCTATCAAGAGTCACCAGGTTCTCTAAAACTAGTTGTGTGTGCACAGTTCTATAATGAGAGAAATTGCTTTTGGTTGTTCTGTTTTCTTATTAAAGTCAGAGATTATATAGGAGATTACATATTTGTCCCCAAAGAGAAAGTGATTTATAGCCTTTGCCAGAGAGGCAAATGTAAATGATGGAATTTATTTTCTTTCTGTACTAGAGGAGAACTTTAAAAAATTATACTGAATGTGTGGATGTAAAAAAATATTTAAGCACTGACAGCAATATATGCTATACTAATAATACTCTTACTACACTACAGACTTTCTATATGACAGGTTGAGTTTTGCCCTTCATTGGGTTTTTTTTTATTTTCAAATGAGTGTCCAGAATTACGTTTTTAAAACACATCTATTCCTGAAGCAGTTGTGCACAGGTTGTTACCTATCATTTTCTTTAAATTCTATGACTGTCCCAAAGGCTGTGCTGCACAGTAACAGCATGAGCAGGCACATTCAGGGGGAAGGGCATGACCTGGACTCCTTGTAGAGAGCAAAAGGGGTACAAGGATAACTGACCCATCCATACAAACAACCTCGAAGACCAAAGTGATGGCTCTAACTACTGCCTGTCAAGGGAGGGACAGGAACAAAAGCAAGGCCACACCACACTCTCTGGACAGACTCTGCATGCAGGGGCACTGTCAGCTATGATGTGGTGCTCCATCTCAGCAGTCAGCACCAGAGTCATGGTAGGATGGATTTCACCCCATGACCTGGCAGCTCAAGGTCTGAGCCATGATGCTCACCACTGGTTGTTTCCAGGCATGTTAACTGCTGCATTTAAATGGGTCTGACCAGCCAAGGAAAGCATAAACTCATGGTAGTTCCTGCCCGTCTTGGGAGCCAAATACCTGGAATTAAGGCGCTCACGTTAACAAAAGGGTTAAACCACCTGCAAGACAAGTATGCCCATGGAAGTGCAAGAGCCTTGAATACCCCCACATATGACTGAAGCTGCAAAATGGTCTAAAAGCCCATATCAGCATTGCTACAGGGATTAATCACATCCCACAATTAGTTTGGATGCAAAGACTTTTGACATCAAATAGAATGTTCTTCAGGAACTTTAATGACTTTAATCCTGGCTGCAGAGAGCAAAAAGCTGTGGGACTCTCCAGATATTGATTCAGCTTTTTTTTA
Organism: Dendrocincla tyrannina; assembly: GCA_035047865.1. Taxonomy (NCBI): domain Eukaryota; kingdom Metazoa; phylum Chordata; class Aves; order Passeriformes; family Dendrocolaptidae; genus Dendrocincla; species Dendrocincla tyrannina. The sequence continues at coordinate 123,787,135 of JAWWMP010000081.1, forward strand.
GCATGCTCTAAGAGTATGGCTTCATATGCTGAAGCTAATTTAAAGCACAGCATTTGCAAAATGTCTTCAAGTAGCCTTTTGAAATTGGCTCTGCTACTTTTATTTAGCAGTTGCCACTGAAAAGTGAGGGAAAAAAATGTCTCACCGTTGTATTGATAGCACAAAAGAAATCACTTTCATAGCATTGAAGAGAACTGTGGCTGACGTGCAAAAACTGAAGCATGTACTGACCTTAGGAAGAACACTTTCATTTTCAGTACCAGAAACACGGTGTCCCAAAAAAATCTCTTCTAGCCCCAGACAAGCTATCACCAGATATTTTGAAGCCTTGCCTCTAAGTTAATAGAGCCCTTAAGTTAAATGTGAATATAATACATGGAAAGGGAAACTTTTCCTAATTGGGAAGACCAATACACATAAAACAGCAAAAAAGGCCATAAAGCTTTAGTATTATTTTATTTCCCTTCAGGGGAGGCTTCAGGGGGATTAAGGTATGACAAATATTTAACAGGGTGAATTCATTTTCCAAATTGCCTGTTTGTCACTTAGCATATCCCCACTGTATTTTATTATAAAGTCAGCTCACATCATTGGACTTAGGAGGTGGACTGGCATTAACAGGACAGAAGTACTTCAGAATTTAGGATTTAGAAATCTACATATCATGGTATTTTTTATTTAAATTCAGAAGGAAAAATGGATATTATAAATATTATTTTCATAACTACACAAAATATATGTATCAAACAGCTGTATAGAATCATCTAGCAATATTCTAGCTTCTAGTGTCCTACCTCCAACACTGGCCAGTGGCAAATGCTTAATAAAAATATAGATAGGACAGCAAGCATGTGGTGAATATTTTCCCAGGGTACTTTCTCAATCTCTAGCAATCTGTTGCACTAGCACTTACTAGTTAGAGATGCAACTTCTAATAATCCACAACGGATTTTCCTTTATTTGTCCAGGTTTTGGTTTTGATTCATGGTAGAATTCCAGCATTCGCAACACCCAGTGGTAAGAAAGAAATTCCAGATTAACTACTAATTTTGTTAATAACACCTTCATTTTTGTGTGGGGATCAGGGGAAGAACTTACCGGCTGTGGAGACAACACAAGACACCAAAGGAGAAGAAACCTGCCAATCCATCCTCGTTGTGAATTGAAGAATTACCACCAGTGACGGAATAAGAAGAGTTTTACATTTGTACAGTTATTAGTTAAGCAGTTATTCAATGTATTAGAACAGGAATAGATTAGTAATAATTCCAAATGTTTCGGTTGGCTCTCTGTACCCCTGTTCTAGCCAGATACCCTTGTTGATTGGTTGTTATTTTCCCAGGCTTGGGGTGATGCTCCCATTGGCCAGCCGTTGCCCTTAACAATGGCACGTCTTCTGATCCCTTCTAAGGCTGGCCACTCCCCGACTCCTCCCATATTTGCCCTTTTATGTGGAAGCCCTACCTCCTTTTACCTTTTATGATGCAGACCTGTCCAAACTCCTCCCTGAACTCCACCCCTGTTCTAGTCCTTTCCATGCTCACCCTATAAAAGCCGGCACCCTGTTTCAATAAAGGGCCATTTTGCACCCATCCTCTCGCAGAGTGGCTCGCCTCTTTTTCCTACAGATCTGCGTCATTTTTGCTTTTGCTGCCAACTGAAAATATGATGCCTAGTAGTTATTGTCTTGAGAAACACAAAGAAAAATTATTTCCCTGTCCACTTTCATCTGTGCCATTTTTATAAACCTCTTTTTGCCTTTTCACTCAGTTGTCACTTTTCTAGGCTGATGAATTCTAAACTACTTAGCGTCTGTGACTAGTAAGGAGTCAGTCTTTGTTTGCCTTTGCAGCCCTTTTATCTTCCCTGCTTTAGCAAGTCCTTCTGAAATAGGACTGACACTGCACATACTGGTTTTAACTTGCAAAAGGGCAGGGTGGTGTGTTCTGTTGTTCTCTGCTCCTTTTTTAATCATCCCTCTGGCATGGTATTTGCTTCATTACATTACTGCTACTGGTCTCAGAACTGGTATTTTCATCAAAAGGACTTGCTTTAACCCTGAGGTCACTTTCTGAAGCCTGCTCTTATGCCATCATTTCCCAACTTTTTAAGATAAGGATAATATTTTTTTTCATTTTTTTTTATATATATATAAAGCAAACTGCATACTGGACTCCTTTATGAAGTCCATGGCCAGAACATAAAGGAAAGCTGCTATGCTCTAGTTTGGGTCTAGCTTGGGGCTCCCCAGTTTAGGAGTGCCAAGAAAGGGGTGAGACAAGGGAGGCTGTGAAGGGACCAAGAGCGCCATTAGAAGGGGCTGCAGGAGCTGGGCAAAGAGGAGGCACTGCAAGAGCAGCCAGCAGTTACTTAAAGGGTAGTGGCAAAGGTGACAAAGCCAACAGTTCCTCAGCAGTGGCAAATGATACAAGGGGCCACACACTGCAGCAAGAGAGACTGCAGTTAGACATTATGGAAAAATTTTTCACTGGAAATGAAGTGCAGATTTCCCAGAAAGCCTGTGAAATCTGCATCTTTGGAAGCTTCCAAGATTTATGCCTAGACATTGACATAGACAGCTGACTTGGTCTAGTATTCGTGATGATCCCGTTTTGAGCAGCAGATAGGACTTGAAGACTGGCAGAGGCTCTTCCAACATTGCTGACTGTGAATCAATGGCTTCATTTTTACACTGGGTATGATACTTGCTGATCGGTTTCTTGATATAATAGTGTAGAAAAGCTTTCTGACTACCTTAATGAGTATTCAGCTTAATTAGATGTCTGTAGTTGTGATTCTGGCTTTAAAATATAAATTCCTGAACTATGATATAGAGCTCGCATAGTTGCAGTACAAATTTGTTTGAATTGACAATGATTCATCCCTGAGACGTTACATTTTTTAAAACTATTCATCTAAGATCATTTGTGTCTTTGCATCTTCAAGAAGAAGAGAGAGCTCTTAAAAGAAAGTGTGTCTGCAGCACTTAACCACTGGGATTGATCAGCGTAACTCACACAATGTGATTCAGGCAACCAGCAAGGAAGATTAAGGGATCCCAATCCGGTTCATTGGCTGATTTAACATGCTACAAGCACAGGAGAAGCTAAAAACATTTGCAGAGAGATGAAACAGGAGTAAGTTGGTCTCAAATGTTTTAAATATTAGAATATTTTTCCATCAGCTCTTTCCCAAGAGTTTATATTGCATTTAATAAGGTCCACGTACTCATGATTTAAAAGTAATTGTTTTCTCTCAGTACTAAAGAGATAGTAATATATCAGGTTTATTTCCAGTAATTAGGCTTCACAATTCGCTTTGTCTTATTCACAGTATATTTTTCTGTCTTCTACTTACTGCTTTTATTCTAATTCCCAATGCAGTGAAGAAGTGACTAAAAAAGCATTTCTGGCATAATTTCAGGTGTGAATGCAAACAATCTGGTCTCTATTAGTGAAAAACAAGTGCTCTAAATACTGGTACAAAGAAAGTAAATTTTATAGAATTTTACAGAAAAAGTATAGGTTTGAAGATAATTGCATTTAAGTCTGTAAGACACATTTAATGAGCACAACTTTACAATTATGAAAAATGAAAAATGTTTTATAATTATAAAACTGTTTATACTATGTTAGGGGAAAGAATATTATTGTACTGTATAAAATATTATATTATTTTATACAGACAAATATTTTCCAAGATAAATAACCACAAAATAGGCCATGTGCCTGTGCAATGAATAGCATTTTGCTCCTAGGAACTCCTTGTCAATAATGCAGTAAATAAGTTTTGCTTTCTTACTGTCTGAATTTTTTCTCTTACTTTCTCAGTTTCTTTTTCCATGCTAATTTTCAAAGATTTAACAAATATTGTTCATTAATTTGTTCTTCAGAAAGAGGGGGGGCAAGTCATACTAAGGCTTTTGACTGACCACAGCATATTTCATTACTTGATTATGATTATGATAACCTGTAAAATTAGGTTTGTGATGTGAACACAAGCACTAGAAAATTCAAAATTCACTTCCTAAATGAATTTATTAAACACTACAATCTTTGCTTAAAATTAGCTGTTTGGTTACCAGACAGTTCATTTGCCAGCTATACATAGGAAATACAAAAGAGGTGCAGATAGAAACACTACAAAAAATTTTAAAATTAAAAGGAAAACATAAGATGCTACTCTGCTGTGGCCTTGGATTCATAGACTTCTTTCAGATAAAAGTAAATACTTCAACAAGTACAAAATAATTGGCACTGTCAAGAATAAAAAGTTTACTGATATTATGTTTTTATACTTCTGCAGAATGGAGAAAAGCTATTGCAAAATTGTACACTAAAGGATGAATTCTGCCATTTCTCAGGTAAAAGGTGCTGAAATGGCCCTCTGGAAAATCAGTCATAAGCACAAAAGCGCGTTTTGTCTCAAACATTCTGACTGTTATGACAAATTAGGACTGAAAGAGAGAGTCCCACAGAGCTAGGGCAGTGCTATTCTGAGCCACCTTCCTTTTCTGCTCTGAAGGGATCAAAAGGGCTGACTGGAGGTGTGCGTGAGCAATATGGAACAAATGGCACAAAAAATCTATTTTATGTAAATGGCACGCACCAGGTAAACTCTGAAAAGAATTGGATCAATGTCCCTCACTCTCTTTTTCTCTATCTTCCTGTTCAGCCCAGACCCAGACTATCCACAGCAGCAGGATCAGCACAAGATCTTAAGGCTGGCATTTTCTCTTCTCTTTCTCTATTTTCCTCCTTTATTTCTCTCCTCTCTCATTTTATCCTGGCAAGTGTGGCCATCATATTCTACCCCTTACTCCACACCTGAAGCTTGTTGTGGGGGTTGGGAGCTTGAAGTTACCTGTAAGAGTTTATCTCTTGTTAGACAACACTTCTGAAACTAACAGTTGCCAGAGTTAAGTTGACACTTTTACAATAAAGAGTTCCCTGACATGTGGACCAGTGTCCGGCAAGACAGAAGTCACAGGATGTGGCATTACACCCAGCCCTAAATGAATGCAAATGATTGATAATTTTGGAAACTCAAGACTGCAATGAATAGCTAGGGTGAAGTGCAGGCTTCCACGAGAAAATTCCCCTGTAGAAATACTTACGATAATAGGAGATATAGATATGAATATTTTGGTATTGCATCTACTAAAGGGGACGGCATGGACTGGTTGAAGAGGAAGGAGATGAGTGTTCAGACTTGCCCATGCCACAGACTGACTATTACAAGCAGCACCGCTCTTGCCTCCCTTTAAGATAATAAATGTGAAAGCTTATACATTACCCTTAAGAGCAAAGGAAGGATTAACACTGCAATTAGTGACTTACAGGACCAGGGGATAATCATCCCTACTAGTCTTCTGCTGCCCAGTGTGTTGACCATTGGTTACCAGCATCCGATTGCAAATACAGCCCCTTTAAGCAGTGGAGTTGTAATGCCTCAATTGATCTCAGCTAACTAGGAACAAGACCGCCCTCTTCTGGCACCTATCTATAGGAAAGATATGTTTTTTATAGTCCTGCAAGAATCAGACTAGGAATGGTTTGCATTTACACGGGAAGGAGTGCAGTATTTGTTCAGCTTCCCCAGGGATATTGGTACTCAGCCACCCTTGCCCATTATGCTCTAGCTCAAGAACTGGCCCAAACTGGCCCAGAAGAGGAGGTCAGGATTTACCAGCTTATTGATGACACGCTAATTGGTTGCCCAGAGGTGGAGGTGGTGGACCAGACTCAGACAAAAAAAATTGCTCTTTTGGAGAGTTTGGAACTCTAAGTCCTGACTGAGAAGGTTCAGCTCCCTTCGTCCTATGCAGAATTCTTATGCATTTGGTGGAAAAGTGGGACAATAGGCATTCCCCCTGAGACATTAACCACTCTGGATCAGATTGGGATGCCAGAAGTACAGAAGGAATTGCAGCATGCCACAGCATACTGTTTTGGAGAAAACACATTCCCAACTTTTCCATAATTGCCCACTCCCTCTACTATCCGACAAGGAAAAGGGCTGTTTGGGATTGAACAGAAGTCCATGAGGAGACTATGAAACTACTTCTCTTTGAAGCTGGATATACCAAGCTCTAGGGCCCATACGTCCCACAGACCTCTTGCATATGGAATGGGGTTTTGCCATCTATGGGTTATCAATTCATATGTAGCAACAGGGACCCAAAGGGCCTACATGACTTACTGATTTCTATTCCCAAAGCTTCAAAGATAGAACAAAATTATATTCAGCTTGGGAAAAGGAGTAGTAAGCATAGCTTTGCAGGAGGCAGATAAAACAATTAAATGCCAATCCATTGTGTTGAGAGGCCCCTTTAAGGTGCTAAAAGCAGAGACAGTAGATATTACAGCCCCTCTGGGGCTGGCACAACATGAAACTGTCAGAAAGTGTTATGCACAGACAGAACGCCAGCCCATGATGTTGGAAAAGGCCCAGCAAAAGACGTTCCAATACCAGAAGTGCTAAACACTGACCCTCATGGGTTCCCTGTAAGTTCTCCCATAGAAACAGCTCCCCTAACTAACTTCCAGATGAAAAACATATGGCTTGCTGACAACTCCTTCAAAAGAGAAGGTAAGATACGGAAACACTGAGCAGTTGCACTGCATGTTGACTCCAAGGATACGATACCCAGTCTGCCTAGATGGGCAAACTTCTAGCAGTTTGGAGTGCTATAAAGAATGAATCCAAGAAAACTGACTCCCACTATGTCTATACTGATTTATATGTAGTCTTTAAGGGATGTACAGAATGGTTTCCTTTCTGTGGGCAAAATTAATAGGAAGTGAATCAACTATTAGTGTGGCAAAAAGATAAGTGGGAGAGAACCTTGCAAACTGATTGAAAAAGAGCATGAGGGCGGGCTGGGTAGCTGCGAATCGAAAGGGGAATAACAGAGCCTCCTCCTTAATAATCAAGTCAACTCTCTTACTTGCCTTGCAGTGGCAATCACTCCAGACAAGGGGTAAAAGGATAGTCGCCCTTTGTCAACAGAGTCAGGAGATAAATGGGAGACACCACTGGAATGGTTCCATGTGAAGCAAGTCTCCACTCCAGAACAAAAGATTTGCTCAGGGAAGCCCATAGCCAGTGACCAGAGAACTCTGTACTCCAATCATTTCAGCATGCAGCGAGTGCCACTCACGCCTGGACTGCTAGACTGTGCAGGATCCACTCTTTAACCTAAAGAATAAGAGAGGGTTTTGGGAAACGTGGCAAATTCAATATACTGGTCCTTCCAAGGGGAAGCAATATGCTTTGGTAGGAATGGAGGTTGTGTCTGGACTAACCCAAGTGGAAGCCCTTAGCGGAGCCATAGGCAAACCAACACTTCTGAGACTAAATACTGGGCTAGTTGTCAGAATGAAGACAATTATACAATAAAGCGGAAAAATTCCCTGGCATGTGGGCTGGTGTCTTTTTTCAGCCATCAAGAATTTATAATGAACATCACTCATGTTTCTGGGTTGTGACAGACCCTCAACATAATTTTCACTGGTTTAAGCTTTCCTCTAACTGTGTTATTTCAGACAGTGAGATGATGTTGAAGTCAATGGTTGCATACTATCGCAGCCAATGATTCGATAAAAGAGGGGGAAACACTTCTCTACCACTGAATACTTTGAAAGAGAAGAGTGACTCTCAGTTTTTTCTCCTGCCAAGTCAAAGAAACAAAAATGTGGAGATTTAACAGGTCAGCCATCTCATCCAGTGTCTTTGGAGGGATCCTATCTCCACCTCCTCTACCCCTTAAATAAATCATTTCTGTAGGAGGTATTGGTTGCCAGCGATACAAAATCAAACTTGGCCCCTTTTACAGAATAGCATCACATCTTCAAGGGTGACACCGATGATGAAGATGAGAACAAGCTGGAGGGTGAACCACTGTAAAGGGAGAGCTCCAGTGTCAGGCATTCCCAGGAAAGCAGTCTTAGAACTGACCTACAAGCATGTACAGGGCCATCAGAGCCACACCAAATCTTTCTGTTCCATTCTCTTCTCCAAAATACCCTGTACACAGAGACAGGGATCGGGTGATGCAAAACTAGTGGAGTCAGCTGTGCCCTGCATGGCAGTAGAAATGGCAGCTCCCTTAGCAGCAGATTTCCATTTGCTTTACAGCAAAGATACAGTGCGATGCACCTGCAACAAGCACTTAAGGGACTGAAGGGGCACCAAACTCTGGAAGAAAAGAAAGCTCAGATAAAACAGCTGCCCAGTTCCTACTCAGGCTGCTGAAACAGTAAAAGAAGCCATGGGAGGGAAAAGGGCTCATTCCTGCTTTCTAGTTGTACCAGTCGGTGTGTTTCTGTCACAGGTTTCAGTTCATCCTGAGACTCCTATGCTGTCATGCAGCTCCCTTGTTTTGGGAACACATGCTTGAAAACTCCCATTATTTATCCAGAAAAGCAGATTACAGCAGCTACTGATGGCATGAGGATGTGCAAGAACAGTGGCAGAGTACTGCAGTAGTAACTGGGAGACTTCAGTGCAAAAAGAGACTGGAAAGAAGAGATGTTACGTGCAAGTAGCAGTGAGAGGGAAAAAGCTGAAAAGTCTCAAAAAATTCAATAAGGAAAACTTTCAATAAACAAATTCTGGTGTTAAAAGACACTACTGCAATAGATTAATTTTAAACAATGTCATTTGGTTTACTACAGTATAAAGGAACAAATGCTTCTTTTTCATATATGAAAATATTTTATAAATTCAAATGTTTTAGAAACTTAAGAAAAACATTCTCAAAGGATCTTCAAGGATTAAAATGTAGGAAGGGTGTTCTTCAATGTATTAACAGTTATGTGAAATGAAAGTTCAAACAAGACCCTACCATCTTATTTATGACTCAAGACAATAAGGAAATAAACCCGCGCTGTGCTAATGGGAGCTTATCCATTGGTTTCACTAGGATTCATTCCAGCAAGCCTCAGTATAGTGCTACTTTCATTGAAAGTTGGATTTGTAAACTCAAATTACTCCTTTTTAGTTGAGGAAGATTTCTTAAGCTGTATTGAAACCCAGAAGACACAGATGAATGCCTGTCTCCCAGTTTCTCACTTTTTATGAAATTCAGATCAGCTCACAGCCAGTTGCTCACTGATCAGCAGCACTCTGCAGTGACGTGCAGGTTTATTTCCACCTGTTCCTCTGCCACATCCCAGATCTCTGTTTTGTACTGCTAGCTTACAGCAAATTCACCTCACTCCAGCTTGGGTCAAGCAGGAAAGCCTTCTGGTTAAAAGGAAATTATCCTTTCAATTGTCAGCCTGTTAGATCACCTCAGCTGTGAGGGCTGCTAGAGCACAAACAGGGAAATTATATTTCTTATAATAAATGCACAGGGGATGGGGTCAGCCACTGAGGCTGTGGTGATTTACTTAGGGCTGCTAGTTCCTGACCCCTCCACTGCTCCCAGGAAAACTCCCCTCACAGGGCTCCACTACTGTCTCAGTACAGATGAAGGCTGCCTGACACCCATACAAAGGACAGACTAAGAAGATGCAAGTACCAATACTGATCCAACCTTCAGCTGATGCAGTTGGAAAGGTATGGGAAGGTGGTAGAAGTAGTAATTTTACACCTATATTAACTTAAATTCATTGGCTTTAAGGATATATACATATTTTTATAGATGACTCTAGAGCACTTAGGAAGCACAACTAAAGGCTGCAAGACTAATACATAAACCAGTGGGCTTTCCAGCTGGTGAAGTAAGATATCAGAGGATGATAGAGGATTCTCTGCCTCCAGTACTGCTTAAAAGGAAGTGACTTTCTTTTCTACCCACTCCTAGTTGTTGATGGACTTCTCTGATGAGACTTGCAGTGTTTAATTGAAGACTGTTATGTCACATCCCGCAGCGAAAAGAGGGGCAAGCCACTCCGATTAAGAGTGAAGCAGGAATGGCCAATTTATTGGGGGGAGCATCAGAATTATATAAGGTAGGGACGGGGGTTGTTCTAGAACTAGGGAGGAGTTAAGGGCGGAGTTAGGGCAGAGCGTGACACATAAGGAAGAAGGGGGTGGCAACCGCAACACACAAGGGATAAAACAGGTGGGGTAAATCTTATAAGGGAGTGGTGCAGTGCACCAAAGCTCAACCAATAGGGAAACTGGGATAAAAAAAACAATAGGAACAGTAGAAATGTAATTATGACTATTCTAATACAACAAATATGTATCTACTCTATTAGAACAGTAAAAAACTTTTTGAAAATGTCAGGCTATGGTCCATTTAGTCTTTTTCTCCTTCCGAGAGCAGGTCTTCTCAGGTTTTGCTGGTGGTTTCCCCACACTGTTATGCTAACTGGGTAAAGGGAGATGTTTCCACTAGATCAGACATAAAAGGACCTGTGATCTGAGACATACCCTTACCTTTCAGGGTTCTGGCTGACACCCCTACCTGAAGGTGTTGGTTTGTGCAGCATTTAGTTGAAGGTGGCTAAATGGCACCACTGACCACGCAGAAATCATGGTGGCAGGTCATTTAAAACTTTTCCAGGCATCTCCACTTGATGCTTAGATTGCAGCATACCTTACCAGAAACTCACTCCCATGTCTGCGTTACATGATCAAGATTTTCAGAAAAAATACTCTGACATGGTCAAGGACTACCTGAGCTTCAAGACGGTCACACTGAAGGTTATGAACCTGATACCAGCCCATACAAGCCACAATGAGTAATCTGGACTCAAACAATTACATATGAATTTCTGTATCACCCATCCAAAACAAGAAATACGTAGGAGTCTGTCCTGGGAATTACTGCTTTGGAGCAGGTGCTAGAAGCATTGGCAAATAAGTAGCTAAGGATAACTCCTTAGAGTGACACTGTGGCCAGACTTGGAATATAATATATGCACTCCAAATAAAAATGTCCAATTTCACCATACAAGAACTGTACTCTTTTGTGTGACTACTTCTCAGATACTAAGCCCAGTTTTAGTGTCGTAAGAGAATGCTGACAGCACTCACTTAAGAGAAAATGAAGAAAGAATTCCATAATCACTCTCATGAAACACACTTTAAAAAAATCCTTAATTACAGCGAAGATTTTCCCTTGTGACTAGGGCAAGTTTTGTAATGTCTTGTTCAGTCTATATAACAAAATAGATGTGCTGAGCAGAAATTCAATAACAGCAAAGAAAAAAAGAGCCAAAATCAAATCAGAAATTGAAAAGAAACAAATTCAGAGAGGAACTGTTTTAGCAAGCCATTTTCAGACATCAGAACACATATCTGGACTTGACTAATAGTGAAATGGCAAACTTCTTCAACCAGTAAGATAGCAGGCATGGCAATGAACACACAGAGGAGATGACATTTTCAACAGCAAATTTGAAAACTTCTTATGCTGGAGACAAAACTGAAGACCACAACTCCATGTCCCAAGTGTTTTCACATTTGGGTGACCTTTTCTTGTATTTTGCATGCACTTGCTGCACCAATTCTGCCAAACTAGTCCAGCCAATGACTGCAACAAGGATAGGCTGCAAATGAGAAAGACATCTTTTACAAAGACTGAAATAAGTAGGATAAAACTCAACTGACATATTTTAGCAGATGTGTTTATTCTCAGTTTTTGAAAGTAAATTCAAAACTACACCATAAAACTTTTGGCTTAGAATGAGCTCAAGACCACAAAGTGAAATGACTAGACAGTTCTGTGAAAAAAATAAATAGTGCTGTCAAAATGTGCTTACGGCATAAGAGAAAGGTCTAAACATCCATAGGAATGGCTTTGACAGAAATTTCTGCTGAAAAGTATGTAAAAGGTTGCAACTTACTTGTTGCAAAAAGGGGCTAAGGATAAATAGGAGAAATACATTATTCTCTTATATTCTGAATATTTTTTTGCCTGTAGCTTTTGTGTTATTTCTGGTCTTTAGTGTTCTGGTGACTAAAATGCAATACTATATAAGACACTTTGGGAAAGAAAGCAAGTTATTCCCTTTATCTGACTGTTGCTCTAGTAAAAAAACAACAAAAAAAATCTGCAGTGGATGGATTGTTTTCTTTAAATACTGAATTGAAAGTCATTGTGATGACCGCAGCATTCAAATTAAAGTACTTAAGCCTAAACATACTTATATTCCACTGTGGACTATTGGCTGTAAAGTCACCATGACATGATTTAACACGGCTGTTGGGGTTCGCTCTCCCTCTTCTGTCTCCTCCTCGTGGCCACGTGGGTGGGCCACCCAGTCCTCCAAGGTCGCAATAAGGAAGACACACACTCACCGGGGACAGGAAGCAGAAAGAAGGAGGGATTTATTCACCTGGTCAGGTCATTTATAGGCCTCACAGCCGGTAGGGTCAAAGGGGAGGGTTACAAAAGGACCAATCATGAAAGGTTTCACACAACCTGGCTGGGGCTTACATACTAATTAGGAAAGTAAGGGGTTGCCTCTCAAGGGCCTGGGAAAAAGGGAAACTCAGCAAAAGACCTCATGTTACAATGCAGTAAAAAACTCAGGTTTACAAAACACTTGGATTGATTTCTTCATCTTCTCCAGTGGCCCATCTCTTACAAGATCTGTTCCACTCTTGATATTGTGAGTCTATTCTCACAATGATTCACTGTGCATGCTTCTCATTATATAAATTGAACAGGGATTGAACACCTAGAAATACAATACTTCATACCCTTAATACTTCCAGGCTTTAGCCATGGAACAGGATGCCATGTTTTTCTCACTGATTTTAGACCGTGTCCACTGAAACTTTCAATGTTGCCAGAGGAAAAATCTGGGGAAAAAAAGCTAGAATACACTTATGTGAACCACATATATTGAGACAAAAAAGAAATTCTGCCTCGTTCAGGTAAGTTTAGTCTGTAATTCTGCTAAGTCAGCTAATGGCAGGTAAGCCTAGAACTACATCCACACCAAGTAGCTCTCAGAGAAAAACAAACAAACAAACAAAAAACAAAAACCCCCACATCATCTTTCAAAGCTATAATTCCCCTCCAACATGCTTTTCTTGTGGAGAGTTTGAGCTCAATCTCCTTGGAAAAAAATATTGTGGCAAAGCCTTTCATAGAAACTTAGTGTTTCATGAGAAAAAAAACTGTTAATTTCAAAACTGGTTCAGTGACCACAGTCACCAAAATCCCATCTACAACATATGGGGACAGAAAGTGTCAAAAATAGTAGTATTGAACAAGGAGGTGTTTGAGGCATTTAAAAAAAAAAGGCAGGGGAGAAAACACTCTCTGAAGGGATGTTTTAAGTGAACTTTGTGCATTTATCTAGACAGATAAGATATAGCACTACTAGATTTCTGTTACCATTCCTTCTGTCATGACACATATTAACACTGTAATCAGTGCATTTACCACCAGCAATTTGAAATCTGCTTTCCTGTTGCTTCACTAAGTAGTGCTATTCGTGACTCTGGATCATGTAAATTCTTACTGAACTCAGTCAGGCTAAGAGTGCCTAACTGGCTGTAGTCAGAACTCAATCCATATCCAGCCACTCTGATCTCTGAGGACTAGATGGCACAAAAGGGTGTTTGTCTTCTGCCAAACTGCTACACCCTTAACACAACATGCTTTAATCACGTCTTATCATGTGATGCTCCTGCTCACTTATCTTATCTCCTACTAAAAGTTGTCTGCAGTTTTTTTTTTCCTCGCTCCTTAAGGCAACACATGCGATTAAAGTCTAGTTGGGAGAGTTTTTCTCTCTGCCAAACTAAATCTCATACTGAAAAGGGCAGAAACCAGGCCAGATTCTTCTACTTCTTCATGGCAGTGTTACCTAGAGGTAACATTAGTTGATGATGGAGAAGGTGACAGAAGTGTGAAGAAGGACTACGTGAGGACTACAAAGATGTCGGGAGGTTATGCATGGAGAAAACCATGAGGGACAAAGTCCAAGGAGAACTTAATCTGGGTACTTCCATAAAAGACAACAGAAAATATTTTTACAAATATATCAGCAACAAAAGGAGGGCTAAGGAGAATCGCCATCCTTTACTTGATGCAGATAGAAACAGAGACGAAGGATAAAGAAAAGGCAAAGGAGCTTAATGCCGTCCTTTGCCTCGTCTGTTAACATTCAGGCCAGCAGTCCTCAGGATACTCAGTTCCCCAAAACTGGAAGACAGAGACAGGGAGGAGAATGAAGCCCCCATAATCCAGGAGCAAATGGTTAGTGACCTGCTACACCATTTAAAATACCCGTAAGTCTACAGGCTCCAATGGGATCCACCAAAGGATTACTGAGAGAGCTGGCAGAACTTGTCAAGCCACTTTCAATCATTTACCAGCAGTCCTGCTAAATTGGGTAGGTCCCGGTTGACTGGAAATTGGCAAATATAACATCCGTCTACAGAAAGGGTCAGAATGAGGATCCCAGAAGCTACAGGTCTGTCAGCCTGACTTTGGTGCCAGAGAAGGTCATGAAGCAGATCATCACAGATCACATACAAGACAGCCACGGGATCTGGACCAGTCAGTATGGGTTTATGAAAGGCAGGTCCTGCTTGACCAACCTCATCTTCTTTCATGATGTGACCCACTTCATGGATGTGGGAAAGGCTGTGCATATTGTCTACCTGAACGTTCGTAAAGACTTTGACACTGCCTCTCACAGCATTCTTCCAGAGAAACTGCTCATTCATGGCTTAGACTGCAAAAGCAAAGCAGTGACCTTTAAGCTGATTCCATGATCCTTTGCAAGGGAAAAGAAACCAGAACACCACCTCAAGGATTTCTTCCTTCTTAGTTCAGTAGTCTTGGAAATAGTAGGAAAAAAAACCCTAATTTGCACAACTGAAATTCCTGAAAGTGTTCTCCTAAAGGGAAACAGAGTCCGTGACAAGCCTCACTCCAAGGCAGGGCTCCGCTGAAGAGCAGACCACTTCTGAGCTGGATCTGGTCTTTTATTTCCCACAGAAATGTGGGACAGCCTGCAGAGAAGAGCCTGACTTGGAAAGAACAGAGAAGAGTTTTAGCTTTTGAAGGCTATGTTAAAAACACAGAACTCTCAAAGTGAAATGAATCAGTTATTCACTTAGTGAGATTCACTAAGATGCAAAAAGCACAGGCTACTTGTCATCCCTTACAGTCATGTAAGTTGTCTCTTTTTTCCTAGAGCAGATCAAGATTATAAAAAGTAACATTTTCACCAGGTTAATTAACTTTAATAATCCACTTTAATTAAGCAGATCAGTCCTGATTTATAAATAGTTTTGTTTTTAAAGCATTCAAAGTAGTACTTACAAACACTTGGCTAAGGAATATTACACAAGCACTTTAGGCCAGCTAGAATTCACTGAGAGATCACATGTATTTTGCGTTGAGCACTAGTTTTTATTCATTTTTGTCACCAAATGGTGAGCACTTTCTCTGTGACCATTATCACAATTAAAGCAAAGCAGTCTCTAAGTTAATCTTCATAATGTGAGAAATGCTCACATCTACCAATAAAATTCAGAAGGGGACAAAGTCATCGAAGCAAAACTAAACTTTTTATTTAACAAATTCAGCTGAATTGGTATGTCCCCTCCGGCCTAGGAGACAGACCCAGACCAGTAAGAACCAGAGGTTTTTATGCCCTGTCCAGCCGGGAGGGCCCTGCTTCCGTTCCTATGGGCCAGTACTAGGGAGCTCACAGCCTGGCCCGATCCGCCTACCTGCCCAAGACCCCCAACCCCCCCAAAAAAGGCGCGAAGAACAGGTTTGAACTATCCCAAGTCCCCACTGCCAGAAACACAACTATCCCCTCTTCCCCCCTCTCCTCTTTACCCATGCAACTGGCTTCAGCAAAACCCGAACTCTATTTCTAACAATAATATAACTTTTCAGGTAAGAAACTGAATCAAAATGAACAGGGAAAGGGAAGCCAAATAGCAGACCAAACGATGAGGCAATGCAGGTGGTTTCTGTTCGCAGGGCTGCAGGTTTGCATGGACTGGCTCCCAGCCCGCTGCCGCAGCCCGGGGAGCGGGGCTTGTGCCGAGCCCCCCTGAATTCGGCCGCGGGCCAGCGGCAGCTGCGGCGGCGCTGGAGGGTCCCGTCCGGCTGCGACAGCGCCGCGGGTGCCTGCCTGCGCGCTCCTTTCTGCCCTCTTTTTCGCTGTCTCACGGGACACCGGTCTCCGGTGCGAGGACTCGGCTTTCCCAGCTGCTCCTCCGCCGCCTCCCCGGGCTCACAGCCCAGCGCCTCCCGACGGGCCGGGGCTCCCCCGATCCCTTCCCCGCTCCCCATCACCTCCTCGGCTCTCCCGGCACCGCTGCATCATCCCGCCGCTCCGGCGCGGCCGGGGCGCACCCGCAGCACGTCCAGATGCGGCGGCTGCTGCTGAGAGAGGGGGGCTCCAAAAGCACGACCTCGGAGCTGCAGCCCCGGAGGTGGCCGGCAGTGCTGCGGCCAGCGCTGCCGCCCCGCCCTGCCCGCGCCCGCAGCTGCAAAGGGCCGTCGGGAGACCGGGACCGGGACGGGGCAGGAGAGTGCCCCCCACCCAGCCCCGGGACGCGACACGGCAGCCGGAGGCACAACCGGGAATGCCGCGCTGTCTTACTCCTGGCCTCTCGGCTCGCTTCTCTTCATTAGAAATGAAGCTGGAGGGAAAAAATAAGCTGTTCCCGTGTCGTACAGTGACGGATTCTTAGAGAATCAACACCCTTTAGAAGATTTTCATGCGGTTTTCATGACAAGAAGACGTTGTCCCGAAACGGTTTCTTTCACCCAGTATGCAAGACGCCGAACCACACACAGAGCCGAAGTATTTGATTTGATTTTTGCAGTTCTGTGCAGAAAGGCATGGTACGTAGTAAATCATCAACACTAGCATACTATTTTTAGCAAAGACACTGTGAGAAATGCTCATACTTACCAATGAAATTCAGAAAGGGACAAAGTCATCGAAGCAAAACTAAACTTTTTACTTAAACAGTTCGGCCGAACCGGGTGTGCCTCTCTGACCCAAGAGACAGACCCCCAGCAACAAGAGACAGAGGGTTTTATACCCTGTCCCGGCCAGGGGGTCCCTGCTTGTGTTCCTATTCACTGGTACTAGGAAGCTCACAGCCTGGCCCGATCCGCCTACCTGCCCAAGACCCCCACCCCCCAAAAAAGGTGCGAAAACCAGGTTTGAACTGCCTTTTTGAAGTCTAACTGATAGAAACTGAACTACCCCGCCCCCCCATGCAATTCCTTTGGCTTCAGCAAAACTCCATTTCCATCAACACTAATGTTCATTGGCTCTAAATTCCACAGTCCTCCAATTAATTAGTATTCTACTGGTTAAATGATTCTGACACTTCATCACAAATTAGCCTACATGCTCCACCTTCTTTTGAGCTGGTGCCCTTCTCTCTTCAGACGGTGCCTTCCTTTCTTCGGATGGTGCCTTTCTTGAGCCAGTGAGCCAGCATTCGCCCACTGTCAGAATTATCTTGACAAGCTGGTCTTATTTTGTTCCTTACAATCTCGTGTTATCTTAGTCATTTCACCAAGTGTCGCTGGTTCTGTTATGTCTGGATTCAGTTATGTACTTAAATGAGTTTCTTTCTTCTATTATTTTTTCTATACTGATGCCGTAGGGTTTTCATGAATTTGTAGATTTTTATACTTCTAGGTAGTTTCTCACATATAGAGTAGCTAGCAA
>JAWWMP010000081.1:123807677-123838389 GCA_035047865.1 Dendrocincla tyrannina
GTGTGGAATACTTCCTCAGTTATGACCTTGCTACCAAGGAAGGCCCAGACCAAAACCAAGAAAACTAAACCACCACAGTTAAATAAAAGTGGCACTTGAGAGAACTGATTAAATATCTCATAAGATTTAACTGGAGAACATGGTTAGCTTTTCACACTTTGGAGAAAAGGAAGGCTTAAGTTCAGACAATATTTTCTTACTTATCAATCTATAATGTCAACAATCATAATTGCCAATTAACTGCCTCCAGAACAGCAGGAAATGACACAGTCCACTTCGTCATAGAGTAGCTGCCACAAAAAAGCCACAACTGCATTTTTTTGGAAATGCCATAGAGGGCCCTGGCAAATGTGTCTTTGGAAGCCAGTTTATGCAAAGGACCCTCTTTCACCCCCTGCATCTAGGCCCATTTTTGACCCTTTTCCCAACTCTAGCCTAGGATAGCAACTTCTCTCTTATAGGGGACTGGAAAAACTTTATGACATTATAACTGTGTGAATGCAAAATTCTAACACTGGATTTTGAAAGAATTTTGGAAAATCAGGTATTAATATTTTAACCAGGATGAGCTTTAGGTCAACCTGCTAACTTCAGGTTTAAAACCATGTCTGCTAAAAATAAAGGTCCCTGTCCAGTTCCTAATAAATGAAAACATGCAAACAGCAAAACAAAGAAACCTCCCTCCAATATGTCATAAAAACTAAGACATTAATAATCAACAGTACTAGCAGGTTGTCAGTGGGCTATTTTAAAATTTAACAAGTCCTTTTTCATTAAAACTTAGGAAGAGAGGCCAGTTTTCCAAAATGTAATTCACCAAAAACCCCAGAAGCAGTCTACATCATCTGTGGAAACAAGTCATAGTCCATTGCAGGCTGAATTACTTCACAAGCTATGTATCTCTCCCATAAATTGTTGGAATTGGCATTGATTAACAACCAACTTAATTTACAACTGTACAGGTAGAAAGAAATGTCCTATGTCAGTATTAAAAAAATTGAAATTAGACTTACTCTGAGCTCAGAGTAATCCACAAACACTTCCTGTGAGTGATTTTTCATTGCTTTCCTGTCACGTACTTGCGGTTGTTCATTCACCTGAGAACATCTTCCATGAGTAACGCGGTGTACCCGTAAACCTGGAATGACACAGATTTCTTAAGTCAGAATTTCTCTTTATCTGTAGAGTACCTCTCTTTAATAACAGAGAAAAATTTTAGTCAATCGATGGTATTCAAATACAAGCACATGAAAAATGACTGATAGAAAATTATCACCAACTACTGTATTAGCTGGTAAATTACAGTAACAAAGCTTTATTTGTAGCTTTATTTGCTTTTATTTGTTTTTATTCTATTTATTTGTAGAATATTTTCACCTGCATTGATTTTTGATGTAGGAGGTTCAGCAGCTTGCTTCATTATCAAGTCCTCAAAAAACTGTCTTCTTTCATCACAGGTAGGCTGTGGGATTTTGAAAACTTCTTCACGATTATTACTGAACAATGCTTTTATCTAGAACATAGAGGAAAATATTTCAGATATAAGGGCACACATTTTTTTTTCCTATTCCAAAAGGATGAGTACCTTTGTAAATTAAGCTGAATATTTATCTGGATAAGACAAGCTATGAAAAGCTAACTTCCTGGCCTTAAAAGGCTAGATTTCCATAGCATCACAAATTAAAATACCTTTCCTAAGGAAGCTTCTAGAGTTTAAGCTCCACGGAAAAAATCTGTGATAAACCAATGAGAAAGGGGTGACATCCACCACCGCCAAGGCTGCTTATTTCGTATTTACCTACCTTGCTGTCCTTTAACTTGAATCCTTATGGCAGCTACAGAGGGAACAGGCAAGGCTCAGCAGACAAGTGTCAGTTTTTTGGTAAGGTGGATGAGTTGTTTTTTTTTTTTATTTAGAAAGCATTTATTAGCATCATAAAAACTTCTGTTACTGAGACAAAATAAACAGGTCAGTATATTAACATTTTGAACACCTTCCTTTAATGCATGGTCTCAGATGTCTTGAAAGCTTGGCATATCATTTTAATGCCTTTTGATAAGAAATACATCTAAAAATTGGATTTCCAAGTTACTTAAAACAGGATTTGGACCTTAACTTTTTAATTTATCAAGCTTTCACCTGGATGAAGAAAGAAAATTAATTTTTTATTAAATAATTTCAATTTGAAATTACATTCCGTCAGTAACCACGTGACCACCATCTTTTTTCAGTAAAAGTACCTTCCACCTTTTTGGTAAAAATGTTTTCAGAAAAACAATCTTTTTTCCTAGCTACCTTTCAAGCACATTAAGGACACACCTAACCATATTGAAGCCACTGAAATTCTTGCTGGAAATAAATCTATACATCTGTCAAATAAGGATATATGTGTGTGAGAAGCAAGAAAAAATTTGGTCAAAGTCAATCTCTTTACTCAGAAAACACTTTGGACAAATGCTTTCAGCATCATTTTGTCTACGCAAATTTTAAGAGACCGGGTTCTGGTGCCTGAGTAATAACAGTATGAATTTGTTTAAGAGCATCACAATATGCCAGTGTGTTGCAGTTATAAATTAACAAGAAACGGAGTAATAAAGGAAGAAAAGTATCAACTAGAAATACCTCTTCAGGGAGATCTTCATGTTGCACATCAGATGTTGCAAGGAGCAAAATTGGAGTAAAGTATGGAATGCTATCCAGCAGTCCTCTAAAACCAGCCTTCAGTGTAGGTCCGACAGCCTCCCACCACAAAGGGATTTGTGGGATATAAATGATGCTTGGTGCTGTTCTTTGAGCTTCTCGTATCAACTGTTAAAATGAAAGCTTGGTTAAAAAACTCCATCATGTAGAACAGGCCATTATATAACTACGTATCAGCCAAACTGTCTTATGAAATAAGAGTGCACACACCAAGACATCAAGAGAAAACAATAAATTAACAACTCCTTAACAATAAGGCAAAAATTCTCCCTTTAAATAAATGATTAAAATACAGACACTGCCACGAAGACAGAAACTGACCTAAATCTCTGCCTGATTTCAAAATTACTTGGGCGTAAGACAAACTCCTAAAGAGCCTCAGAACTCAGCCAATGTGGTAGTATGCCTGAAAAAACCAAGACTAACCCTTCAGCAAGATGTATTAGACTGAAGAAATTGCTACACAACTGTGAGTGCACTATTTTCAATTCAGAGTGGGTACATATCCATGTTGGTCTGGAGCACAGTTTGAAAAAAGACTTATATGAAAAGATGAAGACAGACACAATAAAAGAAGCCTGGTTACAACTCATAATTTCAGGCATTTGTTACAAGAGCTGACCAGCCCTTCATTTGCCTAAAGAGATAAATCACTCACAGCCTCTCATTACGAAAGGATTCACCTGATCAAATGACATGCCTTGATAGATCACAAGCTACTGCCTAGAGATGGCACCTCAGTCACAGAAGAGGACATGCATCTATTGCATGAAGGAAGTGGCAATAGTCTTTTCACATGGCAGATTTGTCCATGCATCCTTTCAGACTGGCAGTAATCAGGGAGTTCCTGTCACAAGATGGGAAGCACATGGTGTATCCAGGCAGTGACTACACAGGAGAGTTATATGACCACAGATGCAACCATGACATAAGAAAAAAAGAATTGTTCCTGCTATGTGACAAATGAGTATCTAGTCATGTAATGTGTTTGTCCTGACTTGTACAGGTCTCAAGTGCTGCTAGTAAAGGTCAAAATATATTAATACAGTGATGCCAAACAATGAAATTGATTTCCTGCCTGAAGGTAAAAAATTAAAACACCACTAATCTGCTTATATTTCTTTTTTTTTTTACTTAGGGAAAACACACCAGTTTACAAATCTAAGTGTTCCATGAATTTTAATGCCTTTATTGCATGTGCCACAACAGTACAATCTGTATAAGTGAAAAAAACAACTCTTCTTTTCCCCAAAACCTTGGCTGCCTACAAATGCAATAAAATAAGGCTACAAAAAGCACATGACACACCATCAAGCTGATGCAGAGCCATCTACAGGGAGCACAGACTTAAGAAGTAATGAAAACTTTCTGGATCCCAGTGAGACGAGCAGGATTTCTTGCCACAAATTGGGGTTTATTAGCAGCACCTCCCATGTTCTCAAGCTGCTAGCAACATCCCCCCTGTTTCATTTCAAATGGAAAATATGGCTATGTATAAATATCCTTTTTCAGTATCATTCCATCTACAAGAAAAGTGGATTTTCAGATAGAATTAAACAACAGCACATTCAAATAAGGTTACCTCCATTAACAGAGAATTTTGCTCACTTATGTACAGTTTACAAAACTTATGAGATTAATGAGTAAAAATATACCCGTGAACATGTTTCTTCCTGTGATGTGCCGCTAACAAACAAGGTTGGTAGGTCTAGTATATAAGCTGGAAATTTTTCCAGGGCATGTATTACCGCAAGTGCCAAATCAAAACCTTGCCCAGATCCTGGCTCTTCAACTATTAAGAACCGTGGCCTGAAAGATGTTGGCTGGTAAGGAGGATTCCTACAACAATAAGAAGAAAACAAGTTTAAAAGTGAGTGATGATGAGGCACAAGTTTTTTTCCATATACATTTTTTTTTGTAAATATGCTCCATGTTCCACCATAAGCTGGTCTGTGATCAGAAAGACTATCAAAGCCTATTTTCTCAAAAACTGATACCATTCTTCAGCTAAGAAATCCTGCCAGTCCCCCATGTCTGCTACTCTTTTGGCTGGGTTAAGTAACAGCTCTTAAATCCCACAGCAGGGCTGTCCAGCCAAATACAAGCGTAACAACTGGTCAGTATCCTGATACAGGACAGAATAACAACTCCCTCAGCACAAACCAATCTGAGTCTCTTCATTGTCCATACACAATCATTTTCAACATGTTTTAACTTTAAGTAACTATGAGATCTCTACACCTGTCAAGTTTAGCTGAAATTTTGTCATGGTTCCTGGAGATGGTAGGAAGGAAGGAGGAAAACAACATTTCTAAGAAAAAAAAATTAAGGTAGACACTGAGACACATTAGCTGTATCTGAAGAAGCACATGATTGGATGGGTTAAATTATAGCAGTACACTAAACATAAGGTTTATGTTTATTTTATTCAGTCATTCTAATGGTTTCATCTTTGATTTGTGTATTAATTTCCTAGTAATCTAGCTTTACCAGCAAGAAACACACTTGTGAACAGGTTTGTGTGTTTTTCTGTCATAGTACTGTTGTACAATTTACTTGCTGAAGTCAAAGATCCAAATTCAGCAGGTCACCTTTTCTGGACAGCACAGCACAGCAATAGAAAGGGAGAAAAACAACTGACAATAATCTATTTTTTTTTACTGTTGTCTCTTGTGACTTCCACAATTAAAACATCAAAAGAACAACAAAAACTCGGTAGGGTAAAGGTACAAAACGCAGATGTTTAAATTTTTCTCACAGTGGTTTAACAAACCATTTCTCAGTTTTGTTTCTGCTATGTAATTCACTACTCATTCAACAGTCTTGGAAGGTAGAAGATCAAAAGATGGCTACACAAGGACAAAGAGGTCTTTTAAGCTAATAGAACAGACTTCACATTTTTTGAGTCTTGAGTCTTTCAAGGAATACTATGGATTAAACCAACACATTCTAATAATCTGTGGACCACTGACTTGGGAAAAGAAGTCTGGGCCATTCAGTTTAATGGGTTAGGGCACTGTACGCAGAACCTTAGTACCTAGTTGGATCTTCATGCTTACTTCTTGCAAATACTGGTTGCCTACACATACACCCTTAACTCCATCTAGCACTGCTCACACAAGAACAGTTTACAGACCCAGCCATCTCAAAAAAAGGGGACAAACATGTACCTGCTAAAAGTGTGGGATTCTGCCTTTTTGCTATGAGACCTTTTATGAGTTGGCCTCCTTCCAGAGACTGATGGTAATTCTTCATCACGGTTAATTACATCATTTCCTAAAGTAGGATTTAAAGATAGAAGTTTGTTAACTAGTTCATATCTTGCTCTTACATTAACACACCTTTGAAATCAGTGCTAGAGACCACTTCTCTTGTATTTTGTCATTTGGATGACATTTTCTGAAGATTTCATTCTATCACAGGTTGAAGGAGATTGCACAAGTCTATAAAAACTGTCCTACATCTCATGATTTGCATCAGGTATTATTTCTCTGTTGACAAAAACTTGGGAGGTTTTTTCCTTAGAATAATCAGAAACAACTTCTGTAGTTCCCAGACATCAGAAAAACCCTTCTTCTCTTGTTTAAGCATTTATTTACTACATTAGTAATAATTATGGATTACATCAGTATACAAGATCAATGACATCAGATGTCATTTATCTAGACCTCTGTAATGCTTTAGACATGATCCCACACAGCACATCCCTTCTCCCTAAATTGAAGACAGATGAATTTGATGAGTGGACTATTAGATGTATAAGAATCGGTTGATGGTCGCATCCAGAGGGTAGTGGTCAATGGCTCAGAGTCCTAGTGGACATCAGTGACAAGTGGTGTCCCTCAGGGGTCCATATTGGGACCAGTGTTATTTAGTATCTTAACAATAACACTGATGAAGGGATCAAGTGCACTGTCAGTAAATTTGCAGATGACACCAACCTGAGTGGTGCAGCTGACACACCTGAAGGATGGGATGCCACTCAGAGAGACCTGGACAAGCTTTAGAAGTGTGCCCATGGGAACCTTAAGGTTTAATAAGACCAAGTGAAAGGTGCTGCACCTGGGTTGGGGCAATCTCAGGTATCAACACAAGCTACGTGATGGATTGATTGTGAGCAGTCCTGCCAAGAACTTGGGGGTGCTGGTGACATGAGCTGGCAATGTGCACTTGCAGCCCAGAAAACCAACTGTGTTATGAGTTGCATCAAAAGCAGTGTGGCCAGCAGGTCAAGGGAGATGATTCTGTACTTCTGCGTTTCTCTCATGAAACCCCATCTGGACTGCTGCATCCAGCTCTGGGGTTCCAAGTACTGGAAGGACATTGACCTGTTGAAGTGAATCTGGAGGAGGTCCACCAATATGATTAGAGGAATGGATTACCTCTCCTATGAGGAAAGGCTGGAAAATTGGGTTTGTTCAGCCTGGAAAAGGCTTAGGGGTGACCTAATTTTGGCTTTCCAGTACCTGAAGGGAGCCTACAAGAAAGATGAAGAGAGACTTCTTACAAGACCATGTAGTAACAGGACAAGGGTGAGTGGATTCAAACTAAAATACAGTAGGTTTATATTAGATATTAGGAAAAAAATCTTTACTGTAAAGGTGGAGAGGCACTGGAACAGGCTGCCCCGATTGGATGCCCTGCCCTTGGAAGGGTTCAAGGCCATGCTGAATGAATCTCTGAGCAACTTGGTCTAGTGAAAGATGTCACTGTCCATGGCAGGAGGGCTGGAACTAGATGATGTTTAAGGTCCCTTCCAACACAGACCATTCTATGATTCTCTGATTCTATGATTTGGAAAGAAGTGCCTGATATGTGAAACCTTAGATACATCTCTGAAATTATAAATATGATGTTAGGTATTGTGAGGAACACTGGGCTCTCAGAATAGAGAATACATAGCTGTAGTATATGTACAGAATAGTAGAGAATACATAGCTGTCTACAGCATATTGCAAGTCACTCACATCTCCCATCCCGCATTGTGCACATGCGAATGATAAAATTATACTGTCTTTATGACTGAGAGGTTTGTGTATGTTGATTGTACAAATGAGAAATTTTTGCTTTGGCAGAATTTTTAACAAGGAGATCTTATTTTTATACCTTGATTCTTCTCCAGTGCAAGCTCTGCATGGGGAAATGCTCTCTGTAAGACTTGTAAAACTCTTTCCAGTGTGCTTTCTAACAGTGGCTTTGAAATAGGTGGTAGTGGTCGTCCATATGGAGCCCCGGCTCTCTGTGAAGTTGGAACAAACTTCTGCATGGCCACGGCAAAATCCTTTGCTGTTACTTCTATTGAAGTGGCATCTATCTTGAGTCTCTTGTTACTTTTTTGTATCTGAGGATAGCGGCAGTGCAAAGCACAGAGACCAGCTTCAACACATAAGGCATTAATATCAGCACCACAGTATCCTGATAAACAAAACAAGAATAACGTGTAAATATATATACATTGGTTAAAAATTGTCTGCATGGCCAAGTGTGTTAGTGAATGATGCTATATCCAGCTGGCAGACAGTCAGTAGTGGTGTTCCCCAGTGCTCAGTATTGAGGCCAGTACTTTTTAATATCTTTACCAATGATCTACATGAGAGGATTCGGTGCACCTTCAGTAAGGTCGTGGACAACACTGCCTTGGGTAGGACTGTTAATCTGCTGGAGGGCAGAAAGGCTCTGCAGATAGATTTGAAAAGGCTAGATTTGATGCGCCAAGCAGTTGTATGAGGTTCAATAAGGCAAAGTGCTGTGTCCTGTACTTCTGTCACAACAACTCCATGCAGCCCTACAGGCTGGGAGAAGAGTGGCTGGAAAGCTGCACAGAGGAAAAGGACCTGCTCTGTTTTGAAACTCACCAACACATTTCTCAGCCAGCTCTTCAAGTAAGTTGTCCGATGGCTTCACGGTCCAGTCTCGTGTGTGAATTTGGAAAATCTCTAGTCTTTCCTGGTAACAAAATGGTTGCATTTTAGTTTACCCTATCCTCATCTCTGATCTTAGCAAGACTTTCATTGAAGTATTTCCTGATACACCAGTTAATTATGGCAGATTTCTAGAATTCTTTCACAGTAGGGAATTGTGTATTAGATCTGTTTCATGGCACCTCGTCTCCTGTTCCTGAGAGCAGATAAAAACTGGATACAATTGTTTGTGCTAAATGCACTGTTTAGTGTACTTTCACTAGCTCTCAATACAATCGGCCTTTTATCCCTTTCCCCAAAAGTGCTGAGGAATATCAGTGATAGCCAGAGAAAAAAACCACAAAAACAGGGTTCCAGTTTTGCACACTATCTCCCTCCCACCCCATTCCCACCACAATATTTTCTGTTTGCTATAAAACCAATTTCTTAATTGTTTAGCCTTTGCCAATGAACTAGAAGCCTCCCAAGCCCTGCACCTGTGCAGCGTGCTTCACCTGTTAGTCCAAGTCCCTATTAATGAGTATCAGTAAGAATGTTAGAACCCAACATACTTAATCCACACCAGTACCAGCCCTGATCAAAGTTTCTGTTACCAGAAAGGAATTCTTGTGTGCACAACATTTCTTTCACCTTCAGGATGCTACAGCAGTACTTTAAATTAATGCACACATGCATTCTTTCTTAAACATATCAATGGCTAGCAGCATGCCATTTTCCTTGCTGGTCACAGTGAAACCAAAACTAATTAGAGAAGTAACTACTTGTTGAAATCATGTTATTCATATATATTCAGTACCAGGTCTGCCCTCCACAGGGCAATGAAATCTTTCCAGACAGCCCTATTCTGTCCAAGCTGTACATTACTGATTGAGACTTGCTGAGACTGCTCCAGGATGCTGCCTTGCTACAGGGATTTGGACTTTGACACATAAGCATTAAGGTTGAGCTGAAGTTCTGACCTTTTTGTTTGGCAACTTGAAATGGAATTCTCGTTCAAAGCGTCCGGGTCTTCTTAAAGCAGGATCTATAGAATCCAGTCTGTTGGTGGCTCCAATTACTACAACCTCTCCTCTGCTGGCTAAGCCATCCATTAGTGTCAAAAGTGTCCCCACAACAGAGCTAAGAGAAAAATACAATTTTCATTCACCAGTTTAGTAAATTTTCTTCAGTTCCACATAACCTTCTTCATGTATCCCTCAAAATGGACAAGCCTTTATTGACGAGATCAGCAAGACTTGTTTAAAGACATACCACAGACCTTGTGTTAATATCAAGCTTAGCAAATTGGTTTTGATCATTGTTCTTTAAAAATCGTTTGAAATTCAGTAACGCTGAATTACTAGTTTTCAGGATAAATTAATGTGTCACAACAAGTTAAATAGGTTGAGGTCTTTTTTTCACAAAAATCAAGCAGCTTTCTACATAGATACAAAGCACGTCCTACCTATAAGCTTGGTCTTGTTGAGTGGATCGCCTAGGAGCAAGAGCATCGATCTCATCAAAGAAAATGATTGAAGGTCGCGTCTGGTAGGCCTACAATGAAAACGCAGGAATATTGGCATCAGGAAAACAGCACTATTTAAAAGAGAAAATGTGTGAAAAACATTTTGATTGGAAAGGCACTGGAACTAGATTTTTCAGACTAGCATCAGGGACTCCCTACTACTTGAGCTACTGGAGTAAAGTACCATGAGTAACAGAAGACAGCAGCCTATGTGAACCCACTGATACCAGGACAAGAAACAAATCATACCAGTAGTTTTTACAGCTATTTGGCAACATAGAGAGCAGAAGACATAGAGAGCTCAGTTACACATCTTGGAAACAACCTTCCATTACCATTTTAAATGAA
Source organism: Dendrocincla tyrannina (assembly GCA_035047865.1). NCBI lineage: Eukaryota > Metazoa > Chordata > Aves > Passeriformes > Dendrocolaptidae > Dendrocincla > Dendrocincla tyrannina. The sequence goes on from JAWWMP010000081.1 coordinate 123,818,152, forward strand.
CATGCTTTCAACTTGCATCTGTTTCCTTCTGGTCCAATGCCAACATCTCTTGCTTCTTAAAAACTTTTTTGTGACTGGATAGGAGTTATGGTAGGAGTTTCACTGAAAATGGTGACAGTGGTTTTCTTACTTGCTTTACTAATCTGTCCAAATATATCTCAAGATTTCAAACCATTAAAAACCCACTGAAAAAGGAAACACTGACAATTCCGTTTCAAGGTGGAAGAAGCTGACAAAGCATGAAAAAGAATGAGTGCTTCTTGACCAAAAAATTATTTACAACTTGGATAGAACATGTGGCGCGTTTCAACCTTACCTGCTCAAAAACTAAACGAAGCTGTCGTTCAGATTCTCCTACCCATTTACTCATGCAATCGGCAGCACTTCTTGCAAAAAAGGTTACTTTTCTGTCACCCCTGCTACATTCATTAGCAAGTGCACGAGCAACCAGTGTCTTTCCAGTCCCTGGTGGACCATAGAACAGACAGCCTCTGCAATTTGAAAAAAAAAATCACATAACAAAACAACATCATGGAAAAGTACCTATTGCAACCACCATCCCTAAAATACACAACTCTGCTGTCCTAAGCTGAACATACTTTTTAAAGTATAGCCTCACCACATAGTAAATCTTTGAACATACATATACTTTGTATTCTATCAGGGTTTTTTAAATTACTTTTTACTAGTGCTAAAAATCCCCATCAACACTCCTGAAAATTTTGAGGCATGGGAACATATTGATATTTCAGTTGAATATTTTCCTGAAAATTGATGAATTCTAACTTATAGTGTTAAATGGTATCTTTTACCTGGGAGGTTTGAATTTCATTATCTCAAATACATCAGGATAAAGCAATGGCAAAATGACCATCTCTTTTAAAGCTGAAATGTGGACAGAAAGACCACCCACACCATCAAATTCTTCCTAAAGATGAAGCAAACAGAACAAATTTTATATGTTAAAAAAGCTGCAGCCTTGATAAGATCCTATCAGAAATTAGGTGTCAGCACACAGAAAGCATTCATGGCAATTTTCAAATTGCTTGAGAGAAAACTGTAAGCCAAGGGAGTTGTAGATGGTCCGTTACTGGAAGCTTTCATAAACACTGCAAACAGCTCACTGACAATGAAGTAAAAATACTTACCGAACTACCTATTTGCATTCTGTTAACAGCCGTCAGACTTGCTCCAATGTTCATGTGATTTTCATGTGAAGTTCTGTGATCTTCATTTATGTTGTCTCTCTGAGTCACTTCAATTTTTGTGTGATCCTTGTGAACTGCCTGTAAGTTGTCTTTCCGAGAGTTGACTGAAAGAGACCTAATTCAAATTGTGATGCAGATGGAAAATTTTGATTTTCTAATGATAGCAAGTAAATGCAAAAGACCTTATAATTGAGAATAAACTACTTAAACAGTTAAATATTCATTTTAACTGTTTTGCACTTAATGGCCATGAGTAAAAAAAAGGAAAACAGCCACTCCAGACATTAAACTGAGTTAATTATTTTAACAACTCTTAGCATTTACAAATATTACTATTGATATTTAGAATTTCATTTAGTATTTTTCTTAAGGATAGTTTCGTACAGAAACATGAGCTGATTCCAAAGAGAAACCAGAATCTCTATTTGAGTGTTTAAACCAAAAAATATCCATTGAAACTTTCATACAGGCTCTCCCTCTAACTAAATTGTCTTCAGTTTTAAGAAAATAATTTGCATCTTTCAAGATTAAGTAGTCTAATATTTTCAGAGGGAGATTAAGGCTTCCATTTCAAAACAAATGAATTTCAGTTGCTCAATCTCAGCCACAACCCTTGTCATCACCTTATCAGTGATGAGAAATACTGCTTTTTCAAATAAAATATAATGGCAAGTAAAAAGGACGGCCTCCTCCCCAGTTTTTGTTTTCTTTATAATCTCAGACTACCATACCAATAATCTGTAATTGTATTAATCTCTAAGTACCACCAGTCTAAAAAACTTTGAAAGTATTATTGAGTCACGTCACTGATGGCACTATTGAGAAAGAACTATCGCTAAACATACCCCAACCTTTTAGCTCTTTTACATGAATCTTTCTCTATGACAGGTGAAGTACGGGTGGAAGAAGTTATCTTATGTTTTCGTAGACCTGTTGAAAGCAAAGGGGTTAGAATAATGTTACAAACAAATTTAAGGGAAATCAGGAGAGTCAAAGAGACAAAGAATGGGATGTGTATTACCCATCTCTATGTTTGGGGTAGTTTCAAGGAAGGGAAGGTTGGGTGGTTTGACCAAAGTGAAAAAACACACACCTGATTTTTAAGGAGAACTGAAAACGATAGGAGTAAGATTATCAACTCTCTTTAATTGCTATTCTTTTAAGGTACATAGCTAAACTTTTTAACTGGAAAAAAAAATAAAAGATGCCAAGTGGAAAAAAAAAAAAATCATGTGCACAGGATACATGCATTTAATAAAATTTACTGGCAGAATGAAGGTAAGAAATGTAAAGAAAACTTGTGTGCATGTATTTTCATTTATTGAAAAAAAATAATCTCACTTCTATACAAGAAATTAGCTCTCAAGAGAAACTGTGCCTATAACCCACTGCATTTGGTTTAGCTGGGATGGAGTTCATTTTTCCCACAGCAGACCTCACAGTGCTGTGCTTTTCACTGGTAGCTCAAAAGGTGTTGAGAACACACCATTCCCAAAGTGTCAGCGCTGTTTCTCCAACAGTGTGCCCCCTCATCAGTAGGCTGGCAAGATCATGGGAGGGGACATAGCTAGGTCAGCTGCCCAAATCAACCAAAGGGGTATTCCATGCCATATGGCATAGATCAGATATAAAACCTAAGAAAAGGAAGAGAAAGGTGGGGCATTTGTTATTTACAATGTTTGCCTTCCAGAGCAATCACTACACATGCTGAAGCCTTGCTTCTCAGGAAGTAGACAGACATTGCTTGCAGGTAGGATGTAGAAAATAAAACTTTTTTTTTTCTCTTTGCTTGTGTGCATTTACTTTACTAAACTGCCTTATCTCAACCTACAAGTTGTCTTCTATCTTATTTTCTCTTCCCTTTCCAGCTGAGAAGTGGAATCTAGCCCACCCACACCTACTTTCCAACGGAGCTTGATAGCGCTCAACAGATTTCCTCTGTCGAACGGAGCGACGCACACCATCGTCTTCTTTTGCTTCATATTGTGATGAAACCACTGCACATCAATATAATGTTAAACTGTGTAAGTAACATTTCAAATGATGATATATTCAAAACACACTATATCACATATTCCCCCCTGTCCGCAGCTTTTTGCCTTGTAAGCATTTTGGAAAAACCTGGTATTTTTTTCCTCTGAATACCTGTTTTGAGTTTACTAAACTACAAGCCTATGGCTTGTAATGCCAATAGCAGCATAGATTTTTTTTTTTAATAGGTGAAAATAACTGGTAGTTCAGCTCATCTCAATTGTTTAAGACAAGGCTTTAGGATAGAACATAATCAGAAAAATTTAAAATAGAACTGTCCTACAATGATACCTGGATTGTCAGCTTTTTCGTTTTTAGTTCTTCCCATGCTGAGGCCTTCCTAGTTAAAAGAAACAAGAAAGACCTGTCACAAATATGCAGAAAACCTGTGGGCATCTTTGGTGTTTATACAGTAATATTATCAAGGCACTGCATACAGACAAAAGACTGAATTAAAGCACAGAAGGAGAAAACAGGAACACCACTCTGGAACCCAGGATTAATAACAAGTATTTCTGCTCTAAAATAGGGTCTAGCACATGTGATAGTTACATTTAGCCAGATATAGAACAGAGTGTATAGATCAATACCAGGTAAGCAATCCAAGAGTTTAGCAGAACGCAGGACAAAGCAATTCCTAGCAAACAAAAAAAATCATCCTAGCATTTGGGAGAGGATATACAAAGTACTATGGACAATCCTGGTTTCATAAAAGAACACACACACACACAAAACCAAAACCAAACCAAACAAACAAAAAAAACACAAAAACAGAACAAAAAAACAACCACCATCACCAACAAAACCAAACAAAAAAACCCAAAGCACCCCAAACACACAAACCAAAAGAAAACCCACAACAAAACAAAAACCAAATCATGAAAGAATTCAGATCTAAAAAGAAAAAAAAAAAGTAAAAAACCAACCCAAAACCAAAACTATCAACGCAGGCTATGAAGATGTTTAAAAAAGAAAGCACCCATCATTCAGAAGGGCAGTGGACTAACAATTTAATAGAGCAAAACTATGAGAGATGGAATATGGTTGCTGTCTATCATTTTAACATGAGTTCCACTTGAAACAAAGGACCACTTGGGCTTACAGGCAAGACTGGCACAAGAACAAACACAGATAAATCAGGTATCAGTGAATTCAGTTTTTAGTAAGATTTGAAGTGAAAACTCAAGCTCTGAAACAATTGTTTGTAAGCAGAGTCCATACAAAAGGCATAAGGCAATTCAGAAAGCATAGTGCAAGACATATTGCAGCATAACACTGAATATCTTCTGAAGAAGGCATTTCTTCTACACTTAAGAGCGTAGCTGTGGCACAACTGTAAGAAGTTAAACTATAATTGGAGAGCAAAAATAGTTTTCTAGACTACACTATGCTTTGCAAGAAGTTTGTTCAGCTAAACTGAAATTACAACTAAATAATTTCTCTGTGTGAAATACCCTTCTCATCTTCTCCATCATCCACTTTTTGCAATACTGCTTCTGCACTACTAAGATACAAAGCTGACATGGGCAAAGATAGGCAAGTACGAAAAAATCCATTGAAACCAGCACACATGATCAGTATGACATTTCAATATAGGGTGCACAAAGCAAGAATCATTGACCCTTAGTCAAGTTTTTCAACCCTACTTAAAAATTAGGTCAAATGTTGACTTTTTTTATAGAGATTTTAAAACAAGTGTTTGAGCATTTACAAACATAGGTTGTTTTCAGGTTGTTTTTCCCTCTTGCTGAACACAGTAAAAAAAAAAAATCTCATTAGCAGGAAAAAAATGAATTCTGAAGTGCACAGGAAGAAAACAGAAAGAAATGATGGAAGTTTTTGATAGTACTTAAGTTATCTGCATGATAGCATTAGTCACTTTTAGTTCACAGGCTTCCTCAGACAACAAGTTGCTTATTTGTCTCTTAACTGGAATTAAGGTCTCATGTTAATTTTCTAAGACTATATGTGCCAACAAAAGCATCTCACTGATGTTACACTTTGCAAACCTTTCAGAAAACAATGTCAATTTGGGCTTCACAAAGAGAATTAAGTCATGGACACAAAGGCAGAAATGCTAGGACCGCTTCAGTTTGCCAGTATCCAGCTAACTTGATCAGGCATTAGCAGATTATTCATAAACACAAGAGAAAAGGCTCACACTTTATGTAAATCAATATGTTAATAATGATTACAGGACATACCCATGCAGGCAGAATGACAGAGAGGGACCCTATGAGAGCAACTGCAATGGAGCGTTTACAGAGACTCTGTGGGGTTGCTTGGCAACACCCCCTCCCCAAAGTTCCAGACGACCACACCCAACCCTGATGGGACTCTACTATGAAGGGCACCTGCAGCCCAGCACTTCATAATCACAGAGTCATGGAATGGTTTGGGCTGGAAGTAACTGTTAAAGATCATCTGATTCTGGCCCCTCTTCCATGGGCAGGGACACGTTTCACTGGCCCAGGTTGCTCAAAGGCTCTTCAAACCTGGTCTTTAGCACTTGTAGGGATGGGGCATCCCCAGCTTCTCTGGGCAACCTGTTCCAGTGCCTCACCACCCTCACAGTAAACACCTGTTGTATATGTAGTGGTACAAAGGGAAGTATCAGCCTAACTTAGCTCTTGCTTCCAGGAACAACGATACCTTTCTCTGTTGTCAAAAGAAGTATGAAGTCCCTAGCCAATATTATGCATGTAGGCTTGCTAATAAGGCTCATTTTAGTAGCTTTGCAAGATGATGAAAAATCCTACTCTTATAAGTTTGCAAACAAAACAGATTGATTTTTAGTTGTGTAACTACTTTGTTGAAGTCTGAAGCTTTGAAACCTGAAAAACCCCTTTTCTTCATCCTTTAATCAATCTATATTGAAGAAAATGCAATGTGAATCTGGTCTGATAGGATTATTTTCCATAAACACAAACAAACTGGCATTACTTCTGCTACTCACTTTTAATTCTTTATTAATTCAGTTTCATATTATCCGTTCCATTATTTTCCCAAGGATTTATGTGACACTGACAAGTTTATAATTTTTTGGGTCATTTCTTTCACTCTTTTTAAATATTGGCATGTTACACTCCTGAAATTCCCCATGTAGCAAGAGCTATTGAAAATCAACATTAGTAGTCAAATCCTCAACAGCACATTTAAACCTGTAGGATACACGCTATCCAACCTCCTAATTTAAAAATATTTCTTTTCCTGTTCCAAAGCAGAATAGAAACAGCTTCAAAGTTCCTGAAGCACGTATAACTCTTAACCCTCCAAATCAAGCCAGTACGGACTGAAAATGACCAGAGGGCAATGACAATAATAATTTCTAACTGTGATCCAAAAGAGATCACAAGCAAATACTCTTTGACCTGTAAGCTGTTAAAACACAATGGTTTCTGTTTGAGTGGATGTGGAAACTGAGATGTGGAGCACCTTAGCAAAACCCATAGTGCATATATATTATGTGAGAGTAGAAGTCAGAAACTCTGAGGTCTTCCAGGCATACCAGCTATAGGCATCTTCTCATATACCCTCCCCTGTGTAACCCAGAAGTTCCAACCAAAAATCACCACATCAAAGCACAAAAATGTACAATTGTTCATTATTAGTTCATTATCTTTTTATTGGATTCACAGTGAACACTACAAGAAGGGAAGTAAATCAATTCATTGGTGAGGATTTTTTTATTCCTTCTGTACAATTGCTGAGTTTTGCCTCAGAGTGAAATTTTTTTTGGTAAAGCAGTTCAGTGCATATGAAGTTAGCATGATATATAACTACAAGTCTTTTTTAAAATAAGACTGATTATCATCTGGTATTTTATGTTGTCTTTTTAAGGAGATAAAGGACAAAAAAACCTAGGTGATGCAGACATACATACAAATATTGTGTTAGAAACATATTAAAAAACCTAGGGAAGTTACGTGTCAACAGGGGCCAGTACAGCATTGAAAAAAAAATTATCCACATTCTATTTTTATTTGTTGTAAGGCTGAACTTCTGAAACATGCAAGTATGCATTAGTTTAAAAGAATTAAGGAGTCAAAGGTAAAAAAAAAATAAAAATTTAAATAAATGTTTGATGTAGTCTAATACTAAAACAGTCACACTTCTGTATAGCATTTTCTGAGACATATTCAAGTAGGAAAGCAACTGAGACCAACTAGTGTCACTGAAACAAGCTATAATGTTAAAATATTGAATTGCTCTTGGCCAGAGTAGCTAATACGAGTTATAAATTTGAATTCTGTTCCTTTATGCTTATTGCTTGGAAATGTGGAATGATCCAGCAACAATAAGAAGTCTTTACAAATTTAATAGTGTATTTGCTTCTTTGTAATTTAGCATTCTAAAACACTCAGGGAGAAGAAAGGCTGCATTAAAAGAACATCAGTGACTCATATTCAGGAGATCTGCAATACCATATCTAAGATTGTTTTTATAATGCTAATTCAGCTCAGCTATGTGAATCCCTTTCCAAACAGCGGGCATTTAATAAGAGCACTCGGATCTGGGAATAAGTCAACAGTTTGTGTTGAAGAAGATGCTAAATGTGAGCTAGCCAATCTCTCATTGCTGTAAAAGAGGAATTTGATATAGTGAATGAGGTAGCACTTGCAGAATGGTTTCTGGATTTAGAAATTTGAGTATTGACCTGAAGAATTAAAACCTGTTTTTCTCTATAAAATTACAAGGCCATACTGGAATAATTTAAACCATAATTTTTAAACATTGTTATTAGTTCTGTTTTTCTCATTTTCTATACCAACTTTTAAATTCTCCCAGCTTGATTTGTGGCATTTTAAAATCTCATAGCTGTAATTTAACATTTATTAGACTGCAGGTCTTAAAAGAATTGCAATTATGCACAGTTAGTCAGAAGTTGAGCTATAGGATACTTGCTATTCATTTAAACCAAAGTGACTGTGATTATTTGTCCTTCTTTCCTTCTTTTACTATTCTTGGAACTTAATTCCAGGGGACTGTAGGCAGTCTGAACTTGTTAACTACTATGAAAAATCAGGTCCAATGTCCCCCATCTTATGCACCCAAAGCTAGTGAGCAATTCTAGCCATACTTCATTTATTCCACCTGACAGATGGAATGAATGGAAACTGAAATCTGTAAATAGTATCCGAAAAGCCATACAAGATGTATATTCACCAATTCCCTGGCTCTTTGCCCTGCTTCCTAAGATAAAGAAACATTCATAATCAGACCAGGATCTCCATCAGTATTTCTCAATCCAGGTGCCTGATGTGAATTGAAGGATTTCAGGGAACATCACAAAATGCACTTGTGCAACCTACATATGAGCTTAACTCGCTTTTGGCAAGCAAAGATGACACCACTGCCTCAGCTCATGAGAGTAAAGACAAATTAGTAGTTGTTTGTGAGGTGCTCAGGTGCTGTCATGAGAAACACCATAAAAGAGTCTGTAAGAGTTACAATGTCAAGAGCAGTATCTAAGCAGTGAATGATAAACAAAGTGCAAGGTCAGATGTTTAAATGGGAGGAAACTTATTAGGGAATTATCTGGGCATCATCCATTCTATCCAATAAATGAGGTAAGGGTATATAAAATGTTTTCATCTTCACTCATCCTTTGACAATAACCATGTACATGCCTGTTTATGTGCCATTTCCCAGATTTTTCTTAAAAGAAAAATGGTCTACTTCACATTACAGAAAGATACATAGATGCTTTTTTTTTTCATATTACATTTCAATGGAACTTTTGAGCTCCCTAATTTGTTGAAACTGCTAAAATTCTAAATTTGAAGTTTGTATTATTAACAGATACACGCTCCAATTACCCAAACACACCCTGACATATTTGATCACTAGGTATCCAACTATTATGGAATTAAAATGTAGATGCACTGACGAGAAATTACATATAAATAATACATTCCTCCTCATACTTGCTTTTCCTAACCATCTGGTCAACAACAAAATATTATTGTTATATATACTTGTGGTTTTTTTCCGTATGACTTCTCTTTTCTATTTACTTATTAAAATATGGGTTTAAATAAATGACTTGATCCAGCTCAGTTGAAAATCTGCGGCACTGCCACACCTGCATTTAGAAATCACTGATGGGTGCTTTGGTCACAGTAAAATCCTCCCTTTTACAAGTTTGCAAGTTCTTAAAATACTACTCCTATAAAGTTTCTATGAGTCTCATGATTTTCTAAATTTAAATAGCAAGAGAAATGTTTTTCCAATAGCACTATTGAGTGAAATTAAACATTGATTCCTGCCTTGCTTTTAGCAGAATCCACTCTCCAGCTCAGCTGTATTCACTGCACTCCTCACTTGTATGGACTTTTCTTCCTACAGCATTCTTAAAAGTATAAATTTTCCTTCGAATTTCATTCTGTGTACATCATCACCTGTGAGAAAAGCCACTTTTTTATGTACTTGTTTTCATTTGGGGGCTCGTTCCAGTGCAGTCAAATCCTCGTAAACCTTTGGTTGGTTCCAGCTTTTACTGATGGGTGCCCTATAATTTGGGTAGCTATGGATAAAGACACTTTGGTGTTTATCCATCATTCTGACCTCTAAAATGTTGATATATTAGGGAATCGAATATTCTAGACAGAATTTTTTTCATTCTATTGTGTTATAAAACTGTTTCACCAATACAACATTCAGCAGTCCAGTCTCACCATGTTAGAAACATATCAGACTGGGGCCATCTACTGGTTGTGTTGCTGAGCTCTCACTGACAGATTTGATAAAACACTTTACATATGTCACTCTATTGTAATTATAGAATAGCAACATATATTAATGAATTAATCACCTAAGTACATGATGTTTCTTGACTATGGGTTATTTGATATTAATTTTAAATATTCTGTGAACTTAATATGGCCCAAATGTCCAAAGAAAAAAGAATAAATTTATCCTGCTTTTATAAAAATAATAAAAATGAAAGGGAGGAGGCCTAAAAAAGCTCTTGCTTCTCCGTAACACCAAAAAGAAATCAGGGAATAAAGTAATATTAACGCTAAGATGTAAACAATTTAGTAATCCACATATCTTTAGTTTTGTTGCTGCAACGGAGAGGATAGATAATTCTTATTGCCTTACTTGAAGCTTTGAAAGATTTCAACTTTAATTTTTATGTGTTTTGCCAAAATAGCTAAGATGCACTATTATTAAAAAATATCTCAGTCAATCATTATGTTCTTCAAAGGTTTTTATTAAAAATAAATTCAATGAAAGAAGAAGCAGATGAACAGAAGAATAAAACCTTTAAAACCAGAGGTTCTAATAAATGAGCTACTGAAAACTATGACTAATTCATACAATTTAGTTCAGAGCCCAAAAGTATATTTATATGGTGCTGTTAAGTATGTATTTCCTTGTTTATTGTATGATAACATTGACAAATATTTGTGCTGTAATTGAATCTTATTTCTATTATTGCACAACTATGTGCAACTTTTAAATGTGTTTTCAGGAGCAAGAGAGCATTTTACAGATCTTACAAGGTTAAGAGAGATTCTTTGCACCTACTGTGTATATACACAGACACACAGAAATATACACATATTAACTTATTATGCTGATGCCCATACTTGTATATGTGTGCATGTATATGTACATATATATGCATGTATGTATATATGAATGAAATATATATAGTCATCTACATGCATGCACACCTGTTATATCACATCCAACATCTAACTTTTACTGTTTACACTCTCAGTTAAACAAAATTCTGTGTTGGCTCTTAGCTGTGCCAGCATTAAACATTAGCTGTTATTCACATTTGTCCTCAGCAGATCCATCAGCAGGAGAGACTTCTAAGAGGAGCTGTAAGTGGCAAGTAATTTTATCAAGAAATGCAAAATGCAATTTAAAATGTATAAAAGGCAGATAAACAATAAGACTTCCTAGCATAAACAGGAAAGCATAAACATATTGCAGGTTTGGAGACCAGACTATGGGAGCTAAAACTAGGAAGAAAGACATTGCCACCATCACAAATGGAACTGGTAGAAACACCTGCAAGAGAAAGAAAGAAGACGGGTTTAGGAAATAAACCAGCTACCTGTAATTTTACACCTCATTCATAAAAATAACAACTCGTTTTTCGCCACAGTAGAGTACTATGCTGCTATAAACTCATCCAGGACAAGAGTTGTCTGACCTCAAATTGCCTGCACGATAGGCAATTTTTCTAAAAGATTCATTTAGGCTCCTTCTATTGTCAAAGGGGAGAGATAGGCAGTACCTGAAATCCCTTTGTCAATATATGATATTATGTGTTCCTAAAAGACAGGGCTGGGTGCCTAGAAGAAGCCTTCACAATGAGCATACACTTCTAATTCAGCTTTCTGACTACTAGATGAAGAGGAAATTCACCCTTCATGTCTGTGGTTGTGTCAGGAAAGATGAGAGTAGACATCAAGGTTTAATTAACCGTGAATAGTCAGCCAGAGTACTACACTGCTCCACACTGGTACAGTTTCATGTTTGCACATCTCCCCCATTCTGCATATAACAGTCTCCTGCCTTCAAGTGCGAGTTCTCTGGGGCACAGGCCATCTGTTTGCTTCACTTCCTTCTACACTGAAGCAAGGCTCTAAGCATTGAGATTATTATTTGTATTTTTATAACTATCCACTTTTGACTGGCATGTTTTCTGAAACTTTTGCATACTACCCATGACTCAAAAAAATTCTGTAAAAATATTTTGCAACTTAGGTCCATTTACTTTGTATGGTCGATGTAGATGAGGTTCCCGATATCGAAGTACAATCAGGCTTGCACAAGTCAATCCAATCATAAGCCAGGCAGAAAATCCAAAGTAATTTGTTAACGTAATAAGATCAGAGGGGATGATAAAAATGGATGCAATGGTGGTTGAAAAAATCATGGCTGGTGCTGGAGTACAGGAGTGGACATTAAGCATGGATATTAAAACAGGTAAATGTCCTGACTGACTTCCAGCATAGCTTAATCGACCTAGTGTGAACATGCTGCTGTTGAGGGCACCAAATATTGAGACAGCCACAGAGAGAGGAATGATCCAGGCAACAGAGGGGATCACTCGATCAGCCCAAGTAACAGCCACAGCAACTGCAAGAAAGAAAAACATTAGTGTAGTACAGGTACCATGTTCTGAATCACTAACAGACTCAACAGAAACAAAACTGAAAATACAAGAAACACCTATATTTACTGGCACTGCCTGTCTTTTTTTGTTACAGTAGTCAAACAGTAATCTAATCCTAAAGGTATTTCATTAATGAGATAAAAATTTCCTGGGGGATGACAGCAAGGAGGAGCGCTGCCAGCCTAAGCAAGCCAGGTAAATCTGCTGAGGCCAATACCACAGTAATGGGCTGCCCAGCAGGAGAGAGCTGCATCTCACTGGTATGCATCACAAATCCACATGCATGGGCAAGGAAAGAAAATGAACCCCTTAGTCCCCAGCATGACCAGGCTGGTGACACGATGCACTGTTACAGTGAAACTGCCAACAGGAGCACAGGTACATGCAGACATGGGTCAGTGAACGTTCTGTTAAATGAGATTTTGCTGTGAGTGGAACTGAGAAGTGTGAAAGATTCTTTCTTAACAACAGATACTTGATATTACTTGAAAATTAGCTATAGGCAATATTGAGTGAGAACTAATATTTAGTGGGTCTACCAAATGTCGTGAGGAACATGGATCTTGCAGTGACCTGCACAGCATAGGAAGTTACTCAAGATGAGAAAAACAGCACTCCTTTCCCTCAAAAAGGAAAAAAAAAAAAAAGGAAAAGTAACGGAAGAACAAGAACCACAGCAATACATAGCAATGTTTGAAAAAGAGCTATAATTTTAACGCTATCTCCTCAGCTGGCATATATAAACACAACTCCCTTGGTATGTATGGAGCTGGTTATGCCAGCTGGGTAGCTGCTGTTCATGGATAGTCTGATATTTGCTCCTTCTTTCATTGTAGGATGCATCTGCAAAAGTATCCATCTCTCTCAGCAGATAACCTGGCAGTGGCTGAGTGATAAGAGGTTGCTGAAATGACAGCTACACTGCTTCCATTTATGTTAGTGAGCTGTCTTCACAAGAAAAAAATAATTGATCCATACAAATGAGATATGTTTTTTGTCATGCCTGTAGGCAAAGTCTGACAGCTCAGTGTCATTACAGAGGGATTTAAAAGGTGCTGTTTGGACAATCAAGGAGGAATACAGCTCCCCTTGGACCTATTCATGAACAGCTTATTGGTACAGAATCTGAGAAATGCTTTACATACACTGGACTTCTGTATAGGCTCTCCTAAGGAATCACAGTATTGATCATGAATAACCCCCAAACACACAAGCAAAATGGCTTCATTTTTGTGTCCGTAGTCTTTTCTATATTACTGAACATGTTAGACTAGTACACCTACTAAACAGTAATGGATTTAGCCTGAGACACCATGATATAGGGAAAGAAGGAGGAGACAGGAAAAACAAAGGTTGTCTCTTACTCAGGACCTAACTTTCACCTGATTTTCCAGGCTTTAATGCATTTCTGATATCAATTTCAGTCAGTGCAGATATAAGCTAACATTTTCAACATCTAATAACATCTGTCTGTATTCAGTCCAAGTTGTGTCATACAGTAAAATTAAAGAAGAATTCTCTGTTAAAAGAGAATGAACCCAAACTTCTGGACTGTGAAGTTAGGTAAAGCAGAAGTAACCCAGTACATTGACATCAGTTGGGTATGCTAATGGACCATGCCTTTTTCATTAAAAGATTATCAAATCCATACCTGAGGAGACAATTTCCTTAGGTGTGAGGACAGTCAGATATGAGATGTTCACCAGTAAATAAAAAACAATTACTGCAGGAACAGCAGTCATCACAGTTAAGGGGATATTTCTACTGGGGTTTTTCATCTCTTCTGAAAAATACAATTTAAAAAGACAAAGCAAGCAGTGTAGCTTCAGCAAGTATATTTCAGTGGTGAATCTGTGCAGAGCTTGACAAGACCGATACCAAAGTTCTGCCCCAATCCCTAATCATGGCCACTAAATTATGCTGCTTGTGAAGTCCTACAGTTGTTCTCAAATAGGTTACTATCAAAGATTACTAAACAATTTATTTTTATTTAGCTATTTTTTAACTATTTTGCAATGAGGGCTGAATGAACAGTTGAATAAAAAATTACAAAGGGACAGATAATTTCTCCTTGATTTAATTAAGCACATATTTGACTTATATTAGAAAATTGATTTGGTAGGAAATTTTCAAGTAGCCTTACTTGTAAATCACTACCTTAAACATAAGACTCTAAAGTCATTATTTATTCTGACATCATGAGTCCCGATCTGAAACTTTCTGAATATATTTGCCTATTCCTAATCAAAACTTTTTTTGCTGCCCTTAAATCAGGAAATACAGAAAAAGAAAAGACTGATGGTATAGACAGAAGAGAAATAATGCAGTGGATTTAAAAGGGGGCATTTCCAGCTGGACTCTGATGATTACTACCTTTTCTAGGGCAAAGTTGGTGGAGGAAAACTGTTTAGTGCTAAGCCTGATAGCTTAGAACTACTCTTATCAAATAAGAAAAAAATCCAAATTATGTCAGTGAACAATTCAGATATTGTCACACATTCCTGAGCTTGTGATAATCCCAACAAAAGAAGGAGCTGGTTTCCAGAAGCCTAATAATTCATCCTCATCTCAATCAAAAAGGATCTTTTTCATATCTTTCACTTCTCCCCTTGCTTCCTCTTCTCTTCCCACTTCCCTTGGCATTCACAGAATAATCTCCTGAGTATTACCAGCCAATAACTCACAAGAGGGAAGAAGTTAAAAGCCAAATATGTAGCTTCCTTAAGCTCCTTTTAGAACATAGAAATCCCTTTCCTCTCTCAAATACCTCCTGCCCAGAACATCAGCCTTGAGCCTGTCCCAGCGCTGGCTGTGGTGCACAGAGCCAGGAATGAAGAAGCACAACAGTGGAATTCAGATACTATCTATCAGAGAATTTACGATTTATTTCAATTTTAAGAAATACACTTGGTAATTTTGAGTCCGAAAGAGACTCACAATTACCAAAATTGCCAATTTAAATTTAACTTTTCATTTGTTTCTTTGCTCATTACAGTCCTGCCATCTAGCTGGCACCTGATGCTTTAGCTGAAGCTCACAGAAATGAAGTTATTGTTGAAGAATAGGAAACTCAGTTCAATTCAGAACTATTGCATAGGTTACATCTATCTAAACATTTATGCTGCCCAGTGTGTGGCATTTTCTCAGGGTTACAAAGCTAAGTGTTTGTCTTTAAGGAATCCGTAAGATTTTAACATTATATTTTCCTGATTTATATCACCCTTTTTTTTTTTCCTATTCCAACTTATTTTTAATGATGGAATATCTGGATTGTAATTATAACAGTCAGTTTTTTAAACATTAACGAAACTTTCACACTGTTCTTACCATTGAACTTTGTGTTATGCATTTAACATATGCATTTAACACAAGCATTTTATTTAATGTTTTACATGGTAGAGGCCAATGGGTACACATAGTTAAAGATATAAGAGCAATATCCATTTGCTTACAACATAATTCCATAAATCTGATGATACTATAAAACACTATTAATTTAACTTGCAACATAACCAACATTATGAACATCATCTCTGTGGCTTTCATGAAAAACTATTCTATTACTGCCATATGACATTAGATACAGAATAGAGTAAGTAAATAGTTATTTAAAAAACATTTGAATGTTTAAAATTAAGGACAAGTTCTACAAAAGTATTTAGACTACTTTCCTTAGATCTCTCTTCCTCTTCTGTGCATAACTATTTTCCCAGGAAAATATATCCCATAAAATTTTGACATTTTCCCAAAATTCAAAATTAATTTGTCCATGTACAAAAAAGCTGCATAACCTCAGAGAAGGTACAATATTTAAATTGAAATTATCTATGTGCACATAGTTTGGCATGGATAACTTAAACCTCTCCTAAAAATACATTGACACGGGCATTGAGAAAGACAAAATGCAAATTTTTCAGGTATGAAAGTCTGTTTATGCATGAGATTTTAAATTAACTATGTTAATTTCTCTTGTACTCCTCTAGAAATGTCAGTTTGATTCTGGAGACAGCACAAAAAGCAGGAAACTCCCCTAGAGGGGAACACCACTCTTCTACCAGCCCCAACAAACACAAGACTTGCATAAAATATGAGAGACCCCATGGTCTTGAAGGAGAAACAAGTTCTACCAAGACAAGCTGAGGAACACAAGAATGACAATTGCAAAACAAAATCTAAAGAAGAGGAATGAGATACCTGCCATATAATTGAGGGACCACCAGCCTCCATATGCGTACAGTCCTTGGAAAAAAGCTTCGGCAACCTGCGAGGCGTTGGGGATCTCTGAGCCAAACATGTCCTCAAATCTGGCCAGACTCTCCTTTTGCCTTGCAACGAGGAGAACGATGCCACCGACAGCAATTACAGACAAGGCCATCATTTTCAGCAGAGTGAAAACTGTCTGTACCCATGCAGCCATTTTGACGCTGCAGCCATTCAAAATCCCCAGGAACCAGAGAACAGCCAAGGCCAAGCATTTTTTCAGCACTTCTGGTGGAGGGCAAATGCCGTAGAAGGGCTGGGTGGCATATTCAGCAAACAGCAAGGCTCGAGCAGCATTTGATGCTGGCTTGGTAAATGTTGATGTCCAAATAAACACAAAGGCAGGGAGGGATCCAAGGCCTCTTTTAATATGGCTGTATTCTCCTCCAGAAAAGGGCAGAGAGGTTCCCAGTTCCGCATAGCAGAGGGAACCCATCAGAGAAACCAGCCCAGATGCAGTCCAGATTATTAGTGCAACGCCAACATTGAGCAAGGAATGCTTTAACACCCCTGTGGGAGACACAAAGATCCCTGCCCCAACAATTGATCCTATAATAAAACTTACCCCCTCGAAATAACCTATATTTCTTTTTAGTTGCATCTTGGCTTTTTCTTTTCTTTGCACATCTTTGGAATCATCACTTTTTCCTTTTCCCATTTTTTCTGGTTTTTCACAGCAGACTTCACTTTGTTCTTAGCAGTCTGTCATGGCCCTTCTTGCTAGTGAAATGTTATGGGAAGCTTGGCTTAATGATTCAGAAAAGAGAGCATACTTTGGGTTTTGGTGTCTTCTGTGTGAAGATGATTAACCAAATGCTTCAAGAAATACTGGCAAATCTTGTACATGTTGGTTTAATATGTACTCCAGAAATTATTAAGGTCTGCAAGTATTTTTAAAGAATACAGCAGAACAAATAATGCACAGCAAAAGCTCATTTCTCAGTTGATTTTCATCAACAGATTTCTGTTTCTTTTCTGTATATCTTCACAGACAATTGTGAGAGGTAGGTAAATATGACTTCTACATCAGACCTAGGGAAAAAGGTAGGATCTGGCACATGAAGAAAGAAATCAGCCCTTGTTATGTTATTGACAGTAACACAGGCATCAGATGAACAGCCTGGCACCATTTTTCCACTGTCCATACATAAAATGGACAGTGAAAACCACTATGTTTTGCCAAAACCTCATCACTAACTGAGTATACCAGCGCTTGTTTATACTTCACTCATTAAACACTGCACTAAAAAGAAAATTACCAGTTTATTCACAGGTTTTTTTCTTGAGCACTGTTACAAGCAGCCCCAGAAAGTGAGGGTAACCCAGGTTCTTGTTAATAAATCCCTTGGGGTGGATTAGACTGAAATGATACTGAATGATCAGTGTTTGTAAATATATATATGTATGGCTTATTTTAGAACAATTTCATTTCAAAGGAAAACTTTTGTTTTAAAAGTTTCAAGCCATTCTGATTGTTATCATCTATAGTAATAAAGTAATATTAAAGCTTAAAAAGAACACCTAAGAAAATGTATAACGGAGAGAAAGAGAAAGAAAGGATAAAAGTGGTCACCACCTGCTGGATCCACAAATGAAACCTGGTAGTTGTAGCTCTGATGTCTGTTGGTTGAAGTGGTGGTTGCAGTCCTGTCGAAAGGATAGTCTTGATCAGTTGGGGGTGGGGAACGTCCACCAGACTCAAAGATTACATACAAAGTTATGTACTCTCAAGCTCAGGTGGGAATGACTAGTATCTCCCCTGGGGCAGGGAGTTTTACAAGTGATGGTGTCACCATACATGCCATGCGGCTCTGACACAGTTACTGCTGCCTATTACATCAGCATCAATCATAGTCCATTATGGTCCATCATCTAAGATGAATAGCCCAGGCTAGATGTGAATGTCTTCAGTGCTCCCCAGAGGGGTCTTCACAGCTGAGTCATCATGTAAGGGAGGACATTGATATAATAAAAAGGATTATCCCACTTGAAGGATTTGGCTCCTACCAGCTTCTTACTTTCTCTGGAAATCCAGTTTGTAGCTTCAGGTATGCACACCCTTCTGCACCTGGGATAGCTGGACAATGGCACCCCCTTATCTTATCTGAAGGTGTTTTCGAAGTAGGTGTTGTTATCATTTGAAAATCTTTCATGGATTCTTTTTTATTATTTTTTTTTCCCTTGCCAACACAGTGGTTTTAGGGGTTAGGAGCCAGAACCAGATAGCTTATTGAAGTCCAGCTCTCTTACTGCCTGCTCCCAAAACAAGCGAACTGTCTAAAGCCTAAACAAAGGGATAGCCAATAGCTTTGCATTCCAACGTGATGGCTGGGGAGAGGATTGAGGGAGGTGTTTTCTTTTCTGGTGGGAGGGCTTAGGAAGTGGTCAGAGAGAGGTTTCCCAGTGCTCATTTTTTGTTGGTGTGTTATACCTTTGTCTGTTTGGGTGCCCAGCTGCTGCTTGCTGGCCTGATGGCAGCAACTGGGAGGAGGGTCCTGACTCACCCTATCCCAACTCTGTGCATGCTGTGATGTTCTCCTGAGAGGGCAACCATCACAGCCTGGATTCACTATGGACTGCAGAGGAGCTTCTAACACACACCCCCTCCAATGATTTTGGACCAAAGTCAGTGACAGGGTCCTTGCACTGCCAGAGCAAAGGTCCCAGCCTGCCCCTGTGGCCACCATTCCCATTGGTGCTCTGGAACTGGCACCTCTTCCCATGCCTTTGCCCTGCTGGAGCCCGACAGCGCCCCCTGGTGGCTATAATGAGTTACTGCAGCTCCCCCCCAGGCGCGACATCGCCCCCTGCTGTCTGTAAATATAACTGCACCGAGGGGGCGGAGATGGGACTTGATTTGTTTGAAAGCTTTGGGTATGGTGTTGCTGTTTGTTCTGTTCTGGTTTTGGTTATATATATATGTATTTGTAGTAAAGAACTGTTATCCTCTTTTTTAAGTTTTCTGATTAAAGTCTCTTAATTTCACAGGTTGTGGTGGCTTGAGGAGAGGGCCCCTTCCTAGTCCAGAAAGATTCATCACTTTCCTTGACAGATATATTGGTTTCTTTTTAAACTGAGACAGGCATATTCAGGGTTGGTTCCTGCCGGATGAGCAGCTGTTTCTTTGCAGTTTGACAAAAGTCTTTTGGTGATCTTAACAATGTTTAAGCCATTAACCATTCCAGTCTCTGACATGCCCTCATCCTTAGAATAGTACCCAAGCAGGTCGTAAGAAGGTATTAGTCTTTGGACTTATAGGGGAAGAGGGGGAGGGGAAGAGGCAGTATCATAATTTTCATTGTCTGCATGGGAACTATGGAACAGAGCTGAAGGATGAAAGTTTCCACCAGTTTAGCGTGTACCTTTTAGTGTGCAGCCACTGATTTTTCTACATATTTAACAATTTATGTTATATTTTGTGTCCAAAATACAGAAAAGGAGCTTGATGTGGCAACCCTGGTTGTATGTAAAGACTGGAGAACGAAGGCTGGAGAGCAGCGCTGTGGAAAGGGTCTGGGGGTCCTGGCCGATGACAAGGTGAATGTGAGTCAGCAGTGCCCTGGCAGCCAGGAGGGCCAACCCTGTCCTGGGGGGCAT
>JAWWMP010000081.1:123838489-123886652 GCA_035047865.1 Dendrocincla tyrannina
CCGCCCGCACCCTCCGCACCGCCCGGCCGGGACCGCCGGGCCTCTCCCGGCACTGCCGGGCTGCGGGAGCGCGGCGGGGGCTAACAGCCCCCGCGCCCCGCCGAAATGGGCGCTCCCGTTCCTTATAAAGAGGGTATAGTGGGTACTGTGCATTAAATATAACTTACTGAGGGTGTTTTTATTTACTGTGTCTGGTTCTCGGTTCCTCAGTACAAGATCAGGAGCTACTGGCGATGGTCCAGTGGAGGGCCACAAAGATGATGAGGGGTCTGGAGCATCTCTTAGAGGAGAGACTGCACGAACTGGGCCTGTTATGTCTAGAGCAGACTTGAGAGTGAATCTCACTAATGTGTATGAATTTCTCAAAGGCATGTGCCTGGAGGATGGTGCCAAACTCTTTTCAGTGGTGCCTGGAGACAGGACAAGGAACAGTGTCCATAAAGTGAAACACAAGAAGCTTCACCTGAACATGAGGAAAAACTTTATGCTGAAGGTGTCAGAGCACAGGAACAGGCTGCCTAGGGAGGTCCTGGAGTCTCCCTATCTAGAAGCATTCAAAACCCACCTGGATCCATTCCTGTGTAACCTAGTTTAGGTGACCCTTGCTGGGGTGTTGGACTCAGTGACCTCCAGAGGCCCCTTCCAACCTTAATGATTCTGTGATTTTTTTTTTTTAATTTATTTTAACTGCCCTGCATTGCTTTCCACTGACTCAGTATACAGGTTGCCTTTTAAACCTGTTTCTGACATGCCCCCCTTGATGTCCTCTTAGCAAGTGGTTTCAACCATGTTGAAAAACTGACCATCACCTTCTTAGTACTTTTTTATTGTATAAGTATGAAAGATACTGAATTGGCAGGATGGGTGGCAAATCATCATCACCCACCTGTGCTGCCAGCCTGCTGCCTCTGAGGCTGGAGGGACATTGGGCTGCAGTGGCTGGGGCATCTTCCCAGTGATGCCCTGGGACCAGCACACCTTGGCAGGTCCTCATGGTGAGAGGTCACTGTGTTGCAGGAGGGATCCTTGGCACTGTGTCCTGCTAGCCAGTTCCCTGTAGTGTGCGGTTGCACTGGCCCTCTGGGCTGTCAGGGTGTGCAGTGCATTTGAGGCAAAGGTGTGTAAACCTGGCTAGTGAAGGTCATCAGCAAACTGCTGAGTTCAGCAAAGTGCAGTTAAGTGCTGGCTTTGGTTGCTTGAAGTTCCTTCTGGAAAACTGACCAATTGGTTTATTATTTTTAATGGGCCCTGGGAGGTAAAAGGTGTTCTTGGAGCTTTTTTTGTGCATCTCTGTTCAGAGGGGAAGCACTTCAGTGATGTTACTGTGGCTAGTGAGACTTCAGAGTGAAAAGGGAAGGACACTTAGGTTTTATATTCCTCCTTTAGTTATGCTTGGTCTGGACAAGTTGATTAGCTTCTTAGTATTTAGCTGCATCTTTCTTAAGCAAAAAAGAACTAAGCTGTCCACATCTCGGGATTGTTTTGCAGCTTACTGTATTGTCTGTCATGTGCTGAGAGATGTTCCAGGTCAGTCTGAGAAGCAAAATATACTCAGTTTGTAAGACATCAGGCCAAAAAGCTTGACTTAAAGTGCCGAAGAGGATTAATTTAAATAATAAAGTTGGGCTGTGTACTGGGATGGAACAATGTTTCTTGTTCTCTTTAGTGAGAGAGAGAGAGAATAGAAGGATTGATGGCCAGGGAAAAATAAGTGGGCACTACAGTCACAGACCTTTCTGGTCAAGACCTACTAGAGACTGGTTTCTGAATTACAGGTTACACTTTGCAGGAAGTAAATACTATCTGCAGTGCATAAACTGGTGGTACTTTCAAAAACAGTGAGTAACCGGTTTTCTAATCAATAAGCCACATAGCTAAGGAAAAATGAAAACCGGCATGCATGTGTATGTTATGTCAGTGTGCTCAGGGAACTGAAGAACAGGGCAGACTTGAAACAGTCTTCCAAGAAATGATTCATGCAGTGAGCACCTTCAGGTGCCTCCCTACTGAGAGATACTGGCCATCTGATGTTGTGGTGCTGATTAGTATTTCTGTAGCAAAACCAGCACTAGGAAGAAAATACAGTTTGGAAACAAGTGTACTTCCAGCTTTGTGATCTACCAGTTGAGAAGGCTAATCTGTTTCTGGGACATTTTCTGGTGATCCTTGAATGCATCTATAATTACAGTTTAGTGGTCTCTAAGAGGACAGTTTGGAAATGTTTTAGTGCTGGACGCTTCTCTGGTAACATCTGACAAATTGTGGAAGTGAGAATTTTCTTTTCTTGAAGTTTGAATTTTACAGTGTTTACTTTAAAATCAAACAGCTGTTCTAAAATAATGGCATAATTGTCACTGAATAACCCTGTATAAAAAAAATCTAGTTACAGGATTAAGCTTAAAGCATTAAGGGATGAGGTAGAAGAGAAAGAAAACAAAGTTCCTATTGCAGCAACCCATGAATTGCAGGGAAGAGAAAAAAAGCAAGATGAGTGAATAAGGGATAAACCACCTGATGTGAAGCCCAAAATACTGTCTATTCTTTCTCTTCATAGCATACAATTGCTTCTGCCTTGATTTCTTAAATGGGCTTTGTTTCTATCAGAATGCCATCCCTGCAATATGATGGGTAAACGGTGTTTCTGATCATCAGTGCAAAACATCAGGTACTCTTAAGATCTACTACTTAGAAGTGCATTAGTTAGGTGCAAATAACGACTGCCTTATACTTACCCTACTCTACAGAGGACGAAGTTGTCTATCTGTTAGATTTTACATTCCTTTAACCTTTATGCATGCAATGATATTCAGTACTTCTACATACAGGTTAACAAGAACACCGTTCTGTTTAAAACTCACCAAACTGTTGACAGCTCTTTTGGGAAGAAAATGTTGTCGCCTGGTAGTGGCATAGTTCAGAAGATGCAGGACCTCTTTCCTTTGACACATGCGTTGTTAAGTTTCTCAGTAATCACTGCCACGGTGCTCTGTCGGATTCCTCTGTTCTTCGTGTGTTAAACACAGCGAGTTTGCAGCTGATGATTCACGCTGCCTTTTGTCAGCTCCCAGGGAGCAAAGAAGTTGTGTGAGGGCACAAACTCTCAATTGCCCTTTTTCTGACTGTTCTATTTTAGGGCAGGGTTTTGTGTGTCTGTATGTGTGCCTGCAGCTGAAACTGTGCTGAGTAATGTGTTTTCTGTATTCCAGGAGTTGCACGATCTGAATGCACACAGAAGCAAAGCCCTGCGCTTATATGGTTTTCTTCCAGCTCTGAACCCATCTGTGAGACACTCATATAGTGCTTGTCTGGAATACACACTCAATGTATGAGAAGATACTAGGATAATAGAGTTCAGCAGCTTTACAGTAAAAAGATTTTATGAAGGAGCTCCAAATACAAATGATTCAGAGAAAGGAATGTGGAAGCCACATCCAACCATGTTAGCAGGGCCATTGTAGATGTCCCTTTCTTGTCATAGGCTGAGAAATTGAGCTTTAACTGATTTTGACAACAGATTTGTCTCTTAATTATTGAAGTCATTAGTGTGTGGTTTGGGTGGAAGATTGAACTTAATTTCTGACCCATGTACCTACCAGAAATTGTCATGTTTAAAACTGCTAGAATGTCGAGGAGGAACTTTTCCCTTGTTTTCTAGAATATGTGTGAAACTCCTCGTAAAATTTTTGAAAGATCATTAGATTACAGGGCCAGCACCAGAAAGCTAGTGAATGGCTGGATTAAACTTCCCAGTTTGGGAACTGGCCCCTGCTTCTTCATTGGAATTCTTGTTAGTACATGAACTTTGTAGCAGTGATTGAGTTATATACAGGGCTAGTCCAGCCAAATACATATGTAACTGTTCATTCATTTTCCTGTGAAATGAACCCCAAACCTGGGGTTCTGGAGCTTGGTTTACAGCAGTGGTAAATCTCTGCTGCTAGTGTTAATGGGAGCTGTGCTTTGGGCATACAAAATGCAATAGTATTTAGAGTTGAACAGTTACTCCAACTTTGAAACATCTGAAATTGGGTACTCAAAATTAGTGACTTTTTTTTGAAGTCTTAAATTTTGGTATTATAGCTACAAATTTATGTGCATTGGTATATTTTACTACCAGCGCATCTTGAAAATACATTAGGATTAGTAAAGCATTTATATTTTGTAGACAGGCCTTTGGGAAAATTTCAAATGTAATGAAATCTGTCTCCAAAGCAGTTTCCTCATTGTTCAAACTATGAGTGGTAGACTAAGTCCTCAGTTGATATGTAGAGCAATAGGAAAAGAGTAGAAAGTTTAGTAGCAGCTGTTTAAGTGTGTGTTGTTCATTTGTTGCGCTGAATAATGTAAACAGCTTATAAAAATTGTGTCTCTGAAGACTGTGATATGTATGAAGTGCTGATTAAACACTGTGCAGGTGGAATAAGTTTCGTCACTTTCTAGATTTTTAAGGTTCTCTTGCAGTCCTTGGAAGCAGCATGTATGTATGCAGCAAAAATAGCAGGTTAAGATAGCAGGCAGATACCTGCTGATACAAGTGATTGAAGAGCCTGTTTCCCTGTGCGGAACTAAACTGTGCATTTTTATGCATTTGCATGTATTTTGTCTTGCTAGATAAGAAAAGATTTTAACAGACTGCTGCAGAAGACCATATGAAAGACAAATGTTGCTAATGGTATCAGCAGAAACACTGTTGAGTGGGTACCTCACTGTCAAGGAGAAGGAGCAGTGTTTATACTTCATGGCTATAAGAGTACTTTTTCAAATTTCTATTCTCTCATTTTGTCCTTTAAATTTTACTTCAGTAGAAAAATTAAAAACCAAATTGTACTACTAAGCAAATGGATTTGGTTTTCCTTCCTATTTGTGGTTGTCTCACAAACATGCATACTTGTGAAAAACATTCATTTAATAGACACTGGAAAAACTGAAATAAAACATTGTGTTCCTGTAGTGGAAATTAGTTTACCTTATGCATTAGTTCAAATTTGCAATGCAGAAGTCTTTGCCACCTATCCTTCCCTTTATTATTCTTCTCTTTTAATTTAACACATATAATCCCTTGCAATCATTGTATTTAAGTGTCCCAAGTAGCTATAATCAGACTCCTGTTTGCTTTCTCTCCTTTTAGCTAATATTCTTTGAACTTGAGCTGCTTTTCAGCATCAAAGAGCTGAGGGTGTGAAAGGCACTACTAGCTCAAGTTTCCTTACTTTATCTTAATTCTTCGCATCTGGTACATGAAAGTCACTATGGAGAGCTAAGGCGTGAAGCACAGTGTCCTCTGCTTCTCTCTGAGTGGCGAGCTGTGACAGCTCTCAGACGCACTGCACAGGTAGCTGTGTGTGAGCAGGACATCCCTGTGAGCTCTGCCAGGGTCCTCGTGCCTGTGAAAGTGCTCGAGGTGCTCAGTGTGACAAATTCAGTGAGCCTTTGTAGGCTGTGAGGTGGGTTCATGTGAGGACAATGCTGGCTTGAAGTACTGCAGCTCTCCTTCAGCCACTTTGTGAAATTACAGCCCTGCCATTTTGTATCCCGGCACCGTTGAAGGCAAACAAAAGCCTCAGTACTTGGTCGGTGGAAAGGATGGTAAACTTAGCACGTCCTTGGCTTCAGAGGCTTGCCCCACTGCAGGATGTTGCTTTCTGCCTTCTTTTTTCTTACCTTCCAGAAAGGGCATTCCAGGCTCCTCCATGCCGTTGAACGGCACATGCTCCAGATACTGAACGCGGTCTTGGCAACCCGTGTAAATGAATATCCTCTCCTGTTGGGTGGCTTGCTGGCCTTCAGCAAGGTGACTCCTCTGTGTGCTTTGTAGCACTATCTGCAGGTGCTGAACTTCAGAATTTGTGATGGAGTATCTGGCTCTTGAAGAGCTGAACCTTCTCCCTTCCAGATAACATTAGGTGGCGTTTTTCCAAGGGTGTGGCTTAACTGTCTTTTTCCGCATCATGCAAGTTGCTGATACCTGTTCTCTTGACAGGCTGCTGATACGCTTGCTGTGAGGCAGAAGAGAAGGATCTATGATATCACTAACGTTTTGGAGGGAATTGATCTCATTGAGAAGAAGTCAAAAAACAGCATTCAGTGGAAGTAAGCCATATCAATTCTGCAAAATTTTCACATGCTCAAGAGCAACAAAAATTGTCACTTTCCACTTCTGACTAGATAAGACACCATAAATGCTCATTTCCTTCCTATTGAATATTAGTAGATTTTTAGAATGTTGAAAATAGTCTTCAGAAATTATTGCATGTTTGCTTT
This sequence comes from Dendrocincla tyrannina, assembly GCA_035047865.1. Lineage (NCBI taxonomy): Eukaryota > Metazoa > Chordata > Aves > Passeriformes > Dendrocolaptidae > Dendrocincla > Dendrocincla tyrannina. Next base: position 123,844,751 of record JAWWMP010000081.1, read on the forward strand.
AGATTTTAACTTTTGGTTTCATGAACGCTTGTACCTTTTTAAGAGGAGTAGGTGCTGGCTGCAATACAAAAGAAGTTATAGACAGGCTGAGGTATCTGGAAGCTGAAATTGAAGATCTGGAGCTAAAAGAGAAAGAATTGGATCAGCAGAAACTGTGGCTTCAGCAAAGTATCAAGAATGTCATGGATGATTCTACAAACCACCAATATCCTTTTAAATTAATTGTGTGCATCCTAGAATTAAAGCAACGGTTAAAAAGAGTAGGTAATGCATATAGCTTAATGTACTCCATTTTATCCGGAAGAAGGTAAGGGAAATATGTTTTCAGGTTTTTCTTCAACTAAAAATATAAATCTTATTTACATGACTTTTTAGCTTCTGTGACTGTGATTGTTAACATGTAAATAATTTAGCATATACATACATATGGCAGTAATTTTTAAGTCTTCTACAGAGTAATCCTGTTGTCTTACTTTAAATGAATTATATTCCCCCCCATTCATTTAAAGGTTGGACTCAATGATCCTTGAGGGTCCCTTCCAACTCAATGTTCTGTGATGGTCTGTATTGCTTTCCAGCACTTGAACTTATACTTTGTTACCACTGCTTTACATGCATCTTTTTTGTGTTGCTTTGTTCTCTTGAAAAGATTTAAGCTATTACCCAAAGATAAATTGAGTTGACAATGTCCTGAAACTTGTTGGGTTTCAAACGGGAAAAAAAAATCCTGTATATAAATAACCCATGAGCAGAGTTCCAGCTGCATTGCTTGTGTGTGTTTAGCTGTCTTGCAAGATATTGAGCAAATCAAGACACCTGAGACTGGAGCAGGAAAATGCCCTTATCTGTAACACCAGTGATAAGTACTAAAACATTACTGTAGTTGCTATACCCAAACTGTTTCTGTAAAATGGGTTTTGTAGCAAAGGAGACTGAGGTTAGGTGTTAGGAGAAATTTTCCTTTGGGGGAGCTAGCACTGGAATTGACCTCCCAGGGAGGTGGTGAATTACTCATCACTGGAGGTTTTCCAGAAGAGAGGAGGCAAACATCTGTCTGGAATGTCTGAACAGTGGATCCTGCCTTGAGGCAGAGGAATGAAATGGCAGATGAACTCTGAAGTTCCCTCTAGCAGTACTTTCATGTGATTATGGGAAGTCCTGATACATACTTGAATTCTGTAGTGTCAGTGAGATAAATGGTATTCTTCAAAACAAGATTTTACATGTTCTCCCTTTTAGGATCTCTTCTCATCTATCCAAGCCACACAAAGTTGTTTTTTCATTTTGTATTTTCTTTGCAAATACAGGGTTTTTTCTTTAAAAGACAGAACTCTTCTGTTTTTAACTGTTTGTTCTGAAAGCCAAAAATGATGCCTTGATTACACCTCTGTTTAGGCTCAATTTGGAGAAACTTTTTTTAAAGCACAACACCTATCAGTTTTATGTTTCTTTAAGAAAAATGTTCCTTGACATAAATTACATTTTCATATGTCACCCATGAAGATATCTGCAACTGCTTCAATGGTAAGTTGCTGTTGCTAGGCTGTATTTCCAAAGTCAGGGACTTTCTGATCTTCCTCTTGAAAAATGACTTGCTAACCAACCTGCTTTATCCTTGCAGATATTTTGAAGTGCTCAGTAGTAATCAGTTCTAGGTAGATGTCTCATAATGTTCATGACTACCGAGTTTTGGCATTTCTAGTTGTAGTAACAGATTGTACAGAATGGAAACTCATCTGGAGTCCTGGTTTTGAATGCCTTCTTTGGTTTTCCTACTTTGCAGCAGCTTGCCTCAGGCTATTAATGGAACCAGAGACATGACATGTTGGTCCAACCCATCAAAAGAACCAGGCAGATCCAAATTTCATACAGTTTTCCTGGTGGCAGCTGTGGCTAGAGTTCCTGATGATGCTGTGTAAATGGAGCCAGCCAGAGTTCAGTGTTGGCACTCCTAAATCAAAAGGATTCCTGTACAGGTTTGAAGATTGCCAAGAATTGCTGACATAGGTTACTTCCCTTGACATCCTTTCCTGCTCCCGGGGCACCCAAGGGAAGATGGTTGTTCAGCCTTCAGTTAGGCTCAGAACCCTCTCTTCTTTGCCACAAGGAAGATTGTTTTTTAATATAAAGGCAAGATTAGGAATCTGTTACTAAAAAGAATTAGTCGTTACAAAATATGGAGGCACCTGGCATGGTGCTCAGATAGTACTTTACCTAAGTGTCTCGTAGAAGGCAGAGCAAGAAAAGTGTTATTTTGAATCAGTTATGGACAAAGGGGAAATGATGTGCAGTTAGGCAAGTGACCTGCAGTGTTGTGCCATTGCTGTGGAAGTAATTGTGATCCCCTGAGTTTGACTAACACATTTTAATATGCATAGTAAGCCACAGATGAGTTTGATAGCCAGCTGTTAATGTCCCAGTTGTATGTGCTGCAGAAGCCATATACTTAGATATTGGAAGTGCTGGCTCTGAAGGTGATCACTGATACCTTTCCTTCCTTCTGTTAAATCTTTGTAGTACCACCATTGGTCAAAGTCACAAAGAGAGCTAGACCAGAGAGCTGGTTTAGCTGAAGTAAGTCGTATGAGGAGCAGCGTAGGGAGATGGGTTTAGCCTGGAGAAAAGGAGTCTCAGGGGAGACTTTATTGCTCTCTAGGACTACCTCAGAGGTGGGGACTGACCTCTTCTCCCAGGCTATGAGAGAGACAGCTTCAAACTGTATCAGGGGAGGTTCAGGTTGGAAATCAGGCAGAATTTTTTCATGGGAGGATTGTTAAGCATTGGGATGGACTGTCCAGGGATGTGGTGGAGTCAGCATCCCTGGAAGCATTCAAGAAATGATTGGGCATGGCACTAAGTGCTACTGTCTAGTTGACAAGACAGTGATCAGTCAGAGATTGGACTCGATCTTTGAGTTCTTTTCCAAACTAAATGATTCTTTGAAAAAATGACCTACTTTAATATTTTCACCTTATGTTACATACACAATTAGAATACAAACAGGGAAAGGAAATGGTAAATCTTGTACTTCTGTGAGAAAAGGTTCTTGTAACTATGATCTAAACATTGGGATTCTGTGATTTATATTATGCAATACACTTGGATCTTACAGGGACTGTGCAAGTCTTACCACAAGTTTATATATGCTAAATTATGCAGTATTTTAAGTGGTCTTAGAGAATTACCGTAGCGCTCATTTGAGTGGATACCATGCAAGATTTAAGAAAACTATGGACACTTAACACTTCCTTAAAACTGCTTTTAAACCAGGAGATACACTTCTAGCAATTCAAGCACCTTGTGGTACGCAGTTAGAAGTACCTAGACCGGAAGTGGTATGTACTGGTTTCTTGTTTACCTAAGTGTTTTAGAGGGATAGTGGAAAAGAAGAGCTATGTTAGAGTGGAGGATTTATGTCTATCCATGTGCAGGAGGAGGTGGGGGAAGGGATTAGGATTGTTTCAGTTGAGAAGGGAGAGGCTGGGTGGGAAAAAGTGGGGTTTGTACATCTAGACATTAACTCTGCTTTCTATTACAACCAAGATACACTAGTGGGTTTTTTTACCATTTCTTCTCTCTTGCTTTTAAATGTTGCAGTTTTCCAGATTATGTATAATGGTCATGAATTCCCTTGAGAACTCATGTCTTTCATCTGTCAAGTTTCTCCATTATATTGTTAAAATGGATTTCTTATGAAAAAGCCTTTTAGATTTAGTTGTAGGTTTAGTTTAGAATTAGTCTCATGGTAGTAGAGTGGATAGAAAAACTGCATTCTTGCTTTAACCAAAAGGTTTAAATGGAAAACATTAAAGTAGGAGGCCAAATCATTTACCTATTTACCTCTGTCCATCTTTATTTTTTGCTCTTGCAATGCTTGGTTGTAGTGTTTATATAGTTGGGAGAACATTTTATGAAGCATGATAGCCACTGTGCTTGTAGAAGGCTGAAATTCACCTGAGAAGTTTCATGAGCTATATTTAGTGAGGCTAAGCACAGTCTAATATTGTAAAAGTATCCTAGAGTCAGGAAGCTGATCAGTGGTACTGTCTTTGTCCATCTGCTGAAATCAGTTCAGGCAATGGTAAGGTTCTCTGCAGGACCCAAGTTAGCAGCTGTGATGCTGGGCTTTGTTTTGGGGTTTTTTTTGTTGAGGACTGAAATAGCTGATCTAAGTCTTCATCACCTTGTATAGTTCCAAGTTCTCAAGGAACAAAAACTTTCATAATACATCACCTTTACAGGGACAGAATGGACAGAAGAAATACCAGATCAATCTGAAAAGTAGTTCAGGACCTATTCATGTGCTGCTTATAAATAAAGAATCGAGCTCTTCCAAGCCCACAGTGTTTCCAGTTCCTCCACCTGATGACCTTGTACAGCCCCCATCTCAACCTGCAGCTCCAGCAACTCCACTTAAACCCACTACAGCTCCCCAAAATCCACCAGAACATGACCTGAACCAAGGACAAGATTTACCGCAAACACCGGTTGCGGACACACCATCAGGTGGATCGAGGGTTTTTCCTACCTCCAGTGGGTGGGGGAGGAAGGCAACTGGAGGGAAAGAAGAAACTGTTAGGAAAGGTAGTAGACAAAGGAAAAGTTCAAGAATTTGCACAGCAGAGCAGCTGTCTGTTGACAGACTACTCGAAGGGCTTACTAAAAGCCCTAAGGAGGTTGCAGAGACTCCTCTTCCTCTCCTGTCTGGTGAAACACTTGCTTCCCTCATAGCTTATATGAACAGATTACATCCAAAACCTTTTTAATTATTCTGAGCTGCTTCTCGAGATGCAGTGTGGAGCAAAATTGCAAACCTCTGACAGGATATGATTTGAACGTGTACCTTTTAATGAGACGGATAATGCAGGCACCAGTTCCAGCGCTTGTGCCACAAGGTCACTTACCTTCTTCTATACACAGTGAGTGACTGCCTGAATATCAGGTATTTTTTTACAGTAATACTAGGGTAATGGAAAAGATGTAAGAAAATGCTGTACAACAATTGCATTTCTAAGGGATCCTGATTAACCTTTATTTATTAACCTTTAATTAATTAACAATTAATTAAATTGTGCTTGTGACTCTGGAACGGGGAGACTCTTCTCACCTTATCCCAGGCACCAGCCATGTTCTCAAAAAACCAAGCTGGGTGCAGGTGCTGTGTTCTGGGTCTCCATAGCAGACTCCATAACACACCTTTGTGTCCGTGCAGATAGCAGCGTGCAGCAGGAGAGTGCAGCCCCCACAGCCCCTTACTCCAGCCTTCCGGAGCCAGTGCTGTACCCAGGCCTTTCAGGAGACGGTGCGCAAGCCTCAGCCAGCTCTAGTGACTACCAGAGCTTGCTGCCTCTGGATGTCAACTGTATTCTCAAGCCAAACTCATTTGACATCGCGAAGATGGAGGAGCCCACAGGTAGGAAGCAGTAGTTCCTGTTTAAATGTTTATACTGGCCTCCCTAGCCATTCTTTGTGACCAAGTTACTGATGAGATACACAGAGGAAGTGACAGGCCTCTGTTCATCTCCAAGTGAAGCCACTGAGGTAGCTCTGGGTAGCAAGCTCCTTTTGAGCAAGTAAGTTTCTCTGCCACCAAATAAGCTTCATTTTGTATATGGTTTTAGGGTTATAAGAGATCAGTGGGAGAAATGTATTGGGGAGAAAAACTGAGGGATACAAAGAGAAATATATTTTACATGTCCATGGCATGCTATCTCTGCAGCTTCTGTGCTGCATGAGCCATACTGTACTTTACAATTCAGTACTTTAATGCAGAGGATATGTGTTGACTGCTATAAACATTAAAAAAAACCCACATGTGCTCCTGTCTTTCACAGAAAATATCAATGGGGATATTATTGATGAACTCATGTCTTCTGACGGTAAGTATGTAGCATCTTTTCTAATAATCACATGTAGCATTATGGTTTTTGTGTGAACAGTACTTAGGAGGCTTCTCTTAAATCTGATTACAAGTCAGTATGAAACTTCTTTCCCCTGTGTTGCCTCCTCTGTCATTCTTGTCTTTGCTCCCCTTTCTATTCCCTGCAACAGTTTAACAGTGAAAATATGAAAACTTCAACAAGCACGTACATGCATGAATAACCCACCAGCCCTTAATTCAGGGACAAAGAAAAAACAGACTGATGACTAGTGTGCTACCTTAAAAGAAAAAAAAAAAAGAGAGAATCTGGTTTAATTCTGTTCTGCCTAAGGCTTCCTGCAGGTGCTTTAAATAAGTATTTCACAACATAGTTTCATGCCTGTGTGCAGACTGATATATGGCCAGCTGTGGTACACTAATATACCAAACATTACCCATTTCTGCTCTTGCACCTCAGTGGCCGTAAGAGTGCAGCACTGAACCACAGCTGCTAAGTCCATGTGCTCCCTGCTTCTGCTTGGTCTCTCTGAAGTGCCAGGCAAAGAGGTGAACTCAGCTGGCGTTGTTCCTTTTGCCCTGTGCTCTGTAAGCAGCCTGTGCTAATATCTGCCCTTCGAGCAGACAGCCTCGGGGCTCATCCAGAAATAGACATGCAATTATAAGATACAAGGGACAAGACTAGATTCTGTGAATGTGCCAATACATGGTTAAAATGAAAACAGTCTCCACTTCTAGAGCAGGTACAGCATGCCCAGCTCATCTACCCTATGTTAAGAGTTTCTACAGGGCAGCATGAGGGCTGAGGCTTCTCTTGCATTACACCCACAAGGACAGCTTCAAGTCCATGCTTGAAATGCAGTGTGCAGACAAACTGCTAGCTTCCATTTCCACTCTGTAAAACAGGGATAATACTAACTTCCTTACTTCCTTGAAGGCGATATTATAACTTACTTGTGCAATATTACAGTGAGATGAAGGAATTTAAATTATGGCTTTCAAAAGTTTTCAAAAGCTGTTCAGGAGTTCCTCTGCTGCAGGAGAAATTCAACCCATATTCCGCAGCTGTCATTCCATTCCAGCAAACTCACGTAAAATATCAAGCAAAAAATGGTAGATAGGCCACTTACTGCGTTAGTTTGAACACAGTACAGATATTCACGGTATGTATCCTAGTATGCTTGTCAAGATTATCAAGACTATTTTAATTATTAAGACTAACCTTGGTACTGGTGATGACAAACATACTGAATGATGAGATAGGGCTGTTATTCCAAAAGTGTTTTAATTTAAACTAAACTCTTCCTGCTTTACAGTTTTTCCTCTCTTACGACTCTCTCCTACTCCCGGAGATGACTACAACTTTAACCTGGATGATAATGAAGGAGTCTGTGATCTCTTTGATGTGCAGATACTAAATTATTAGATATTGTGTCAACCAGACTACTTATCTACCTCTAACTATAACATTCTAGACTTCTTCATAACCTAAGTATTTGAATAATGAATGTATAACTTCTTAGTTCACTGACTCTGGGAGTATATTTCCTTTCGCTTCCTCTAACTACTTCACAAAACAAATTCAAGAACAAGAAAAAAGGGCTCATCAAAAATTCTGGCACTTTTTCACCCGAGTGTTCTTTGTGTAATCCAATTATTTGGAGCTTCCTTTTGTAAGAATAAAGTGAAAATACTTTGTAGCCTTTTGATCATTTTGTAAAAAATGATTAGGTTTCTTGCTCACAGTTAACAGCGTTTTCTTTGAAGCTTTACTGCCAAGAAGCTTTTTATGTTCTTTTTTAACCTTTCAAACAATTTTGAAGCTTTCACTGCCAAGTTGAAAAGTGAAGGGTATCAACTTGTGTTATGATAAATTGTTTCAGTGAACCAATTTTGTGAAGTGCCTTCTGTTTTAGCACTTTATGTTTCTCACACTGACTTCTGACATTCCACTTTCCTAGATGATAGGAAAGGTCTGTTTGTAGTTTGTATTAAAGTGTGCCAATACTTGTATATTAACAAGATTTTTTTTTAATAAAATTCTGCAAACAAAGCCATCAGTATTTGTGATCTTTCATTTCTTGCAATCCCTTCATTGTCCATTTTGCATTACAACTGAGATAATAGGTTTGTAGCATCATCCACGTTTGCTGGTTCCTCTTCCAGATTTGTGGAAACCTGAAAAAAATCCGAGTTTCAGTTTAAAGTAGAAAGCAATTTCTTTTTACTTTCCTTTAAAATAACACAAACTAATAAATACCCATTTTCTAGAAGATTAGTTTGTCTTTTATGTATTTAATTTAGGCTAATTTTGCAGTCATAGTTCAGTAATTTGGGGGGCCACAGGATTCACTAAGCTTGACAGATGACAATGCTCTTTGCTGCAGGAGAAAGACATACATGCATGGCCCAATTGAGACACTCAGCTTTTAGTTCAGAGCTGCTCCTGATAACATTTTTGCAACTTTGGAGAAAATACTATTACAGCCTGAGTGATCAAATTGAGCACTGTCATGTACAGCCCTACTAGCACAGGAGCAGTGGTGAAGTCTGAATTTCTGAACAAATAAGTAACAAGCCAGCGGGGACAGGGCCACTGGCACCAACTGCCTTGAAATCTTTGCTCAGCCTCATCGTGTGCTGGCAGCACTGTCACGTTTCATTTTCTCCTCAACCTCTCCTTAATTTTCATTTGACACTTGTTTTCTCACTCCCAGCCACACAGAAACCTAACCGCCTCAGGCACAGTAAGTAGCATTGAACTCATGTCCATTCCTCCTTCCCCCAACAGCCAGGATGGATTCATCTGTACCTCAGCCTGGCCCACTGCTTTCTCCCCAGAACTGTGCCCAGAGCATCAGGAGTCAGCATAAAGAGTTTATGTGGAGAAACTTGTCAGGAATCTGTGAATCAATTCTTGTGCAAGACTGCATAAAAACTACAAAAAACTAGATGATGGCAACTGAAATATTGTCTTGAACCCTAAGCACTGCAGGCAAAACCTCTAGTACAGAAATTGCTGGTTTAGGTGTTGGTACGTCTGACGAGGGAATATGAAGGCTTAGGAATCAGGAACAAAGAGAAGACAGAGCTGTCTGTTTCAAAGCACTGTCAGGTGCTTCAGGTAGGGAACAGCCAGGTTCATCCTTTCTGTGTCTATTCATGGGGAGACATAAGCTTCAAGTCAAGGAGTTGGAACTGGGACTAACTTTAAAAAATCAATCAAAAACCAGCCAGAAGGTAATTTAAATACATGTTTTGGAAGCATGCTTTAGCTTGGCTGCCCACCCTCTTCTCTACTTTAAAAGTTATATAGCATTTGAACGTGCTAACCAGGTTTCAGCGTTACCACACAAATGAAATTAATAAAACTGGGTTTATAGCTTTAAAGGAATCCCATGAATCACCTGCAGTCTTAGAGCCACAATTTAATGCTTTAAACATGCACATTCCTTTCATTCTTCTTCTCACATTTTTACAAAGGGAGATTACCTGATGACTCTTCTGAGGTTCTGCTGTAGTGCCTTTCGATAGCTGCTGTACTTCTTTCTGAACTTCAGCAAATGCTTTATTTATTGCACTAACTTTTTCAGCATTTTTAATATTTATCTGTGAGGGAAGAAAACACACATATTGGTATTCTTAACAGAAATTCCACTCATGTGAAATTGCACCATTTTTGCTCAAGTATTACGTGGCCAGTATTATATACCTATCTTCCAATATTGCTTTTCAGTACATTTATCCATTGAGTCCTGTACTAATAAATATAAAATGAAGAAAGCAGTTAAAACTTGTTCTATTGGAATGAGAGCCCACAGCTATCCAGAAACAGAACACATTGAAAACAAAAGCCAGGCTGTAGACAGGCCCTGCTACACCGCTCTCAGCTACTTTCAGCTGCAGTGGAGTTCCAAAAAGGGTTCCTTCCATCATCTCTCTGGAGGGGTGACCGTGGCTGGATGCCAGATGACCACCAAAGCCACTCCATCACTGCCCTCCTCAGCTGGACAGCAGAGAGAAAATATGAAAAAAGGCTTGTGGGTCGAGATAAGGGCACGAAGAGATCACACACTGATTGCCACTATGGGCAGAATAAACCTGACTTAAGGAAAATGAATTTCATTTATTGCTAATCAAACCAGCGTAGGGTACTGAGAAGTAAAATCAGATCTTAAAAACACTTTCCCCCTGTTCCCCTCCCTTCTTTCAAGGCTCAACTTCTACCTCTGCTGCCCTACTGGCAGAGGGGTATGGGGACTGCAGTCAATTCATCACAGTTGTCTCTGTCGCTTCTTCCTCCCCAGTGGGAGGACTCCTCACACTCTGCCCCTGCTCCAGCATGAGGTCCCTCTCATGGGAGACAGTCCTCCATGTACTTCTCCAGTGTGAATCCTTCCCACAGACTGCAGATCTTCATGAACTGCGCTAGCATGGGTCCATTCCACAGGGTGCATACTTTAGGAAAAGGCTGCTCCAGCATGGGTCCCTTGCGGGGTCCCAAGTCCTCCCAGGAGGCAGCTCCAGCACAGGCTTCCCACAGGTCACAGCCTTCTTCAGGCACCAACCTGCTCCAGTGTGGAGGCTGCAAATGGGTCTCTGCTCCACCATGGACCTCCATAGACTGCAGGGGCATAGCTGCCTCACCATGGTCTTCACCACAGGCTGCTGGGAAATCTCTGCTCTGACACCTGGAGCACCTCCTCCTGCTCCTTCTTCACTGATCTGCAGAGTTGTTTCTCTTACAAGTTCTCTGTTCTGACTGCTGCTGGTGTTGCACAGGTGTTCCCCCATTTCACAACTACTTTATCCCAGAGGCGCTGCCAGTCACTGATGGGCTCGGCCTTGGCCAACAGCGGGTCCATCCCGGAGCTGGCATTTGCTGTCAGACATGGGGAAGCTTCTAGCAGCTTCTCACACGAGTCATGCCTGTAGCCCCTCAAACCCAACACAATCTGTAAATGATTTTACCATTTTGAATTTCTTCCACTGGTTTGCCTTTCAACATCATACCTTGCATCCTACTTCCCGGGGTGGTCTGGCCAACGACATATACCAGATTTTGCCATGGTATTTAAAGAAACTGGCTGTAGCAGACCAGGATGCGTATCTCTGGGCATCTCAGCCTCACTTTTAGCAAGTCTGCCTTTATAAGCTGATTTTTATAAGATGCTTGCTTTTAAAGGGGAAGAGCTAAAATATGGACATGTCCTGTGCTCTGGGAGCAATTATCCATGGTAGTGGATGCAAGCGGGCATAAACTCTTTCACCACTGCAGTGAAGTAAGATTCAGCTGGTCTCAGCCCTAGTACCTGTTGCTTCTGAAGTCTGGAACAGACTCATAGGCAGGTAATGGCTTATTACATTGCAAACACTCCGGAGAGATGCTCATAGGTCTTCAGGCAACCTCAAAATTCAGGATACCTACAGGCGATCTCTGTAATTCACCTCTCAGCAATTGACACAGGCAAAAGCAAATTGTGAATGGTTACACATACTCACTTTGCTTTCAGAGCTGCCATAATTTCAGACTATGTTTACATTAACAACAATCCCATTTACTCTGAATGACCAAGAAAACCTGTATTAAGAAAGCAGTGGCAAGGGGCTGATAATAACTTGGACAGTGACTGGAGAAATACAGGCCTAGCTCCCAGCTCCGATCAGAGTGGATGGACTGTAGGTAATACGTGCAAAGATTCTTCCCATCAGGGCTTGTCATCATCTTCCAGCTTCACAGGGGTCCAGTCAGTTTCAATACCTAATAGCCTCAGCTACTCAGACAGGACTCCTCCACAGAAAGAGGCTTTATAGGTAGCATGAATGTCTATATCAAAAGTCTGAATAATTATACCGGAATTTTAGCTATTAAAGAAGAAATGTATTTTAACCATTTTTCTTCTGAATGTCTTTCTGTAGTGCTTAATGGTAACTAAATCCCATTAAGCCCAAAGGCTTAATGCATTAAAGAATACAGCTTCAAACACAGAGAATAAAATTTTACTCCTAATAAGCTACTGACTTTTCATGAATATTATTTTAAACCTGTTTTTTCCTTTATTATACAGAACACTCTAGACTAAGAGGAGATGTGATGCTAACAACATGAAATTGTTATTTCCAAAGTTTGTTACATTCCTATCTGTCCACCAGATTAATTTGTCAAGTAGCTTTGGCTTGCAGGAGAAAATCTGAAACAGCCTTTTCTGTAGAGCTGTTTAACTCTGCTTGTCCAGCAACCACATCGAACAGAACAATAAGCCACTACTGTTCTGCTTTTATGACTTTTATTACCGGATGCCTTCCTAGAGGGACAGCTGAAATCTCAACAGAACACACACCTCAAGCTGAAAGCAGGGTTTAAGATACCATATAATGACTCACTGCTACCAATAGGAAAACTCTCCCTTAGATCACCCCCATCCCTCTTCCCGTGCATTGCTCTGAGCTCTGCGACCCACTCTCTTCCTCCTCTGGGCCGTACTCCTCTCCAGACACGAAAATAATATTTTTGTCTTTTTACTTTTTCATTGTTTTAGTGTGTTAAATTAGCTCACAGAAACATCTGCAGAGCATCACAGGCCATGTAAGATGCAAGAGGTCAAAGAGAAGTTACAAGCAAAACATAAAGCCGTGTGAGCTCCTAGACCTGTTCGCTGCATCTCGCTGACAGAGTGAGGCAAACAAACAGCAACTGAATCAAAAAAGCTCCATTCTTTCTGGTTCTTCCCCACCAAAACGTTTCTCCTTGCACTCACACAAATATGCTTGTTCAACTCGCCAATCCAGGCTATAGAAATCCAAAATGCATTTTTAATTGCCCTTGCTACTGATTTAGCAACTTGAATCACCTAACAGGTAACGAGTTCCCAAGCCAGTATCAAGTAGAGCTGTAGGAGGAGAGCCCAGAGCCTGGCAAAAGGGGCTGGGCTTGCGACCATGACGGAAAGGACAGGCTATGTTGCTAATACGGTCCAGTGAAGGTGAAGTCAGTGAACTGCTGATGCTCTCTTCAGCACAGCACTCCCCAGGACACGCTGAGATGCCGTCAGACACTTCCCAAGGGGCACCCCTCAAGAGAAACAGCCTTAAAATCTTCCGTGGCGGATGCCTGCATATCAAATAACCTTCTCGCGCTTCTCTTTTCGCAGACGATGACATCCACACAAGCCTGATTTTAGGGTGAAAGCGGTGCACCTTGCCGCTCTATGCCCGGACGCGCACTGTCCCTAAAACAGCCCGATTTAATCATTCCCGAGCGCTTCCCGGCCGCTGCGAGGCCTCCCACAGGCCAGCCCGGCGGGGCCGAGGCCTCGGGCGGGCGCTCCTCGCGGTGTGAGGGACTCACCTGCTTCAGCGCGGAGGTGACGGGCCTCGCCTTGCCCTTGGCCTTGGCCCTGAGGGCGCCGCTGCGGGCGATGCTGAACACGCTGCCGGCCCGCCCGGCCCCACCGCGGCTCTTCCCCATGGCGGCCGCGCGCGCGCGACGTCACACCCGGCGCGGGGCGGCGCCTCCCGCCGGGGGGGGGTGGCTCCGTGCGGGGCCGGCAGGGGGCGTGTGCTGCCCCCGCCGGACCCAGGACAGCGGCCGCGGGGAGCCGGGGGGTTCCTTCTCCGCCTGTTCTCTGCCCCTTCCCGGTCCCGCGGTTTCGCAGCCGGCTTTTCCAGCACGGAAAGACCGAGAGCTCCTTGCCGCCGGACAAGCGTCCGAGTCCCAGTGGCCGTGTTGCCCCAAGCACGTGCCCTCGGGAATCCCCGGGGGCGCTAGGATAAAAGAATAAATTCCCGGTGGGCTGTGGGATACCCTCCTGCCTCACGGGCCCCGCGTGGGAAAATCTTCCTACGGCCGATTCCCAAGGGAGTTGGGTGCGCCTCCCCGGGAGCAAGGCGGGAGGAGATGCAGCGGTGCGCACTTGGCCGTACTGTCGGCCGGGCGGGGGTGGCCCCAGGAATGGACACATTTGCCCATCCTTCCCTGCCGCAGTGCTCCTGCTGTAGCGGGACGGGCAGCCCCTGTCGCTGAGTCGGCGCGGGCCCTGGAGCGATGGCACCGCAGCCCCGACGGGGCCGGGGGTCGCTGGGCGGCGGGGCCGGGGCCGGGACGGGGGCTGGAGCGCCGCAGGCTCCTTATCAGCGCCCGCGGATCGGGGCGTCGCCTCCCGCCGCCTTCAAATCGGGCGCAGCCGCCTCTGCCGTCCCATCCCAGCCCGTCCCAGCCCGTGCCGTGCCCGCAGGAGAGCAGAGCCATGCTGCACTGGGGATACGACGAGCACAACGGTAGGGACAGGCGGGCCGGGGCCGGGGGCGCGTCCCGCGGGACCCCCGAGGGCACCGCCGCTGCTCGCCTCGGCAGGGAGCCCGCGGGACAGCCGGGATGCTGCCGGGGCTTTGCAGCGTGACAGCGAGCAGACTGCTGTCTCGGCATTATTCTGCAAGGCAGGCGGCTGAAAGAGGTGTCCGAGCGTGGGGCATCCCCTCCGGAGCCGGCCCGGAGCTGGGCTCCACGTCGGGTCTGTCGCGTTCACGGTCGGGATTTCGTTTGCTTGTGTGGCTGAACAGCAGCGTGTGCTTATCGAGTACTTCTTAGACAGTCGCACTGATCGGAGATGCTGTATCGGAGGTGCATTTCTGATTCCAGCTGTGTTCTCCTTCTGTTACACGATGGGAAAGCCTAGTTATTAGAATCGGTCATTTAAATGTGTAACTATGCACCTAAGAGGAGATGCCTTTGGATTTTAGTTGTTCCATGGTTTGCTTAGTCTTGTCGGTCTTTGAAGTCCCATCAGCTGCCTTAAAGACTTTGCTCTGTTTTGCATTTTAAGTCATGCAAACGCTGCTCCTGTGTGCAGACGGTCTCACAAGTCATACAAGTAGAAATGAAAGTGCTTTTGTAAATTGGAGGCTCTGATAAAACACATGGAATAACTTATATTGTCTGTACACAGAGAAATAAAACACTGTGACAGTAAAAGGAGCCAGCTATATATTTGCATATACTAATGCCTGTAAGAATATGCTTTGTGTATATTATTACTTAAACTTTGAAATACTGCTTATGCAAGTACTACCTTTCCTTTCTGGCCCTCGTGTTCTATCTTTTCTGGATGATATACTTTTCCTGAAAAACAGGGTGGTGGTGGCTCACAGCGATGATGAAATGATTAGGTGTGTTATCTGCTGTTGTGCAGTCTACTCTACCCCTCCCCTGAAGACGTAAATGGGTCTTGTTTTTCAAATTTGTTTCTCCATGTTTCCATGCTGTGAGCTTCACCTGCGCTGTCCAGATAAGAAGCCCACTTTCCCTCCCTTATCCTATCTCCTTGTTTGCTATTCTCAAATTCTAGTAAGGGGAGGCCACCAGAGTTTCTATAGGGGTGACCCTGGACCTTGCTTGAGGCCCCATTTTTCCTATAAAACTGTTTACTGGCTGAAGTGGAATTTGCCTTTCTTCTTTCTCAGAGCCCCCAGCACCTGTGGGATGGGTAGTTCCTCAGTCCATCCCCTTTCCCCCTGCCTCTCACAGGAGACTGAAGGAGGGAGGCATGAATATCTAACACTTCACTGCGCTTCCCTAGCATCAGTTTCATTTCTTAGCTTTTTCTCTTTTTATGCATTTATGTTATTGATTTTATTTGTTTCTTGTTTGACTGAGTAGCAGATGAAGGAAATTGCAATGCTTCTTGAAAAATGTTGCCCTTCTTGCCCTGAAAATAGTTTCCCTGAAACTAAGATTAACTTTTGCAACTCATGAGGCAGAAACAAAGTGAAATTAATTAAATCTGCTGTCTAGTCGACTGACTTAAGAGTTGAAGACATCTGTGTTCACTCTGAATTCTGCATTTGTTATTTGCAGCAGTTGCAAATAAATCATTGCATGCATAAACTGTCAAATACGACACATACATACATATGTGTCTGCATACATGGACTATCTATGTATAAGGACATGGGCTCACTGTTATAGATAGAATTAAAAGTTTTGGTGATTGCCCACCAAAGCAGCTGTATCACTCCCCTCCTCAGCTGGACAAGAGGAGTGGAAATAGACTGAAAGGATCGAGATAAGTACAGAGAGATATCACTTACCCTCACAGACAGAACAGACTCAACTTAGTGCAATTAGCTTTATTTGTTGCCTATCAAATAAGTAGAGTAATGAGAAAATAAAACGAAATATTTAAAACAACTCCCTTCCACCCTCCCTTTATCCCAGCCTCAACTTCACTCCTGATTTTCTCAATATCCTCCACCCCGCAGGGGACAGGGATTGGGGGCTGTAGTGGGTTCATCTCGTGTTGTCTCTGCCTCTCCTTCCCCCTCAGTGGGAGGACTCCTCACACTCTTCCCCTGCTCCAGCGTGGGGTCCACGGGGAGACACCCCTTCATGAGCTTTTCCAATGTGATTTCTTCCCAGAGGGTACAGTTCTTCACAAACTTCTAGCGTGGGTTGCCCACAGGGAAGCTTCTGGTAGCTTCTCACAGAAGACACCCTTGTAGCCTCCCTGCTACCAGTAGCTTGCCATGCAAACTTATGCAGAACTTCTCAGTTGCTTTGATGCACTTATTTCTGAAATGCAACGAGGCATTATTTTATTTCTATGAAACTTTGACCTTGGCTTTCTTGCCACTTTTTTACCTTACAATTTTGATGGTTCTTATCTACAGAGGCACAATATTGAAATCTTGAAAACTGGCTTCAGTGTGGTATCATGCGAGCTTTTCACTGCTGCTTGAGGTTCCTGTCAAGAGGGGAACGTTCTCACCCCTTCACAGGAATTGTTCTTTTAGTTTACTGGTGAATTGCCTTGGTTAAAAAACAAATCACAGAATGAGTAAGGTTGGCAGGAACCACAGTGGGAAACAATTGTCTTCTGTTTACTATTTGTTTATTAAATATATGGGAAATACATGTATTGTCTTTTCCTGCAAAAATTCTTCTTGATCTAGTTACTAATATAACACTGAGGCATTTTATAAATAAAAGGGATATGAATTCACAGTCATAGAATCATTTAAGGTACTTGAGTCCAACTGTACATTCTTATACCTCATTTTGATATCTACTTTAAAAGAAGGTACTTAATTTTACCCATTAATATTTTTCAATTGCTTTTGAGCTAATCTTATTGTAACCTAATATGAAACTAAGTTACTTGCAAACCTAACTTTATAAATTTAAACACTTTGTGCATCATAAACTGGGCAATGGGTTCTCTTTAGAAATAAATGAGGATGTGATCCTGTCAAGGTCAGACCATACTAAAGTAATACACTTTCTATATGTAATAGCAAATTGTAAAAAAAACCCAAAAAAAACCCCAACAGTTTTTACCCTGTACATGCTCTATTTATGCATGTATAGAGGCTCACTGGAACTCAGCTGTATCTTGCAATGTCTTTGCTGGGCTTGACTAAAGTTAGTCTGTCCTTTTAATGAAATTCATAATCTTTAACTGTAGCTGGATAAAACCACAACAGTGTTAGGTGCTACAGTGAGTTCTGTTTCCTGGCAAATTCCTAAATGCCTTCATTATGAGACCTGTTTGATGAACTGGATGTGTGCAGTGCTTGTTAGGGTATACGAAGTGATAATCTGACCTAAAAGTGTCATAGGTGTGCATTGCATTTGGTAATGCTGTGTCCAAAATAAAGGCATGGAATCTTCAGAGCAGATGGTTTGATGTTTTTGTCATAAATCTTGGTCATAATGGCTTTGATTGTTAAGAGCTAGGTAATCAGCTCTAGCAACAGAACACTTTCTCAACAACAGCAGAGAATTTCATACATTCAAAAAATGGTATATTAATCACTTTCCTTCAGTAAATAAAAAAGAAGGGAGGTGAATAAGTAAATTATACTTCCCTGGATATGTCTTAAAGTACATATTTAGAAAACTAAAGTGTATGTTATGTTAATATGGAGGCATCTAGTTCACATCCAAATTCAGAAGAAATTTTCCCCTTGGAGATCCAGTTGGCTTAAATCTAATTGTATGACATGCATTTGAGCATCTCTTCCAACTGTAATGACTTTTTTCCAACAGTCGTACACAGATTTTGCATTGGAGTAGGGTCTGTAGTAATGAATAGAGTCACAGTTGTCCTAGAGTGGCAAGAGTATGATACTTGTATTAGATTGCCACTAGGTTATCTGGTAAGGAATACTGCTTGGTATGACCCAGTGGTACAAAATGAGCTGAAGTTTCTTGATATATTCCTGTATATTTTGAAAGGTCAGATTTCTGGTAGTCTTGTTTACTGATAGAACTTTAATCACCATAGCAGAACAGTATTTTGGTCATGAGCCAAGAACAAGTTCCAAAACAAATAAAATGTCTTTTTAGAACTGAAGTTTACTGTAAAATAATTAGCTAATTATGGAATCACAGCCTTGGGTCCTCTCTTAGACATGTTTGTATTATTTCTGAATGCAAATCTTTCATATTATTTAATGTACAATAACTATAGTTATTTTAGGGATAGAGCAATAGGACCAAGTAGTTACGCACATAAATATATTTTTCCCTTTCTCAGTTAAGGAATATTGGAAGCATTAAAAATAAGTAGCAATAAGCTTTTCATAAGCATCCGAAATCACAGTGGTTAGGTATAAATGATGGAGTGGTGCTTCTTACGAATAAAATTTCACATTGCATCTCTAACTACAAGGTACTAGAATCTAAACACAATTAAATATATGCTAAACTGTATGTAATTAAAATATTGAATAGCTTTGATTACCATTTGTGAAGTGAGAAGAATGAAGTTTAAACAGTTTTGTATTTCAAACCAGTAGGATTTCTATCTTCTACCTTAGAAGAGATTTCCTTATTGAGTTTAGTTAATGAAGTCATTAACAAAAGGACTTTTTAACAAATTCAGTACTGAAGGCCCTTGCCTTTGTTCTGCCTGAGACCTAGGTCTTAGGCTGTTCTTTACAAGTTCTCCTCCCCTCTTCCATTTTTCGGTGCTGCTCAGAGCAGAATCATTCCCTGCCCAGGTGGCTGTGCAAGCTGCTGCCCTGCGGCGCTGGAGGCGTGTCCTGCCCTGATTTACTGCTGGGGCGCTTTTTGCACCCGTGAGTTTCTCAGCGATGTTTACCTCTATTGAAGTCAAGGAAAGAAAAGTATCTAACAATTTTTGATGCTAGGCTATTAATCATGGTGTCATACATTTTAATCCTTTTTTGTCACTGTTTGTGTAAGCACTAAGTTATCCAGAAAGACCCAAACCAACAGGTTTGTTTTTGCACTAAGATTAGTTATCTTCAGTATGTGGAGTTATGAAGATTTACAGGGATGCATATTTTATAAGACCAGGTTCTCATGCTCATATTCTCATGTCTTCTTATATCTAGTCTCTCTTAGTTGATTTATTATGATGCGTACTCATTATAAGCCAGGAGGAAAAACAAATGCTGTGCAGACTTCCCTCTTTTTCCCTTCCCTCTTTCCCCTTACTTTAACCTATTTTCCATCCTAAACCTTGTTTTCTGTCTTTACCTTATAAAATATATTCCCCAAGTAACTTACTGTTCATATTTTCTTCTTTGGCCTCTTTATCCAGGTATGGTTAAAAAATGGAATATATATTCTTATTGAGAACTCTCTAATGTTTAGTAGGTAGCAACAGATAAGCTACACACCTCATCAGTGAAGCTTTTCTTACTATTTTAGAATGGCATTTGCCATTTTCTCATATCCATATTATTGCTTTATTAGCTTTTCAGCTGACATTTAGCTTAGCTTGAATGGAGAGAGGAAGGTTAACTTGACATCACTGGTATTGAATAACAGTTTTTTTAGTCCTTTAATTTCTATCTAACTGGTAAATGGTGCTGCAAGTCTGTATGTGTAAGATCTACTCTCATTTATCAGCAAGAGGCAGTAGAAATCCAAATCTCATGCAGGCACCACTGTTCTGAGTGTTCCTGCTCTGGGATTTTGTCAGTGCTACACTAGTGTGTGTGTGTGTGTGTGCGCGTGTGTGTGTGTGCGTACATAGATTTTATGGTTAGAGGGTGACAGTCTCTCATTCGTTGTGCCAGCTGGTGTGCAGAGTTGGTAGGCTGGGAGAAGGTGGTCAGTGGCACAGCAATGCTTAGATTGCAGGCAATGCCATCAGGCTCCAGAAGAGCCTATGAACCACTCAGCTTTTTTACCTTTTTTGACATCTTCCCATCTCATTCAGTGTAGTCAGAAGAAGATGTGTTCTCAGGTCTTTTGCAACAAATGACTAAGGTATAAAAAATAGTCCTTAATGTAGGGATCTGGATAGAAAAGAGGTAATCCTTAAAGACATAATGAGACATGATAAGAGGCAAAAATGGAAAAAAAAAAGGGCAAATAAAATTATTGGGGCATAGTGCCTGTTGGATACAGGATGCTTAATTTGAATGAGCATTTATTGTATATGTCTTGTGCATAGTTGAGTCTTAACTGTGAATAATTAAGTACCTACATACTTCATGTGGCCTTGTTCAAAGGTACATGCAAGATACATGAAGAGGTCCTGAGAGCTGCTGTTGCATTGTGATGCAGCAAAAGTAGCTGAATATTTTGATCTGTGTTTTCCTGATGCATCCTTTTTGAATTTAAAAGATGCAAATGAGAACAATTCAAACAGTCTTCTTTCATAAGAAGGGCGCTGTCATCAGTTTAGACATTTCCTCCAATGTGTTGCAGGGCCTGCCCGCTGGAAGGAGGTTTTTCCTGTCGCTAACGGAGACCGTCAGTCACCCATCGACATCAAAACTGAGGAAACCAAGTATGATCCCTCCCTCCGTCCTCTAAATCCCAGTTATGATCCAGCTTCTGCTAAAATCATCCTTAACAATGGGCACTCCACCAGTGTGGAGTTCGATGACACCGTCAACAAATCAGGTTTGTTCCTTTCCTGTTGCACTGTGTCTTCTTCCATCATTTCCTAAACAGAGTGCATAGAACCTGGGTACCTCCCAGTACTGGGTATGAACTCCTCGTGAACAATAAGGCTTTGCTCCTCCAGATGAGAAATTCTTTTTTTCCCTGTCTTTCAGCATGGTACAATGTGGGAACATATGTGAACACAAGTTCAAGATTGTGTTTCTGAGGAAGTGCTGGGATTCCGTATTCCAGGGGTGGTTTGATCCACCCCAACCACCTGGGTAGTGCCAGCCACCCTGTTTGAACAGTGTTGTGTACAGTTTTTCAAATGCTGCTCTCTCACTGCAGATGAATCCTTTGTGTCTCATTACAGGTTCATTCCAACTGAATCGCTCAAATCTCTTATCTGAATTTAGCTGGAGGTTTGGTTATATGTTTTTCCCCATTTTACAACCTGTACTTGGACTTCTTGTGTCAGGAAAGAGCCAATACAGAACAAGTGAAATATATCCCAAGTGATCCCTTTTCTTCTCTGAAAAGTGTTATGGTCCCAGTCTTTACCAGGATATATGAAGCTTCCCTTTTTGCAAGCAATAGTTCTTATTTAGAAGTGCTCTGGTTTAGCATAGTCTTTGTAATGTTAGTGCCTTCATCTTTAAAACCTTCTCTTAGATGTTGGGCAAGCCAGCATGCCTCCCCTTGAAACTGTAGGAGCGCAGAATCTTCAAGCAATGCAATCATCTTGTCCCTGTGTGAGGCTTAGCTGAGTATCCAAGCCCACATGATGCTTCCAC
Organism: Dendrocincla tyrannina; assembly: GCA_035047865.1. Classification (NCBI taxonomy): domain Eukaryota; kingdom Metazoa; phylum Chordata; class Aves; order Passeriformes; family Dendrocolaptidae; genus Dendrocincla; species Dendrocincla tyrannina. The sequence continues at coordinate 123,866,286 of JAWWMP010000081.1, forward strand.
AGGGGTCAGAGCCGGAGGGGAGTTAGTTTTTGATCACCCTATCCATTAGTCCTGAGGACTTGTTAGCATATAGTGTCAACAGGGAGAGAAATAGATGGAGACACCATTGTGCTTTGGTTTCCTGGACAGTCTTAATTTTAAATTTCCTGTCAATACAAGCAACACTGAATGTTGCCTGAAAGCCACCAACTGACCGTCAGTGATCAGTCTGACCTCGTGTGTGTCAGATGCCGTGGAACTTCCCAGAATTAATTTCTGCTTCAAGTGTAGTAGGCACTGGTGAACTAAAACACATCTCTTAGAAAAATATACAGTCTTGATTTCAAATTTTCCAGCGATGATGAACCTACCACAGCCTTTGGTAAGTTGTTCTAATTGTTAATTACCCTCACATTTAAAAAATCAAAGTCACAATTTATTCCTCATGTGAGTTATATCAACTCAGCCCTTAAACACCTTTTTTTTTAAAAAGAAAAGGCAGTGAATGTGAATACACCAAGAACCTCTTCCACTCTCTCAACTCCATCCATGGAGTGACAGAGCCCGAACAAAGTATTTCTGTAGGCTTGCCATAGTACCAAAGCAGTGGTAATGTGATCCTTCTCTTACTGCTTTCCTCAGGCCATATCTTCAAGAATACAGTTCATGTCATGGCAAAGCACTGACAGATGTTGGTGTCACACCTGTCAGATCACAGGTGTAATCCCCAGTCTCTTTCAGGGTACTCCATGTCTTCTGTGTGTGGACTAGATTCTTCAGGCCACATCCATAAACTGAATAATTCACTATTTTCCCCAATATTTGTCACTGACACATTTTATCAATAATGTTTTTGTTTTCTTTCAGGTCATTGCTCAAAAAATACTGAATTTTCTAGGGCCCAAATTTGGCTTCTGGGGCTCCACTGTGAAGTAAGCACTTCTGCCATGTGTTGGTTTCATGAAAAAAAAAATCAACTTAATTGGTACTAAATACATTACCATCTTTTAATACATTATTAACTGACTTCCCTATGAATTATTTCTTCACTTTGGCCAACATTGGAACTGGGCTGTCAAATCTATAACTGTTTTTGTAAGTCAGTTTATGCTCTTCGTTACCATATTAGCTCCATTCTTTGAAATTGGTCTATTGATCTTCTTCAAACATTTTTCAAAATTTGAGATACTGGTATTTGCCTGAAAAGCTTCTGACTAACCTCTGCCTTAATTACTATTGGAATGAAAGGGTTTTACCATCTCTGTATGATGTGGCACAAATATATCAGCAGCCCATTTTCTGCATTTTTTCAGCAGAAGTATTTCATGTTGATGCATTTTTACCTAATGGTTTTCCCACAGCCAGTTAGAACACTGACCTTTACATATGTCTAGGATCATTTACCTCCAAGTTATCAGTCCTTGAAAGAAGGAATTTGTTTTAGCAGTGCCACTTTTCCCATCCCCTCTGTTCACAAAGTTTTTAGGCTGTGTAAAAGCATATTTTTGAGTTGAAGCTTTAAGGAAGTCAAATATTCTTCCCCCCAGATATACAGTCCCAGGTCCTTTTCATTAGTCAGGCTACTTGTGTTAGCAGATAGGCAACTTAAACATTCTTCTTTCATCTTTATTTGGTGTATTTTGTTCCTAACGAAGTTTAGGTTTTGGACTAAACCTAGAAGAGATTAAAAATCGCCATTGCCCTCCCTACTGCTCTTAGTTTAAAACCCATCTGGTTAAAAGTCCCCTCATTTCCCCTTAAAATTTCTATAATGAGCCAGTAAACTATCTCAGACTGATTCCTAAACCTCAGAGGAGATACAGAGCCGGGAAAGTGGAATGACTTGTTTTGCAGAGAATGAGGAATCTTTCTGAATGTAATTCACATTCAAGACAAACCTGGAGATAACAACATACCCGTTAGTGGGCCGTAACCTGCTAATCTACACATAATGCAATTTTGATAGTCATATCCTGGACAATTGAGTGTTTCTGTAGTACTTCCAAGGAGTGGAAAGCCATCTGAGACAGCTTTTGAGAAGGAGCAGAGGACTGTCCGAAGACTGAATTCTGGTGTGAGGTTAGATGATGTGGGTAGAGGCTCCTCTTCCTGCAGTGAAGACTTTTCCTCTGCTTGGGTTTCCAGTGCTGACTGGGGGGCCACTCAGCGGGACCTACAGGCTGCGCCAGATTCACTTCCACTGGGGGTCCAATGATGAAGCCGGCTCTGAGCACGCGGTGGATGGGATGAAGTATGCGGCAGAGGTAAGGCTTTCCGTGGAGTCATTTGTACCTTTAAGCTTGTGACTAGTTTTTCCATTGTAAGAATAATGTTGCCCCTCCTTTCACACTTTTCATCTTCCCCACATTTTATCAAAAGCGGTCTTCCTGAAGTGTTGCATGTTTGGTCTTTTCTCAAAGGAGAACCTATTTGAAAACTTTGCAGAGAATTAAAAAGGAGTACAGAAGACAAGAGCTTGATAAGAGCAAGATTTAATGTTCAAGAGTTATTTTAAATTTTGTCTTTCACTGTCTCTTCCTTGGAGAACATTTGCAAAGTCAGCTTCAGTGACAAACCACAGAATTATTTGATTTGGGGCCTGTGCAGTGTAAAGTTTATGCCAGACTTAGTGTTGCATTTTGTGGTGCATAGCAATGTGATGGTTATGACTTTAAGAACCTCACTTTAGTGTCTGTGAGATGGCTGTGCTCTGTGGAGTGCTGTGTTTCAGTGGAGGCGGTGTGCCACACGGAGACAAGCACCATGCACTCTGGCATGGAGCATTTGCTCCTGCAAATTGTCTCCTTTGGAGCGTTTGAGTAATCTGCAGGAAAAGGTATTCGGTATGCGATTCCTCTTTGCAAATGGAAGTAACACGGAGTATTTTGATGAGACTGAGATCTTTAACAACAGATAATTCAGAAAAAGGAAGAGTTTTCTGGGGTTAAAAAGAAGTAAAAACTGTAAAAATAAATGCTAATGGGCAAATAAAAGTCATAATACTACAGAAGAAAAAAATGCAATGTATACACAGTGGTGTGCAGATTTTGCTGAAAATGCTGTAAGAGATAGTGGTCAGGAAAGAAAGATCAGTTTTCTAACACTAATGGGGTAAAGTGACATTTGCAGTGTTTAAAGGCTTATGTTTTCCACAGGAACCAGGTGAGATGGAATATAAAGAATTAATAGAGGTACTTTAAAACCATTAAGTACCAACCCCAAATTTCTAGCTGAGAAAAAATATGTATGTTTCCCATCTAAGAAACCAAACGGAAGGAGAAAATATCTCTGAATTTCTAGCCAATCTAAAAACCTTTCTGTTACCTGTTGGTTGGGTAACCCTCCACAAGAAGCTCTCTAGATGTCACTTTGGCTTTGGGATAAGAAACCCAGAAATAAGATCAAGGCTTCTGAGCATTGTTCACACAAAAGAAAATACCTCAGAAGGAGACATGAAAATGGTTTCTATGCTCACCTTCATAAGGAAGATGTGCAAGATTTCAAGAAAAAGCATCTTGAGTTGGAGAAAGAATTAGTGTACAGGTAAAGAAGACTGCAAGGTTTGGCCTCTAAGCCCACCAGGAAGAAGAAGTGATGCACGGCTCCATTCTTTGTGGCAACATATGGTCTGATCAAGGTCTCTTCACAAGCTGCAGTGACAGAGCGGTGGTAAGACGGGATATATTCCTTAAAGAGAAGTCACAAGACGTTGAGAATGGGTCTGTACCCAAAACTGTTTCACAGCTCTGTTTGTTTGGGGGTTTTGTTTTGTTGTTTTTTTTTTGGGAGGGTTGGCTTGTTTTTTTGGGGGGCAAAGCTATGCGGGAATGGGAGTGGGCTCTAAGTAGTTGTGGGAATTTTCCTTTTTCTTTGTTGGCTTTTTCCTTTTTTTTTCTTTTTTTTTTTTTTTCAAATCCACAATAAAAGTAAATTCTGACTGAGAGTATCTGTTTCCTTTTTGTGTATGTAAAAAGGTAATTGTTTAAAAGTTGTTCAGTGTAGCTTTGAACTTATAATAGTGAGCAGTGCAGACACTATGAGCTCCAGGATACTAATGCACTTGAGAGAGGTGTAGTAGACTATATTCTCTTCATGGTTTAATTTATAATATTTCTAGCAACTTTCCTTCAAGGACTTCTGAAGCTGGGAGCCAGCATGTGTGTTATCGTGGCCATACATATATTATTATTGACTGCAGTGGGATTCCTTACTTGCTGGAAGTCATGTTTCAGCAATTTAGAGCCCAAGTGCTTAACAAACATTAGCATCAAGTAAGACCAAATAAGAGATATGAAAAATTGAAACTCGGAGAGGATTGAGATTTAAAAATCTTCATGGTCCTAGATCTCTATTTGAACCATGCAACTATGTTGCTTCCGGTAGAAAACCTTTAAAGCAAGTTCCAGCTTTCCTAAATTGCTCTTATTTTAGAAGTCTTGTAAGTCCTGTATTCCAAAAGGAAAGTGTTTTTTTCCCCAAGGGTTCAACCTGGTTTAAGTCATTCAATGAAGTTGCTTTTCAGCATTCCTAAAGTTCAATGTCTGAAAAGATGGCCACCAATTTTAGAAAAGCCAATCCCATGCCCTGCTTCTGAGCCTCTCGATCTAAAAACTGTGGGTAATAAGATTTACGAATCCATTGAGGATTTGTGAAAGTAATTAATGTGTGTGAAGTGCTTAGACTTAAGTGCTGTGCGAGTGTTTGTGCTCTCTCCAGTTTGGCAGTTGGACTGTTGCTCAAGGCTGGGACACCCTGGCACTTCCCAGGAACCAGGACCTCCCACCATGAAGTGTGGTCAGGAATTAGGAAACCTAGTTAAGCGGGAGGGACTTAGGTAGCATGGGAGTGGAGATCACGGGCTTTTCCTTTTTCCACCTGGCTGGGTAGTGTCTTTAAGCTGCTTAAGCAAGTACAGCAGGAGAGTTCCAGAATAATGCATGTTGGAAATGCAAATGTTCAAACCCGAGATAGCGAAGCTGCTTGTAAAGGCCTAACTGCTGGTAGTCATAGAAAATAACACTTGGAAAGTATCAAAAATGAAATGTTGAGTTTTAGCTTGAACGAAACAAGGGAAACGGGGTCAGTGCAAGTTTAATGTGTGCCTCTGCCTGTTTTCTATTTGGCCGATTAACATTGCTGAAAGCTTGATTAAAGAAAAAGAGGAGTAAAATACTGACATCCTCATGAACTTCAATCACTTTTTAAAATCAGCTGTACTAAATATGGATTAAAAACCTTTAGTTATATAACCCTTGGCTTTCTTGTCTTCTCAATTCAAAGTCTGGGGGCCCAACAGCAGTTTGCCAGGCACTGTGTTGTGCTGATTCCTGCTAAACTTTGAATAATCCCAGCCACTGGAAATGCTTTTGCCATTTGTGTGAACTATGTATTTACCAATTTCATGAAATATCTGCATTGGATGGCTCTGCATATGAAAGAGCGAAGTAGAGTGTCAAACCCAGAAAGTTGTAGCATTCTTTTGCCACTACTTGAGTTCAGCGAGAGTTGATGCTGTCTGTGCCTTTTGCTTTTCAGCTTCATGTGGTCCATTGGAATGCAGAGAAGTATTCAAGTTTTGTTGAGGCAGCTCGTCAGTCAGATGGATTAGCAGTCATGGCTGTATTTCTGAAGGTAAGAAAAGAATGCTTAATCCCTCCTAATAAATCTGCATTTTAAGTCCAAAGAGATAATGGTGATAGTTGGTGTAATTATTGCTGAAAAAATACTTTTTTCCTTCATAGCGTTTAACTGCCAATATGGAAGGTTGTGTTTCAGTGAAGAGTAAAATAGATTTTTCAAGACAGTGAGATTTCTGTTTGCCTAGTTTGCACTCTGGCACAACATAAGATGTGAAACTTAATTCAGCTGCCCCTATACGCATCTGAATAACCTGTACTTGACTAACAGGTTTCTTTATGGGGGCAATCTGATTTGAATCAAATGTTTCTTTCATGGTTTGTTTCTGAGCTGGTAGTTTCTTCTAGAAAATAATAATAGAAAAAACAGAGAAACTAGAGAATTTCCCTGTAATCCTTATCTATCTTTTTGCCTTCTGTACCTCTTCTAAGATGAAATTAAACTTGTGCAAGAGCTTCTTTAACTTCTGTATGAAGAAGCAGTTGGAGGATTCATATAATACATGGCAAAGGATAGGGCTTTGGTCAAATCTCTGGTTTCTGGTGGCTGCCACAACTTCCTGAGCACAGCTAGTGCTGGTGCTGGCGCTGGCACAGTCGGGGAGCCAGTCCATGCAGCAGTTGCAAAGAACTGCTTCAGTAATTCAGTGTTTCCAGTTTGCATTATAGTGGTTAAAGGAAAGTGTCACTGGACTTCTTAGCAGACAAATTCTGCTTGGCATAAGAACAGTGTTTTTGATGTTTTAAGCAATTTAAATTTTAGATGTAAGCCTGCCACTTTCAATATCCTGCATATTAAAACATGAAAAATGATGGGTTCTGTTCAGCTGTAGTGAAAAGTTTGTGATTCATTTGTAGCTGAAATAGTTACTAGGAGTAGCCAGAATAATCACTATCAGCAAGGGAATGTATTATCTTTATGACCAATACTCTTTCTAAGGATAAGCTAGTCACAGGCTTATACTCACAAAATCAGTCAGATCTCACAGTCATTTAAGTATAGTTATATAAAACAGTTTCATTATGCATTTGCTTTTTTGATTATTTATTTTTGTCATCTTCCCTGGAGCTCTAGTGTTTCTTTTTTCTCTGGTATTAATAGATTGGTGAATGCAACCCTCAACTAAAGAAGATTACTGACCGCTTGGACACCATCAGAATCAAGGTGAATGAGTGCTTCTAAAATAGTATTTCTATTGCTAGTTGTTTTTTTTGTTTTGGTGTTTGGTTTTTTTTATTTTTTGAAACCTGACTGCTACTCCTTTCATCTTCATGTTCCCTAATCCCTAGTATCATAGCTATCCATATCTGATTTGAGACAGTCTGGGAGCATTCTTGTTACGTTGAAAACTAAGTAGACAAAAAGTAATTTTTATGCAGTATAAGATCTGAGGAAAGACTAATTCCTCACAGAACCCAGTCTCTGACAAATGTGTTGCTATGAGGATAGTAACAGGGGAAGAACATGCTTTATGGAAAGCTGTAAAAGAGATAAGGGAAAGATTTCCAGCCCTGTTTTGCTGAGGTACAGAGTGAGAAATAACCTACTGTTGTGTGAGATAAATCAGCCAGTCAACATGATGTTTTGTACAGTCGTCTCTGGGCTGGTAGCTGAAACAGGGAGAAGCATTAGTAACATCTGGATCTGGGAGGAGTGAATGGGGAGAGGAGCAAGTGGCAGCAACCAGTTACTCTGCCAGCCCCACGGAGACTGCATTAAAAGTCTAACATCATCTCTCCTCTCCACTCAACTTCCATCTGGTGGTCATTTGTAACTCAGGGGAGCCTATGCTAAAATGACACCCTTGATGGTGTCCTGCCAGCAGCAAGGATAGCAGCAGCAAAGCTGTTGCAGAGGGAAAACTTCGTCAGAAAGGCATTGATGAGGGCCTCCTATTATCATCCAGGATGCTTCCAGCCCACCTGGTAGTGGAATAAGCTCTACCTCCTTTGACATGATTTACTTTGGCCTCTTGCTTACAAATAACATTTCCCTATGGGTTTTTTGGGTTTTTTTTTGGTTGGTTGGTTGGTTTGGTTTGTTTTTTTTTACTCTGAAATAAAATTCTAAATGTACTTAACCTAGAATAAAAAAGAGGTTTTTTCCCTTTTTCTTTCCAGGGTAGAAAAGCATTGTTCACAAATTTTGATCCTAGCTGTCTGCTTCCCAAGTCCCTGGACTACTGGACTTACTTTGGCTCTCTTACTGTTCCACCTCTTCTTGAGAGTGTCATCTGGATTGTTCTGAGAGAGCCCATAAGTGTTTGTTCTGAACAGGTACTTTTGATTTTTCGCTGCTGTAGAACTGTTGATTTTTAAGACTGGAAATTGTAAATGACACCCAAAAATATGTTATTGCAGATCATACCAGATTTTCAAAAGGCAAAATTTGCATATCACATTTATCCTGACTTCTTGTTGCCTTTCTTGCTGTAACAACTGTTTGTTATTCATTTTAAAAGAATCTGCTTACTGTAAAAATTAATACTAAAAAAATAACCCACAAGGTGCTTATAGGAAAAAAGGGTTCTGATGACGCAGGAATTTTGGAATTCCGTTTGATTTGATTATTTGCATATCCCTCTCAATCCTCTTCTCTGGCACTTTTATCTGGCAGATAAATTTCTTTTTGCATTCCAGATATGTAAAACTTGATGAATTTACTAAAATTGTGAAAAGAGAATACAATTTTAGTAAGTTGGGGTCTATGTTAGGCTATTTTAGAAAACTGATACTACATAAGAGCCTTGTTCAATTAAGCTTTTTAAGTATCTTAGCGTTGCAACAGCGACACCCAGCGGGCTGATCCTCTTGGGTATAGAGAGTTTTTCTGACGAGAGACTCAGCAGGAACGGTGACTTCAGTCTTTGTGCAGAATGTTAAGACAGTTCCCTGAATGGGATGCTGGTTACTCAGGAAACCTCAGATTCTGTTTGGAATGGATTTGAAGTCATATATTTGCTCAGTGTGTTCTCATCTCTATCACTTCCTCACTCCCCTCAGTCTGGTTTTGTAAGACTCACTGCAATGCGTGGGAATCTAGGATGGAAAATTTTTGTTAAGGGATCAGCTTTCTAAAGAGAAGCCATTGTTCAGGTTAAAAGCTTCTTATTTGGGCAAATCTCTAATTAATACATTCTAAAATGTGAAATGCTGTATATAAGCAGCCACGTGTAACAGATTCAGAGGACATGGTGTGTGAAACTATCAAGTACAGTGACTCTTCAGTAGGCATTCCTCATAGACTTTAGCTATATCTTATGCATTTAAGTAGAAATATGCTATATTGTTATAAACATAAAGATGCATGTAGCTAAAAGTGTTTGTTGCCAGTGATGTCCGCCATTCTGATTGATCGGTCAGTGCCATGACTGATACTGTTCTGCAATTGAATTTTCTTCCTCAAGTTTGTATTTGGGGCTTTAGCGTTAGCGTTTACTACTAACTTTTTGTTGCACTTTTCAGGTTGAAAGAAATTAAAAATATCTTTTGAATTTGTAGAAACTTACAGGGAGCTTGAATTAAAAATATTAGCTTTAGAATGGGATAAAGCAAGGTAGCATTAATTTTTTTGCTCATAATGCAACTAAGATGCAATGTGCTTTACAACTTAATGCTCTATTATAATGTAATGTTGTGCTGTCCTACCTTTAGTAACCTAGAAGGCAAGTAAGGTGATATATGGAAATAGTAATTGTTGGAAATACTGGAAATTAAACAAAATACTAACCTTAAGACAGAAATCAGGCTTGAATTTCCTGATGTTGCGACATGGAGCTCTGCTAGGGGTTCTGCTGACATCAGCATATGCTGAAGTATGAGTAACTGCTTCTCCTGTGTCTTCACATGGGAAGAATTTGGAATCTCTCCTGATTTAGTAAGTGCTAATTACAGAAGCATTCCATAGAACCACACCTACAATTCCAGGTTAATTGTGAATATACTCTTTGAGCAAGAAAATATACAGAATGTGTGTATGATAAGAAACAGAATCTAATTTTTGGCAATAAACATTCCAGAATATCCAAACCAGGAAATCCAACTAAAAGATATAAACCCTCCTGATTTAGATCAGGTTATAGAAGAAAAGTGTGAATATAGGAAGCAACTAATCCCTATGCACAGTTTCATGCTGACATGTATTTTGGGAGAGTTTCTCAGTAGTCATCCTTTCTCATTTGCAAGGACAGAAATGCTGAAATTACCATTCCCCATATGCTTTAATAAAATGCAGTTCTGTTCTCCTGAGTGGAAAAAAGTGATAATTATCTTTAATATTTACTATATGCTTTTTCACTGGTATCAACGTGAGGGTTTTCTGCTGAACTTTATGTCTCTTTTGGTTACAGCTGGCCAAATTCCGCAGCCTCTTGAGCACTGCTGAGGATGAGGTTGCCTGCTGCTTGCTGAGAAACTACCGGCCTCCCCAGCCCCTAAGAGGACGAGAAGTCAGAAGGAATTGAAGGAGTAAAGCCAGAGTAGTCTTCCTCTGAAACCAAAGGAATAGTTTTAATAGTTAATATACTTTGTGATTTTAATTTTTTTTTCATGAGTTGTTGTAACAAGTAGGTGTTTTATTCCTGGTTATCATGCAGTCACTTCCCACAGATAAGTATGTCCTGAGCTGTTGCAGGTTCATTGATGTTAACAGGTCTGACTGTGTTTGAGTGCATTGGTTTGGGAGCACAGAGGTCACTGTTGATCATAAGGGTCAGATATGGTGAAGGAGTTGCTCAGAATTTTTTACAAAATTACTGAACAGGATCCCTGATATTATCGGTCACATAGGATGTCCTGAGTTTAATCTTCTGGTCTCTAACATAACATTTAGTTTCTATATAAGACTTCACAATGTAATTCTCAAGAAAAAAGTATTTCAAGGATGATATCATTTCACTTTTGTACAAAAGGCAGTAATGCCTAACAGCATTTAAGTAAAACAGATATTTATATGATCCTGTTATTCTGGCTACTTCATAGCAGGAATCATGTGCTGATTGATGTTCTTTTTAAAGGCAAATAGTAAGGATTTTGGCATTATCATGCCAGCTGGATTAGATATTCCTGAATTTCACAGCATGTAGTGATGAAATTGTCCTGAAACCTGAAAAGTGCGAGGTGGAAGGGCATAGAGGGAACTGTTTGTGCCTAAGTCCAGTCCGTTGCATTTGGTGAACAGTAAGGGACTATAACACTATATCCATGTAGCATTAGACTTTTACTACTTAAAAATCAAGAGGCAGGGGTAGCTGTTGCTCCAGACTGTTTCATACTAGACACATTGGACACTTCAGTGTGAACCACATGGTGCACACCTCACACCATGCACCGGAGCACAGCACTACTCAGGTATGTAGTGTCTTGAGGTACTGGCTGATGTTCTGCTGTCACAGCTGAACTTAGGTGGTTGCACTTATATTCCAAGACCAAAGAAAACATTCAGAGCAAGCCAAGGAAATTGGAAACAAGTCAATATCTAATAAAAATACAATATGTTGAAATGTCTGTCTTTATGAATTGACTTGAGCCTGTGTTTCTTTCAGGAGCTTTTGTCATCTGAATATAATTGTTTGGTTTATGCCAAATTTATTTTTATTATTTTTAATGAACTTGCCATAGGATGTAGCTTAGGATAGAATTACATTTACTCTTGAACTGTGAGAACTACATAGTGAAATCCAGTAATACATGGAAGAGGCAGATAGAGGCCTCATGGGCAGCAACTGCCATCAATCTCTATAGTACTTCTGACCAACTCATTTTCCATTAATTCATTTCTTTGAAGGTTTTACAGGCTCTGCCTTTTACCTCAGTGAGTCTTTCAATCTTAGATGGACAAACACTATGAAAATCACAATCAGGATTGACTTTGTATGCTGTCTTATAACAATAAATTAGACATAGAGATGTAGGTAGTTTAGTTTAGTTTAAGATAGGTGGGCTTGTTTGTTTCATTCTCCCCAGAATATAACTGTTGTATGCTGCAAGGCCTCCCAATGCCTTTTGAATCTTTTCTGAAGGAAAGAGACCATTTGAGAAATAAAGGCTTTTAGCAGCAGCAGCAGCAGGCACAAGTATTTACCAAAGACCTCAGGATAGTTATTCTGAAAGGGCATGTCAGGAAAGTGTGCATGGAGAAAGTGAGAGTGTGTTGTACACAACAGTGTGTTGTATGTTTTCACACCTTTTTTTAGACTTAGTCTTGGATTTGATATGTTTGCCTGTCACCTGAGTAGCTTCAGAAGGTGAACAAAATGTTCACAAATTGCAGCAAGGATACAGTTTGTTTGCCTCAGAAGAGAAAGCAGTAAGTCTACTGCTTCATCTCGTAAACCAAAGTTTTACATGTTTCTTGCATATTGAAAACAGTAGAGTTGATCCAGTGCTTTGATATTTATAAGGATTTTATCAAAATAAAAAATTGATTCTATGAATGTGTCTTGTATTTTCTATTGAAGAGCTTAAAGTTTTACAGAGAAGGCTCAGGTCTGAGTAGTTGGTTGCATCCTCAGTCACTAATTCTTCTATATCCAAGCTGCACCGAATCTCAAGCAGACTACTTGATGTGCTGTGCTCCTGGAGAATTAAATCTCAAGTATGAACTCCATGTTGTACTAAGATGACTCTACAGCAAACAAGGCTGAAATATGTCCTCACCACACCACGCAGCTGCAGGTGTCTTTGATCAACTCTTAACCCTCTGACAAAATTGGAGCCTTTATACTATGAAGAATTAAATGCTCAGGGACCAAAAAACATAGACTGTATTTGCTGAAAATAGTGGCTATCACTATTGTGTACTTCTGGATTGTTGATCACCCATAAACATGCTCTCAGAATTAAATAAAGCACAGTAGAACCCTGGGGTCAGCTCTACTGTTTTTGGCACAGGAGGGGAACAGTGTGCTCTGCTGTGCTCATAGCCTTTGCCAGTCATATTTGTGACGTTTTTAATGTTGCACGTGTTTAACATCAGCTGGGAATTTTCTTTATCTCAATGAAAAAAATCTGTCTTTCCTTCTGGAGTACAGTGGATTGAAGATATGGCAGGCACCTGTTTGCTGCCATAAACCCACTTGCTATATACCTATGCTTTCTCTGCTGCTTTAGAGATTTGTCTCTGTTGGTTCAGCAAACAGGACTTTGGTGGCCTTTCAGATATCAACCAGGACCTAAAAGAATTCAAAGAATCAATTTGAGGTAAAAAAAAATTAATCAATTTCAAAATAGCTTCACAGAAAAAAAAAAGGTGGACTATAACATATTAATAAAATAACCTAAAAGAACTATATATGTTATACAGTTTTTATAAACTTAATGGAAAGGGGATTTTGGATTTAGATTCTTGTATCTTCAAATAGGCAAGGAGCAGATTGCTAGGGATAAATACGGCCTACCCTTCGATTGTTAAAAACTGTGAATAATTGAGATATTTGTAGTACCTTAAGGTACCTTAACATGAAGGTACGAATGCCAGAGGGATCTTGCTCTACAGATATGATTTCTTTCCTTTATTATTAACTAGGTTAAGAAAGCATGATGCCAATCTCCCTTATCACTTTGCTGCTTGATCGACTAAATCTAACTTCTCACCTGTTACGTTGGGTTGTTTATCCCCCACAATCTGATCTTGCTTTCTAGTTATAGATGTGAAATAGTTTGTTTCATTTTTTAATTACAATTGCTTGCCTTTGCTCTTTTTTCTTTGTTTTCTTCCCTGACGTCTCTTTAAAGCTTAGAATAAAAACCTTAAGTTACAAGACATCCTACAACAATGCCCTAGTGTTGTACTTCCACCACACGCTTCCATGTATTCTGCACATATAGATAGCCTGCTTGGTTTTCGTATCAAGTCTTGCTATTATTTGTTTGTACAGATCTAGCCTAATAGAGGTTTAGTCTGTGAATTAAGCTCTTCAATACTGTTATTTCTATACCTTTTATATAGATGGCCTTTACTATGTGTCTTCTGTCTTTGTGAGACAGGAGATAATGCTGAAACACTCAAACAAAAGTCTGTCTAAAGTCATATTTTGTTTTCATTTGTGTCAACCTGTCCATCATTCATGCCAAGTACTAGTTTTAACTGTGGTGAAACATTTGGAGGTGTGATCTGTCTCTTCTCTGGAAGAGAATTTGAGGACAGGGAATATCTCTGACAGGAGAGTGCTGAATTGTCATGTGAAAACAAAGATGTTCTGCCTCTGCTTAACAGTACTGATGTGCTGCATGGTCAATTCCTGTGTCCATTTCTATTTTGTTAAATTTCACCCATGTACTTGGGTAGATAAATCTGAATAATTTTTAGATGCTCCCGACAGTTTCATTTTTCAGATGTAAATCATACAGGATACTTGCAACAGGTAGATAAAACATATATTTTTGTGAAGATCTCATTTTTTCCATCTCTGGTTTGTAAATATTTTGAATAAAGCATCAGCTTTTAAATGTCAGCATTTTGCTTTGAGTTTTCTACAGTTGTATGAACACCAGACAGGAATGTGGTCTTGATTTTTGGGGGGTTTTTTAACAGCACTTTGGTGATTTTGAGGAAAAAAATTAACCCTGTCATTCTTGGTGTTTTTGTGAGTTCTTGATTTCTGTTTTCCTTCTGTCCTGTTTAAACTTCAATTTCATTTGTAATTTATGATTTCATTAATAAACCATGTACCTAGAAATCACTAAAAATCTCAGCATCCAAACTTATATTCCCAAATTGTTTTAAAATTGTCATGATTATGTAGAAAGCATAGGTACCTATGTATGAATGAAAGAATGCTGTGTCCCCAGATGTGAAGATGGCAGAGGCAATTCAAAAACTGAAGATTTGAATAGTATCTGTTACCTATTTCATCACAAATCCAGTTAGAAATAAGAGCAATATCGTACTGTTGTAACAAACAGAAGTCATGGTACCATGCTATTCAACAATGTGTTGATTTTGAAGTGTATTAAAAATGTCTGCAGAGATTACCCACATAACTTCCAGCCTGTTGGCCCAACACCCCAAAGAAACCTTGAATCTCTCAAAACAGTTTGGCTCATCTTTCTGACTGGTTCAAGGGACCTTCATGAGAAGAACAAAACCAACAGCAAAGCCCAGAGCAAGGCACTTCACCAATCTCTGTTGCAGCAAACATGTTTGAATCAGTTTTGAATTGCCTGATACATAGCAATAACTATACATGGCAGAATAAAAGCAAAACATTATTTACTAATAAGCATTATTTGAGTAGTTGTAACATGATGTGTAGTATTTTCAGCAGTTATCCTGAGAAAATCCTTAAAATATTCTCTTCTGTACTCACAGTCTCACGATGTTAATGTAACTAATGTTCCTACATATTGTTTTTAAAATTTTTAGCAACTCAACTGTATATATTATATTCTCTCTGTAGATATGTTTATCATAGATACAGGATATGCTGCGTTATATATGTGTATGTATACTCACATACACTGTAGAATATACAGGAAGAGCTGGAGGATGACTCTAGAGCACAGCAGATTCTGTTGAGTTCTGTGGAACTGAACTGACACTGGACTACATTAGCTTTCTGGAGTCTGCAGACAAAGTCCTGTGCCCAGAGAGGCTTTTGTTTTGGTGTGTGGATGGTGTCAGTGATAGCTCCATTCAATAGGTTGGTCTGTGGGAATGCCATGTGATGCTGAAATGATGTTGCCTTCTGGATGCTGGAGATGGCCAGAACTCTCACATGCACTGCCAAATTGCGCTGATGATATAAAATCTTCCCCTTTTTTGATGTATACTCTGGAAATAGATGGATAATTGATTGAGAACAGGAATACTGGGTTTGAAAAGATGATAACCCACAAAGCTATATTGAGCAATCTAAGATGTCAAAATGACTGTGAACAGCTGAGTGGTGAGATGTGAGGAAGATAAAGAAAAATGCCAAAGATAGGAGAAAAAACACTGAAAAAGCCCCCAACAACCTTCTAATAGGAAGAGGCACTTTGCAGATTGCTTTTGCCGATAGATGTCACTGTAAATAAGGCAGTGGTAACCTTCACACTGGCACGGCAGCCTGAACAAGACCCACAGTGTTCTGAAGGATCAACCTGTTAAGAAAGAGTATGCAGTATAGCTCAGGTATTAAGGATGTGTGTTGATTGTAATTTACTCCCTTTCTTAAAAGTGACACAAGGATTGTGGAAAAAAATAGTTAACTTTCTGATGCATAACAAAAGACGTTCAAACTTAAAAGATAGTACTTAGCTGACTCTGCATTTAAATGCTCCCCTTATTTCCATAAGCAATTGCCATCATATAGTTTCACACTCTAAATGTAAATGTGTGTTAACTGGAAAAAGATCTTTGTAGTATTTCAAAAGCCAGGTCAACCAGGTGAAGTTCCTGCTGTTTGGAAAAAAAAGGAGACATTGCACCCATTTTCTGCAGCAAGGGCAGAAAGGAGGACCCTAGGAATGACTGATCTGTCAGCCTCACCTCTGTGCATGAGAAAATCATGGAACAGATCCTCCTAGAAGCTAAGCTTAAGGTACAGGGAGGACAGGGAGGTGATTGGAGACAGCCAGCATGGCTTCACCGAGGGTAAGTCCTGGCTGACTAATCTAATGACCTTCTAGGATGAAGTGACTACATCAGTCGACAAGGGAAGGGTACCTATGACATCCATCTGGACTTCTCTAAGGTGTTGGACCCAGTCCCCCATAACATCCTTTGCTCCAAATTGGAGAGAGATTGATTTGATGGGTGGACTGTTCAGTGGATGAGAAATAGATCACAGTATCATCCAGAAGATGGTGGTGAATGCCTTAATGTCCTGATGGACATCAATGACAAGTGGTGTCCCTTGGGTGTCTGTACTGGGACCAGTGCAGTTTAGTGCCTTCATCAATGACACAGACAGTGGAATCAAGTGCACCCTCAGCAAGTTTGCAGGTGACAGCAAGGTGAGTGGTGCTGTCCTGAAGGACGGGATGTGATCCAGAGGGACCTGGACGAGCTCTAGAAGTGGGCCCATTGGTATTTCATGGAGACCAAGTGCAAGGTGCTGCACCTGGTCAGGGCAATCCCTGGTATCAATGCAGGCTGGGGAATAAAGGTATTGAGAGCAGCCCTGCCAAGAAGGACTTGGAGGTACTGGTGGATGAGAGGCTGGATATGACCCAGCAATGTGCAGTTGCAGCCTGGAAAGCCAATTGTCTCCTAGTCTGTGTCTTTTTTTAAAAAAAAATTATTTCATGTCTGTCACTTTTACTGATCTGGATTTCACCCTATTTCAGTGTACAGAGGCTACATACAGCCTATACGGTCCCCACCTCTGGGTTATGGCAATCAGGATGTAATATAGTAATCTACCCCTGCAGAATGGCCATCTATTAGCGGAGTGGGAACACCCAGGATATCAGAGCTGGACAGCACCTCGGGTAAACACACTGTTTAGGTGTGATAATGCTTAAGTAGTACTGAAGCCTCATGCTTGTGCATCATTTTTCCCTAAGGACTGGTGCACTGCATCATGACAATGTGTTCACAGGTGTTTGTAGAGGCATTCACACTAAGTTCCTGCTAAAATGTGTTGAGACTAAGAAAAACAAAATGATTGAACTAAGGAATTTCTTCTCGCATCTTGCCTTCAGTAATTCGTACAGGAGGAACTGACTGAACTGCTTTATATTGAAATAGAGAAAGCTTCATTTAATTTTCTGAAAAGTGTGTATTGCCATATATTTGTGCTGTTCTTTATGTGTCTGTAGTGGACTTGTTTTCTATTATGGCTTAAGGATATATTCAGTTTCTTCAGAACCAGTAATCTCCCAAGCCTGGGCACTGGGTCAACTATTCAGCCTGCACATCTTTGTGTGCTAAGATGTGCTTCGCTTCTAATACTTGGCACTTTTGCAGTAGTAGGCACTGAACAAATATGTGCTGATGTTTGTTACTGGCACTAAGCGTTACCTTTCACATTTGGCAGGCAAAAAGCTCCCCAGCTAAGGTATAAAAGAACTAGGCAACAGAATGGCTAGATGGTTAAAAAGAACTAATTTAGTTGCATATTCTTGTTTGCTTCCACTTTATTTTCTGAGTTTACAGAGACGCAAGATATCACATTCGCATTCTAAGTACTACGAAGTTACATGAGTGAAGAGTTCCTGTTAAAAAAACAGTGTAGTTGATTCAAAGTCTGCCCATCAAGGCACTTAGAGAGGCAACAGGGATCCCTCAGGCTGAGCAAGGAAATGCTGCGTACTTCTTGAATGAATATGCTAGTTATCAACACTCCTGCTTTTCCAGAGGGGAATGAAGTATATTTGCTGTGCTTTGCAGTGAACATATTATCTGTGCCTCTTGTGGTAAAGAAAACAAGCTGTTCCTGGAATAAGGGCCAAAACAAGTCCCAGGTCTGTGCAGCTGAACTTTCTTGCATAGTTTATTCCATGTGGTCTATTGGAAACCTAGATCGCTTGATCTAACCCCTCTTGCAGAGACCTCTAGCTGACATTTGCCAAAGCCTCACTGGGGAGCTTTCACTTGACCATGGCCAATACCTGTCCCTCTCCAGTTGCTGGTATGGGCATGGGTGGCACTCCTGATGCATGCTTGGAATGCTGTGTACAGCAGGGTGACCCAGGGCTTCACCAGCATCTCTCTCCTCTCTAAATCCCTCTGGAGAGGCTGTGTGACACCTTGTCCCCACTCTGTCTGGACACTTAAGTCTCCATAAGCTGGCTGCTGTGTGGGCAGCACTGCATGTGGCATTCTTGCACAATAGTGGTATTTAAATGTCTCATAAATGACAGAGGCAGCCTGGCATCTGCTTTCTGGAGTTCTCTACCGAATTTAGCTACTGGCATTCATCCTAAGTTTCATTATAGATTCCAAAATGCATCTTCTGAATCCTATTGTAAGCTTTCTTGTGCCTCTCCTTATTTGCAAAATGGTGCATTAAATCTTGTTCCGTTTATTATGGTGTTCCGTTTATTGTCGTCTTTCATGTTGTCATTCATGCTGTCTTCCAGCAGAAGTTCAAGATTTTTGTCACTTTCGTGTTACAGAAGCCAGCACTTAAATGAATGCTGTTTAACACTGTCTTTGCTAGGTATGTGGTCGAACTAGAACTCACTGTTCCTGTGGTCAGAGCCAGGAGCGTGCAGGTGAGATTAAGGAGGATAGGAGCACTTAGAAATTGAGTACTCTCTTCTTTCTCTATGAGGAAAGAGAAGCTTTCTGTTTTGCAGTCTGGAAACCTGGATGTGTAGAAGGAGTTGACTTTATGCAAGTGCATGTCATGTATCTCTCTCAGGGAGAGCAGTGGAAAGTGGTTTTGGAAAGCTGGATTTAAATGGTAGGTCTGCTCTAGGGAACTAGCTAGTCATGTCTAGCATGGAAGCCCTGTGCCCTCTTTTCTGTTGCAAGCTTTGCACCACTTTTTCTTTGTGGCTTTGCAGTAGTCACATCACATCAGTATTTTCAAACTGATACTTAACTCCTTGTTTAGCAACTTAAAAAGATGCTTTTAATCTTCTTAAAGTACTGACTACCTAAAAGATCTCCTTGTTAATTGGAACCTCCAGCCCTGTGGCAAGTGGGTCACTTCTGTTGGGATGTTTAGAGATTTTAAATCATGACCTTTAGGAGCAAGGGCTCAGGAATAGCTGTTGAGTCTTATTATTAGTCTAACCATCTAATTGGAATAACTATATCCCTGTATGCTTGCAGATATACAGAAGAAAATGAGTATGAACACTGTGTATGTCACAGACGTGAACACAATTAGGTTTTAATATAAGCTCCTTTATAGTTACAATATTGATCTATGCCTCTTTCACACCTGACACAATTTGCTGTAGTATCACAGAAATGAGATTTCAGAAGATTGATCTCTAGCTTGATCTCCTGTATGTAAGTGTCTGGTCTTGCAACTGCTTGAGCCAAATATATGTTCTCCACCTCCCTCCCATCAATCAGATTTTATCAAATGAGTTAAAATGTCACTTGAGGAAAGAAATATGCACACAACAAATACTTGGAAGAAGGGCTAGGGGATCACAGGATAGGATAGCAATGTTCATGCCAGGGGAACCTAGGAGGCCAGAAGCAGGGTACAATGAGTGAAATAGGAAACAATTCTGTAGGTCTTGGCAGAGCTTTCCTTTGCAATAATTATCTAAAGCTGTCTGAAGGTTTTCTCTGGAGCCTTTCTCTCTCTTGACCCAATAACAAAACAATCCACGTTCCAGAATTTGTTGTGGGATATATAAAAGAAATGCAAAATGCAACATTGTTAGCCTTGTAAAATCATGCCTTGATATTAACCCTGCAGGACTTGTCCAAGGGCTAAAAGCACTCTGAATAGCTGGACTGTGGCTGTTTCAGACATTCCCCTTAGATATGCGCATTTTCACAGACACAAGACACAATGGATCAATGGGACCATGCCTCCAAAATATGTTGCAGAAACAACCTGTATGATTCCATGACGATAATTAAGAATGACGTTTTTTGAGAGTATATTAGACCACACTTCACAATGGTGTGAATCAGTGTGTTATAGGCAATAAGCCACAGTCTTGATAATTTGAAATATTAAACCTTTTATTAAAGCGAAATTAAAGGAAAATGAGCAAACGGCGCACCGGGTGTCTGGGGAGTCTCCTGCTCCACGCAGACCACACTTTAACGGATATGCAGTCCCCTTTTATACCCTCTGCTTCTCCAATCAAAATCCACCCTGTTCCCGCCTTTATTTGAATCCTCCAATTA
>JAWWMP010000081.1:123886752-123954603 GCA_035047865.1 Dendrocincla tyrannina
GGAAACCCCAACAAACAAAGAAAAACTCACAAGTTTTAATTTGATCAGCAAATTATATATTGTTTCTATTATCTATTTCAAGTGGAAGAGCACACAGTTTGATGAGAGTGGGATGTGCAGACCTGGCCCCCCCTGACGACTGCAAGAGAAGCTCAATCACTTGCACAGAAGGAGCTGTGGGTGGTGCCCTCCTTGCTCTTCCTCATGGCAAACTTCCTGATAAGCTGCGGTGGTTCTATTGCATCAGTTGCTGACAGCTTTCTGCGCCACTACTCCCAAATCTGTCCTAACACATTTTTCAGGGGTAAATCTAAACACTTCCTGATGTCACATTGTTGATGTGCCAAGGGTTAGTGTGTTCTTATCAGGAGGAAGCAGTTTGGTTTCAAGGGGCAGCCCAGATGACCAGATTGCCTCAGGCCTCAGGTCTCTCCTGGGTAACACCCTCCAGCTGAAGGATCGAGCCTACAGCAGGGCAGGAGAGGGTACTCTCACAGGTACCATTTATAAAAGTACTGGCAGTGCATGACTTGGTCTTTTATATTAGAATCACAGAATCAATCCTCTAGGGCCATTGAGTGCAATGATTAGCAATTCACATTATTACATTGCTCTGGATACTGAATGTCCAAATAGACATGAGATTTAATTGCATTAGATTTAGTCATGCCAGACACTAATTTTTCCAGTCTTTCAATCCCATTCACTTCTTTATCCCATTCAACTTCAAAGGGCAGTTTGCTAAAGACTCCAGTGAGAATAAGAGCAGGACAAATCATCACCATGACTCAAATTTGTGGTGCCTCAGAAATGTGTGTCCTTGTGCCACCAGGTTTCCTGTGAAAAGCTGATGCTTTTGTGACCAAAAGTCAGAAATGGTGCTTAGGAAACTCTTACCTGGTGTTGACAAAGTCAACACTTGTGCCCATTAAGGTGAGCCCAGCAGCCAGCAGGCTCAGCTGGGGCTGAATTCAGTGGTGTGGGTCTGGCATGGGTCACCATGCTGTGTGGCAGCATTTTGGCAGTCACAAAATGCTCCCCTGCCCTACTGTGTCTGGTAAGTGAGGCATCACTCCAGCAGCCGTATTCCTGCCAAGCAAGATGCACCCAGGCCTGCCAGGTATATGTCATGCTAGGTCACCCTTCTGCCATCTTCTGTTTTCTCTTACTTGTGCAGGATGGATTTAAGCTCACTGGTGTAATGAAAATGGTGTTCCAAGGACACGTGAGGAATGAAGCCAATTCCTCTTGGGGTGTGAAGAGAGAGGGAAGTTTGGGGCTTTTCCTAACTCACTCTTAAATTTCCACTTTGGTGTGTCTATGTGTATATTTAAGACAAATTAAGCAGAAGTTACACATCACCCAGTACAGTGAATATCAGGGACAAGATGGATACCCATGGAAATGTTCAAGACTAGGTTGGATGAGGCTCTGAGCACCCTGGTCTAATGAAAGGTGTCTTTGCCCACAGCAGGGAGGTTGGAACTGAATGATATGTAAGGTCCCTTCCAACCCAAACCATTCTATGATTCTAAGATGTTCCAGCCTCTTGATTTCACAGGTTTATCCGAATGTGAGCTGTAGCTCTCCACAGATAAAATGGGAAGTGAAGGTAATGGATATCTAAAAGGTGGCAATATAAGGGTAGTGAGGGAAGTGCTTGTTCCAGGCTGCAGTTTTTACAGTGTGATCTCTCTCTTAGTCTTGCAAGAGCATTGCATAAGACTTAATGACTTAAACAGTCAAAAAAATAAATGTATTTTATTTGGCCTCTGTGCTAATGCAGAAAAACTTTAATAAAGTATTGCAAGGAAGCAAGAATGCAGTACCCTAACATAGGCAGCAGCATACTAGGAATCCTGATGGGATTTTTTCAGCAATTCTTTACTTTTCTTTGAAAATAAATGCAATTAAGAAATTCAGAGTAGCTCGGGATTGTGTTTATTTTGACAAGCTGTCTTGCTTGAAACACAATTTTTAAAGTTTCAAGACATGGTATTACATCTGGACATTTTCTATATGGTCAACTTCAAATGAATTCAGTTTTAAGTGGTTTCTTCCACTGCCCAGTATTGTTGCTAGCCGCTTCTAAGTCCCACGTTTCCCATCCTGTGCTGCCAGGCTTGCCCAGCACTGCAGCCCTGCAGCCCTTCATTGCTTCAGCTTTTATAGATGGGATTAAAGATGCAGAGGATTCTCAGAAAGTCCTATGAAAGAAGTGAGACTTCTTGTACTAGGCCTTTCCTTTCATAAAAGAACCACAGCCTCTACAGTAAAATAGCTAAGCTGCATCAGGAGCTACTAGCTAGCTCTCCTCAAGCTGTCTCATCTACAGGGTTTTATCTGGGCATTCTCAAAGTACACTTATCAGTTGACACCTTTGTGGTTATAACTTGTTCCCTCAAAATGAGGGAAAAGGATTAGGAAGGATTTTCTAAAGCAAAATTAATGTGGAACATTAATTAGTCCAATTTTACCTTATAACCTCAGTGAAGGTTAATGTTCCCAGCAAAAATCGAGATGGGAGACATTGCTGGAATCAGACCTGAAAGCCATTTTGCTGATCATATGTTAAATGTGAAGCATTAATTATTTTTTCACAGCTGTTGAGCTACACAAGGGGACTTTTTGAGTTACTGTATTTTGAAGGTCTTTGCAAGACGAGAAGTTTAGCAAAAGTTCTCTAGATGAGTTGCACCTGTGGTAGCTTGCATTTGCCTGTTTCATTGTTATTTGGGACTCAAGGTGCTTTACTGTGGGATTTGGCTATTGATGCACATCACACAGATACCAATACTTTTATGTTTAGGTAAAATATTGAGCAGAAAACAGGGATAAAATTCATTATGTCACAAGGAAGAAATAGCATTCTTAAAATAAGACAAAAATTCATATTTTTCTGTGTACTTTCCTCAAGTCTCAGTGTTGAGAAATCCCCTATTCAAACTACCAGACTGGGTAATTTTCTTTTCTATCTCTTTTATATTGTCAGTAAGTCCCATTAGATGTCAGCATAGTGATAGCTTTATGTACTAAAATACAATCTGATTTGTATTTTGTTCTCTTTCTTTGCTACAAAGATAAGAGAACTTCACTGGTAATCAAAAAATGATTGGTAATCAAAAGTGAATGGCATTCACTTTTGAAAAAATAAAAAAATCCTGTGAAATGAACTTGTCGTTCCTTGATGAAGTTAAGGACATTTCCCTTGCCTTACCATTTCCTAGACTATGAATCACTTATTCATTTTCTTGATTGTCATAATCTGGTCTATTTGATTTACAAAATTGTTTCTACTTAATCTTTTCACTTGTATTTTATTAAAGTAAATTGCTGAAGAAGTTGCACAAAAAGAAGCAGGGTGAAGTCATTTATGCTGGAGACAAACTTGAGACATACCTGTAGATGCAACTGCCCACTGCCTGTCACCATCGTGCACATGTGCAAAGGTCTCCAGCTGATTGACCCCACAGCTCTGTAGCTCAAGCCCACTCTAAATCTGAGAAATTACAGGACATAGCTCAGGACACTAGTTAGAGAGATTTTTAAAGAGATTCTGAATGAAACAGTTCTGTAGAGGAAGCCATTGTTCTGCCTAACAGATTTGTTTCCTTTTATCAGTGGTGTTCCCCTTGCGATCTCTTTGTGAAGTTTAATATTTTTTTGCCATCACATGGAAGAAAATTCCTCTGAAACCAGTCAAACTGATTTCTCTGTGTCTCTGTTCTCACTTTTTCCAAGCACCATTAGATTTATTTTTTTCTGGAGAATCAAGAGGAGTGAATCCCCAGGATTATTCTCCTGTTCATGGTAGTCAAAGGGATGATGAAGTTGTTGCACTAAGGCAGAGAAAGCAATGTGGTTTTATGCATTGCTCATTAAGAAGGTATCAATTACCTGGCAGAATTATTTGCCTCTTCAAAACCCTCTTTGTAATCTTTGGAACAGAAAGAGGCATTTTACTAGCTTTGCTTAATCAGGTAATAGGAATAGGTATTGCTGATGAGGATGGGAGGAATATCTGACTGAATGTTGATTTGTCTGCCTTTTAATTAGCACTGAAGTGGAGAGTGCTTATGAATCTTCACTCCCATGCTAATGGATGAGCTCCCATTTTGTTCATGATTCTGCATTGGAGATTGCTGTTATTAGGAAAGTGTATTTTACTGACAAAAGGAAAATTTTCACTCATCAAGGTAGAGGTCTAAGACCAAGGTGAAGTATTGCATTTTAGCTGCCATGTGCAAATCTGCAGTTTATGCTCACTTTTCTGCACTTTCAATTAACATACTTTTTTGCCTTTAGTTCCAAGCTAGGAGAATAAGACTAAATGCCCTTTCCTTTTCTTTTTCTTTTTTTTTTTTCAGGTGTAAATTGCTTGTGATATCTCAAAAACTGTTTCATATGGAAAGTTAGCATAAATGTAGTGCCTGTTTTACAATGGAATAAAAAAAGATCTTGGTATGATTTGAATTAAGTTAGAGTATTGACTTCTGTCATGCTTAACAGGCTACACAGGCATAAGGCAGCAAGGCTACACAAACCGGGTGGGTATAAGATAACTTCATTTCACATCTTCTGATATACTTGTTGCTACCACATTGTGGTGGGCAGTGACTGACCAAGGCCTTATTGATCCAGTTGCTGGATACACACATTGGTTAGCTTAAAAGGTGGTCCTGCAAGTATGTCCTGCTGAGTGCAGCTGATTGCAGCAAGGGTCGTATTTTGCATTTAAACTATTTCAGCTTTTGAATATGTTGGGAACATGAATTGGAAATGTATCTGTACTTTATAGTGGAAACATGAGGACGTGTAAATGTTTACAGCGCTGCTGTATAGTCCAAGGCACACAAATGCAAAAGAAGAAACTCTATCTGTAGCAACATGTGCTGCAAAACCCCAGCAGATAAAGAGGACTTACATAATCTAAGGAAGGTACTTCATTTCAGTCAAAAAACATTTAAGTTACATAGTGGGGTCAACTGGAAACCTAATTTCTGTTCTAATGCTTTACGTTGTTCCTTGTAGAGTCTGACTTTATCTTCTTCAGACCTTTGCCACTGCTGGCCATTAAGTAATTCAGTTGTCATGGCTGGAGCCATTTGTAAAGCTGAGTATTTCTGTGCTCGAGAAACAGTAGAATTGGTGCTGTAAGTGTGTGACTTAAATATACTGTCAGAATAAGAATCTTTATTTTTCCATGGACATATGTGTAATAACTATTTATTAGATCTACAGGTGAAACAAAACAGCAATTATCACACAATTCCTTTTAAAACACTGGTAGCACAGCACTGTTACAATATTGTTTCGTTGAAGATTCTACCTCTGCTTACCTTGTGCTTTTATGAGGCAGCTTAGTGGGAATAGTCACTGCTTTACAAGGCAACTTAAGAAAAGTGCATTTCTGGTTTCATGTCGTCTCCCTGGTTTTTCCTTCCCTTAACTGAGTGAAATTGCAGTTTGCTTATTGTGAGGCTGTGCTGGTGATAAATATCAGCAGTAACTTTAAACAGACAGACAGATGGAAGCACAGGATTAGGTAGGAACTGTGAACAGTGAACTATTACTTATTCACAAAAAACCCATATCTATCTACAGGATGGAGCCCTAACAATACAAATTTCTTATGGGATCCCATGAACTCATGCCCAGGATCATGCTTTCAGCTCTCTCATCTCAACAGCCCCATTCAGATGAACTCCTGCACTAGTCTGAAGTCTTCAAAAAGGCAGATGAGAGATGGTGTAGATTTTAATTTAACTACTATCTATATTATCATGATCAGGCTGTGATTATGTTTGCCTTATTCTTTACTGGATCCAAGGCTTTCAAGGCACCCTTCAGGTTTTCATTGTGTAAGCCAAGCTGTAAATGAAAAAATACTTTAAAATCTTAATTATGTAACAATAGTTTTATTCTTACAGAATCAAGAATAAGAATATGATTAAGCTCATTATGAACAAGACAAAATTAGGACATGAGACAATAACAGGAAGTTTTCCTTCTGCTTTGCAGAGTAATGCAAACAGTTGTACAAAAATCTTTGGTTCAGAAGTATATGATTGCATTGATCATATGTGCTTATCCTAGAAATTCCTTTGAAAATTCCTTTGTGCTTATCCTTTGAAAGCATTTTGCTGGTATCTTTTTTCAATGTGATAAGTAATTATATTTTAGCAGCATATAGTAATGTATAATACTGTGTTATAATATTTCCTTAATATAAAAAAAATCCTTAATAATAAGGAATTATTTTTCCTGCCTTAGCTGATGTTTAAAGGCCAAGTATGTCATGTGCATGGATTCAAGATTTCTTGGAGCTCTGATTTAGAATTTTTTTTCTAATTGATAGACAGAAATGCCACATACAACTCAAACCATCTATCTGAGAAAGTTCACATTGACGTAAAAGAAGTGGAAAGCAAACACAAAGGTGTGAGCATTGCCTGTTACAAAGGTGAATGAACACTATAAGTTCACTAGTACCCATGCTTTAAAGCACAGCTCGTCCTGAAGGTTCTGTGAATTAAATGGGCATTTGGGTAAAACATCCATCTAGAAGCACAGGCCAGGTTGGAAATATTTGCTGTATTAGGGTAAGACACAATCATCTACACCTGTTTTGCACAAAGATATATTTTTCCTAGTCCTCATCACTGCAGCTTTGATAAGGAAAGGGAAGAGAAAGGTCTGTGTTTTCAGTGTGTCAGTCACTGACCTCCAGGAAAACGGTGACAATTGCCAAACCATCCAGCTTGTTGAAAGCCTCAGCTGCATTTAAATACTTGTCTGCATTCCCCAGAATGAGATGAAGCTCAAAAGCAATTGACAGGGTCAGTTTTGCTGCTTATATTACAAAGAAATGCCACAATTAATGTGAAATAGAAAAGCCTCTATATACTTCTAGGGTCTGACAATGAAACTGAGAATGTGCTTATGAACTCCTGCAGATTTATGGTGGTCAGCTGAATTGTCCTGGCATTGTCCAGACTCACACCCAGGCAAAACCCTGAGGTAGGCAAAACTGCACATATTGTTGAAAGCAATTTAAGGGTAAGTACACAGAGATGTGGAAAATCACAATTTACAAGAGACATAGAATTTTCTAACTCAATTGCTAGCAGTCTCCTGTGCATGTCTTTATTTCCATGTCTTTAAAAATGCAGTACATTAAATAGCATTTTAAGGAGTGTAACCACTGTATTGCACACATGGTGCAGTATTTATTCACAATAGTCTCATTTACTGCAAAAGATTGATGGTATGGCCATGAATGTCATGGCTGTGGATGGCTTATATTCAGTATAGATCTTTGAACAAGTATTTGACTGCATTTACTCTGATAGAGTTTTAAGGAACTTTCATTCAGCCTAGTGTTTTGCGTATTGTATCTTGAGCTATTTGTTGTTCCAAAACTTACAGAACTTGGAAATCATAAGACTTTCTTTAAATGCCACCTCACCTATGAATATGCTTAGCAATTCTGTAGAAACTACGTAACTCTATGGCAATAGCCTAGTCCTGGATTTCTTCTAGAATGTTTCAGCAACATCATGAGAGAAAATATAAAAGCTTCTTAAAATACAAGGAGGAGATTCTAAAATATAGAAATAGAACATGGAAATTATCATATAATGCACATAATCCTAAAATTCAGATTTCGATCCCTTTTTTTCAAATTCTTGTAATTTTAAATCTGAGTTGCTGTCTTTTCAACTTAAAATCTTTTCTGTTTCAACATATTTTAAACTATTGATTTAAAACAAGCTATTAAACACTTAATCATGTGCTGCTTAAACACAGTGTATGTGCACTATCTCTTGAAACAGAAAGCAGTTCTAAAGCAACACCCCCTTTTTATCTTGGCTGTATCAAGTGAGATAACTTTTGACCGCAGAAAATTTTCTATTAGGAAGACACTTCTGGCTGTGTGTTCCTAATGCCTAGGTTAAAAATGTATAATCCATGTCCTTAGATTGTCATGTTGTAATGTTCATAAAATCTAAAAAGCTGCCAAAGATAACACTACATGGATTGAACATGAATAGTTTGTAGCATATTGATGACTATTAGCAGGACACTGAAGCACTGGAAAAGAAACAAAGTCTGTTATGTTAGTTTTTGTAAATCAGACCTTGCTTCATTATCTGAAGACATTTAATGTATTGGACAGCAGCAGAAGCTCTTTCTAGACAACTTTTTTTCCTCTTTGCTTCATTAATTTCTTCTGGGGTTATTTCTTATTAACTCTTCTTGAAAGTAAAGAATAAAACCAACAAACCAAACCACCTTACGGTGATCAGCATGCTTGTAGCTTTGAGGAGCCCCAGCTACAATTATAGTGGGGCATCAGGTGATCAGGCTCTCTAAAAAGCAGCTGGTGTGGTATTAAGCCAAGTGTACTTGTACAGTTGACCTTTTAAAAATTTATCAGAAGGTACTTACTTCTATATCTGTACCTTACAGCTCTATTTCATTATTTAAATTGGATTTAGATTATCTAGATTTAGCTTAGTAAACACTAACAACATAATCCAATTTGCTCTTCAAAAGTCAACTTTGCACATGCAGAGATGGTATCCCTTTTGCAAAATAAAAGTAACTATCAAAGCTATATACATATGCTTCCCCCCCTCCCCGTTGGGATGATATATTGTGACTTTTCCTTCATTGATTCTACCTCTGAGGCATTTTTCTGAGCTCTGAGCTCATCAGTTTTGCCCCAGTGGAAATGAAACTGATGCAATATATATTCTGGTGACAGGTCCTCCTGTCAGCACTACAAATGCATGAAACATTATTAAAAAAATAATAAACTTTATTAATCAATAAAGTCTTCCTGACTGGCAAGCTATAAATTTCAAAGACTTTTATAATGTGCAAACAGTTTTCTCCACATTAACATCTTTTGATAGGAGATTATTTTTAAGTATCTGGCGAAAAAAACCCTGACAGTTTATACACTTCTAAGTCACTGAAGCTTTTAATTCTAGGTATGTATATGAGTGCATTTGTTACAGCAAATCTGCATGTTTCCTTGGCACACTTCCAAAATTCAGGTGAAATATATGTAAATACACCTTCTACTCTAGAGAGAAAACAGCAGCAAAAATAATGCAGAAAAACAGCACCTTTCCAGAAACAGTAACTGAATTTTAAGAACTGCAGAACAAACAATCCTACTTCAGGAAGTTCACTTCCACTAATATCTGTATTATTTATGGCAGTATTTCAAAGGTCTTTTTCTTCAGAGAAGTAACAGTACTTAATGTTTTCTGAATTTAGATTAGGAGCTGCCACAGGTGTACATGGATATTATTGACACTGCTTATTGGTCATTATCTTTAATTCCTTACTTACAAGTATGTACTGATTTCCACTATAGTGATAGGCACCTGTAATGATGCTTAGAAATATGTACCTGGAGTTCTTACAGCATTTGCACCTTTATACACGAGCAGAACAAAATCTCGTTTGCTAACAAGGTAAACACTCTCCGAAGGAAAAAAACCTAGACCAGAGTGATCCCATATAGAGTTAAAGTGTAACTTTGACATATGTACAAATCTCCTGCTGTAGATTGGGGGGGCTGGGGTGGGAAAAGCACAATTGAGTAATTGTGTTTGGAAAGTCTCTTCCTACATTCCCCTCTCCAAATCACTGATTATTCTGGAAGTTTCCTACTGCGAAATTACCAGTCCTTTTATCATTGATACAAGAACACTTGCCAACAAGTCCTAATTTTAAAGAACATAATTTGGATCTTCTCTGACATTTAAAGGATTGCAAACTAGTGTAACAAAATTAGTAAGCATATCCTAATCTATATAAATACTCCTCAAAAGCAACAAGACTTGGTTTCTATATAAATTAAAGAAAAAGATAATGAAAAAAGAAAATGTTTCACATTCCCCTCTTCAAATCCTATTTTTACTAGCCTGATGGGTTTTCCTTATGCTCAAATTTCACATGGAAACAAGGCCAACATCGATAATCTCTTTGCATGTAGAAGGTTTCTGAATGAACCAGAGAGGACCCCAGAATGGATATTTTTTTACTTCCTTAGTTTAAATATCTATAGCAGACTGATGGTCTCCATTGGAAATAGTGTACAGCTTGTGGCAGTGGTCATGTCCTAGGCAAAATAAACAACTGAAGTTTTTACTTCCCATTCTGTACCAGTCCTGAACTGATGTCACTTTCCCTTTGAACCAATTGTACAGATAACACAGATTCTTGGTATGTTAATAATCCATATAACTGATGATTTTTTATAATTAAAATAATTATAAAATTTATTTATAAAATTTAAAATATATTATAAATATGTATGACTTTAATTTATTAAAGATTTCTTTTACCACTGCTGCCTTGATAACTCCAGCTCAAACTTGTTGTTTTTTTTTCTCATTTCAAGGTGCTGTCTTTACAAAAAAACCCTACTGGTGTGGATGAAAGATGTTAAGAAAAGATCTCTGATTTTCTTCTGAATTTCTAACCTATATGTTCTATCTGGGGTTTTATATGCCTGTGTAAAGAGTAAAGACAGTAACACATTCTAACCAACCTTGATTTCTTATGATTTCAGAATGGCACAAGAAACTGTGATAGGAGAAGGGATCGCGATAAGGAAACAGTGTGGTTTGCAATCTGTTTACTTTTTGATTCAGTACACATATTAAAACACACATGTGTTGAATGCCAAATTAAAATATAAATTATTTTAACTGTTTGATGTTGTCCAAAGACCTTTAGACTAAATAAACCAAAGGATAATTATGGTATAAAAATGAAGACTACACAGAAAGTAGTAGATGTTCAGCATTTTTGAAAAACCATGTCAATGATTTAAGAAATCTATACATGGATTTTAGAACATTGATTTTGACAATCACTAAAAAATAGTCAATCTCAGTAGCTTTTAGTGAAGGAAAACAACAACAGTGTTTAATAAAATAGTATGTATATAGTTACATACTACATTAATGCAACTAGCAATGCTCTTAACAAGAAAGGAGGTCCAAAACCTACTAAGTCCTAGCAGTTTCAGATGTTTTGGGAATGATCTCCAGCCATTTTTGTACTGCTGGGAATCTTCAAGGCAATCTTCTGGTGACTGATACCTGACTCTGTTTTAAAGTTAAGTTCTGCTAGCACATATGGGATTTTCCTGGCTTAAACTTTGTCTCATACATGCTTAAAAGCAGGATTGCATTTTTAGGACCTTATGCTTGAAAAGTACTGCAGCATAGTTGAATAGTTATGGTGTTATCTGTATTTGTAACCATTTTAACTGAGAGTACTGAGTAATTGCTTCTATATAAAATAAGGTTTATCATAGATTACGTAAACCTTGCCTTGTCATCCTGTGTTGCAAAACTGGAACCTGTTGACATTT
Organism: Dendrocincla tyrannina; assembly: GCA_035047865.1. Taxonomy (NCBI): domain Eukaryota; kingdom Metazoa; phylum Chordata; class Aves; order Passeriformes; family Dendrocolaptidae; genus Dendrocincla; species Dendrocincla tyrannina. The sequence goes on from JAWWMP010000081.1 coordinate 123,898,157, forward strand.
TCCTGTTTTTCTTACAGGCTATTCTCAGTAATTGGAAGCTGCCGATATCTGCCTTTGCAGATGTCCGCAGCTGACGTCAGGAATTTCAGATACCATTGTGCAAGTACTATTATAACCTGTAAAACTTGTGGCATTAATGCCTAGGAATATGGCAGGTTTTAGGTACATCTCAGTTATAGGTGGATTGCAATTTTCTGTTAATATTTTTTGGTTGCTCAGAAATTGTTTTATCAGAATAGAAAATGTTCAAAGGAAAATTGTCAACACAAACCTCTGTGGACAGATAGCTTCACCTGCTTAGTCTCTGATCCAAGTCAGATTACTAAAATCATATCAGCTTTTCATGACGTCATGAAATTTCTGCTTGAAGTGAAAGGTGCACAATTTATGGTCCTGAGGCAACCTTGCTATGTAAACTATGTGCGAAGCAAAGGCAGCAAAACAAATAGATCTGCTGGAAATCTCAGGTATGCTGGACCTGGCCAGTTACTAACTTGCAGTTCTCCAGTCAGTAAAAAGGCTTGCACCAAGCCCTCAGCCCCCTCTGGGAGCAAGGGAAACCGAGGGACCTGCTGCTGTCTGAGCTGCCATGGTCTGGAATGGCTAGGATAAATGACCAACATGTTTAGCACTGGATCAGACTAGGGCTGGTGTCAGTGCCTGTGTTCAGGCTTTGGAAACAAAACCTAGCATCAGACTGAGAACTGAGCAGTCCAGGAGCCCCCCAAAAGCCACCTTAATCTTGGGCACTCAGGACTTGCAGCCTCTCTCCTGCTGCAGGAGAAGATTTGGGGTTTTTTTCCAAGTTACATGGTTACTAATAACATGTAAGCTTCTCATCTTTATGCCTATTCCCTGGGACTGCTGGGAGTCCTGGAGGGACAGGTAAGTCTGGTGCTTTGGGGCAAAAGTACTCATGTCTCAAGAGTTTTTCACTTTGAGAATCAGAACTCTTAGAATTTATTTATGGGAGGATTTAACAACCATCAATAAAATTTATAACCTTTTTAAAGGGCTGTTTTGAAACAGGATGCGTTTCTTTCAGAACAGAAATCTTAGAACCAGATCTGATATCAATCATCATTGTTCCTTTGGAATAATTTAGGAGATAAATTCCTTCACTCCTATGAGAGTCAGAGCACCAAATCAGCTGCAGTTCTTCACACAGCAGGGTGAAAGGGCGAGACACCCCTCAGTTTCTTGTCTGCCATCAATTATCTGTAGACTGTTAGTTGCTGTGGGTTAGTTATATAGATAATATCAAAGACCTTCTCTCTGTGGCCAAGAATTATCAACTGAACCACTGAAAAAGAAAGTAACTAGTTAGAAAAGACTAATCCAGAGAGATTTGAAAATGTGTTTATGGTTTGTGTGAAACAGATGGTCTATTACAGCATGATGCAGGGACAATATATATAGAAAAATTCACTGACAATGCAGAAGAGTGGGGACAATTTTGCATTTTCTAAGCAAAGAATGAAGTTTTAGTAATAATGGCCAAAGGAAATATAAATCTTGCTTTGTTATACAGATGCAATGGGAATATAACATGGCAATGTTACCATAGTCTTTTGCTTGATCAGATAATCAATTTTATGACTATGAAAAAGATTCTTTCAGTGCAAGGTGAGCATGGCAGAGATTCGGTAAAATGATCTCTTGGAAGAGGAGCCAAGATTTTGGAATTGTGACCTTTTTACTGTTTCATCAACCTGTCTACAAAGTAATTCTAGACCTCTGGTTTAATGCATTAGACTGTGTGTGATGGACACAACAACTGGTTTGCTTCTCGAAACCCAACACAACTGGCTTATGATTCCTCCCATTATTGCCACTTCTACCGCCCTAAGTGCACTTCAGCTTTTAACTATAATCCTATCACCGTTGTTAAAATATTTAATTACCAGTGTTTCTTAATTAAAGTCTAAGCTGCTAGTTCTTACAAATTTAAATTAAAACTTGTCAAACCTTTTTTTGTCCTTCTGCATGAATACAAAGAGTAAGGTTAATGTTATGAAGGAGCTCTTGAGCTCATGAAAAGTTCATGAACCAGGATTCAAAGGAATTCAGTGTTTCTATGAATAGACTTCCCACTTTTTTGAATTCTTTCTCCAGATGACACAGAAATTAGGTTTGACTTTAAACAAGGTCAGCTTAGGAAGGGTGACTGCTTGTTGCATGGTTCTTTCCATTAGGGTAATTTCTTTCAGATCCCTTTTCTAGCTGACAAAACCCATTTCAAGGCTCTTTTTATAACAACTTCATGCTGGAAGGAAATACTTGAACTCAAAGAGCACTGAAATACTTTTTCAAAGTAAAAGTTTTTTAAAAATCACAACAAGGATTGAAGTAAATTATCTATAAATGTAAGCTAAAATAATATGATTTAATGCAATTTATATTTTTGTGGCTCTTGTGCATTCGTCCATTGTACTTGTAGTCCAACTGTTGCCATGTTTTCCCAATGCATTAAAACTGAAACTAAATTGCTGAGACAGCAACCACAAAATTTGCCTCAGCAGCACAGGGCATAGGAAGGCTGAGGATCATGGATGGTAATACGCTTCTTAAAACACAACCTTGTATTCCATCAACCACTGATTATTATCTACACATTTCAGGCTATCCACACTCTGCAGAGAAAGTGTTAGCACCTTTCCAGGAAAATGGGATTAACGAAATGTGATATCCTTGGCAAAACCTTCACAATATAAATAGAAGTGGATCCCTGGCTTCCAGATGTATGTGTACAAAGTTTAAATGTCTGAAGCTCTGAACCTGCAAAACACTATAGATGTGTATAATATTATGCATAGCAGGACACTATTGACCTTATTTGAGAGTATGAAATTAAAAATGAACATAGTATGGATGCAAATAGATGCAAAATAATCTTATTTTAAGGACACTAGCCAGAGGGGAAAAAAAACCCCAAAACACAACACTAAACTCTTCTGAAAAATATTAAATTACAAAAACAGATGAAATTTTTCATTTTGTAAGTGTCAAATACTACATATCTGGATAGTGAATTGATTTGTGAAAAAAAAAAAATTCTATGAATCTTTTTACTAGATATTTCACTAGCTCCCATAGTGATCCTTTTTAGTGAGTGTTTCCAGAACTCAGTATACTGTTATTTGTAATGCTCTGGTCAAAATTAAATAAGCTGAATAATAGATAATCTCCCTGTACAGCTGTTGTAAGGAAACTAGTGGGAGAAAAGTTGCAAAGTTATGAAAGTTCTGTAGTGACCTAGGAGGGCTCTTCCAAGCCATCTGGCATTGCTTGAACTGTGAAAGCTATGGCCATCATTCTGCAAAGAATTGCACAAGGCACAAGAGATAAGGATTGCCTCAAAAATAAAATAAGACATGGTAAATATTGGCCTATGGTATAAAGGTGTGAGGTAATAGGACCTCAGTGGCTGTGAAAGAGCTACTGTCTCATATTACCTTGCACCTGCTTCCTGCACAGGCTTTGCTAATGGCAGAGATACAGCTCAGTTTGTGCAGGGCTGGTTATTGTGAATAGGATCAAACCTGGCCTCTCTTTGGGAGGAAAAAATTGTCATCTTAACTACAGAGTTTAATCTGCTATGAGCTACAGTTTTAGGCTTTTAATACTAACTGAGCATTTATTTTAAGTCATAAAAGATTAGACACCAATCTATATAAAAAAGTACAGAACTATCTGACCTATAACTCCCTGTCCTATTAATGAGAGCAGCCAAAGTCTGAAACAAGGAAAAAACTTATGTCCAAATAATGAAGTATTCATAATCTTTTCTTGTAACCAGGTAGTAGAATATGTAGTCCGTATTTTCTACTAACAAAACTTTATAATCATCATTATGCACTTCATATTCAGGGTATTACATATTGAATTGTAACTAATATATTTAGATACCAGCGGATATTTGTAGGTGAACATGGCATGGTGATAAATGCAAATTTTATTATTTATAGTTATAATGACACCACATTAAACAACCTGTATCAGAAATGATGGGGTAGTTATGTGTTTTTGTCTTTTCCTTTTCAATTCTGTACCCTAATATGGAAAAAGCATATATAGCGACAACAGACAACATATGTTTGTGCGTTTTACTTGCCCTACCTTAGGGGTCGTAAGAACACAGGCTTGTTCTTCTTACTTGTCTTTCACATTTAAAAGAATCCAGATACCCTAGGGTTTAAGGCCAGAAGTTGAAAATCACATTTGTGTGCCATGAGACTGCTGAAACTGTACAATACATTTTCAGGATCTGTACCCTTCAGTTGGAACTGCTGATCAGTTTGAATGTAGCTTTGCCAGGTATACATACATCACTGCTATTACTTGGGAATCAATTTGAGCTGTATGTATGTATGGAGCAGATGTTTGTCCAAAGTAACTAAATGTATTCAATTTTTGGAGTTCCAAAAGTTTTAGTTCTTTTTACAAGGATGTGCGGTGATTGTGCAAGGGCCAATGTCTTTAAACTGAAAGGGAGCGGGTTTAGATTAACTATTAGGAAGAAATTCTTTGCTGTGAGGGTGGTGAAGCACTGCAACAAGTTGCCCAGAGAAGTTGTGGATGCCCCATCCCTGAAAGTATTCAAGGCCAGGTTGGATGGGGCCCTGAGCAACTTGGTCCAGTGAAAGATGGATGATCTTTAAAGACCTTTCCAACCCAACCCATTACAAAGATTGGTCCAGTTGGTTAGAGATCAGTGATAATAACATCAAGGTCATGAGTTTGACCCCTGTTTAGGCCATTCACCTAAGAGCTTGACTCAAGGATCCTTGGGGGTCCCTTCCAACTCAGAGTATGGTGTGATACTATGATAGTTCTGCAATCTGAGATAACATCCTTGTTCTGGAAGTAGCATTAGGCATAACTAAATCTCATAATTTTGTCCAGAACTGTCTGGTAGATAAATAGCACAAGAGAAAAGCTTCCTTTCAGAGGCTTCGCTGACTGTTGAAACTGTATTGTTTTAATCAAAACATTGCTCCTGGGAGAAAACATTTTAATCAGAATGAGGCATAGTCACATAGTCACACTCCGAGCCTGCTTGGAGGCTTTCAGTAGGGAGCTGTGCCCTCTGCTGCTGGCTTGAGCACAGTGAAGGGATAGCAATAAGAAAGACTGAATATACTTCTGACCTGAAACACAGGTAGAATGGTACACTTCAAAGATAACTTCTAATTAACTGTTTTTATAGGGTAAGGTTGTTGTCCAAAACCAATTTTTAATATTAGGATTTTAGTCAAAATGCTACAGAAAATTTAATTTGTGTTTGATTGTAAGTTGCTTTGAATAAGCAACTAAGACTATTTTTTGTTTCTGATCCCCTGAAAGACTCAGCAGTGAAAAACAGGAGCAACAGAACTTTTGAGAAGGGTTTTTCTTTCTTTTCTCAGTGATGAATCTTTAAAATTCATTATTTCTTCTGAAATAGTAGGTATAAAATTGCTAACTTCTATCAAAACAGCAGTACAAAAGTAAATGTTGTATAGTTACTGAAAAGGTTATTGTTTTTTTTATTATTGTATTTTTTTTCATCAAATACTGCTAAGACCCAATTCAAAGCTTATTTAGCTATATTGTTGGCTAGATAGTCTGCCTCTAGTTTGCCAGTTTAATTTTACTGTCCACATTGGTGATAGTCACAGAGAATAATTCCTGTGAGCGTGTGAGGGATACTGTGCGTCTCTCACAGTTTCACAAAATGAGTTCTTAGTAACAAAGGGACAGGAGAAAAAAATCATATTTTCAGTGAGCTGCCCTTTGAGCTGCTGAAATGCTGAAAATACACCTGCACAAGTAACACATTAAAGTTTTGTTACAAATGTAAAATGCAGATATGTACCTATGGAAATAAGCATATTCAAGCTCCATAGCTGTAGTTTAACTAATTTCCATTCTAAAGATTTTATTACACTAGCAGTGTTCTCTCTTATTATGTTCTGCATCAAACTCCACAAGCATATTGCAAGCTGTAGAACTAGGAGAGCAAAATGCTTCCCACAGTAATAGATCAGGTTTGTCACCACTTGAGGAACCTGAACATTCAGAGGTTTATGAGACGATGAAATACTCCCAGAGTTCTGAGAAGTGGCTGATGTAGTTACCAAGCTACACTACATGGCATTTGAAAATTCATGGCAGTCGGGTGAAGTCCCAGGTGACTGGAAAAAGGGAAACATTGCATAAACCTTTATACCCATTTTTACAAAGGATATAAAGGAGGACCCTGGCAACTACCCATCTGTCAGCCTTACCACCTGGGAAGATAATGGAACAGATCTTCATGAAAGCTATGTGAAGGCACAGAGGGCAGGGAGGTGGCACCCAGTGCGGTTTCACCAAGGGCAAGTTCTGCCTGACCAACCTAGTGGCTTTCTGTGATGGAGTGACTCTCTCAGTGGACAAGGGAAGAGCCATGGATGTCACCTGTCTTGACTTCTGTAAGGCTCTGACACAGTCCCCCACAATGTCCTTCTTCCTTCTTTTGGAGAGAGCTGGATTTGACGGATGGATTGTTTGGTGAACAAGGAATGAGTAATTGATTGGACCACAGTAGCATCCAGAGGGTACTGGTCAATGGCTCAGTGTCCTGGTGTACATCAGTGACAAGTGGTGTCCCTCAGGGGTCTGTGTTGGAATATGTACAGATTAATGTTTTTATCAATGGCATAGACAGTGGAACCATAAGTACCACCTCAACAAATGCAAGGTCCTGCACCTGGGTCAGGGCAAACCCCCTTGTATAGTATAAGCTGGGGGATGGACGGCCTGAGAGCAGTCTTGCCAAGAAAGATTTGGGGATGCTGGTGTATGAGAAGGTAGACGTGTCCCAGCAATGTGCCAGAAAGCCAACCATACCCTGGGCTACATCAGAAGAGTGGCCACCAGGTGGAGGGAGGTGATTCTACACCTCTGTTCTCATGAGACCCCACTTGGAGTGCTGCACCCAGTAGGGGGTCCCCAACTCAGGAAGGACATGGAGCTGTTCGAGTGGGTCCAACAGAGGAGCGCCACAAAAATGATTAGAGAGTTGGAACACCTCTGCTATTAGGAAAAGCCTAGAGAGAGTTGGGCTTTCTCAGCCTGGAGAAACAGAAATAATTTCAGGGATGCCACAGATTTCACAAGTACCCCAGAGCCATTAGACCAACTCTGTCACCTACAGACCCTCCATTTCTGTGTTTGCACTAAGAAACCCCCCACCTTAACCCTGTGTAGAGTTCTTATGGATGTGAAACTAACAGGCACCCCAACTGGGGCATTCTAGTGTGCAAACTGAGGAATGAAAATATGAGAAATGATCAAGCTTTAATGCAAATTGCACAGAAATTGAGCAAGGTTTTTGCAAGGAACCATACATATTTACTCCATAACCATCTTCAATACTGGACATTCCATTGGGATGGAATAGCCCTGTGATGCTAAACAGGAGGGGGAACTAGTTGTTTTTAATAGACAAATCGTGATACCTTTTCTATTCTTATATGAACATCAGCTTTCACAAATTTCTGATAAAAGCATGTTGTGCCTTAAAATGTAAAAATGTTAAAATGTAAAAATTATGGCTTGCTTGCTCTTAGTTTCTGTTGCAGTTTATATTAACCATATATTCCATGCTCCCTGCCACCATGAAATCATACTTTGTACTACCTAGTTATTCTACTCCTCTCATAGAGGCTACCAAAAAACCCACAAAAAACAAAACAACAAACAAACAAAAAAACCCTCTGGTATACTGCCAAAGCAGCAGAGAATTGTGTGAGCTCAAGGTCAACAGAGGAGGCTGCAGATCTCCTTTCAATTTAAAATAAGAAGTTTTACATCTCTTTTCTGCCCAGAGATGGCCTTGAATACCTGAAACAATGTAAACACTGAGATCAAGAAAAAGAGGCACTGAGTTGATCTCAGCTTGACAACAAGCAGAAAGCAAGAGTTCTGAAGGGAGACAAGTGCATGATGGCACACCCACACATTCATGCTCCTACCTCTTCAGAGCAAAAAACAACCAGAAAAAAATCTCCTTATCCATTACCATCTCCCCAGCCATTGCCCATCCCATTGCAGACTGGCAGAGCAGAGATGTGACAGACCATGAAAGAGTCTCCTATGTATTTCACTTCAGCTCTGAAGAACATCTTTACCTGGCAGGATAGATAATAAAAAATTGGAATTATTACTTTTGTGAAGAATTCACATTGTCTGTTTCTTTGCAGTTTCTCCCAATTTCATGCTTCCCAGTACCAGGGTCTTGAGAAATGCCCACTCTTATTTGAAAGGACTATACCCTAGTGTTTCTTTAGTGGAAGATTAAAATCACTCAGGTGATCTCAATATCACCAGTTTTTGACAGCTCCCTGAAGCGACAAGAAAGCAGATTTAAATAAAGATATTTTGGGTTCTGTGTCTTAGAAACTGAACAAGAAATTGTGAAGAATCTTTGAGGGATCCGTAAATTGCAAACAAGAAATGGAGGACCCACAGAAGTATTGGAGATGCAGAAACCTAAGATGTGTAGATTAATACCAGGCCAGACTGGATCTGAAGATGTGGGAAGATGGAAAGGAAATATATGTGTAGGACAACCTGGCAGGATAAGAGTTCTAGCCTGTGGCTTCCTTATTTACGCACCTTGAGTACCCCTAAAGCAGATACACAGAACAAGGCTATCTTTATTGCTTGATGTTAGCAATAAAGTATTTCCGTCCTTTACAATAATTGTTCTTCACTTCGTTGGAGATGCTAATATTCAGTGAAAGTTGGTCCCTCTTTTCCTCATCTATTGCTCTCTGACACATACAGCAACCACTGAATTTTCATTCACTATTTTTCTTACAGAAGGACTGCTTTGGATTTTTTTTTTAATTGGCCATGATGATGCAGTTGCTGCCTTTGCACTAAAACCTGCTGTCCTTGTAGGAAGGTTAAGTTCATCTAATGCAAGACTTTGGTCTTCAGATTTTCCCTTATTGTTTCACTATTATCTTATTGAACATCAGCATATGATGTATATTGGTGTTTCATGTACTTTACCCTACACATTTCTTTTTACATGGCCAACCCTTCTGAAAGTGTATTTACTTCATCCAGAGAATTCTGAAAACACTAGTTCTCTACTTTTTTTCCCACATTTGTATCAGTAAATGAAATTAAATTTTAGCAACCATTTTAAGCAGGCAACATGAAAGCTAAGTGAAATTTTTATATGCCATTTTAGTATATGTTCCAAAACATACATGAGATGTTTTGAGGTTGTTATTTGTGCAGGAGGTTTGGCTAGATGACTGCCTGAGGTCCCTTCCAACATGAGTGTTTTTATGGTTCTGTGTCTGAAGTTTTGTCTAGAATGTTATAAAACATTTCTCTATCACTATGAAAAATATTGGAACCCTAGTTAAGAATACTGAGTTCCTGGTTTATTCTATTTATTTTCTATGATCAGATACTGAATAAAAGATTGTGTTGTATAGAGAATATGTCAAGAGTTAAAGATAGGGAGAATGAGTCAGAAATGTGGGCATTGCCTAGGGAAATTTGAACATTTTTGTGCAATGATTTTTATAATTCATTACATTTGGATTAAGGCATATGTAGATAATGATTGCTCTCTTAATTTTTATCCATGGTGAAATCAATCATATGAATAAAGAAAAACAGCCAACAGTCCAGAATTTATCAGTTTGTTAAGATAAACTAATAGCATTGAGAGTTCAGATATGTGTATTTATAGGAAAAACAGAGTATCCAGTAAGTGACCGTGTGGGATGTTGCAAGTTGGGGATGATCTCAGCTATTACAAACAGGAGACTAGTCTTAAATGAAGGGGATTATAAAAGCTATAATTAGCTAATGCCTCCTAAAAGCCTAACCTAAACTGTTGGGTTTTTTCCATTCCAAAGTGCAATACCAGAGGGAGATCACATACCATGTAGTAGGTGCAGACAGAAAAATAAATCTTATAAACACAGTATTGTCTGCCATTATTCCAGGGCAATATTTTAAACTTTCTGAAACAGATACTTTTCCTTTAAGGATGCTGTGACTGCTGAAGGACTGTCTACTTACTATATTGAAATAAAACAAACACATCACAATTAAATGTCACCAAGTTATGCTTCACATGCTCACAGGTCATGCTTCTTTAATCTCTAATTTGTGCTGTAAATTCTAAAGAAAGCATATGGGTTGATGAAGAAAACAGAGTCTTGTAAAATGAAGCTTACTTTTCTCAAGAGTGGTTTCAATGCATTTTTATTTATTTTTTTAAAGTATTCATGGTGTTGACATAAAAACCTGATGAAGGATGGCTGTGTCTGTTCTGCATGAATATTATTCTCTGTCCTCAGGCAGTTTTCAAAGTGTCCAGCTATGTAACAGTTCAAACCTTGACTGAGAATAAGTGAAGGGGCACAGGAGATCTTTCTCACAGAGGATCAGCGAATGTGACTTGGCCTTGTTGTCAACACATGGGTAAGAGAGAGAAGTACCAAAGAAGAAAGAGGACCACTAGCAAAGCAAATGCTTTTCAGGAGTGTGGTTAATGCTGTCTTAGAAAGGACAGGTGGTTTGTACCATCTGCTAGAGATGCAGGAGAACACAAAGTGCCTTGTTGAGACATACATTGGCTAAATAGGGAAGCCCAGGCTTGATTCTCCCAAGTTCACCTCACCACGCTCAAAGAACATCTGGTAAGGGAATTCTGTAACAAGGTCAAGTTACATTTTAAATAAACACATAGTTTCTCCACTGCTATTGAAGATAAAACTTCAATATCTAAAGTAACAAAAATGCTAGTCACCTGAACTGTGTGGACAAAGTGTACAAGCATGAGCACTCAACTGAAATCAAAGGAACTGGCTATAAACTTTTAATTCTTCATGTGCTTAAATTCTCTGCTAGACTGGGCTTGTGTGCTAGATGGCTTAGCTGGCCAGCAGCTTTAATAAACTCAGAGAAGTAGAAATACAATGCATTCAGCATCTCTGAATTTATAGCTAAACAAATGCTACCGGTTCTTGAATACACAGATGAAAATTGTTGGCCTGTTGCCCAACTGTGTGTGTAAGACCTATAACTGAAACACTAGGTTCATTGCCTCTCTCAAAAAAGGTATAGTGATGCAAGGTTAGAGAAACATTTTCCATGTCTAATGCCTTAAAATACTTTTCTATAATTTTGGTAAAGAACCTTTGCAAAAAGCACATGGTTAAACCTGGAATGCCCAGCAGAAGCACACAGAAGACTGAATAGTTGAATAGTGAAACCAGTTTTACAAACACTCATGTTTAGGGACACAAACTCAGAAACACTAATGTGAATTTCAAGTTGCTGTGGGTTTGCAATATGCTCTGCTGCTTGCAGACTATAACTATGCAAGAAAATAATGAAATCAATTACTGATGGTCTGCAGTGAGGATACCCAGAACAGGTCAGACTTATCTCTTCAGTAAAGATGTTTCTGCAATCAGTAGTTAGGTAACATTTAGTATTTATATGTTTGATGAATAACAGAGTTTGCAGCAATCATATTATTCATCTTTAACAAAGTCTTGTGAGGTAGAAAATAGGGTGTCACATTCTGTGCACAATTACAGCAATGTGAACTCTGGCCAGGTAGCGACACCCACAGCTTCTCAGTGGACATCAGTGTAAGAGATAGGACTAGATTTAATGGCTTCTCATTTTTTTGTCATATCCCTTTCATTACAGCTGGGCTGTTCTGGAGGAATTTGTTTTGTGAATAGATCGGAAATCTTTACTATGTCCATGTGCAATGTTTAAGAAATAGGCAGATACTGATTAATTATATAAGCTGCCAGTACGGACTCACTTAAGATTTCTCATAGGCATTTACTGATCTGTAATTCTTCATTATCGTATTTTTAATCCTCATTTCTTCATTTCAGCCTAGCATATCTCTTAGAACTAACCAACAAGGTCTGCTAAGGAATTAGGTCAGTTACATTTTGTATCTCATTGTGTAGTACTGAAGTGGTGCATTATTCACATCCTCAGAGAATGTCCCTGTGTGAATCCTGGTTACAAAGGTTTCATTGGTCTTAACTCTGAGCAAGCCAAAAGCATTTCACAAGTCTAGAATGATTGGTTGACTATGTAGAGAGTTTCTTGACATCACTAGAATTGAGGGAAAGATGTCAACCCAGCACCCAGCGAATGTGAAGAATCAAAGAGATTTGTATTCTCAACTGCTTTCCACTGCCAAAAATGTCTTGTCCCCCAATGACAGGGACTAGGATCCGTGCCTGTGGCAAGCTGGGGAGGATGCACAATCACCACAGTTGGGATGGCCAGAGTTTGTAGTTCCAGATGGTGCATGTGGCTAAAAGCATGCTCCAGGTTAGGGGTTCCAAGGTAGAATAATGAAAAGTGCTGCAGTGTTCACTATTACTCATCTCCTTATGTGTTGATTATATGCTGTGAGCATTACTGTAGTAGGAGAAATAGCAAATACCAGAGAGCACCTCTCAGTATCACTCCTTGGTATGATGCTGATATTGCTCCAAAAAAAGCCTGAAGTCCAGCACAGTGCAGTAGTAGTCACTGTTTTCATTGCAAGCATGAAGCATAATTTCCTTATTTACCACTAGCTTGTCTTATAAATGCCCTTACTAATCTTCTTTGCAGACAAGTTAGTAAGATCTGGAGTCAGAAAATATTCTGTCCTTGCCTAGGAAGAACAGTTCCACAGTGACATAAAGGGTTTACTAATAAAAAAAAATCCCTCAACTAAAATATCCCAAAGGTACCTATTATGTTGATACTTTTTACTGCTTTTATAGATGGCCCTGAAGCACCCTTAATATCAAGTGTAAAGAGTTTAATTCTGAAAAGGTCTGATTACTTTCACTCCATACTTCAAACATATTTCTGTACCTTAGCACTACTCTGGGTATATAACTTCAATGAAATGATTATGAGAGTTGAATGACAGAGTTTGATTGGATCACATAAAATATGCCTAGCATATATCATTAAAACAATCATGAAATCTTGCCATGGATTTAGGAAGGGAAGAAAGAAAAAGAGTAGGGTTGTGGGTTTTTTTCAAAATACATAATGTAAACATGCATTGAGCAGCCAATACATTTGTAGAGAATGGAGAGTAACAACACAAAGAAAGTCAAAGAAACTTGGAGACTGAGGAACAGAAAGAAGCAGAAAGTTAGGAATTGAAGGAGACAAACCCGCAAAACCTTTTGTGCTGGACAAACCACTGTGCTGAGTCATGCTGGGCTGTCAAACTTTAAACTACAGACGAGTTTTACAATCCACAGCCCAAGCCGGTATGGAGTCATGCTGGAGAAAGCTGAATATAGCATAGGCACCCATGGAGATGTATCAGTATAAATTCAGAGAAATGAGATTTAGAATGCAAAGGTTAGAATCTGAGGATTTTGTTCATAAGACTGCAATTTACTATTGACTGTAAAGGGAGGTACTACTCTATTACTGTACCTTCTGATTTTTAAAGATTGCATCTTAGAATCACTGCATATCATTCCTTTAGTCTGCTTCTGTGGGATTTCTTTAAAAAATGGCTTTTGATAGACTGTAAATTTCTTAAACTCTTCTGAAAAGACCACTTACATTTCCAGCCAATATTATTTCTAAGTTATTAAAGGCTTTTTGTTACGGTTTTGTTGTCCCTCTCTACTAGTAATACCTGCTCTTCAATATGTGTGACAGGAATGGGGTTTCTTATACTGACTCCCTTTTTATTGCATATTGCACTTCAATGCACACAGAAATGTTTATAATTTCAACATGTCCAGTTACCTTTTTGTTATCTACAGATCATTCTTTCAAAGTTGCTTTCTGGCCTCAGGGTGAAATCTTGACTCCACTGAAGTGAAGCACAAATATTGATAGAAATGGGATGCTATACTCTGACCTTTTGAAGTGCACAAATGGTATGGATTCATAACGAGTGACTTTCTTAGAACTTTGGGAACAATACATCTCAAGCAAATCCTTGAAGATATTTATGAGATGAAAACTCTTCTCACTGCAGAGAGAGCGTTTCAAGTGTTGGAAACATGTCCAGTGAGTTCCTCATAAAATTCTCTTTCAGGAGGATGTATCACACTGGAAAATATGCATGAAGTATTTCTGATTTGCTGCATCATCAACTATGTGACATATTTCATTGAGATGTTGTTTGCAAAACTCTTATGAACTCCAGCCATGTTAGCATTTCCATAAACTGGTTAGGGCTGTTCCCAGGTAGACGTTACTGCCAGAGTACCATGCAAGATTAAGGTCATACACAGAACTCTGCCTTGATACAAAAGAGTTGCCAGTCTGCTGGAATTTCCAAACAGGCACGTACAGACCTTATAAAAACAAACAGTACAGGTCAAATTCTCATACTTGGACTCTTTCAAGACAGACTGTGCCAGTGTATATAAAAGCAGACAGCCCGTTTCAGATTTGGATTCCAGTGTGAGTGCCACACAAGCAAAGTCCTATGAGAAAAAAGAGAAGAGTCATCTTCCTGCAGAGTTTATCAGTTTATTTTTTCAGATCTGAGAGACGTATCTGAAATATGCAGTATATTTTTGTTGTACCAGATCTGTATGTGATAAATAATGTTTACATTATTTTTTATGATTTTTTTCTGGCTACTGATAGTTGTTCAAGTCTATGCTCATTTTAATAGATTGCCACAAAGAAAACTTGTTCAGCATATAGTTCCTTTTGCTAAATCTAAAGTCTGGCTTATTGTTTCCATGTTTATTGCATCTCATTGACTAAATATTAAGTTCTGCAAATACATAACATAGGTTCTGAGCCACAACAGGAGAATGATGGGATTTTGCAACCAAGGTCCTAGAGTCCAAACTGCAGACTGCTGTGTTACATGCCTTCTGAAATGGAAAGATGTATTAAAAACCTACCCAATGTTTGTCTAGATGAGCTACACAAGTGAGAGTAGCTAAAAACCTCATCATTTATAAACCAACAAAATTGACCCAATATTCTTCTCATTTTCCTTTGGCAGATCTTTCATTAAGATGTGGCTGTCACTATGGGTTTCCATTCATTCCTACAATGTTTTCCATAGCATGACATCTCAGTGAAGTGGAAGGCATATGACAATTTGGCTTTTTGGCTATGGCATGCCACCATGGCATTCCTCAATCAAAAGCACTGAGTCACATGCCTTTCTTGCACTGCCTGGCATGAAATGTGCAATATGTCAAAAAACACTGCTGCCCCTTCCATATTGTTTATTGTCAGATTCCTTTCTGCTGTATTGTTTTCTTCCACAAGCTATTAAATACAGTGGAAGATATTTTATATTTAGATTGGCCACAGGCACTGAGTAAATTCTTTTGCTCATTTAGCAATGTGCTCAATGTGGGTACATTCTGCACTCTGGTAAAGCCCTTTGCATGAAATCACCCATGGGAAATATCCCTGAGCATGGTGGAACTTGGAAAACTCAGCTTTGACCTGGGGAATTCTTGAATTACATCCTGCTGGCATATTTACCACTATGTGCCCCCTTACAGCCAGCCATTACTAGCTGTCATGCTGGCTGCTAGAAACAGATGGAAATTGGCATGCTGAGGTGAAGCAGCATTTCGCTTTTTCTAGTTTATGTCAAGGTATTGGCCAAGCCAGTCATGGCTGGCAGAGCTCAATGCTACTGAAAGTCACTTTTCCATGCATCATTCTGCTGTATGTGTTTTGTGTGCTATGGGTAAAGCCATGGCTTTGGGCCATTTTCCAGACTCCACTTAGTCCTGCTTTCCATTCTCAAAAAAGAAAGTCTCTGTGATTTCAGGTAAGGAATTTTTGTAAGAGAGATCAGTATGATTATGTCTTTTGTTTGTTTAGCAGAAGCAAACACTGCATCTGAACTGCAAGTCCAACAGATGATACTCTAGAGCTATAGCATGTTATTTATTACTGGTCCCTCTGTTTTGGTCTTTTATTTAGGTGAGAAATGTACAAAACTCTCTTTTTTGTGAAGAGCACCTTATTGGTTAGGTAGACAATGTGACCGCCATGTTTTATTTATTCTGATAAGCTTTTGAAGTAAACTGTTGCCACCAGGTGCCCAACTGTGATCATGTCACTGGCTACCAGTTTCAGACAAGCGAATGTCTGCAATTACTCTGTAGGATAAAACCTCTCACTTTTGGCCTTATTTCATCCTACGGTATTTCTCTTCAGTTATGCGGGTAGTTTTATTACTATAACAGAGAAGTTTAGCACAAAGCTTGATGGTTTATATCTGCTGAGATTGGAGTATTCTATTTTTTTTACATTACATTTTTACAGGTGCAGCAGGGATAGGAAGCTATCTGACAGGCACCTTTCAGGGCAGAAGATCAACTAATTTCCTTAATGCCATCACTTTCCATGCTATGTCACTTGCTTTTTACTGAAGTCTTTACATTATAATTCCTGTTTAATTGGATCATTCTAAGAACTGGGTTTAGTGTTTATTCAGCCTGCACTTCACATATCGGTCCTTTCTAACTCTGAGAAATCCTGAACTTTTTCATGAACAGTTATAGGCTGATCTTGTTATGCTCTTGACTTTGCTATGGCTGTTTCCTTTCAAAACTTGTCCAAGGTTTACAAAATATTGAATGTTGTTGTGAATGCACTAGGTAACACTGCTCTTCTTAAGTGTTTAAAGAGTTGTGACCTTTTCTTAGTTATAACAGCATTTTCATGACATAAGTATTTACTTCCTAAACATTATACAAGCTAGATAATAATGATTTTCTGAGCCAGTATCAGAAGAAAAGGATAAATGTAAAGGTAGGTCCTAAGGGATGCAAGAATAATGTTATTCTGATTATCTCTTAATGCAGAGAAAGCTATTACATTTTCTTTTTGCTCTACCTTCTATGAGGAAAGCAACAGGAAAAGAACACATTCAGTGAGACACTGTGATATGACTCAGTACCTGGGGTTGACTCCAAGTACCCACACTGTCAATCCGAGCATTTGTTGCTTACATGTAAGTCACTGCCCAGAAACTGCCATGTGCAGAAGCTGGCAAAGAGCTGTTCCTCTGGGTGCAACAGGACCAGCTCACTGGAAAGCCAAAATAGGAAGGCTTTTGCTATTGGATGGGCCTCCTGAATAGGGAAGATTGTATAAATTCTCGCAGAGAGCAATGAATTTAAATACTAGGGGAAGAACCTACTTGCACCTTTTTCTGTGTAACACAAATTATGTCCCTTACCCTCCAGAAATGGCTCCAATAAGCATTCCTTATATATATGAAGTTGATTAAATTCTCTCCAAGACTTCCATGAACAAGGCCACTAAAGCTGCCTGTTTATACAGACAGAAAACAAGCTGCTCCAATTAGAATTTCATGAGCTCACAAATGTTTCTCTCTAGACAGATGAGGTAGAAACCAATTCAAAAGGATTAATGTCTAAGCTTTCTGAATTAGAATTGCAACAGGTGTCAATTTTACATGCCTGCGTTTGCGAAGAATATGACATTATCAATTTGATTGATGACAGTAAAAAAATATTTTCTTTTGTCTCAGAGTTCTCTTTTGAAAGTGAAAGAGGTAATTTTTCATACCATTGTACCTAAATCACCTCCTTGTATTTTCTTAATTGAATTCTACCTAAATAAGGTATGAGGAACTACTTGCTTTGAAGGACATTTTGATATTGAATGCATCTTTGTATTCTCAAAGATGATGAAAATGCCTCTTACAATATTGTGTAAGTTGCTAAGGTTTAGTGAGTTTCAATTTGACATATCTTCTCTACATAAACATGCTATATACATCACTACATAAATTTTCTCCGATGCAGATTCTGAAGTGAGCGATCCTGTCCAACCTTTCTCTCAAAGGGATCAGGATGTCTACTTACCATTAAACTCAGAGCAAGAAGAATTCACTAAACAAGTTTAATGAAATAATTTTAGTTACCCTAAATAAAGACCATCTTTATTAGGCTAGCTATATAGGTAAAGTAGAAGGAGAACCTTTACCTTCCAACTTGTTTTGGGGCATGAAATAAGATCAAAGTAATCTTAGGCTCTGTATATTGCAGCTTCTCAACCTTTTTCCTGCACCTCTGCAATACAGAGGGTTTATAACCTCTTGAAGCTGCAGGTTTATTTCCATGCCACATTCCAGTGCTGATGGGTACAAGGATGATTTTGAGCAAGTTCACTGCAACTGTGTTGGAAATCTCCATGGTTTGTGATGCTTCTTGGCTGACTATCAAACATTTATCTTGGAATAGTATTTAACTCGAGTTATGCAGTTTGAGGTAGCATTTAGTTCAAGGTAGATGCTGCTGCAGCAGTGTTTAGATGGACTGACAAACCAAGGGAGATTGCAGGAAAGTTGGCATTTGAGAGGAAAGCTCTGAGTGTTCAACACAGATGTGCAGACAAAGCCAACTAACACAACCATAGTGATCACTAACTCACCATCATCTGAAAAACAAATGCTTTCCTGACCAAAACACCCACTGCTAAGTTGCCTAACTTGAGAAATGTATTTGGTGTAAAGCTCCCCGCATGAAGGAGAACTGACTGGACAACCTCAACCCTGGATTTGAGCCGATGGTCAGGAACGGCCTCCTTTGGCGCTGCCAGAGTCTACTTTTGCACAATGGCATGGTTTTGCAGGCTACGAGATATCCTTTCAGGCAGACATAGGGCCTTTCGGAGCTGTTGACTGGGAGCATTTGTGAAAGCAGGGAAGCGGAAGCCTGCGCGCCCTGTGAGCTCGCCCACAATCCCTGCTGGCCATCGCGCCCGTGGCGCTGCCCGCAGATGGGGGGAACTGCGATGCCTTCGGCGGGCTCCCGGGGCTGGTATAGCCGGTCAGGGCTCCCCACATCTCTGCTCCGCCCGGGAGGGACCGCCGGCCGCCCTGGGGCTGCGGGGCGCTCCCGCATTCCCGCGGCAGGTGCCGCGCCGTCGGACCCTCCGTCAGCTCTCGGGAGGGGAATGCGGGAGCCGCGGGGTCCCACCGGTATCCCTGGGCATCCCTCGGCCTCCCCCGGGGACACAACGCGGCTCTGCCCGCCCCCAGCGCTGCCCGCCCCGCAGCCTCCCCTGCCCACCCTCCGGGCAGGACGCGGAGCCGCGGCCGTCTATAAAAAGCCCCCCGGGGCGGGAGGCAGGGCAGGAGGGGGCGCGGCACGATGGCCCAGTCCGTGTGGGGCTACGACAGCGACAACGGTGAGCGGGGCTCGGGGCGCCGGGCGGGACGGGGCTGAGCCCGGCAGAGCCGCGGCGACGTTTCCTTTGCCTTTGTCCCCCAGGGCCCGAGCGCTGGCACGAAAACTACCCCCTGGCCAAGGGAGACAAGCAGTCGCCCATTGAGATCAACAGCAAGGACGTGAAGCACGACAGCTCTCTGGGCGCTTGGCATGCGAGTTATGACCCCGGGGCAGCGAAAACCATCCTGAACAACGGGCGCACCTGCCGCGTCGTCTTCGACGACACTTTTGATCGATCAGGTCAGGTTTCTGGTTTGGTTTTTTGGGATTGTTAGGAATCGAGGTTTGCAAAACGCCAGACATCATAAAGCATCCTTTAGTATCCAGCCTGTGCCGGCCAGCAGAGAAAAGTCACTTGGGAATGTAAAAAAGGTGCTCCAGGAGTTTATTCTGGTGGATCCGTAGATGGGATAGGGAGGCGGTAGCTGCAGGGTCGCCCCTGAAACACAGACTCAGCTAGAAGGTGGACTTCTCCCTATGCCACCTCCTTCAACACAGATATGCTCAGGTTTTGTGTAAGGGAAGAGAGTGGCACCCAGAGCAGTTTAGAACACTCTGAGGAACTCTGTGAATTGTGCATACATTTCCACCGTGATCTTGATTTCTTTTGTATGGGAATTCTTCAGGTACTCCACAGTCTAAAAAAACTACTAAAAAAGCTATTTATGAAAATAGCATTTCACAGTTTCTGTAAAGCTGTGGAATGGCGTTGTTATTTAATTGAGAGCAGGCAGTCTAAGTTAAATTGTTCAAAACTTGATTCAAGAACTGTATCTGTGTAGCTCTGGATGTAGACAGGCAACAACTGTCAAAATGAATAATAAATTCATAACATCACATAATGCAGAGACATCTCAAGAGCATGCAGTATTGACTGATCCTTCATCAAGAAGGAAAGCAATCTAACTACAGTTGTTTTCCTTTGTATTTTTCTGCATCTGCTTTGATTGCATTTGTATTGGGATTTTGTTTATAGTAAACTATATAATTAATGAAATATATCCATAGTATACTAAAAGATCATGATCTCTCTTGTTTATCTTGGTGAGATTGTTGTTTCCTTGGATTTTTTTATTTACCACTGCAGCTACCTGTTATTGTTCCATGTCTCTCAGGTGGAATTTAAACTGTTTAGGACCAGGACCACCTCTAAGTTTTGTGTTTGTGTGGTCCTTTGGTATTTATTACCACAGTTTCTACACAGTGGCCTCAACGAATCATAAATTGCGCTTTTATTATCATAGAATCAAAAAATTGTCTGGGTTGAAGGATCATCTAGTTCCAAACACATACCCCCAACCCCGCCCACCACCACTTTCCACTAGGCAAGGTTTCTCAAAGCCCCATACAACCTGGCCTTGAACACTTCCAGACATGGAGCATGCACAACTTCTCCAGGCAACCTGTTTCAGTGCCTCACCACCCTCACAGTAAATAATTTCTTCCTAATATCCAATGTAAGCATACTCTCTTTCAGTTTGAAGAAGTTTCCTCTTGTCCTATGATTAGCTGCCCTTAAAACAAGTCCCTTTTATAAGCCAGAATGCTCTTCCACAAGCACTGCATAAAATCAGTGCCATGACTGAAAGCATGGGAAGTAAATTGATAAAGAACATTTTCATGTGGTGGTTCTGCTCTGTTTTCTTTGCAGCTTCCTAAGGGCTGAAATGTTTAGACAGGCTGCTCAAGAAGATGTCTGCCCAAGGAACTGTGTTGGAGAAAGTCTCCGATTTGGCCAAGCAAAGTGCAGCCCTTGGTGCAGCCCTTCCTCTAAATCATCTTCCCTCTGTTCCCTCCCTGCCTCTCCCCTGCCTGCCATCTCTGTCATTCCTTTGGGCATCCAGTGTGTACTTTCACTCCTGGCTGCCATTACTTTCTGCAGGCTACTGGACAGTAATTTAGGACTCAAGTGTTTCATAGGAATGTGTCCAATCAGAAACAAATATGATGTTTGACAGCTCTGAAAGACCATGAGAAAGAATTTCATAGACATTTTATTATTTTCATTTGTTGGCTTCTGCAGTGCCAAGAGATGAGGATAAGCAGAAGTCACAGATCCCATTCTAATTGGAAAAAGAAATATGGCTTAAAGATAGCCTTTTTTCCGATCACATGGAAAATTATGAATTTTAAAAATATTTGGTTTTATACTAGAGAGATTTGCATACTGTATATATATATACATATATATATGTATACGAAGTGCTGTTTTCAAGTGCTTCACAGTGTTTGAGCTCTGGAAAGGACCACCTGTAAGAAATGACTGCTAAATGAGTCTCCAACTCTGATACTGATTTAGGTTGTAAAGGTAGGTAGATAGATAAATTCAGCTCCTGAAAGTCCCTGCCTCCCATTGATTCCAGAGTGAAATGGCAAGCTAATACTTATGAGGAGTGGGGCTTTGGAGTCCATGCTATTTAGAAGTAAAATAACAATAACAAAATAATAATAATGATGACATGAAATATTTTTCATTGAAGGCTTCTACAGAAGGTTTGCTCAATACCGTATTGAGTTATGATCATTTATTTATGTACATACAAACAAAAAATGAGAGGAATTGCATGCCTAAAACTCAATTGTGCTTGTTTCCTGGCCCTCCCCTTGATCTGTGACAGCTACCAACTAAAAAGAGAAACTGCAGAGTTAAACCTCTTGCTCTGTGTAGATATTCCAACACATATCAAGAATTCATTTGAGACCATTGGACAAAAGAGGATTTATTATTTCAATGTCAACTTTGAACTTCAAAGCTATTGGTAGAAGTTCAAAGTTGAATGCTATTTAAACAAGGTTTTCTGGCACTGCAGTCGTGAACTACATTATCAGCTTTCTGTGTAAGGAAACACGACTCATTCCAACCTTAGGTAATGAATGAAAAATACATTTGAGAGCTTATCCTCTAAGCAGTCCCTGCTCAAAAGAATCTCCTGGCTGAAAGGGCAGGTGTGATATTTCGAAAGTCAGAGATGATGTCAACTGTCAGACTGCTGCATGGTCAGCATTATTTGGCTAAGGACAGCAAAAGTAACAGCTTCTTAATTTGTTTCATTGGTGGCTCAAGAACAATTTTTTTAACTCATTTGACCTAAACTTTATTGTCTTCCCTGTCTTTCAAGAAACAGATCTTTCCTTTTTTTTCTTTTTTTTAGATTTCTTTTTTTTAAAAGCAGCATTGTAACATTGTCTGAACTGTAAAATGTATTCCAGTCATGGACTGGAGATACTCTTCGAAGCCCCTTTGCGTTAATTTAACAGCCCTAACCCCAGTCTTTTTACAACAGAACCTTTTCTTGACAACAATCATCTGTGAACACCTTCCTTCTCTCTCCACACCAGGAACTATGGTGTGACCACTTGCCAAGAGAAAAAGAGGCAGCTGGGCTTTGATTCTGTGCTTCACTCACAGCAGCTTCCATGGTTTTCATATCAAACAGAACTCCTGGGTGGTAACAGAATTCAGCCCCAACCATGTAAACTGGTGAGCGTTGTGGTGCCCCACTGCAGTCAGCTGGATTTGAAGGAGGTGCTCGGGTGGGTCCCGTTCAGCGACTGTGAGTGCCAGGGTTTTGCTGGCTGGTGCTGACGCAGGTTGTCCCTTGCAGTGCTGAGAGGGGGGCCGCTCACCGGAGCCTACAGGCTGCGGCAGCTGCACTTGCATTGGGGTTCCTCTGACGACCACGGCTCTGAGCATGTTATAGATGGGGTGAAATACGCAGCAGAGGTAGGACTGACTTTCAGTAGTGGTATTCAGTGCTAACTGGAATTTGACTGATTTTGCATCTGGACAGATTAACCGTGCTGCTTTTTGCAAGTATTTAGGCATTGATTTGTCTCTGTGACACTTGTGAATATTGGTCAGCATGCAGTAGGATAAGTTTCACCTGCCAACAAATGCAACAAGTGTATCTTTGCAAGTATATACTAACACAGATTCTTTTCTTCAAGCACGAGCTTTTGCTGGTATTTTAGAATGTTTTAGAAATATTTGCAATAAACCAATCTGTTATTTCCAAATAGGAAGATCTGTCTTCTGCTGCTGGTTTTTGTCTTTTAGCCATTTCTGGTGTAGCTTGAGTTACCAAGTTAGTTTCGCAAAGTATTATTGATGGGCAGAAAAACTCATTTAAAGCATATTTGATAATTTGACATTCAAAATTTAGATCCACCTTAAAACTGATAGAGAACATGTTTTAGTTTCTGAACATCTCTACTTTAAAATAACTGGGTTTATTTTCAGGAAGCATAGAAAATAGATTTATTTTTTTAAAAAATGTAAACTACTGCAGAACTGTTGTCCAAATTTGCGAAAATTAAAGCCTGCTTTAGGCCCTGAAGACATCTTCAGGTAATAAATATAAGTGAATTAGCTATTGGTGCTAGTGAATTACTAGCAAATGTTACCTCCTTCCTCCATCGTATTTGAGAATAGGCTCAAAATAGATTTACCTATGCCCAAAAAAATCCTGCAGTAGGGTTTTCCTGCTTTACACATATACCCTCAAGGTACAGAGCTTAGGGTGGCTTTGCCCACATACCACAGGACAAAAGTGAGGCAGATATTTTCAGGATCAGTGTACACAAATATTGCAGAAATGACTGTGGGTGGTGGCTTCGGAATTTTTTTCCTGCTCCTTAACCACAGCCAAACTTTGCTCATGCTTTGCTTTCTGTGGGCAACTAAACAGAAAAATTCTGCTTCCTCAAACTATTTTGTGGTTAGTTTAAGTGCAGACTTTTTATATTACTTTTGTTAGCAGTACTCATGTATATATTGACAGAGCAAGAAAGCCTGGAATGTATGAAATTTTGCTACATTGCAGCCAAAGATATATGGTTGTTCCACCTTTATCCTTAACAATAAGAGAAAAGAAACAGAGAACAATACATTCGTTTATATTCAGGGAAATTTTGTTGTCATTTTAAACAAACTTTAAAAAAAAAGACTCTTCTCTCCCCCATCCCCCGTATGGCACTAAGTTAAAGAAGCTACTTAATCCCACACTGTTGGTTGCAGCATATGTAGCTTACGTGCATGAGCTAGAGATTTTCTGGACAGAGATATAAAAATTTGAAATATATCCTGAAAATACAGCACTGTTGAAAGTAGACATGAGAAAGAAACGCGACATTACTATCCCCACTCCTTTCCAGTACAATGTGCTGAGAGTAATAAGAGATACAATACAATAATATATGCAGCACATAAAAACAACTGTAAATCCTTGAGCTGATATCTGCATAACCTGAAGATCTAAAAATGTGCTGGAGATGAAGTGCATGTCAGTAGGTGTTTTATGCACTGCATGTGTACATGTTCATGTGCTTGCGTTAAACTATTTCTAGTTGCATTGTCTGATTATTGTGTGATTATTATCTGATTATTCTTTCTCATGCTTAAATGCAAAACAATGCTTTGTAGAAAGTGTGAGCATATAGAAGCATGGGAACAGCAGTAGGAAATATTTATATATAGTTTTCATTGTCATGTTCATTCCTTTACTTACTGTGTACTGGAAACTTTTCTTAAATTAACTTAAGGTGAATATTGTGCTGTTGGCAATTTCTTGTATTTATAACTGAGGTTTCATTGATTTTTAGTTACACATGGTGCACTGGAATCCAAAACATGGCAATTTTGCAGGAGCTTTGAAACAACCTGATGGTGTGGCTGTTGTGGGCATTTTTCTGAAAGTAAGTGGCAAATATTCAGTCTTTATCATTTTCTGTATTTTTCATCTTTCTCTAGTGCCAGGGCAAAATTTTCCTATTGTTTTTTTCCTACACTTCATTGTTTTGTAGGAAAACATTAAAAGCAATGTACAGACTGCAGTCACACATGACTTTGGGCCCTTCAGATTCCGTGCACTAACCCGTTCAGAGCTGACTTCTGACACCATTCATGCTACCAATGACATGGGGATATTGAACAAGAGGTGTAAAGCTTTAAGCCTGGGACACCCTGTAACTTTGTCCCTGACAGCTGAGCAACCCTTTGCTATGGTGTGTGCTGAGGGGGACAGTCTGCATAGGATGACTGTTGCCTCTTGCCTTTTGTCTGCTAGCAGGTGTTCCATCTGCCTGTCAGCAAGGTTATGTTGACTAATTCCCTTCCCTGGTCTCTGGTTGATTCCCACATAAACTGGGAATCAAAATGAGTTCAATGAACATACTCCAAGAAGAAAGAATTGATGGTAAAAGTTCACTTAATGTTCTAACCTTGAAATACAGCAGCTTCATAGCAAACTAGTATTGTATCAGTATTTCCCAATTGATTTTTTTATAAACTTAACAGAAGGAAAACTATCCCAGTATCAAATCTGCATGTGGTCTAGGACACTGAGAAACACTAATAGGCACACAGCCTAATAGTTATAAATGATACAAACTTCAGCTATGTGGCTGTCCTTTTAGCTGCGGGTGGGCATTTCAGCTTGAACACACCATCAGAGAATAGGTTTCCTTTTGTTGTTTTATCACTAGTAAGCAACATTTGTACAAGCAATAGCAAGTGGTTGTAATCAGTTTTGCCACAGTGTCCCTTGGACAGACTAGATACAATGCCATTTTAATTCTGTTATACTGTGAGCCAGTCTGACCTTTTCTCTTGTGGTTAGTTTAAGCTGAAGGTCAGCACCTGTCCAGATCCTCTCCTATGAGTATGTCCTTCAATTATTCTTCCTTTATCATTTCTTTTGGTCTATTTGAGGCTAAAGCATTATCTTGTAAAACACATATTACAAAGCATACCACTATGTTCCTATAAACCATGCTAAGGTCAGCTAAAAGGTCTAGAAAAGTAGTATCACTGTATTTTCTTTGGCCTTCTTTCCTTCTTGCTCTTTGGTGAAGGAGCTGTTGTTTTTGCTGAGTTTGTCATGTTCTATTACTGGGATTTGGAATACTGCTAAAACAGGATTGAATTATCTCCTGAAGAGTTGAAGTTAATCTATTTTGGAAAAAACCACGGCAGCAACAGCACATCTTATATATACTGTCTTTACTCTGCGATGCAGAGCCATGTCAAAGCTTAGGAAGCACTAAGTGTCAGGAACACAAGCAATAAAGTGACCCCATAGCTTGAGGACGTCAAGGCATGAATCTCATCATATGCCTTATGTCAAGTCTGATCTAATGGCATATGTGCTGCAGAAAGTTTGAAGTGACTGCAGGAACTCCAGCTTTTCAGACCGTCAGCACTTTGCTGAGTCCTCATACATCTCACAGTGGTTGTGGTTTGCTTTCAAAGCAGGTGCCAAGGGTAAGGCCCTGGAGAGTGTAGATGACACTGAGTGTGCAGTTCATTCCCCAGACAGTCACTGATGCCTTGTAGAGTCCTTCAGCACATGTTCCAATTGCAAAGCCAGTTACTGCAGTCTGCTATTTTGGCTGTTCTTTAACACATGTAATTTTCTGTCAAAGTACTGGATGCTCTGAGAGTGCTGCTGCCTAATGTGACAGATGGGATGTGTTGAATTTCTTTCAAATAATCTGGAGCATTATGAAGAAGACACAGTACTTGTGCTTTGCCTTACAGGTTGGAAAAACTCCCAAACCAGAGATGAAGAGGATTCTTGAAGAAATTGATAACATTAAGACCAAGGTATCAAAAGAATTTTTGTGGTATAGCGTAGCTGAAAAGTGGCAGAAGTAGATATCAGAAGTTCAGATTCATTTTTTAGCATTACCTTGATGCCTAACAGTAGCACTAGAGGTGATATATTGGGCTGTGGGGCAGGAGATTGTTTTGCTTCTAACAGCGCTAAAGTCCCCTTTTCTATTTGACCTTCAACATACCACCAAATCACTGGGGCTGAACTTTACAAATTTCTAAGCATTTTCTTGCAAATTTAGGAGATCTTCTTGAATTTAATTCATGTATGTGTTTACTGCCATTGATCTGAAGGTCTGAGCCTGTTCTCTCCTAAGAGTCATATTATTTTTATTTTTTCAACCTTTTCTTAGTCTTCAAATGCAATTCAGTTCTTTCAGCTGAGGGAACTGAAGGTTATTTTTTTTTTCACTCTACTCATTGCTCCCCTGCTGTGTCAATGGTATCTGTCTTGATACAGATTCAGCTTTCTCTCATAATCCTTGTATCATTTTTTTGCCATTTACATGCCAAGGAGCTTTGCCAAAGTTAATAAAAAGTTGATCAATCATCCTATGAATTTCTGTGTCATACAATAATGGCAAGATGGCAGTGACCTTCACTCCACTGCATTCTATCTGAGACTGCCCAACTGGAGATTTTATAACTTCCAACAGAAAAAAAATAGAAGTCTGATTTCCTACATACAGATATTCTTGGTAGTGGTTCTGGAAAGAGGAACAGTTGAGGAAAATCAGAGAAAGATAGGTGCACATGAAAACAAAAACAGCTTGTGTGTTCTCTCTTATTTCCTTTCCTGTCATCACATTCATTTTACCAAGACTACTTATTTTTCAGGAAAGATTAATGGATGGTATATTTACTGGTGTATTTATTGCACATGCAATTTCAATTGCTGCATTACAGGCAGAGAAGTTTTTGGACACTATTTAGTGAAAAAATCATAATTTGTTTTGTGAAATTATTTGCAAACACATATTGAACTTACAGAATAATTTTTTAACAAAGATATACTTGGAAACTTGGTGTTGTTCTTTCTACTCTTTAATTTCTGCAAAAATTTATGGAAAAGATTTCAACTGCTGCCATTGCATTTTTCTCTGTTCCGATGTAGACAAGACTCTCCATGTTAGGAGAAGGAAATAAGAATAATAGATTTTGCTTACCAGCACTGCGTCCTAAATACCAGTAGAGAAGTGAACTGAATTTCCTTGGTTAATGTTTGTTGCCTGGAGGGAACAGGGAAGACTCATCACAGTCCTGTGGAGATACTATCCCCTGTGGTGGCACACTTAGCAGTTAATGTTATCTGGTGTCTGCTGTTCTTGTGGTAATCACCTTTAGTTGTAAGATATTTAGGATCCAGTACTCTTACAGGAAATATTTTAATTTTCTACATTAACTATAATAGTGCCAGCAAAAAGATTGATAGTGGCACCATAACTATGTAATTAGAGCACCGTCTTGGAAGGAGAGATGTGCAGATTTAAGTTCCTTTAGATAGAAGACTGTAGTAAATCTGGGATAAATGCCTGGCCACTGTTCTGTTGGGTAAAAAGGGTAACAGTACTTGCAGTGCCACAGCCTTTAACTTTTATCCCAAGTGACCCAAAATTCTGGAATTATCAAAATTACAATTTTGATAATTCCAGAATAACAAAATGTAAACTGTGTTTTCTTTGGTCCCACACAATTCAGTTTGTAATTTCTTTAAATTTATTATTGTAATCAAAATGTCAGCTATTATTAATTGGCAGGAAAATGCTTGACAGGAAGGAGATTGATTTCTTGCATTGATCTTGGTATTTAATTACTTCCTTTATAATAACATAGATACTGATGTCTTTTGAGATGCATATCCCTGGAGTTACTGCAGAATTTCTTTTTCTCTAAGGGGAAAGAGGCTCCTTTTCTTCACTTTGATCCTTCAATTCTTTTCCCCAAATCTCGGGACTACTGGACCTACCACGGTTCATTCACTACACCCCCCTGTGAAGAATGTATCACGTGGATTCTTCTGAGGGAGCCAATTGAAGTCAGCTCAGATCAGGTAAACTCCAGCTTCTTAGCAGTGTCTCAGTATGTCAGATTTGCAAGCCCTGTGTTACCTTGCAGTTTTTGATAGGGAAAGCTTTAGCTGAGGACTGTGAGAAAGTCCCTACAGATTGGACTGTTGAAATGGACTGTAAAACTGATCTTGAGAATCGGGCCCTCTTGCTAGCTAACTCTTGGAATAGCTTCAGTGGGAATGTTCTTGGGATCCTGAAAATGTGCTAAGGCAGAAGTGCCCCCGAGCCACAAAATTCAGTCATCACAGCAGCCTTAGTTCATTCTGTGTATGTCACCATTAAGTGGCAAGCGAGACTAACATTACACTGGTTTCCCAGTTTAAGAAATTGCTGGTCCAGATCTTGACTTCCCAAAAGCTGTCAGTGAGAAGGATCAAACTACTTTTAACCTGCAAGCCTGAATTTTAATACAAACAAAATGTACTAATTGTATTCATATAGCTCAAAGAGAACCAGTCTGGATAAGGTGACCTTTTTAGTTCTTGCATTAAAATTTTGGTTATTTATATTATTTTCTGCTTCAGCAGTACAAATTAGGGTGTATCTTTTTTACTGATTTGGCTGTATTCAGAACAGGTTTATTTTGCATTTGGATGGAAGGTTAATTCACAAAGCAACACTGGAGTTAATTTGGAGAACAGCATCTAAGTGCTGAGTTCATGATTGAACTTAGTAATCCAGCTGGCATACATTTCTCTGTCTTACAAAACAAAATCTGAATTTCTGCACCAGCTTTTTCTATCAGACTACCATACATGGATGTAGATGTGCATCCTCCTTCACAGATAGACCATTGTCATTGTCAATGCATGCTTGTCATTATATAAGAGAATTCCTTTTCTGTCTCTGAGTTTGTTCTAGGCATTAAGGTCCACAGTGCTTCCACATGGACACTTTAATTTCTCTTCCTTGCAGATGGCAAAGCTCCGTAGCCTTTCAAAGAATGGTGAGAACGAGCCTGTGAACCCGCTTGTTGATAACTGGCGCCCACCTCAGCCTGTGAAAGGCAGGATAGTGAGAGCCTCATTCAAGTGAAGTCTCAAGTCTTGTTCTACAGAACCTGAGTGAGAAAATCCCTGTATCCCAAAGTATAGTTAGTTTTTGCTGTCTACTGCTTTTCCTCCGGATCCAGGTCTGCGTTCTGTCAGCTTGAAATTCTGAGTGGCAAACTGAAACTGATTTTGAAAACAGAAAAAATACTGTATCCAAATTCTAACCTTAATAAGGAGTTGTGAGATATACATGATTCTTGACCGCAAATGCCTCAGCATTTATGATGATGTCACATCTCTGCTATGTAGTCTCGTAAGAAGAATGGGCTCAGTTTCAATATGTAAAAGTCCTTTCAAAGGCAATATAGGTAAGGCAGAAAAATGAACCAGTAGCTCAGGAAAGCAGGAGTAACAGTAGATGGACAGGAGGTAAAAAGCCTGTTCTTACAACATCTCTAGTGATCTTCCTCAGATATCTCACCCCCAGTGCAGGTATCCAAAGATTAAGTACCCATTTAACATACCAGATTTTCCTTTCCCTCTCTTGTTCATAGTTTGCTATCCAACATTAGATTAGTATTCTGAGGATGCTGTCAGGCATACTCAGCTTCAGTGTGTGAAGTCAAAAAGATATCTTAGTGTTATTTCAGCATTTGCTGTCTTTGCCGTGTCCTGCTGCTGCCATGACTGATCTTTTCTTCTTTCACTGCTGCTGTTACTTCACCCATCCAGTGCAGAGTCCTGCTGGTATCATGTCACCTTGTATTTAGTATAGCAGCTTTAGTACTGCTGAGTGGGAACTGCCTTTTTTTTTTTTTTTGGCTGCTCTACATCACCTCCCAGAATGATGAATTTTTAGTTTTGATGCTCTACCTGCTTTTTATTTTTGACATTTTAGCCCGCATAGTAATGGTTTCAGCTATGAGGGATTTTATTTCATATGGAAACGGTTTTTGTGAATGATTTGTCTGTGTCATTTGTCGTTCCCACTACTGAAAAATCCATGTTAAGTCACCTAGGTTTATTGTGACTCTGTGTAGCTGGAGACTATGAGTGGACTCTCTTTGGCTCTGTTCCTTTCTGGGGAGGCACATCAGCTTGCACATATGATCCAAGCAAGAAATCATTGTCACACAGAAACTTTTAAATCAATTAACTTCCCCTGTCCTTCCTCACATAAACTTTATAATTTCAGTGTAACACAAGTGCCATCTAGATTCAATGCACATGTGAGTATAGATCTGCTACATTACATTCATCATCAGGGTGGTTTTTCAGTATTGTATGTACAGATTGGGTGGTCGAAGGTGTTGCATAAATCCTCCTGCAAAGGAAGCTTCTGGGTTCTCTGTATTCCTCTAACTCATCAGTAGGTAGCAGTGGGCCTTCTTCTAGAAGATGTTGCCAAAAACATGTTCATGGCAACATCTATAAGGCATGTGTCAAAGTCTGAAAAAAGCAGGGTTACAAATTATTGGAATAGGTACATCCTAATTCTCCTTAATTATTTCACTTTCCACCTTTACTAGAACAATGATGGTCCAACAGGGAAGTAATAAACAGGCAACACTGAACAAATCCTGCTCTTATTACCAGCAAAATTCAGTGAGAATTCAGAAATGAAACTGAGGACAGTTTGATTCTTCATATTCATTTAGCAATGTTCTAAGAATAGCTGAATTCCCATTGAAAGTAAATATTTCAGTTTATTTGGAGTGTATTTTGCTTAGTAGAAAGCACTTTCTTTTTAAAAACTAAGGTCATGTCAGCAGAAGCTAAGGTATAGATTGAATCTTGTTTACAAATGTTTTGGCATTGGCTTAATCTTATCAGATCAGCTTTTATATTATGAGTGCAGCACTTGCAACAGTATTGATTTTAAGAGTCCCTTAGATTTCTTTAAACTCCTCAATCTGTACATCTTCTCAACACCTAAAAAATGTTACTACAGAAAGCTCATAAGCAACTTTTTTTTTCCTACTTTTTCTTTACTTATATGTAAAATTTCTTCTCATATCCATACACAGTCGATCTTGGTGATAAGAAAATTTTAACACAAATAACTGAGACAAAAGTTTGAGTCTTTCTACCTAAAAGCCATTGACTGTGATGTTTTAATCTCTTGTTATTGGGGCAATAAAACAAGATTAGTTGCCTGCACTTGAAATAACTGCTTTTATGTCTTCAGTGAACCAATAAATTGACTTACACAAAAAAACTGATTGCTGGTTTTAATTCTAATGCTAAGTGATTATTGCAAGTACTGAGAACTTACAGAAAACTTTGCCACTCCTTCCTTTGATACATATGCTTGTAATACAAGGGGGACAGACACTCTAGTAATTTTTACCTATTGGGCTTTAATTTAATCTCATCCTGGTTTCTGTGTATGTAATGAAACAGATCCTCAAAAATATGAGGATCATACAGTATCACTTATTCTCTGCTTTTAGGTACAAAAAAAGATGTTTATTTCTTGCCTGCACGCAAACATTCTCTTACATCTTCCCAAAGTTCATACATTCGTATCTGATTCTTTGGGTATGAATTTTGTTTTCTTGCAAGAAGCATGTGGATCAGTTAGCTGAAATGCTACATAATTCTGAAATTTCCTGGTTAGTTTATACTTTTCAAGCACACAAATTTGCTAAAGTGAGAGAAAAGTGCTGAGTGCACTTTGCTTTGTTTGCATGTTTCCTCTACTGCTCTTGAAATGTAGAATATACAGAAGTTTGTCAACTACTGGATTAGTAGTTTTGGTTCCAACACCAAATACATGGTTTGTATGTGGGAAAAAGGAAAATAGAGTCTGAAATTTTTATTGCTAATAAAAATCAATAACCTCACTGCAAATATGCTTTACAGTTTTGTTTTTCTCTTGAAGAATAAAGTGTACATAGTTCTGTTCCCTTTCTTTTCTTTCTTTGATCAGTAGTGTAGCTCAACATTGACTACCTTGGTAACAAACTTAGAATACGTTATGTGCACTCTAATCCTGCTGCCTCATGTATCTTAGGGAAAAAGAAAAACCAAAACACAAACCAACAAAAAAACCAAAAATGGTAAAAACTACCCTAATCAGTCTGGGGCACTAAACCCTTGACTAATTTAGTGAATATAATGTATGCACTCATTTCAGCAGGGCAACCAAATGATTCAAATTAATTACTGCCTGTTAGGATTCGACAGACACAGAATCTTTTCAGTTTCCCACACCTTACAGGTGCAATTACTAGAAAAATTAAAAGCTTATTCCTACAGTTTCAGAGCTTTTTTATTAACTGAAACAGGTGTCACTATCTTTCAGTCAGGTGTAAATTCATAAGTGAACTGGGAATTCCTGGTATGACTCTCAGTATACAACCAGCTATGGTTATGCATTTCTACTACAAAATGGAAGGAATATATGATATTTTTTTACTGTATCTCAAAGAAAGACACTCCTGGATCTCCTTGCTGGTGTTTATTTGTTGAGTAATAAGAGTTAAAGAGTGTTCTTATTGTCAGTGAGTTGAGCAAAGTAAGACAGTATCTATTTCTTCATGAGGCATTTTGTCCCATGCCTCAGCAAAAGGAGTGGAAGTAGAGTGTGTGTTCCACCTCATCTATCTGCCTTTCATCTCAATGAATTCTGGTGTTTATCTTTGTTAATACTGGAGCACGTAGCATGTATTCAGGAATTATTTTATTTCCAAACCCAAGAATTTAATAGAACATTTTATAATATCCTCCCATCCTCCAAAAGATAATGTACAACCAAAATTAGAGATCAAACTGGACTCAACTTTCCTTTAAGAGCATATTTTTCATATTTTTCATATTTTTCATATTCTTTTCAGTTAGGGCTGCTGTACCTGTTGATTTTCAAGAATATGCAATAACATGAAATTAACCCGTTCAGGTTAATTTGTGAGGCAGAGACAGAAAAACTGTAAAGGTTTTTGTTCATTAAAACACAGAAACAGATTTGAATAAAGATGGAGAACTTGTGGTATTATTATAAAAATAAATTACAACACTTTATTATTATTATTATTATTATAGAAAATTTAACTTTCTGTATTTGGACTGGATAGCAAAATACTTGCAAGAATGTCCATGCACTTAAATTGTAGCATTCTGGAATGGCCTAGGTTGGAAGGGGCCTTAAAGATCATTGAGTTCCAACCCCATGCTATGGACAGGGACACCTTTAAGGAGATCATTATTTGGAAAAAAGATACATACTAGATGGCAAATTAGATGTGAAAATGGAAGATGGAGAAGAAAGGAATGCAGTTTGTATTGCAAACCAGATAAAGCAAAGATATAAGTCCATAGTCTAAATTAATACCTCACTTCAGTAAGTGAAGAACTGTGAAGAACATGGGTGCAAATGAATAATTAATATGTATATATATATGAGAATGAAAATTATCATTACATGAGAGAGTAAAATGAGTAGGACAGTAGAGCAAACTCCATACAGGTGAAGGAGTTGTCTCTGCTTCAGAAAACAAAAAGTATGGCATAATAAATTGCAACACTTCTGTTGAGGACTGTATTTAACAAGATCTCCCTGGAGATGGCATGCTGTCTCTCCAGCAGAAAATCCAGCAGGAAGGCTGGAAGTGATGATGCCATCAGGTATGCAGAAGAAGTGGTTCAGTCACTACTGAACCATACCTGGACTTAGCACAAGCAGGAGAACTTACACAAAATGTTGTATGCATGGAAATTTTAAAAGTAAGTCTGATTGTGCCGCTAATTCTCTGAGCCAGAGGTTTACATTAACTCATGCCCTTGCAGTTCTGTCATGCCAACAGTAAGCAGAATATGTAGTAGGTGTTAGGAAAAAAGATGCCTTTGGTGAATTGGAGTAGCACATTGCCACTGTTTTACTAATATCTTTCAGAAGACCTGTCAGAAAACTGTTGAGGAACTCTAAACTCC
Source organism: Dendrocincla tyrannina (assembly GCA_035047865.1). Classification (NCBI taxonomy): domain Eukaryota; kingdom Metazoa; phylum Chordata; class Aves; order Passeriformes; family Dendrocolaptidae; genus Dendrocincla; species Dendrocincla tyrannina. Next base: position 123,933,024 of record JAWWMP010000081.1, read on the forward strand.
TTTCTGGAGTTGGAATAGCTTCCTTGTTGCACTAGACCAGCAAGACCATGGGCCAGTTCTCTCAAGTCATTTATGGTAAGAATAAAAAAGCTTTCCTAGATAAAAGTTTATATTTCTTCCAATTCCCCTCAGTTATTTTTTTAAACTGACATTCCAACTATTTATCCTATTTTATCCCATAGACAACACAAACACCTTTGCTGAAAACTAAAGTGAAGGATGCTGCTTCCTTCTTGACTTGTAATGGTTGTTTTCCAGAGCCCACACGGTGGAGCCAGTTTCTCAGCAGTCATGATCCTGACACCACTTTCTGCTCACAGGAGGCCTGAGCTGCTACACGGTGCAGATTCCTCTTGCCCTGCACATGTAACTAAGCATTGAAACAAATGCAGTTTATCCAAGTTATTCTTAGGCTATTAGATCTGGTGTTTAAATAAGTGCTGATAGTAATGGACTGATATTCATTTCTATCTAAAAATCTTTTATATTTTGTCTGCATGTCTATTCATGCAAAGTCTATGTATATAAGTGCTTTTGCTTCAATAGGCTGAGAATAGTCCAACTAACTCCATTTCTAAAGTCCCAAAGAATCCTATCACAAGGTAAGAGGAGTTAGAGATGAAAATCTTCCACTGGTATGCACTGAATTGGTTGCTGATTTGAGTAATTATGAGATCAGGACTGCAGGACATGTTACTCTGCATACTAGCAATATCCTGCCTAAATAGCAATTTCAGTCTACACAGCCCCTTTCTCTGTGCATATGTCTCAATCATCCTTCATGGTTATGATAATTTCTACACTTTATTAAAAAACAAAGATATTTCCATTAAAGTTTGCTTCTTTCAGAGAACAGCAATTTTTTTTTTCCTTAACCCTGCAGGCTGCCAGCCATTAAGCCTTAATTTAAGGGCTCCCACAGTGTTGTGCATTGTCTGTGTAATAAATCTCTGTTGGAGAAAGAGTTTAATCACAAAATACCTTTTTCTTGTCAAACATCATTGAGCAGCAAATGGCATTGAGCAGTGTCAGCAGCCTGTCTAAATTTACAGCTCAACAAATGTTACTGACCCTTGAATAAACAGATGAAAGTTGATTTGTTTTCCAATAGTGTGTAAGACCTATAATTGAAACACTGATTTCATTGCCTCTCTTGGGAAAGGTAGGGGATGCAAGTTTAGAAACAGCACTTTCCATGCCTAATGTCTTAGAGCCCTTTGCTGTGACTTCCACCACTGAAAACTTCTGCAAAGGAGATCATAGAGTCAGTGTAGTCTAAATAAAGTTGAGAATATGAAACATTTCTTCTGCCTTTAAAGTAGTAATTCTGTCAGGACTTACATTAAAGACAATATAGTATAGCATTAATTAACATCTTGGGGCCAGTGCTCTTCAACACATTCACAAATGACTTGAATGCAGGACTGGAAGGGATACGAAGCAAGTTTGCAGATGACAGAAAACTGGGAGGACCTATTGCCTCCCTCAAAGGCAGGGAGGCCCTGCAGAGAGACCTCAAAAAATTAGAGGGTTGGGCAATCACCAACCATATGGAGTTCAACAATGGAAAGTGCTGAATTCTGCACCTGGGATGGGGCAACCCTGGATGTTCATACAGACTAGGCAATGAGATGCTGGAAAGCAGTGCCACAGAAAGGGACCTGGGGATTCTGGTCTATGGCAAGTTGAATATGAGTCAGCAGTGCCCTGGCAGCCAGGAGGGCCAACCCTGTTCTGGGGGGCATCAGGCAAAGCATCGCCAGCCAGTCAAGGGAGGGGATTGTCCCACTCTGCTCTGCACTGTGGTGGCCTCATCTTGGATGTTATGTGCAGTTTTGGGAACTGCCATATGAGGAAGATATTACGCTATTGGAGAGTGTCCAAAGGAGGGCAATGAAGATGGTGAAGGGTCTTGAGGGGAAGCTGTATGAGGAGTGGCTGAGGGCACTTGGTCTGTTCAGCCTGGAGAAGAGAAGACTGACGGGAGACCTCAGTGCAGTTACAACTTCCTTGTGAGGGGAAGAGGAAGGGCAGGCACTGATCTCTGAGGTGACCAGTGACAGGACCCCAGATATGGGCCTGAAGTTGTGTCAGAAGATGTTTAGGCTGGATATTAAAAAGAGGTTCTTCACCCAGAGGGTGGTTGGGCACTGAACAGGCTCCCCAGGGCAGTGGTCACAGCATCAAGTCTGGCAGAGTTCAAGAAGTGTTTGGGTGATACTCTCAGGCACATGGTGTGACTCTTGGGGCTGTCCTGTGCAGGGCTAAGAGTTGGACTCAATGATCCTTGTTGATCCCTTCCAACTCAGAATATTCTGTGATTCTGTGGTTCTGTGAACAGTGAAAATAATTATGTTCTTATACTTGTGTCCATCATCAAACTATATCAATGTCACTGTAAAAAGTGCCATAAAATATTTTGAACATTCCCAACCAGAGTCTCTATAATGTTCTTCCCATAACCTTAAAAACCAAAATTCATAATGTTTGTTGTGTATACAGGTGTCTCCTCCTCATCTTAGTGGTAAGTAAGCTGGGGGGTAAAGGTCCAATGCAGAGAATCTTGCCTGGCAGTTCTCTACAAAAGCAACATCTCACTGGACTCTGATTGTGACCTTTTACCCAGGGATATGATCTGGGTTACAGTGAGGTTTGCTTTCTGCTTTAAATTCCAATCAATTTCATATTTTAATGGTTAATATTTAATAATATAAAATAATTTAAAATGTATCAGTTAAATTTAATAAAAGTAAGCGTTGCCATCCCATATTCATTTTTGGAAACCTGAGACAATCTGCTGCTTATGCTACTTTGCTGGGTTTGGCTGTCCTAGTTATTTTCTGTCATCCTTGCTGGAAGCACAGTGTTTCCATGTTACAGGATCTGACTCAGGGGTTTGCCATTTTTAAATAAGTTTCTGGTATTTGCTTGCCCTAAATACTGAACAAGAAGCAACACTAGATTAGAGCTCTCTCTCTTCTTGGTGTTTTTTGGTTTTGATTTATTGGGGTTTTCTTCCTTACTGTATTGAAATATCTTTAATCAGGAAATGAAGTCATGTTCTTCAGAAAAGATCTGCTTGAAACAACTTCACAATAGCACCTAGGCAACACTACACATAGAACGATAAAACTTCAAGTTAAACAGTGGATCCATTACTTGCATTTGTATCTTCATGCCACAGGTTGTAAGGTTCAGTTCCTGATGCACCTGTTCAAGCGAGAGGCCTCTTCACTTGCCAATATTTACTGTAACTGAGCTGTTGAATAAAGGACATCCCCTAAAATTTGTTGCCTGGTTAGACTTTATGAATGGAGGTGCACATATTTCTATGTCAGCAAGGGAACTCAGGGAGTAGATGAATTCCATTTATGCATGCATAGGGAAATATTTGTGACCAGTAAATAAGCATCATAGCAATGCATGGTTATAACCACTCAGAAGACAAGCTGTTGAATCTCTCTTTTCCCCATCTTCTGACTCACTGTCTGGTCTGTCTGATGCCCAAAAATGTCAAGCTGCCCTAGCTGGAACTGGTGGAGGGAACATGTGAGAACATTCACATCATCTTAAAGTAGGATGTGGAGTTTTGCCAAACAGGCCAGATGGGGAGGGCACAAGGCAGTATTACCTGCATATTACCTGCAGTTTGTGCATACACAGTCTGTGCCTTGTCACTGGGAATCTCTATATAATCCATCTATCTTGTTAGTGCTTGCTGGAATTTACAATCTGGTTGTATTTTTTCCATCACTGTATGGACACAATACAAATAACTTATTTGCAATTACTCCATTTGGAAAACACTCCTGGTTGCACCCAGGAAAGGACATGGCACACTGTTCACAATAAGAGAAACTAAATCCCACTCCATATACATAATTGCACTGGACACAGCCCAGAAACTGCTCTTGCTTATGTTTCCAAAACAATCTATGGCTCAGTGTTATGTTTCTACAGTGTTAGGTCTTGCTGTGGACATGATTCCTTCTCCTGCTTCTCTATCTATATGTACTTGCTGACAGAGTTGACAAATTTCCTGGAGTTCTCTACGAGTTCCCTGAACTAGGCAGCCATCTGGTTGACCCATTTCATGAGCCCCAGGCAGACTTTTGCAGATGAGATCCTTCTACAGAATTGCATATTTCTAGTTTATTTTGCATTACCTTCTCCACTGTACCAGTGGTACCAGTTGTTATCCTTAACCAAATATGGTTCCCTGCCCATCTAGTAATACACTTCTTGATGGTGTTTCAGGTGTTCAGCCTAAACTGCTGTGTGCTCAGTGAAGTAAACCTGAATTGAAAGGTAGCAGGCAAAACAATGCAGTTGACAGAAATGCCTGGATGGCATTTAGAAAGTATCCAAATGAGCTCTCAATTATGTGTAATAGCTGCACCACATTGCAAAGTGGGTAGATGGGAACACATGCTGAAATATAGCAAGTGTTTAGCCCAAATTCCAGCCAAGACTGCCAGCACATTTTTAACATTCACCTAGATATGTTTACATGGGCTTTTCTTTTTATTTTTATTTTGCCCACACATAAAAACCTATACCTAAAAATGTCACAAAATCACTGACACTAACAACATTTGCATTTTTTCTTGTTTCACTATAGACTTTTGTCCGTGTGACTTTTAAATAACCTAAGTGGTGGAGCAGAGTATGTCACAGCAGCTCTGAGATTTTGTAGATGACTAGTGATAAAAATAGAGTAAATCCTGGCTGAAAGATAGTTTATAAAGCCATCTACCCTTAGTCTGTACATATCAGCTCCTTGACCAGAGAAACTGGAGGTTGGTTGGGGAAAATGGGGATTGTGATGTAATAGCAACATAATTTAAGTCACGATGTCATTTTTCTTATTTTGGCAGGCAAAGATCTGACTGTTGATAGGTTTCCATTCGTGCCTACCATGTTTTCCATAGCCTGGCACAAATTTCAGTAAAGTGGAAGGCATATGACAAACTGGCTTTTTGGCTGTGACATGTCACACCAACTATGGCATGCTCAATGAAAAGCACTGTGTGAATGTCTTTTGCACACTGCCAGGCATGTTATGTGCAGTCAGCTGCAAAAACAACATAGTGCTTTCTGCAGCTTCTTTTTGGTTGTATTATTTTCCACAAATTCCTTATTACAACAGAAGGTATATTATATTAATATTTGCACTAAGCACAAAACAATCATTCCAAAAGTTCTGTAATATGGTGCAATGGTTCTGCAGTTGGACACTGCAGTGAAACAGAGTCAAAGCAGGCATCTCTCAGCCTTCTCTACTGACTGAAGAAACCCAGAGTACACTAATTCTGTGATGCTCCAGGCCACTCACTGTCTTGCTAGAACCCATTGCACTTGCAATGTTTATTCAAGGTCTTTTGTGCAATAGAAGGCTCAAAATCGGACTCCAGAACCAGTTGCGTGAGTGTTGGAGATGGAAATTATCACTCCTATCAACCTGCTGGCTGTGCTCTTGTTAGTGCAGCTCAGTGTGCACCACAGCAAGGGCACACCACAGACTCATGCTCCATTTTGTTCTTCACCAGGATCTCGACATCCTTTTGTGCAAATGTGCCTGCGGACCAGTCAGTCCCAGCTCATCCTGGTGCATGGGGTTGTTTCTCCCCAAGTACGGGACTTTGCACTGTATTTGTTGAACTGCTTCAGGCTCCTGTCAGTACACTTCTTCAGCCTGTCTGTGCTCATCTGGATAGAAGTACATGATTTCATCCTTGAACTTGCTAAGAGTATATTTTCTGCCACTGTTCAGGTCATAAAAGTTCTGCCAGTAATAAGATAAATGATATTTCACTTCAGAACAATAATGGATACTCTAGTGGACCAAATGTTTTTCATAATATCTGAATAAATTTAATCTAAATTATCATTATCTCTTTAACTTGTCTCTTTCTTTTTGATCACAGACACACAAAATTTCAAGGAAGGGGACTCTGTATATACTGGAGGATTGTACCAATGCATCACTGCTTTTATGGGACATTTTTATTGACCTTGCCATTGGCTCTTGTTGCTTCGTCACTCACAGGTGTTGTAAGCTACTTTCATTTTCTCCTTTCTGTTTTATGGACTCCTAGCAACCAGCCTATCCTCTATCATGCAAATAATTACTGTGCCACAAATCTTTTTCCATCTTTTTCTTCTCTGCTGCTCCTTCCCATACAGCCTTCTTTCTCTTTTCTGCCTGCTCCAGGAATTTGTATCAGTCTCAGTAATCCCTTTACCATGCTCAGCTCCCATTCTCCTCACAGCAAAAGCTCCATATGTCCCTTATCCAGGCTATTCTCCTTGTGACACAATAGAGGCTTCATATCCCTCTTCTTGCCTTTGTTTCTTTTTTCTTTCTTCCTGCTCAGCCAATAAACCACTCAATGATTTATCAGTAAACATGCCTAATTGGGAAGATAATAGGGAAGACATTCAGTTTGTATCTGGGCAGAACAACATTAACTGGTGTGACCAACTGGCTGTTTATTTGATCTGCAGAATGCTATAGAGGTATTTAAGCTGCTGGAGTGCTGTGGTGCTGCCCATTCCATTGTTATCGCATTACTTCCAAGCAGACAGAAATGTCATCAAGATGATGTCATAACACTTATCCAACTGGCTTACATGATGCTGATCCCAACACATTTTTGAAATGTGTTGCAGTTCTGAGCTTGGATCTTTCTAGGTTAGTTTTGCGCAAGCTTATATATATATCAAGGAGCATGTACTAAAATATTTTCTTGTTTGTCAGCATGATGTTTCCCTCATATTTTTATTTTATTGCAGATGCACATATTTCAGATTTACTGAATAATAACATGCCTACTGTAGCATTGCAGCTGACCAATAGTTCAGTAGGATCTAACAATACTGGGATTTTATCCCTTTTGGGTGCTTTTCACGTATTGATACAAGAGTGAGATGCCACTTTCTGACTACATACTTTTGAAAAGTGGTTTTTCATTGACTCCCTTGAAAGACCATTTCATTGTCAGTGGCAATATATTTTATTAGGCTTGAATAAAAAATTGAAGTTCTTAAGGTATAATTTTTATCTATATTTTGTCATCAATACAGCACTGTGTTGAGTCATAATAGCTCAGTCTCAGCTCCTGAGAGCAATGCTTTTCTATTGCCTTGTTCTCCCTTGCACAAACAGTGTAGGATGAGGAGGAAAAGGCAAAGAGAAAAGGAAAAATTATTGTCTGGGATAAAATGATTGAATTAATGACACAGTTTGTATCAGCATTTGCATGAATAAGCCAAAACTGGGGCGGGAGCATGGTATTTATAGAGCAGCATGTGATGAAAAATAAGTCTGATCTTACTTGCAATTGCTATTGATCTGCCTTGTAATGGAAGAAGAAATTTTTCTGTTTTAATAGTGGACTTTCTCAATCACTATATTTCTTTCTTCACTTAGTTCTAAAAAAAACCCATGCAAGGAACGAGATTATTTGGATGAGAATGGTGTAATAGCCTAATGCAGCAGGAGCTGATTCTTCCTAAACCCCATAACAGAAATTACAAAAGTACCAGAGAACATTCCTAAACTTTACTCTTTTGCTATGAAAGATGGTGGCTGGCAATTACAATATATGTAACTATGGCTATACATTGAAAGTCTTGTCACTGGCTCTATAGTTTGACCCTCTGTGTGGCTGGCTAGTGCCAGAGTTTTGTAGCTTCTTTCTCATTTTCTCAGCAAAATGTCAGTAGGTGGAATTTATGTAGCTAGAAATGAAAGCATCATAGTTGCTGAGATTTCTGTGAAATACACAAATAACTTGAAAGAATAAATTTACCTTTATATTTATAAGCAAAGTAAAATTTATACATTCTGATTTGATAACTTTTGGAAACTCATGTCTAAATCCAGAAATGATGACACAATTACACTATAGAGAAATCTAGTCCTTCTCAGACTGATGAATCTATCAATCTGATTTGCATGAATAGCCTTTTATTAAAGCATATTTTTCCATGCCCTGTACCTAAATTTTAGAATAAGCTTCTAAACATTCCTCCATCCCCACTGACAAAGCCCTAATTTTAATGGTGATTGCTATTATGTGGAAGAATATCTATCTGAAGTGTAATGTCCAAGCATAAGTATGAGATGTAAATATAACTGTCCAACTTAAATCTCCTGGCCAATTATGTGCCTTTTCCTCTTTGAATGGCAATTGTTCTTCAACTTGTTCAGAATGAGACTACATGCTCTTAGGTTAATGATCTTTTGTCTTTTGAATCTGTGACGAGAAATGAATAATCATGAGGGATGGAAGCAATATAGAGAGGTGACACTTTGCTAATCAGTCAAGGATCTTACACTAATTCCTGGTCCCCTGAGCAAAGCCTAAATAAAGTCATTTGAGGGTAATTGCTATGTCAGGATTGCTGGAAATAGCAACCTCCTCCTCTCTCTGGGAGTGAGTTATGAAACATGAGCAAACACAACCTCTTATCTATTTTTGGAAATAATTTTGGCATCTTTGTGCCCATCACCATCAGTAGCATGAAGGCTTTGGCTGGTGGATCCTCACAACTGCAGGTCTACCAACCCACCATGTTCCTCAGAGTTTACTGACACAGAAGATGCTTTTGCAGGGCATTTCTCCATGATATAAGGAATGTGGATTCATGCTGCACTTTCTGTCCTAGAACTTTGCCTTTCACTAGTTATACTGCAGAACTATTTCTAAATAGTTCTAAAATATTTAAGTCCTTCTAAAAAGGTAGGTAAGGTGCAGGATCTAGACCATCATTCTAAATGCGCTCAGTTTCTTCTTACATCTAAATCATTTCATGGAGTATTTAAAGGCATATGAACCATAAATGTCTTCTGATAGACATGCTATAGGTGGTCAGAGAAAAATGAGAGCTAGGGCATTTTGGATTGGGAAGTGGGACTGCTATTTAAGTTTATAAAGAGTGTTAGTTTCTCTTCCAGTCCATCCTTATGTGTGTTTGGATCTTAAGACTAAGAATTTTATCAGATTGCTTAATACAAAAGATTAGGAATAAATGGTATGTATAAGATTTAGAAAATTATCCTGGTAAACTTAATAACCTGTTTAACATTTGACTAGTCCTTTTCACTTCAGACATACAGTTTAAAGTCAATGCAAATTAAATATAAACTATACATAACTGATCAGTTACCACCAAATCGTGGGATTTTCACAGTAGATATGGTCAGATTTTGATCTTACGAAGTGATGAGGTGAAATTCTTACTGTTCTAAGCCTCAGTGCCAGAGCATACATGAGCAGATTGCTCCACGCTTGAACAGAGACTTACATTTCAGCATATAGGCCCTCAGGGTGATGCTTACAGTAACACTGTAATGATTATCTAACTATCAAGATTATAGGATTCTGTTGAATTTGTCTGTTTATTTTTTCATGGCTGGTTGCTGTCTGGTGAATTTCAACCTCACTTCTGGAATGCTTTTCATCTCTGAACTCAACTACTATTCTGTAAATCCATTTTATATTACAGGCCAAGCATTTTGATAAATGTGACATTACCATTATCAGCAGTAGATTTATTAGTTACAACACAGAGATGGGACCAACCAAATTGTGAACTGTGGTTTCCCTGAAAAAAAATCCTGTATCTCGTCAAGCAATTAGAACAACAAAACTCCTTGGAAGTCAAGGTTCTAGTGATTTTTTTTGCATGAAATGAATCATCAAGAATCATGCCTCATTTTTCTGCTGCATAATTATGGGCTATTCTTAGTGCTCTGGACTACCTACTTGCTTCCCATCTCTTTTCAGACCCCCTCTACTTTAGACCTAATTCAATTTTGACTGTTGTCTTCTATGCCATCTGCATATTTTCTTAAAAGATTTCTCTTGTACAGGGAACTTAGACCACATTCAGTAATGAAAGGCCCAGGAAAGACTTTTAAAGATTGTCTTATACTGGAAGAGGAGACCAGTGTTTTTAAGGGATTCTACAGAGGACTTTTCTGAGAATGAAGTGAGCATTTCATCCAGAAAGAAGTGTTGATGGGCACAGTATACTCAGGCTTAAGGAAAGGAGGAAAATCCAGATGGAAGGGCTAAGCACACTGTCTTGAAAAAGGAAGAAGATCAGAATGGAAGAAGCCAGAAGGAAGCCTACTGTCTCATTTGGTACTCTTGATGACCCTCAAGTCCCAAAGAAAAAGAGTTCAGTGAAAGCAGACATACAAAGGACATTTTTTTTTCCTCAGAAATAACTTATTTGAATTAAAGATCTAAGCCAAAGTGTCTAAGGTTAAAACATTTTCTTAGTTTGCTTCTTCCCTCCTTCCACAGCCCCTTTTATGTTATTCAAATGTGGAGGAGTTCAGAACAAACACTGACTCTGCAAAATTGCTATGTGCCTGAGAACTCAGGACAGAAATTTCAGTCTCCACTGAGTCTTCCTACCCAGGCAGTAAAGTACAACCTCAAATTTGCCCATCTAAGTAGGTATAAAAAATACAGTGCTTTATATATTACATGCTCTGGATCTGGAGATTTGGCTGTGAGTCATGGCAGTGAGAAGATGCCTGGAAATGGAAATGAAAACTGAGGAAGAGGTGAGAAATAGTACGTGCTCTGTTTGGCATAAATATGTAACTCCCGTGTACCTTGTTCATGTCTCCACTTTTAATATTGCAAAGTCACTGGAATACCTGGGGTGGTTCCAAACTTTAATCTGTTATCTTACCTCAGATTTTTCATGGCAGAGGTATATGAAATTGTTCCTTGGCTAACATTGCTCTTTAGCTTCAATACCTCTTATCATATGTTGGTGTTTACCTCTCAGATGATGTGTATATACAGACAGCTGTCACTTCCATCTTACCATTTGTTCACTATGCAAAGCACACTAAGCTTTTATAGTCTCTTATAAAAGAGACTCTTTAATTCCCTTGTCTCCCCTGCACCTGTTCCAATTCATCCTAATTCAGCTTTATGAGGCCAACAGACTTGTCTCAGAGGAGGTCACACCAGGGTCCCTCCAGCTTCAGTGATATGTCCTCAGTTCATTCCTGTTTGTTTTTTGGGGTTTTTTTGAGCAGTTCCTGCCTGGTAATGCTTATTGACACATTATCACCAACAGACCACACTATTCCTCTTTTTCTTTCACTTCCTCTTCCTATGAGAAAAAAATATCAGCCAGAAACATGATACAAGACTACTGTGTCACACTTTCTAGTACTCAGTTTCACCTGTAGTTTACAGTGTTCAGTTTTATGCATGATAACTCCACACTTCCAAACTGTGCCATTTGCATTTTTCTTTATCCTATTTGTAATTTGGTCCCCACTTCGTTACTACCAAAGAAAACAACCTTATTTCTTCCTATTCAGAAAGTCTACTAAAATTTAAATCACAATAATTTGTCCTTCAGTCCAGTGTCTTGTCTTCTGCTTAGTCTTTCCCTCATCCATTTTACACCACTGGTGCTAATCTCTGTCTTCCCTAACTTGCCTGGTAAGTCCCTGCATGTCAAAATAACAAATATTTTTAGAAGTCATTTGATTTCTGTGTGTCATATAAGGAACACATGCACACTAACAAGTATGCTTACAATTTTAAATGCAATCTGATGCATAACATCCTGCTAAATGAAAGGAGAATTAGAGCTGAAGCAAAACAAACAAATCCTATGCTTAATTTGATAAGATTTTATCTGGAGCTGGCAGGAACTGGATCTTCAGCTAGTTTAATGATTTCCAGCTTCCAAGAATCCTTGCAATAGAAGAAGCAGCGCCTTTTTAAAGGCTGGGGCAATTAATGCTACCGAATTTTTGCAGGGAAGCTGTTTATGAAGGCAACGGGAGACTGCACAGCAGGGAGCAGCGCTGGAACCCAAGCGTATACATGGGAATTTCATAGGGAAGGGTGTGAATCTGTGATAGCCATTTGCACGGAGAGGCTGTTGGACTCATCCCCGCACCTCCTGCTGCCCCTGGAGCAGGGGTATGCCGCACATCCAGTGGGAAACACAGAATCACAGAATCGGCTGAGTCGAAGGGACCCAAAAGGCTCATCGCGTCCAACACCTAGCCCTGCAGAGGACCATCCCCAAGCGCATCCCCAGGGCCATCACACCATGTGCCCCAGAGCATCGTCCACACAAACCCTTCCCGAGCTCTGTCACACTCGGAGCCCTGACCTGCCCTGGGAGCCTCTTCCAGCACCGCGTCTCCAGAGCCATCTCCCTTCCCAGCCTGGCGCGGTCTTATGGCAACCAGGCTTTCTACAAACAGCCATAAGAAGCCCGGCCAGCCTTCCTGTGACCTATGCACTTACTCTGAGCAACCAGCCAGGCTGAGCCTCCTGGTTTGTGTGCGTGTCTGTCCGACCGTCTATGCATACGTGGCTTACTAGAATCTGAAAGCCATTCCCACACTGCCTGTTGGACACTCATGGTTTCCTCCCCTCCCCTCTCCCCGGCCCGGGGCAGGCGGTGGCAGCCCCTTTCCCCGCAGGAGGCATTCCCAGCTCTGGCCGTGCCGGGCCGTGCCGTGCCGTGCCGCGGGCGGGCTGTGCGGGGCAGCGCCGCTCTCCCCGCCCCCGGGTCCCGGCCCTGCCGGCCCTCGGGCCGCGGGGATGGGCACGGAGTTGGCGGGAGTCTATAAAAAGCCGTCGTGAGACGAGGCCAGCGTCCTGCCACCGCGGCCGGGAGAGGCTGGGGCGCGGCGCCCCGGCACCATGGCCATCCCCGGCCGCCCCCCGTGGGGATACGACGGCGACATCGGTGAGCGCGGCCCGGCCCGGCCCGGCTCGGTTCTCCCGCGGGTCTGGGAGCGAAACCCGGGCAGAACGGGGCCCGCCGCCCCCAGAGACCCTGTCTTGGGGATGCGGGCCCGGGGCTGTGCAGGTGGTGGTGTCGGTCGGTCGGTTGCTGCTCGCAGGTGTGGAAGAGGCGATGCTGGTGGGAGGAGAGGTCACTGGCTGGGGGTCTCTAAGTTAAATACAGTTAGTTTAACTACTGTTAATGTAACTTCAAATATGACATAGCATTAAAGTCTGGCTTTAGGCTAGCCTGGACGCAGGCAGAGTGCAGTGCAGCCACGGCCTCTCCTGCCAGCAGAGCTTGGGGACATGGGTGGCCTCTTGTTCCTGTGCTTTCCTCGGCTACAGGATGAATGGCTCAGCACAGGTCGGGCAGATTCTACATGAACTTATTGGTGAAACCATGATGATAATTAAATGTGTTTCAAATTCCTCACTTCTTCAGGGATTGGTGGCTTTTTCTCACTCCAGATGGATACGTGGTGGCACATTTGAATCATTTTGTGTTTATCCCGTCATACTTCTAGCCACTGTTGGACTTGGAGTGTACACCTCTAGCTTCCTTCCTTGGTGTATTGTCAGTCTCCTGCCCTGAGGTTGCTATGAGAGTTTTAGGTTCAGTTGAATGACTTGCAGTCATTGACTTGAGTATCCAGTATTCCAGCTAGAATAATCTGATTGCTTCTTATACAGTGAAGCTCTTCACAGGGCATGAATAATAACCAGGCAATTAGTAACCTACTTATTAAAACACTTAATTGATGTTCTGTTCCTAAGCAAAGCCAAGCTTGCATTTATTGTAACGCAAGTATAATTTATACCCAGCTGGAAAAGGTTTTCATGATATTTCTCTGCACTTTTTTTTAGGACCAGATCAGTGGCACATAAATTACCCAACTGCAAAAGGACGCCATCAGTCACCAATTGAAATCAATAATAAAGATGTGCATTATGATAGTTCTTTACTACCATGGTTTGCTAGTTATGATCCTGGAGCAGCTAAGACCATCCTCAATAATGGGAAAACCTGCAGAGTTGTATTTGATGATTCATTTGATAGATCAGGTCAGTTTTGTTTGCATCTCTAACTGTCATTATATATCAGTCACTATTTCTCAATGTGCATGGAAGAGCCTGCTCTGAATGCTCAGGCTGTCAGAAGGTCTCTGTGTGCTGCCTGCATGTGATGTACAGGTTTCTGTGACTCTAGGGCCCTGCACTACTGCTGGGAAAGGCCTGGGACAACTTTTAAAGCACATATGTAAAATCCTAGGGAACAGAGAGAGCTGCAAAGAAATGCGGTGCAGGATGACTTAAGGTGTAAGGTAAATTTCTCAGTTTGCAAAAAGCCATTGCAGTTGTGTTGCTTTCCAGGACCAAGGAGTCTAGGCTTTATCTGTGAGAACTGAATTCCATTTAAGCTGTTTGAGATGTCCAAGTGAACAACAATATTTCAAAACTCTATCCATGTAATTTCTGATAAATGAAGTAATGAACCAGATGTTGTCACAAAGTCATGGTATTTAATCTATGAAAACTCTTTTTGGCATTCATGAGATTTTGTCTTAATGAAGAGTATAGGGGAGAGAAATTTCAGTGTTTCAGGTTTAATGTCCAAAATCTTTTTATCCATTTGTATCTATGACAAAATACAGTGTACAGACTTATTTCTTAACTGCATTAAAAGGTCCACTTTCTATTACAATAGAACGAGAATTGACAGCTATAATTTCTAGGAGGAATTTTACTAATAGATTGTTTCATGTTAAGTATATGTAGACAAGGATTTAATTTAAGGGATTTTTAATGAATGACTCAGGTTTCATGAAAACTGGGGATGAAGTGTATAGTGAATTCGACTAGTTAATTTACTATCGAAACTCAGAAATTACTATGCAGTCAAGAGTTTGGTTCCTCTTCTGGAAAAGTGGAAAACTTTAATGTTATATGAAGAAAAATATTACTCAGATGAACACTAGTCAGATAAAATGACATGTAAAGAGATGCTGCTGTGGCATATGAGAACACCTCCATGACTAGTACTTATAATTTTTTACCATCTGTTGTATTTGTTAGAACAACATCAGATATATCAACAGTTGCATCTTCTGCATAAATGCCAAAGTAATTATTGTTATAATAACTCACATTTTGAATGGGAAGGGGTATCCAGGCACAACAATTTACAGCATGGATGCAACAATCACCACAAAGAGCAGAAAGTTTTGGGATGTTCTGAATATTTTTTCAGATAAGCTGGTCGGTAACAGTTCTGTTTTGATATCAGAAGTAAAAAGTGACTCACTGCAAAAATGTAGGTGTATTTCTCAACTCTTTGAAGTCAGGAAACATTCAGTGTTTGTTGTTACGTCTCCATTGTTATAGCATTGCCTGCAGAGTCTGTGGGTGGTGTTCCTTCTCTAATATAATGCTAATTACAGGACAAATTCCAGTGTGCATACTCCTACTGACTTGAGCATGTTTTACGTTTTTTAAGATATGTACAGTGGCTTATTTTTTACGTAAAAGATTTACCAGCTGCATAACACATACATATGCAATTGCAATCATATGGGAATTAAACTTTTATTCCTTTGGAACAAAGACATTCATTCTGTCTGTGTCTCTATATGTATCTATCACTCTGTCTATGTGAATTATGTTTGAGTTAATGAGAAAACTAAGGGCTTCATTTATTTTCCTAACTTTTTCAGTTATGAGTGGTCATACCTGTATCAGTACTTCTATCTAGATTTTTGTTAGTGTAGGTAAAACAGATCGCTTAAAAAAATAATAGTAATAAAATTAATTACTTTAGATATCTCCAAGTTTTACATCCATTGTGTCTTTTCTGCCAAGAATACTTGAAATATTCACAACTGGGAGAGTTTCTTAAACTCAAATGATTAGAGGGAGTGCCATCTAATGCAATTCAGGTATTATGTTGAAAAAGGGCTTATTACTGTTATCTTTGGAGTTAGTCTAGTTGGAAGGAATTTGAGAATTTTTTCCCAGCTATTTATAAAGTTTGGTTTGACTGTAAGAATCTGCTATACAATTGAAGGCTTTGCTGACAGTTTCTTTAGGAGCAGTGTCATGTCTCTGCTGTCTGTCCATAGAAGTTAATGGATTGTTGTGGACTCGGTTTCCTATCTTATCATACCTATGTAGAAGAAGGCCCTTATGCACTGTAAAATCATTGCAGGTGGAGGCTGGAGTCTCAAAATCTAGGAAAGAACTTGGAGCTGAAATCGAACCTCCAGGGTGGCTGGGCCCAGTAAAACACATACCAGAACTTGGATACTTTGGCATCCTACTACTGATATGTTTTTTGGCCTGAATGGCAACTCAGATTCTCTTTTAAATCCAGCAGTGACACAGTTTTTGTTTGAAGTATGGCTGCAATCTTAGTTCCACTAGCAGAGTCCATTTGTTTCTAAAATTCAGAAAATATTCATGTCAGAGAAGTGTCCTAAGAGCATCTAACTGGTGGAACCATTGTCATAGTGCTGTGTGAGATAATACTTTTAACTTTCTTACAATTAATGACTCTGGCTTTCCTTGTAATACTTTAGTTAGATGGTTACATCAAGATGTTTGATCATTTGAGAAGCAGTAAAGATACCTAAGTCTGGTGATGGAACCCAGACAGAGCAGCTGGGGAGAGATACACTAACGCTTTATCAAATGGATGTCTTCCTTCATCTTTTCACTTTGTTGTTTTTCTTGGCATTTTTTATAGAAGTTAATCGACCAACAAGTTCCTCCTTCTTTTACTGGCTTTCTGATGGATGACAGTTGAGGGCTTGGAGTACCTCAGTGCAGGCACACATTCTGGCAAGGTTACCTTGGTGCTGTTTTCAGAATCTTTCTTATCAAAGAAATGTGTGCCTTTGGAAGTGGATCATGCAAACAAAAAATTAAAGAGACAGTTAGTGTAAGAATCCAGAGCTTGTTGCTTATCAGCAGTCTCTTTTAGCATGACTAGTGCTTGTGGGCAGCATTTCCTAGAGTACCACTTTGTGGGAAATCTCATTTATTTTTGCAAATGAAATTTTGATTATCAATTTCTGGTGAATAAACATTTATTTGTTGACTGATTCTAATATGGTAAGGACAAACTGATAACTTTAATTAAAACAAGGTGAAGTCTGTCCATAGACACACAAGTTTTGGTTGATTGTTGTAAAATGTTTCTTACCATTTTGTCTACTGAACTTACACTGCAGAAAGCCAGTAGCTGTTACAAGAATAGCACCACTAAATCCCAGAGCTTATGTAGCTGTGATACATACATTCCACTCAATGGCTATACCGCATAACACAGAAGGCAACAAAGTTAAATTATTCCTTCAGTGTTACATCACATATGTTATTTGTAGTGTCTGCATGGAGGTACTGAGCACTGAAGAACTTGGGTGCAGGGAATTTAGGAGTTGAGTTTCTAACTTTGAACTTTCATTGTCAGAGGCAAAAGTGCCTGAACAGTCAAGGGCCTGCTCAGGCTGCAGTTACACAGAGGACTGTAAGGTTTCTGCCCCTGGAGATGGGGATTTCGGCCCTACACAGATCACAAACAAAGATGATTTGGGAGCTCACTGACGAACAGGCCATGATCAAGGGGCACAGAACTGGAAAAGATGTGTTACAGTGTAGCTGAGAGTGGGAGGCAGGCTGACAGACTCCTGTCTGACACTTCTGTTTCCCAACCTGCCCCTGTAGGAGTACAAACTGGAAACCAAAGTAATTCTTCTGCATACCTATTCAGTGCTTTATTAAAGAAAATTTCAGTGAGAACTCAAATTTAGTTGCAAAAGCTTTTAGGAAGTACATTTTATCCTGCAGTTAGCCAGACTGTTTCAGTACAGAGATGCTCTTTTGAGCAGAGGCTTTTTATAGACGTTTAAAGTGTGGCACTGACATGAAAAAGCTGTGGTTTCTGTACTGCACTGTTAGATTCTGTTATAAAGCAGCATAACAAAGGTAATGTGTCTTTTCAATTGTCATACAGTAATACATTACTAATTTCACTGTGGTTTACCCGTTCATTTTATGGATTTGGCAGGATGTGAGATCATAGCTCTTGTAAGAACAGTTATTTCTTCTCATGTTTATGAACACAACTCATCTTCTGAGTCTGTTTTGTTCTCCTTGCATTTTTTTCACCTGACTTTCACAGTATGCTTTCACAGCAAACGCGGAGGGCATTTGTGTAAGCAAAAAATGCCGATTTTACCTTAGTGAGGACAGGTGACAATTGATGTGAGTGCAGATTAACAACCAGACCCCTACAGAAGCTGTTCAGCAAGTAGATGCACTTATTTCAAAACCTTCTTGTCACATTTCCATTGTCAATGACACCCAGCTAGCTAAGGTAAAGCGACTGAGGGACCATCTCCACTCGAACTGCATCACACCTTAATTTTGCTGTGTGTACAAAGAGTGAGAGACAAGAGCTTTTCTTGCCTTAGTTACATCCTTCTGTGCAAGACTTGCCTAGTCATTCCACTGAGTGGAAAAAAACCCATTCTTTTAGTAGCCAGTTCTGTCTCAAGCTGCTCAGCTTGTGACAGATCAAATAAAAGGTGAGCTTTTTTCTGGATAAGACATCCATGTGTGTGTTCATGTAAGATTGCTCTGTGACAGACCATTCTTCAGTGTGGATGGGGTGGAGGACAGAATTTGAGCAAGGAATGACATGATATTTTTATTTCTGATATAGGGCACTGATGGAGGGTGATGTGCAAACCCATATAAAGAGTCACTGAGCAATGGGATGAGAGTTTCCAAAAATAAGGCATCAAAAAAGAGTGAATACTTTTTTCCTTTGTCTTCCTGGGCTAGTTTGTATATTCCTGCACCTGTCTTGTTTTGCTTTAATGACAGCAAGTTTAAGGGAGTTACATTTTGGTAAATCTGATGTTGTCATTGTATTACTTCCTGTACAGCAGAACTAAGAACAGAAATGCCACCTTTCCAATATTCAGAAGTAGTACTGAAAAACGATGTGAAGATACCACTGCTTCTTTTATAAACTTTTATTTCTTATTCTTTTTCTGTTATATAGTTTTGTATTTATTTCTGTGGTATTGAAAACAAAAGCCCAGGAGGATAAAGATACCTTCAGGATTTATTTTCCAAGACATGTATTCCAAAAAAAAATAAAGAATTCTTTTAGTAATTTGGAGCTATGCAGACATAGTTTGAGATTTTTTATGTTTTACATATTGGAGAAAATTTTTGTAACTGTTGTGTTTACTTTTCCTTTTTTAAAACATAGGGAAATTTCATTTATGTACATTGTAATTTCTTATATGTTTAATACTACACACTTGCAATTAAAGGAAAAGAAACACCTTTTTGTCCTTCTGGAAATGTTGGTTGCATCATTCTGTCTGCTTAAAGTGTGCTAGGTAAAAGTTACTGTCTATAGATGAGTGAAGCTAGAATGTGTTGGCATGAGGTGATACAGAGCTTCACCTAATGCCCAGTCAAAAACATCTGCTGATGGCCCATCAGTGGAAATAATGACATTTTTACCTTAAAGAGGATTATTTGGCCTTACAAATCTATTTTAATGGAGAATTGATGGTCTTGTCAGCTACTGCTGTTACTGTGTCTGTATCGACCACAGTTCTGAATGTCTGTGGGAAGAAGTAAAAGGAATTTGTTGAGAATAACAGCTTGCTGTACTCTTAGTACTTTATTTCTTGACATGATAATGGATTTAATTCCTTTTCAGATTGAAGGATGTTTTTCTCTGGCATAGAAAGGCCTGTTCTTGAGAACTGCTGAATGTTTTATAGGAATGCTGTGATATCCATCCTCGAAAAAAGCAAATGAGAATTGAATATTTTTTAGTATTTGGTGTATGTAAAGAAGTTCTTCCCTTTTTATTGATCCTTTCAAACACACCAACTTCATTTACAATATTATTTAAAAATCTAAGATTATTTAGAATGCTAGGTGTCATTCATCACTGAATTCATCACAGGCTGAACTTTTCTTTAGGAAAAGAGCCTGCATTATCAGTGTTTTCTTTTCTGGCTTATTTGCTGTTTTCTTTCTCCTCTTCCATAGCCAGAGGGAGCAGCCATTATAGCAGAAGCAGCATCAGTAATTTCATAACTTTTTAAACAATAAGTCATAGCCTGCAGTAAGATACACAGTTTCATGGTGCTTTATGGGAATTTGTTTATCATCTGGCACTTCAGTAGCTGATCTTAGTTATGGTTATGTTTGTGGGCTTTCATATAGCTAGATATTAGATTGAATTCGGAGGAGATTAAGACATCTGAATTTAGGTGTCTTACTGCGGGATTTTAAAAGTTGGTAGGTTATATCTCTAAACTGCCATTCTATCAACAGAGCTGGAGTTACATTTAATCAGTGGAGTCCAGAGAGCAAGTCAGGTCACCATCTGTTGAGTGTCTACCTTAAGGCAAGCTGAATTACTCTGGAGGCTTGACTGTTCTGATTACTTCAGTTATCCAAACATGGAGGTCTTGTGACATCTTTGATAACCCAGCCTCCATTTCACCATGACTCCAGATACTGCATTAGAAATGTACAGCTCTTCTGCAGATCCTAGGTCACATCTTTCATTCCCATCCAGGTGTTTTTTGAATATTCTAGAAAATACTAGATGCTCATTTATGAAGCTGAATTAAATCAATGATCTCTTAATGACTATAATGGAAGCCTAGACACAAAAAATTTTCATCTGCCTGTAAGTGCATATAGCTGAAATTGCCTGAACTGCTGCTAAAATCAGTGCAGATTTTCAAGCAGCATCTGTAGGTGCATCTGTACAGTAAATATGTGTGTAAATATTTTAGATATATATGTATTTAATTTAAAAGAATTGGAAGATACTTGAGTCTGATGCTGTTGCAGATTATCCATTGCAGTGCTGAGAGGTGGGCCTCTTCCAGGAGTCTTCAGGCTACGTCAGCTGCACTTCCACTGGGGCTCATCTGATGACCATGGCTCTGAGCATGTTGTCAATGGAGTGAGGTATGCAGGAGAGGTAAGACTCACCACTTTTTACCTTAAAACAGGGTGTAAAGTAAAATTTGTCATTACTGTTCAGGTGAGACAAAATTTGCCATTTATCGGCATCTCAAGGACTTCTTTCTATTTATTTATCTGTAACATTTTATTCTTACTCCCATCAATTCTTATTAATTTGAATCAGGCTGAAGTAATTCTTACAGCATAAGAAAAAATACTATGTGAAAGAAAAGTTTCCATTTTCTCAAACCAATGTGACTTGAAACACAGCACAGCAAGTGTGAATTACTCAGAAGCTGTGCAAACTTACTAAAACAGTTTTCTGAAAGTATAGTATTACAGCAGAAGTATAAAACTGCAGTGACAGAAAGGAGGAAGAACGTGTTACTTTGATTCTCTGCCACTGTAGAATTATAGGGGAAGATGAGAATTGTGGACTAATAATATACAGAACTTACATTCATATGGATTCTTTGCTACAATTGCTGTAATTTGAATCCAAATGGAAATGAATCACCTATCAGTAGACACCTGAACTACATGTTTTACCTGCTTACTTAAGCATCTTTTATTCAGCTTTAAGAGATTTCAGTTATTTTTTTCAATATCTGTATTAAGATGTTTTTAGTTTATATTAAAACAAATAATAATATAAATGGTAATATATGACTGATATTACTAATATGACTTGCTGTCCCTTTCTTTCTTTCTTTCTTTCTTTCTTTCTTTCTTTCTTTCTTTCTTTCTTTCTTTCTTTCTTTCTTTCTTTCTTT
>JAWWMP010000081.1:123954703-123990589 GCA_035047865.1 Dendrocincla tyrannina
CTTTCCTTTCCTTTCCTTTCCTTTCTTTCCTTTCCTTTCCTTTCCTTTCCTTTCTTTCCTTTCCTTTCCTTTCTTTCATTTACTTTCCTTTCTTTCCTTTCCTTTCCTTTCCTTTCCTTTCCTTTCCTTTCCTTTCCTTTCCTTTCCTTTCTTTCCTTTCTTTCCTTTCCTTTCTTTCCTTTCTTTCCTTTCCTTTCTTTCCTTTCTTTCCTTTCTTTCCTTTCCTTTCTTTCCTTTCTTTCCTTTCCTTTCTTTCCTTTCCTTTCCTTTCCTTTCTTTCCTTTCCTTTCCTTTCCTTTCCTTTCTTTCCTTTCCTTTCCTTTCTTTCCTTTCCTTTCCTTTCTTTCCTTTCCTTTCCTTTCTTTCCTTTCTTTTCTCTCTCTCCATTCCTTCTCCTTTTCCGTTTCCTTTTTCTCTTTATTTTTTAGAAGGCCTAATCATCACTTTTTATTGCCTCAAACTTGCTCATTTATATGAACTGTAAATTCAGCCTCCAATGTTGCTGTTCAACAATGAGGGGTTTTTATGTGTTTTTCTTTGTTTCAAGCTACATGTCTTACACTGGAATCCCAAATACAGTAATTACCTTGATGCCAGGAGAAGAACTGATGGGGTAGCTGTTTTGGCCATATTTTTGCAAGTAAGTGGAATCATGTAACCCTTCATTGATACTGCTACTTTGGAGTTTTCTTAGGGAGTTAGAAAAAGCAAAAGCCTCAATATATTTTCTAAGGATTCTACCACATTGAAGGGCTAGACTTTCGATAATGTATCCTTTCCAAGTTATAGAGCATGAGTCATATTACCTCAAATGGTATCCAATACTACACACACTTGTCCCTACAGCTATTGTGTCACTATGTGGCTGGTGGAATGGGGATGTGTCAAAAGTGGCCCTCTGCCCAACAGCAGTC
Organism: Dendrocincla tyrannina; assembly: GCA_035047865.1. Lineage (NCBI taxonomy): Eukaryota > Metazoa > Chordata > Aves > Passeriformes > Dendrocolaptidae > Dendrocincla > Dendrocincla tyrannina. The sequence continues at coordinate 123,955,618 of JAWWMP010000081.1, forward strand.
AGCTGTCTTCTATGCCAATCGTGGACAGATTTCAAGGACAGATACCTCTCCTAGGCTTTTCATGAACTGTCTCCCAAACAAAGCTCTCTCACAGACAATACATGTAACTCATCCTTTTTTAAATCCTTTTGGGGGCGTGCAGCCTTAGCCTGAAATATTGACTGTTGCTCTCTCTTGTTAGTATTCACTAGGGTTAGAAAGCTGGATGTCTTTTTTGAGACCAAAATTGCAAACAATAGATCTGAGCATGAAATCTGGTTTTAAATTAGAATAAAACTTTCTTCCAAATTCTGAACTTAAATCCAAAGAGTTGTTTATCTTTGTTAGGCTAAAATTTAATGTCAACAGGAATAACTACATTGTGAAATTACCTGTTACACTCTATTTCTGTACTGATGCATTTTCCCCCTCTGTATCCTAATATTAGCTTGGGTACAGACAAAGGGTACAGACAGAAGACATATCTTACTAAGCTGCTGTGGGCAGTAGGTTGGATTAATGCATTGTAATTTTACAGTTGATATCTGTTTAGATGCACATATAATAAAAATAGAAGAAAGAAAAAAGCTGGTAAGAAGAACTCTGCTTAGCTCATACTTTCTTCTTTACAGGTAGGGGAAACTCCCAAACCAGAGATGAAGAGAATTCTTGAAGAAATAAATGCTATTAAAACAAAGGTAATGATGTTGGGTGTTTATAGGTAGATGGCTTCAATGTCCCAAGACAAAAAAAAAAAAAAAAGAAAAAAAAAAACACCCAAGATCCCTGGCTTTCTAATTTTCAAATTCTGCACTGCAACATTTCCAGAATATATTGGTAAAATTATTGGCAGCTTTTCCTTAACATGAAAAGTACTTTCTACCATTTACATATGAGCCTTCTCTGGCTTCAGTGGGACTTAAAAATTAAGGAAAATGAGACATTTCACTAAAATTTTCTCACCTAAAAGCTAGGCATGGAGTCTTATTCCCTCAGTAGTCAGTGCCAAATGAAAGGCACCTTTGGAAATTGGTCCAATCAGTCTTAATATAGGCTGCCCAATAGTCCTCTGGAAATGCCAGTGACTTGACATTTGTATCTCAGATAACATTTTATGATAAATCTGACATTTCATAGGCTGTCTTGTTCGTTATTAGCATAAATAGTATAAAAGTAGTACCTGTCTTGCTTTGTTATATAATGACCTAATCCAATATTCAATAGATAGGCAGAATTTCCATAAGAAAGGAGGCCAGAAGTAAGAGTATTTCTGCACAGAAATGTGAGACACTCATTGGTACTGGATGCCACTTCACATGAGTTAGCTCAGGTACAAGAAGTAGCATCCTGGAGTTTTACGTTGTCATGCTTCTCTGGGCCCATCAGTGAGGGTCACTCAGTTCACTGACCTTCGCACTGCATCATGTCTCCTGTAGATCTGTGCTTTGTTTCCTTAGTTCATACTTTTGAAGTATCTGCTTCTTAAAAGAGAGCAAACTAATCTTGACTAGATCTATTGAAGAGCTTTCTGTTTGTTTTTTTTTCTATTGTTTTGTTGTTTGTTTTTTTAAGGGGAAAGAAGCTCCTTTTCCAAACTTCGATCCTTCAATTCTTTTCCCTAAATCTCATGACTACTGGACATACCATGGGTCTTTCACTACTCCACCTTGTGAAGAGTGTGTCACCTGGATTATTCTTAGAGAGCCTATTATAGTCAGTTCAGACCAGGTAAACTTCAAATAGATAATATTTTACCCACTTATATTTCATAGCCTGATCTTATTCTTTTGACAAGGAAAATGCTCATTGGGTTTGTGAGAAAGTACATGATTAAAAGGACAGTGAAGTACTAGCCTATGTCAGACACCATTGTAGTTCAAATCCACAAACATCAGAAAGCTTTATAAATCAGTAAAATCATAATATAGTGGAGCTGACAAGAGATTACAGCAGTTTGAAGTGTGACTGACAGGAAGCTCTAGTTACTATAAATGAGACTTTCTGCCTCCATGGGCAAGACCACTCTTGCAACATCAACTGAAAAGAATAGTATTCTCGTTCCCAGGCCTTGTATTCCTACAACATTAACTCTTGCTAGTAGGAAAGGATGGAGCTGGATGTGGCTCATACCTTGTATTTTGCACAGAGCTCAAAATACTGAATTACACAAAGAGCTCCAACCATTAAACTGTATTCTCCTTCAACCATTTAAATCAGAACATTAACACATTTAGCTAAAGCTTATGTCAGGTTTGCACCAACAACTTTGATTATGCAGGATTTTTTCAACCATTTATATTGCCTTGAACTTCGTCCCATAAAGTGCTCATTGCTTACCATGATGAATGTTTGAGGGGAGTGACTGGATAAATTTTGAAATAAAGTTCCTTGAAAAACTGAACATCTGCAATGAAATGCAGTGGGGCAGTCAGGTACCCCAATTATATTGCTCATTGAATGAAGAAGGAGTCTGGTGTTCTCACCTAATGCAGCTGAGCATCTCCAAATTTTGAAACATTCTATTTTGCTAATGTGTCTCTCATACCATGCTTCTTTCAAAAACATTGTTTATCAGAATACAAATGTAATGGGATTGGTGATTCTGTCTGCCCTGTATTCTAGGTGGCAGCATGTAACTGAGTAAGTTATGAAAATATTGAATCAGGTGTTTCTGGAAGGCATAGCAGCTTAATTTTCACAAAGCATAGCAGCATCAGATAACTCTAGTTTATTGTTACTGTGAAAAACTTCTTTGGTCATTTACTGTAAAGAAGTATTTCTTGTTAATCATCATTTCCCCTCAGTCCCATTTATAGGAATTTGAATGCCCTCTTTACATTTCAGCCTATGATTCTACAATGATACTATGTCACAAATTTCCAAACTCCAGGGCAGTAAACACATGAAAATTAAATCAAGAAACTGACATATTATGTAGATATATGTAGACATGTAACTTTTCATTTTAGGTTCTCAAGGTGATAATATGTTTCAGTGCATTGATTGATGTGCATGTATCACAAAAAAAAAAATTAAAAAAAACCTCCATTTTTTTAGTACTTTGTATTTATGTGGCTCTTTATCTTGTAAATAATACAACTCCTGTATGATGGGAACCTTAGCTGGCAAGAGATGAAATACAGTAATGTATTCATATAATTTACAGTTTAATTTTTACAGCTTATTGAATTAATCTGCTTCCTGTTTCCTTGCCCATCCTAAAATTAAAACATGGGGGCTGTTTTGAAGTGAGTACTTGTGTGGAAAAATACAAATATGGTCTGACAGGTTTCCACAAAATGAATCTACTTAGACATTTGTATTAAGAAGATCAACTACAGATTTTGCTGGGAAAAGTGTAGTCTTTACCAAGTATCTCTGATTTAAAATGTATTTCTAAAGGAACAACTGGTCACATTATTTATCCGGCTTCATGAAAAGACTTCTTGATCACTGCTGTGTTTGGGTCATGGTCTTTTTTTCAGCTATTCTGAAGTTAGTGAGTTTTGAAAAACATACAGACTGTTCTTTAACTAGCCCTCCTGTAGCAAAAAAATGAAGCATTTAAGGTAAAGATGAAATGATTACATACAGACGAGACATTGTTGCTTGTCCTGAAGTAACTGCTTTTCAGGCAGTGTGTGTGAATTACTGTATACAAATTCAATAGAAAGACTTCCCTTGCTCCAGAGAGCCTGCAGTCTAAATAGCGTATTCATAAGAGGATTGTGTTTCCAATTATTTCTAATCCTAGGAAGTGTACTGCCATGGCAGCCTCATTAATAGTGATTATTTTAAGTGTGCGTGCATTTGCAATGGATTGCTTGGATGCTTTTGCAGCCAGATGGTAACCGTATATTAGCCACAAGGGTAAATGCAGTCGCCTGTGAATCAGTACTCTGCAGGAAAAGTCAATTCACCAGAAATCCCCGAGATGCAGAGTGGGTGGTCTAGCTGCTCAAATTACTTTTAATGAAAGATTAGGAATTACTGTGGAATAACTCTGTCCAATACCAGACTAATTTTTTCATCTTTATGTAGTTGTAGCCTGCATGCATTTTTTTATTGAGTAGAGCAGATCTTCCACAAATAATAATAATCCTCAGCACCCTTTTCCAACAGTACTTTATCAGTATTAACCAAAGTGGTGAACTATTTTTATCTCTTACTCTTCCCATACAAATTATTCTTCACCTGAAATCTGAAATTTAATTTCAGATTAATAGTCCATCTGAGGCATATTATACTAGTTATAAATGTGCCCTTGTCATTTTCAGGCAGATTGAGATAGCTGGCTTTTCTGAGCTGCATAGTGAATAGCAATGTTGAGATGCCTGAGCTAGTTCAGTCCATAAACTGCACCCATATTTTACAACCCAAACCAAAATTCTGCTTCTATTGAAGTCTATACTGGAAAAAGTAGATACATCAGCGTATTGAAGCTCCTTGTGAACAGAGGTGATGCATGCCCTGCATGCAGATACTTTTTCAAGTTTACACATGGAAAATGTGCACATGCTTTTCAGGGTAAGCCATTCAAGCAGGGAAGTGTCAAGTGTCCGAATCGCAGCTGATGCGCTTTGGGTCTAATGTTGTGCATGGTAGGGAGAACAAATGAACATAATGTATCTGTAAGTGGGTAAATGTGTTACATCCTTTGAAAATCAGAAAGGAGTAGAGGAAGAGTTTTGAAGAGTATGTGCAGAACTGTTTTTATGGCATCCCTCAGAAAACATACCTTGGTTCAAAATAAATGGCCAGGGAGAGTCAAGCTGCAGACCTTGTTTATAAACAATTGGAAACATTGACCAAGTCAGTATCCAGATTTATATTCCTGTTATTAATAAGGAACTTTTTGTGTCACTGGAGCGGTATATATCCTCTGCTACAGACCTACCATGAAAATGAACAAATGGTTTATAATTTAGCCTTAAACCCCTGCAATTTTAGAGGATTCTTAACAATCAGGCACTAAGGCAGGGTTAGAGTAGGAGAGGTTTATTAGAGCACATGCTGCTCTATTTGCATTTTCTGAGTACTTCCCACAGTTTTTGTGGCTGTACACAGTTCTGTAGATAGTACATAAATGACACTACTTTTCACAATCCTGTTCAGATAGGACCTATTTTTCTGTCTTGACTATTTCTAAGAATACCACTGCTAGGAAAAGAACATGAGTACAGTTCTTGTGGTGGAGGGGAGCTGAAGGACATCCTCACATCTTTGAAGGAGACTTTCTCCACAGCTTCTGGGACTGGACCAACCTCTTTGGTTTAATTGTTGGGCTGTGGATTTGATCCCAAAGGATTCCCATCAGGACACTTCAATCTTTGCTCTTCTGCAGATGGCAAAGCTCCGCAGCCTATCCAAGAATGCTGAGAATGAACCTGATCTCCCCTTGGTTGATAACTGGCGCCCGACTCAGCCTCGGTATTTCAGGATGGTGAGCGCATCTTTCCTCTAGGAACTGGCTCATGTTGGGTGGCTCCGAGTGATGTGACCCGTAGAACTAAGAGGTGTTTTTGTTTTGTGTCCTTTGTTGCATTTAGGCTGAACTCCAGCTGTAGGTCTGGAGGCTGAAACTTGAGTTGTGAAATGTGAATTTCACTTTCAGAGGATAACATTTATTTAGGCAAATCCTATTGTTAAAATGGAAGTAGAGAATCTGTTTGGTTCTTTATAACTGCTTTAACATTAGCTTTTGTCAATAGTACAAAGGAAGAAAGAAGATGTTACAATTACAAACCCATTTCCTATTGTCCACATGTCCCTTGATGCTTGCCTTATTGCATGCCAAAGAGGTTGCAGTTAAGAGAAGTAATTATCTTCACCATTAAAAACATATTTTTCAGTAGTTGTTTTCAGCATTATCCATATCCAGCTCTGAGCTGCACCAGTTAATGCACAAGGCATTCTTGAAAATAAGTAAGAGCACCCTCTTGGTCTTTGATACTCACATAAAATATGAAAGGATAGGAAATTATATTATCATCATTGATAAAGAACTAAGCTTTTAATTTCTTACAACAATGGGCAGGTGAAATAGAGATCTCTTCTGAAAACTGTTCACTGACTTATACATAGTTAAAACTATGGAGAGTGGGAAGAGCTGTTTCTGTTTGTGTCACAACTGGTTGGCTCTGTTAAAAGACTAATTTTCCATTTTAATGTTGTAGCAGTCAAAGTGATATCAATTTTGTGAAGTTGGTCTTCGTATCCTGAATACATATTTTCATGTATGCAAGTGGTTTTTCTGTGTAAAAAGGGTGTTAAAATAGGAAGAGTCCTTAATCTTTTTAGTGGGTGTTTTTTGAGACAGATTCTTACCTCATGTGCAAATGTAATTGATCTTGCTGCCAATGAAATTTGTGCATAAATATCTGAAACCACAGTTTGACTCCTGATCAAAATGCAATTGACCAGAGTGTTCTTGTCTCTTGTTTTGGCATAAACAACAATTAAACAGGATTGTAAGCCTATACCTGAAATAACACTATTTCTGCATTAAAAAAATCCAACAATAATAAATATATTTACTTAAGATTTTTTGTTCTGTATGGTTTTTTACTATTTAGAAACAGGTAAAAATAACAGAATTTAAAAGAAAGGATTGTCAATGGCCTCTGTAGTATACCTTTATGGAAACTGACGGTGGATAGTATCTTTCTCACAAGTTTGAACTACAAGAGTACTGACTTCACATGACTGCAAACAAGGAAATAGCATCCTAGCTACATCACTGAGACATCCACATCTCTTCTTTTAGTGAGATCATCTCTATTCTGACAATGGCTTTTTTGCAACATCATATGAATCAACTTTAGAAGTTGATTTCACAGTGGAAAAGTTCAATCTATACGTAAAACAACTAAGCTGAATGGTAATTTACATTGAGCTCTGGAAATACAAAGTGGATACTGCTCTGGCAGTGGCTGGACTCTTGGCTGCCATGTTCTCGAGCAGAAGGATGTTGCTGAGCTTGAGTTTGGAAGTGGGGTTATATTCCTCATCTCCAGGTTCCCCTCTGAAAGTTTCTGGACTGCATCCTCACTTTGCTTTCTTCCTTCAAATAGGTAGTGTTTTGGCTGGAAAATTTCATTTAGTCATTGTTAGCATTTCCCAACTAATTTCCCAAGTGGGTTGCATTGTGCTGTTCATTTGTAGCCTCACTGGGAAATGATTCAGACTATTTAACATCTGTTTACATTGCATGTACATATTGCTGACCTGCCTTATTCATAATTCAACTTACTCAGGTGGATGGCTTACAGTAGTGAAGTCTATGCAAGTCCTGATGTTTGAAAACATGTTTTTCTAAGTACATTATTAATGTAATGTAATTTCTTCCCAGCTAGTTTGTTCCAGTACAGTTCAAAGCATAGCTTTGTGTTTGAGCACCAATACCCAACACAGTGTTAGCTGTAGGGATAAGGACATGTTGCTGGATTGTGCTTTATACTTCAGAGGAAGGTTTAAATGTTAAAGATTTTCTTTTGCTCATAAATGTCTAAGTAAATATCCAAAACAAGATCAGAAAGTATTCTGTATCTGGTAACTGACGTTATTATGAACAGGAATGCAAGTCACAGAACAGCACTGACCATGCAGGACAGGGTTCTGATAGACTACCCAGTGCTTCCTGCCTTCAGGTGAAAAAGGCAATATCCTGATGCATGAAAATAAGAGAAAAAAATACTATAAACACCTTTCTAGTTGTTTTTTACAGTCAATTCTGCAGTCCATATCTGTCTGCTTATATGTTGCTTCATTAGCAAAAGGAGAATTGAACCAAGAATTGGTTTTCCAAAATGCACAGTTTGCTGTGAATTACGAGGTAAGTTGTTTTATAAGGTGCTTTGTTAAACTGAGTTGCATATCTTAGAGCAGGCTTTTTTTTTTCTTTCAGTTTATGGTATTCAAATCTGGAACATGTAATCTCAGGGATTTTTAATGATGGTGTTTTTCCAGTCATGCTTTGCAAAGGAGCTGTCTGAGTGCTGTAAATGAAGCTGAGGTAAGCCTCATCCTCCAGAGCCATGCTTATTAATTTGCAAATGTAAAGTCGAGATAATCTCTGTAAAGAAAGTGTCATTTAACTCTTTCATGCAGTTGGTTTCATATTATCTGTATTTATAATTAGTAATAGGTAGACTAAATTAGGGCCCGAACAGTTGCAGATAGGAGGAAATATGTGAAAATGGGTTTTAGCAGTTGTTTTACAGACCGCCTTCCAATGTTAAATGAATGTCAGAAGTAAGGATGACAGATCAAGAAAACAGTGGTTCTGCAGACATTGGGGGGAAAATGGAAAGAGTAGGAGTAGAAGGAAAACAAAAACAAAAAAAAATGGGGGTGGAGGCACTTCAGGGGCACTATGAATTGTGCTATAAGGTAAATACATGAGATTAGGGAGAATTTTGAAGGCAGCAGAGACATGTGGGGTGCTGTGAGTCAGTGTTTAGAATGTACTCTTGTCTGATGCAATTTTCTGTTCTCTCTGGCTGTATTCATTGTTATTCTGCAGAGGTTTCCCCTTGCTTTTAGCTTGCAGCTTTCCCCAAGTACAAGAAAAATTCATCACTGGTATGACTGAATTCAGGGCACTGCAGGGCACTGTAGTAATAACATCCCACACGTCTCACTTCTACCTGCGCATTTCTGCTGTGTGGTGTAGCTCTGTGCTCAGTGAGGGCAGAGAGCACTGGGTTCAGAACTACCTGGTAAAAAGGGAAGACATCAAATTTTCATCTGGGTGTGGTAGAAAATGTTACTAGTGTATTTGACTTTCATACCACGTATGCCTGATTGTACTTGGTAACATCAATGCTAATTAGGAGCAGCCCCTCTGAAACAGAAATGCAGACCTGAGACACACAGCCACACTGCATGGCTTGTTGGCAGCCTCTTCTCCAAGTTACTTTTCATCTGCTGCACATGTCAAAAATAATATGACTTTGCCATGTTCCATGGTGTTATGAGTCTTCCTGAAACTTGAAACATTTTAAAGGGATGGCTGTACCTGCGTCTGTGTCACTGGCAGTCTTAAGCATGAGTCTGAAGATGCTGTGGAATGAAATGGCAGCTGCTGTACCAGCAGAGATATGATTAGGCTCTTCAAAAGGTTTTAGATAAGATCTCCCTGTCTAAACTTTATCAGACTAGAAGATGTCCATGGTAAAAATGCAGGAAGTCCATTTTATCATGTTACTCTTTTGGGATTGGGAATCTCTTCTCTAGCCACAGCATCCTGCTGATTGGAGAAACTGTCCTTAGGGTTACCCTGTCTGCAGCTGGGCAGGAAATTATCACCCTTTAGTCTTTGTGGTGGTCTCTGAGGCTGGCAAGAGGAAGTGTATATAGATATCAATCTAAAACTTTATACAAAAATAGACATGCACTCTAGTGGGGAAGAAGAGTCAAAATCATTCAGTTGTGGGTATTGTTGAAGAATTTAGACTCATCAAATCTTCTTTAGATCATGATGACACTTGATTAAATCTTTTTTATCCTATATCATAATTTATGCCTCGGAAATTTCATTAGAGTCATCTGTACAAAACTGGACAGATCTTTATACCCCTTCTCTTGTAATAAATATATGCATGATTATTAAGACCATGGGAAGAATTCTGAATTATTTTGCTCAAGTTTCAGATTTAATCGGAAAAAGAAAGTTCAAATTTCTCCTCACGGTGAAGAAATCTTGAAAATTTAAACAACTAAAAATACAACTATATGGTAATGTCTGAAGCAACACAGCAAAAGATGACTTGCTAACTTCACTCCCAAAATTCTGATTTTTGTGTTGTTCTGTAAAAGAATAAGGAGAGGTTTTCTATTACATTGTTTCATCAAAAACACAGTCTTCATGCGTGGAATCAGGCTGCCATGCATTTTTCTTCTCCTTGTAATAAAGCACCATGTGGAGAATATTTGGGATCACAAGAGATGATAAGAACAGGCGTTCTGCCCTGTCAACCAGCTGTATGGCGGCAGTGACAGCTCACTGGAGCTGAACCCCAGGCTGTCAGCTGGAGAAGGCCATCTCTCCAGAAGGACACACAGTGAATCTAGCCATGGTCATCAGAGCATGCATCATATCCTCTAGCAGAACATGCTGAAGGTTTGGGTTGTTTTGTCCCTTGCCTCAAAGCCCTTTCCCCCCTGAACAGGCCTATTTCTCAGTGTTTTTGTAGCTTACTGTCTCTATGTATATGCATGTATGTACAGAAATATATACACAAAACATGTGCTATGTAAATACACATTCTGTTACTGTTTTTTCAGCATTTTGACTGAAACCACAACTAATTTCAGACTTCTAGGGGAAAAAGCATCCTAGAGAAGTTAGTCTTGCTTTTACTAAGCCTGTCTCTGGTTGGCTGCCTGCCACATCTGTCTTCCAGATTAAAGTAGCTGAGGAAACAGTTCTCTTTCCCTCCTTTATCCAAGAACAAAAGAAACTCCTCACCCTGGAGCAAGTTTGCTTCTTTCTGAGATCACTGGGGCCATTAATCACGTTTTCTTGCATGAAAATGCTTGAAAACATAAATGGACACTTGCTGATCAGAAACTAGAGCTGGCACTTTGATTCCTAGTTTCAGCTAACAGGGCAAGAGAAGGAAGTCTGTGATGGATGTTGAAACTCACAGCAAGTTGTGTGTGTTTAATGTAACAAAAAGACATTTGGAATTCAAAGAGGTGGTGAAACAATCCAAAGCATAGAACAAAATCTTAGTAAACAATGGAAAGGTTGTGATTGCTGGTGTTGGAGGAAAGGACATATCAGCAGTGAGGGTGTGAAACACTGAGACCCTCAGTTAATTTTTATCTGTCTGGAAAAATAGGCTCTGCACCCCACTGTCTTAACAGAAGGAACTGGAAAGATTTACATGTCGCTTGGATGAGACCTGGATCATAGGCTCGAATTGTAACGGGTATTCTTCCCTCTTGCCCAAGTAAAGAAGGGTGACAGAAGACCATCTTTCCCCCAGTGTCCTTAACGTTAATAATCAGAAATCTGGTAACAGGCCAAGATTTTTGTTTGGACTGAAGACATATCTGTGTGAAGATTATCCATCTGAATGGATATTTAGAGATAATACTGGACTTCCATATAGGAGAGATGTGCAAGGGAAAAGGAAAGGGAAAAAGACAAGAGAGTTTCCAGAAGTCCTAACAGAAGGTGTAGGAGATAAAGATCACCTTCCAAGCAACAGATCATAGGAGATCTCTTACTGGGGATGAATAAACACAAGTTAAATCCTGTGGTTTTCTGTGTAGTGCTATTATTCATTTATTTATTTGGCAGTTTTGCAATTAAAAAGACACATCTGTCTGTTTTTTAATCTGAACAACTCATTTGGGAAATACAGATGTTTTTTACTTCAAAAATCTATAGCCATTTAGCTTCTGAGTATCCAACAGTATTTGCCAATGACATATCCAAGAAGTGCTAGGTAGGAAATAAGGAAAATATGTTCGATATAAATATGAAAAAAGCCACAATGTTTGTAGAAGAGCCTTTAGAACTGCATATATCCCTTTTACACTCAGTGTAGCTACAGAATAAAAGAATCCAATTCCTAAAAACTCTTAGATCAGCCATGTTGCTGTGTGTTTGCTCAACACAACCCTTGAAACACTTGCAATTCTGAATTTGCTTCTCTCTAAGTTAATTTCAGGCAGGAGCATTCACAGAAGTAGAGTATATGAGCAACTCTCAACACTGACTAAATAATTGCACTTTGAAAGTTATAGAAATGGTATAGATGGTTATTCTGTGTATGGATGACTACTTTGTGTTGCAGAAAAACACAAAAGCTATTTCAAGCACCCAATATGCCTGACATTTACAGCCTCTTTGTTATCTTGCATGTGCAGAGAGGAGGTGAATATCTCCAAATGCAATGTCTTCAAAGACAAGATAGCACATTATCAATAAATCAGCTAATTTTTCATATCACTTCTATGTGCAATACTTTGACATAAATCTGGAAGCCCCCTCAAAAAATTGATTTCTCAAATTCTATTTTATATCATCAAAATCTTTATAACAGTTATGCAAGTACAGTTTATGGAAAGTAAAACTCCATATTTAACCTTTACTTGGTTGTGACCAACTGAAAAAATGCTGGGGTTTAATTTTAAAAACAAATGCAGAAAAGGAATATCAAAATTTCCAATATTTTCTAAACAGCAATGCTGCTGCTGAAAAATACTTGCTTCTTTGCTCCATTTAATTTCAGAACTGCCCTTCTGACTTGGTTGGTTTGGGGGTTTTGTTTGTTTGTTTGTTTGGGTTTTTTGTTTGGGGGTTTTTGTTTGTTTTGGGTTTTGTTTTTTTTTGTTTGTTTGTTTGGGTTTTTATGGTGTTTTTCTTTTTTTTTTTTTCAATTCTAGCTTGTCTTTTAGCAGTTCCCACCTGTCCTTCAATTAGATTTTATTATTCTCTCAAACTAAATCTTATCACACCTTCAAACCACAGTTCTTGGGGTATTACTATTTGGCATTACTATACAAGATCATGTTCTTAGACATCATCTTCCATTCAAGGCAGAAATCCTTTATTTCCTGTTCCACTGATTTCTTCTGTATCCCCATGCAAATGATATCTAGGAGGGAAATTCAAAATCACAAGTTCATTTAGCCAGTTTTGCAAATCTCGCCTCTAAAATATTCCTTCCTTCCTATTCAAATGCTGAAAGGGACATTGAAATACTGTCAGCTGAGAAAAGGTTACTTTCTTTAGTGACTGGTGTGCCTGGACCTGGAAGACTGGGAGGTGAGACAGTTGTTTAGTTGAAAGTTCATAAACTTCTCAACAGTGGTCCTGTTCCTAATTGAAATGTTCTGACCTTTGCTATCCTGTTTCATCTGGAAGGTGCCTTATTAGATAATTTGCTGCTTTAAATCCTTGATGGATTAAATGAAGTAAGCAAAGTTCTGCAAGTAACTGAACTTGATCTATTAGTTTCTATTTAAATTGACTCGTTTGGTTCACTCTGCTAATGATAACTCCTGCAGTTAGTTAACATGCATGATGGTTTTTCTAACAGTCTTCACTAAAAGTGGGTAAAGTTGCAATTCAAAAGTAATTTATAATAAACATCAGAAAGAGTAACTGAAGAGATACTTGCCCAGGTACCCTAGGAGAAACATTGTAGGTACCTGTACATACAGCTTAAAGAGTAATATCTTTATTTTGCCCATTTAATGATAAGTTGAGACAGACAAATCTGAGACAGACAAACTGATAAACACTCTGTAATGCTGTCCCATGGTGACCAACCAACCCTTGCACACTTCCTTACTGCTGTCATATTGGTTAGCTTTTTGTCCATCTCCGGTGAAAGATAATGCTATTTGGGTATTCATAAATAATTAATTTTGCAGTGAATCTGGGTAAAATCCACTACACACAAATTTCAGAAGCCTCCATGACCTCTGAGAATGGTCAGTGGAAATGATTGCTCCCTTCTGTCTTTGAAACAAATGACACAGAAAACCCAAGAAAGCTTGTAGTGCTTCCCCAGAGGGAGCACACATGGGTCTTCTACCATCTTCTTGACTGCTCCATGCAACCTACAGGAAACAAAAACTTTGAGACAACTGCTTCCTTTATCAAATCTGGCCAATAGATTAAAACATGGAGGGGCCAACTGACAGACATATGCACGTGTGGATATGCACAAGAACATTTTGTTTTGGTAAGCAAAAGTACTTGTCAGGCCTTAAAAATCAAAATGGCCTTTATAAAGAACAGGAAAATACAAGCCTGTCCACATGAAATTTCATGATAGCAAAGATGTTTCTGTCTCTTATAAGTGATAGACAGTGTTGCTGTGGGCTTACTGTTTTGCTAAAATTTATGCATTCAAACTCTAATAACTTCTGTATATATGAGCTGAAGACAAAGCATGAGATAATGCATTTAATTAACAGCATATAATAAAGAATGAGCTTGTTTTGGTTAGTGATCATTGTTTGAAACTAGTAAATTCCTGTTCTTTGTTATTGAGATTTTAAAATCACTCTCATTTCCCCCAAGCCTGGTTCTCCTGTAGGGAAATAAAAATAATGAGCTCTTTAGAAGAGATTCTGATAATAGGCAGATATTTCTAGATCAGTGTTGCAGGAGATGACACTTTCCAATATATTTTTTTTCATAATAAAAAATAAAATCAGGATGAATTCTTAGATGAAGTACATATTTCAGCAATATGAAAGAGAAAGTGTGACTAAAATTATTACTGTCTTGTGGTCACATTTTTTTTACTTTCTCATAAAAATATTTCAGCTATTTGCATCTGCACAAGGTCATTAAGAAGAAGGAATGAATATCAGTAGCCACACTCTCCCCTATTACAAGTACTTACAGGTTGCTATTTGACCCTCCAATCTGGCAGACCAGCTCTTTTATAGTGTTTCACTCATGACATTGGTGTGGGAGGTTTCTGAGGCCAGAGCCCAATGCATCTGAGCAGCTGTTCTGCTAGGGATCACCGATGATCTTTGTCTGAAAACAAGGTGATTCACTAGAAGATTAAGTGTATATTTGCCCTACTAACAAGTCACATAACTGACATATATCCCTTTGTTTATTCTGGCAGACCTATGAAGAGATACAGATGGGTTTCACCTCAGGGTCTTGCTCTGTCCAGCCAGGCCAGGATGGGTTTCCCACAGTGTCTTTTACAGAGTGTGACATAGCCCTCAGAGTAACACATATTAGTCTTGCATTGCAAAATTATTCAGTCAAGGACTGGAGCCCAATGGCTCAGGCCACTATGGTACTTCATGGCCTTTGGCAAATTCTTTCCATCTTGAAGCTGGAACACAGAAACTTGTCCTAGGAGAAGGCATGTAGAATCATTCCAGTGCTTTGTCCAAGGAATGACTTATGGTAAGCAGTCACTGAGAATAACACAACATCTCTATAATGAGGAACTGGGACATAGGTCTCCTCGTATCCATGTGGAAAAGCCAATTGTCCTGCTAAGGAAGTTGACCATTCTTTTTCTCCCTCTCTCTCTAGACCCCTGAATACTTCAATTTTTTCTTCAGGAACTCAGCAGCTCCAGTTCTTGGAGGACTAAGAATCTCCAGAACCTCTTATTAGCATATTAAACTTGCCTGGCAAAAATCTTATGTCTGAACACCCTTTGGCTGGACAACTGCAAGGCCTCACACATGCAGAGTGTCCCCGCAATCCTATTTAAAGAACAGTGGCAAAAACAGCTTTGGAGAAGATTTTGTCCTGCATTTTGTATTAGTTTTGCTGAAAAAAAAGCATTTGTTATCTGGCTGCTTCTTGGGCCTAGCAAGAAATACGGCAAAATTCTGAGTCTAGGGTATGTTTATTAATTTGCATACTGCTGAAACTTTAGATGCCAGGGTACCTGTCAGTCCAGATGTGAAGGCCTCTCTATGTGCTCTGCAAAATTATTTTTATTTAAATTTTGTACTTGTGCAGCTATATGTAGCTAAGATATGTTTAATGTTTAGGTATAAACAACAAATAGAAAAAAATTTATCTTTGAAGTGATAGCAAATCTCACAAACTAGAATTGCAATTATGTTTTTTTCAAGGTCTAGATGAGGTGTGCATTTATAATTGTTTGCATCACGAATAAAGTTGAGAATTAGCACCCAGTTGCTAGAAGAACTGTAACCCCTGTCTCCTGAGCATAGTCCCACAGAAAGTCTTTAAGCAGAAAAGCTACTTCAGGGTTTCTCGGAGTGTTCTCCTTCTCCACTCTCCAGAGTAGCGAGCTCTGAATGTGCAATGAATTTCAAGCATATCCACCCTGTGATCAGTTGTTGAAAATGGTTTCTCTGGATGATACTCTCAGGCACATGGTGTGACTCTTAGGGGATGGTCCTGTGCAGGGCTAAGAGTTGGGCTTCACGATCCTTGTCAGTCCCTTCCAACTCGGCACAGTCTGTGATTCTTTCTTTCTGTGAAGTTAGAATAATGCCCTGTGGTATAGCTGTAACCCCTCAGGGGACAGTTCTCAGAGAAACAGTGGGTAGTTTCACCTGTAGAAATACTGGGGTTTGGCTCTTCTGTTCTTAGTTTCTTCAGGGGAGCACTACATTGAGTAGTTTTCCATTGCAACTAGGGAATGTGGATTCACTTTCTTGTTACCAGCTATGCTAGAACTGTCTCAGATCTGATATATTACAGCCTTCTGCATTCAAAAAGGTATGGAGGACACAGGAATTGGCATAATATTCTGAACAAGGTTACTTTTATGTTTGCATATAAATTCTATGTGCCTCCTAACAGTTGTTGTACTGAAGATTACCAGATACACTTCTGATAGAGAATATGAATATTGGCAAGTTATAGAAATAGATTAGAATTTGTGATCATTTCTTAAATTTAGAAAAGGTTATTTTTCTATTAGTCATCATGGTCTTAAGCCTGTTTTAACAAGTCAGTTGGTGCTAAGGATAGTGAAGGAGTGATATCCTTGCTTGCACTCCCAGTCCTGAAGTTTAATCCTAGTTCTTTGCATTCACTTTCTATTTTCTTCCTTTGAGCCCTTCCAGTGTGACTGTATTCCGTTCAGACTACAACTGAAGGTCAGCATCTATCAAACTTAAACTTTGCCTTGGGAGAGTCACCAATCTCCTGGAATTTCACAGTGAGTCTAAAATTGATAAATAAGCTTAGGTCAAAATTTCATTCCTGGATTACTCCAAGGAGGCTGTGCCAGAGCACATTTGTGCAGACAGCTCAGATCAGATTTTCATTCTTGACTGGAGCCTTGAGTTTCAGCAAGCACACCATTCAAGTGAGTTCATATGAAAGCATGGCAATAATCACATAAGAAAAGAGAGTATGCACCAAGCATGAGCCCGGCATGCTTTTGTTCTAAAGGAAGAAATTACAAATGAAGTGCAACACTGTTTTTATAGAAAGGTTGGGAGTCACTGACCCCCATGAGACACAATGAGATTGAATAAATATTTAACTATAATTTGGGTGAGGGGGTGTTTATCTGGTACTGGCATGTACAGTGATTTATGTAGTGGATGGCATAACAAACCTCAGACATAAATATTCTTCTCAGACACTTATCAACATAGTAATGAGAGATCACGTTATTGCCAGCAGAATACCCACATTTATCATCTCAGTTCATGTGGGTCACATGGATTACAATGAAAAAATACACACATATATAAAAATGAACATGCATATTAGAACACATAGGTATTCTCATTGAAATTCACAATTTTTAAAAGATAAGTCTGTAGTATCTACTATAATAATTGTTTTTACTTATTTAAAGTCAAAGATATAAAGCAAACTGTACAGCAATAGCTACAGCTGCCTTCCTTTCTAATTTATAGATCCTGAATCCTGGGTAGAAGAAGAATTGGAGGGAGGCAGGGAGACTCAAACTCAGATAATTTTAACATGTGAGCTGCAGGACTGAATTCCCTTGGATAATGATCAGAGACCTGGTGTAGCTGCATCAGAAAATGGAGTAGGAAAAATAAAGGATAAAAATAAGAAATGAAATAATGAAATTAAATAGTGAAAAATAATAGTTTTCATTTGCCTGTTATATTCAAAACTCCTATGGAAAAGCCAGCAGAGAAGTAGACCAGGTTCAGCTATCTGAGCTGGCTGGAAGGACAGTCGGGCAGATGGAATCCAGTGTTCCTTCCCTGCACACGGAGGCAGAGGGAACCACTGGTTTTATCAGGATCCTTATCCACTAGTCTGAAAACTGTTGCTTGGCAGTTCCCTTTTTTTTTCTGTGTACAGATCTCTTGTTGCACCAGTCTGACCACTCATCATTACCAGTCCCAGCACCAAACAATTCAGGATGGCACTGAGATATCCCCCACGTAGTTTCTTTGCATGTCACAGTCCTGATATTCCTGACAGGTGTGGCGGAAATCTCACTACACCTCAGGTAAAAAAAAGAAAACAAGAGTCCTTCAGAACCTTGTGATTAATCTTCAAGCATTTCACCTGCGATGGGACAGCTAGCTTGAGTTGATTATTAATCACTCACATCTGTTTCTGCAACAGGTGGGCCTGCCAGAGGTCAACACTTGGATCCAGGAGGAAACTTTCATGTGTGCTTGCCTCCAGTATTTTAGTTGAGTTTATGCGATCTTTCATTTCTCTGACAGAAAATCATTGTATTTCAACACAGAAAATTCCACTGCTGAATGGGAAACTAAATAGTAGCTAATGTCAATTCTCTTTCTTTTGTCCATGATCAGTGAGGGGATTGCCATTCAAAAAGTACTGTTGCAGACCTAGAGAGATCCAGATAGACTGTTTCTCTCTGAATCCTTGACACTAAAAGTTAGTGCCAGCAGAAAAAAAAACAATTGGTCCTCCTATGAGTATCATGTAAGTAGCCCATTGAGACCCATATTGTCCCATGGGTATGTAACCAGGTAGGTCCATGGAGTGACTCCCACTGACTTCAGGAAACTCTGGATCAAGCCTGAGGGTTGTGCACAAGTTCTCTGATGATCACAGTTTTCCACAGAGCTCATCACAGCTCCAGTACTCCCACAGATCAGCAGGTGGGCTCCCAATGTGCAGCCAGCTCCTGCAAAGCCCCAAATGGAGGCTGGCTCTCTCCTGCAGGAAGGAATGGGACTCCCAAAGTGTCTGGAGGAGACAAGCAGGCTGCTGAAAGGCAACACGTGTCACTGCAAAAGCTTAGACATTGCACTTCAAATAGTTTCCCAATGGAATACAGATCCCACTCTGTGATAGCATGCCTAATTTGGTGACTCACTTGTAGCAACTGCTCATTAATTTGTCCAAATATTTTCCATTTTCTGCACTCCCAGTTTATCCAGCTCCTCTCACTTGCATATATCTACCCAGACCCATTCCCACAGGGCCAGGCACGAGGCTGCTGTGAGCTGGAGAAGCTGGTGGTGAGAGAGAAGGTGCCCATGACCATGTGGAAGAGTGGGACAGCCTCTCCCCTTCCCCAAGCAGGCAGGACTGTTTGGCACAGGGAGACAAGATGCCAGAAGGAGGCAACACATGGGGACTACCTGGGATGTAAGTAGTGTGCTGTGGAAACAGGAAAAAAAATGTAAGCTTGCAGGGGTAGTATCACCTCAATAAATCTGTTAAAAAAAAACCCAAACAAACAAACAAAAAAGCAAAACCCTAAGCAATTCATTGACATACTACAGAATTAAAGAAAAACTCCATAGGATTAACTCCAGCTCAAAAAGAAACCAGTAACTCTAGTGGAGACCAAGTGGGAATGATCTTATGCAAACTTATGATGAAGAGGAAACCTGGCAGCTTGTTATTTTATTCTGGTGTTTCATGAAACCTACCTAGTGTATGACATTTGAAACACAAAACTTCAGAGATTCCAGATAAAACAGCAAGATGCACCTAGTAAAATTTATCAAAATATCAAAGTTTCTTTTTAACAAATTCCTCAACACTCCAGCATTTTATGACCCTTTCAGTGGCCTAATATCTATATACATCTGGTGTTTTTCTTGTGGTGTATATCTGGGATGGGACGAGGAAAACTGTACTTTTTTGTTAGAAGGCTCACAAGGTTTTGAATATTGTGATCCCAAGTCAAAACATATTAATCATCAGAAGTCATCTCAGGAAGGTGTGTCACGTATCTTACACACATCTGAATGCTGACTGAATGTCAGAGCATTCACTCCTTTGCAGCCCTTCATCTGATCCAGCCCGGGATAGGTGCCACAATATAACACTCTCAGAGCTATTCTGGCAGCCTCATGGGTCACTGCCAACTGACTGCTTTCAAAAGCCTGCTTAAATACTCAGCTACAAGATTGTGAGACACAATCTTAAAGCACTTATTTTTTCAGGATCAGCAACTTACTCCAATGTTTTATTGCTTTTCCTTGGTCACTGTTCCAGAGTTCATTGTCATGAGACAAAATCTGAGGACTGAGGATTTTCAAAGATTATTAAACAACATGGAAAATACCCAAACCAAACCAAAAGAGCTAGGTAATAAAAACATTTAAAGGTAGATTCTGGGGAAAAAAAATACTGCCCTACTAGAAGAACAGCATTTCCAAACTGTTTTTAGACACAAGATCCATGCCAGACAATCAGACCGTGCTTCATAATTTGGAGAATAAAATTGTTTTGCAATCCTTTATGATAAGTAACCTATACACAGACAAATGACTTATACTCTCATGTCTGCTCTTATGCCAAGCTGTCAGACAAAGTGCTACCATAGAAATAAATCAAGTATTATATTTCCTTTTTTGTCTGGTTTTAAGAAAAGTACACCAAGAGCACCAAATGAATCCTTATTATGTTACCTATCTTAAAATAAGATTAGTGAGAAAATAGTTTAGTACATAAAAAAATGTTCTTCCATCATAGATTAGTTTTTATTATTATAAATTCTATTTCTCAGTATTTTTTTCTCTATTTTTAATGTTGAAAAATGATGGTGGGTGAAGGAATCATACTATTTTTGGTAGGGTATTATTAACCTGGTCTTTGGGAAGCTGCAGTTCATTGAGCCATCTCTCATCTCTTCATGGAATTGATGAACCAGACAGTGAAGCCTCCTGCAGAGTCAAGATGCTTTTTGCACCACCTACACCACCAGTACAAGCCAGAGGACAGGCAGCGCAGACCTCGATGCTTTGTCCACAAAGTGCTGAATGAGGGACTTTTCTTCTTTTGCACATGGGTGGATCTGAGGCCAGTGTGGGCTACACTGAAGTGGCAGCAGTGCTCAGCTGCTGTGGCCAGTGGGCAGGTGCACCGTGGTGCCCTTTATCATTCCATCTCAGTCATGTGTGAATGAAGCTGGCAAGAAGAGCAGGGCATGGACACCTCACCTTTCCTTACCTCTGCCAAAAATGGTGCCCAGTTCACATCATGCCCCTGATAGCCTAGGAGTCACAGCTCGGCTGGAAATCCAGACAATAAATATAAATTGGCACCTACAGCAATGAGAGTCAAAAAGCATCAATGGAACCATAAAAGCAGGAACAAGCGTGATCCTTTAGCCCTTTCAAATTTGATTGCTGATCTCTGAAAGCTCCTTTTCTCTCTTTCTCCTCTTTTTTTTCCCTGGGGTCCTTTCACTCCCCTCTTCCCAGATCTGTTTTCTCTTTCTGTTTCTTTGGTTTTCATCTTCCTGAAAAGAGCCTGCAGATGTTCCCAACAGCATTATTAGATAGGTAAAGCCATGGTAAAACTTCAATTAATTCTTACTAATTGATCATAATATATAATATAATCAAAACTAGCTCATTTTACCCTTTCTACTGATAAGCTATTCAGTTCAAGACACGTAAGCAAGTGTGCCACATTTTCTGCAGTGACCAGAGGCAAAGCTACAGGCATCTAAAAGGAAAATGTAGAAGTTGTCAGGTAGGAAAGGCCTCCTTGGAGTAGTATGCTTCTGCTTGCCAGATTCCTACATCAGCTCTTAAAAGAGACTGGTTTGCATTATGGTCATTTTGCACAGTCTCCTGTTCCAGAACACACTTCATGAAGCTCTGATGAAGTGGGATCTCAGCTCCATGTTTCTGAAGTGGACAGCTAGGAGCAGGACAGCTCTAACAGGACCGTGGCACAAAGTGCAAAGGCAAACCTCAACCAGCCTTACTCTGAACTTTTGCACAGTTGCAAACCAATGACCTTGCTTGGTCAGTAAGAATGAAATCTGTCCTTAACGTACTCAAGTGCAAAGGAACGTCTCTACAGAGGACCGACTCTTTCTCACCGGTGTTAGTACCATGACACTCTGACTTCCCAGTCCACACTTTTCTGCTTTTTTTCTATTCGGGAGAAAGAAGTTCAGGCCATTCAACACCTCTTTCCATCACTGTAAGTGCTTATTTCCTGACTCACTGTCTGTGAGATCAGCCACGACGAACAGCTATCCCTCCTTCTGCAAGGGCCTCGCTTCAGGAATATGACCAGACCTTGAAAAAGAGTCGGCATCTCCTGCGTAGTGTGCGGAGGGCGCCCCCTCGCTGCCCCGAGTGTTTCTGTGACAGTACCTGCCCAGCCCGCTGCCCTCCCTCGCTGCCCCGTTCCCGCAGCCTGCCCTGCCCTGCCCTGCCCTGCCCTGCCCTGCCCTGCCCTCTAGTGTCGCCGGCCGTGTCACCTGCCTGTGCCTCCCTCACCCGCTGAACCACACTGCCCGTGGCTCTGAGAAGGGACAAGATGCTGGAAAACTCAGGAGGCTCTCAGCAGAGCCCAGGGCACACTCCCAGCTGCTGTGGACCATCAGCTCCGTGTCTGGGGATGGTGAGTGCCTGGAAGCAGAAAATGTAGATTTGGAAGAGGAGGCCGGCTGGAGGAGCACTGCTTAGGGATGGGTTTAGGCTTGAAAGAGGGACAAAGGTTAGAGCTGACATGGGAGGAGGAATGCAAAGGGGTTGTCGATGGAAGAAGGAGGCTACAACTCCAGACTTAGCATGTTTCTCCTAACCCTAACCCCTGATGTTTGCCCCAGCTGAGCTTTGACACAGACTGCTGAAGATGACCCCCTTGAAGGATGGTGTAAACCCTGGCACAGGTTGCCCAGGAAGGTTGTGTAGCTCTCCATTCTTGAAGACATTGAAAAACCTGAGTGGATGTGGTACTGGACAACATGCATTGGCTGGTCCTGCTTGAGCAGTGGGATTGGACTAGATGATCTGAAGAAATCCCATGCAATCTAAATGATTCTGTTTTTAATGATTGATGTTTTTAATAATTTCTATAATTCCATTTGCTTGAAAAATTCTATCAGCAGCACTGGTATATGTGTCAGTGCCTTTGTTGTTGGGTTTTGTTGTTGGGTTATTTTGTCATTTGGGTTTTTTGTTCTGTTGGTTTGGTTTGGGTGGGGTTACTTGTTTGATGGTTTTTGGTTCTCTTGAATTTTTTTTTAAATTCTGATCATAATTAACAAGTTGGTTCATCACTGACAATTCCTGGGACCAAACTGTGGTTCCAGCGTCATCCTCATGGGCTACAGTCAAAAGCTTTGTAGAAGGAGGTAACTCCAGCCTCATCTTTCTGTGCTGAGGCAGGAGCAGCACCTCTCAGCTAGATGTGAACAATCATTCTGTTTTCTTCAGAAAAAGACCAAAACCAAACAGAACCCCAGAATAGATGGATACAGACTATAGACCAGGCTATTTGGATCTCATGGAATAGATATGATATTTTTGCCTTCCCCCCTCCCCCCATATGTCAGAAATTGGGCACATCTCGGGATATGATGACAGATATGCTGAATCACCAGTCTTTTGATGAGACAAATGCAATTTTCGATATTGTTTCTTTAGGACATCAGTTTGAGCTATTAGGAATCTGTATGCAATGTTAATAACCTGAGAAACAATCATTATAAAGCTATAAAACTATGCAACATAATATAACACCAAAGTCAAGTCTGTAATAAGAAATTTTGGTAGTTTGCAGCCAAGAAAAACACTAGTCTTAAAAACTGGTTACAAAGTGCCCAGTAAACCTTTGTTGCTTATCTGAAAACAAAGTAAATAGGTGCTAATGAGGAGTGACTAAACACATATGCAAAATGACTAACCACAAAAATAATTTCTATCATTATTTGTACTTCTTATCACCAGTAAAATTTATATCTAACTAGTCCTTTCTATTGTTTGCTTGCACGTGTTCAGTGGCAGAAAATTACCCCATTATCACAGGACACAAAATCATGTGTTCATTTCAATGACAAAGTGTATTATGGTCATTTTTTCCTGTTCTGGTTACTTATGGTCCCAATGCAGCCAGGGCCATACTAAACAAGGGGAACAAGAACTGTATTTGGTAACTCCTTTGACTTTTCTAGTTACTCTATCTTTACTATCTCATTTTTATAATAACTTTGTGAGACAAAGTGCTCCCCTAGGTGTTCATTATTACAACAGGATTCTGGTGAGACCAAATTAATTTCTAGAATTTAATTGTACTTATTTTTTTTCCAACTCTGCAGCTTCTTTTTTGTATTGTAAAGGAGCACGAAGCACTACAAAAAAACCCATTTTATATGTTGAATAATCAGGATGTTTAGTTCAGTGAGTTGTTACCTCATTCTGCAGAACTGGTGTCTGGTGGAAGTTTTAACGCCTTCTTAATAAGGACAGACACAGTTTTTCTAGTCTATGCCTGACATCTTTCTACAACTGCCAAACACTCAGTATGGAAAGCCACAAAGGAATCCCGTCTTTGTTGTTTTACCTCAATCCTTCTTTTGGAAACATTTTTTTCTGCTACCTTAAGTGCTTCCTCCAGATGCTCAGAAAACAACTTGCTTGTCCTTGCATGCTGGTTGATCTTATCAGCATCTGACTGCTTCTGAAGCAACTAATTCTGAAAACCATTTCCTCACACATTGGGACAAGAAAATAATCAGTAGTCACCATGGCTTCACCATGGGGAAGTCTTGCTTGGCCAACTTGATGAAGTTCTACAGTGACATGAGTGACCCGGTAGATGAGGAAAGTGCAGCAGACACTGTCTACCTGAACTTCCGTGAGGCCTTTGACAATGTCTTCCATAAGATCCTCGTAGGAAAGCTTTTGATCTACAGGTTGTATGAGAAGACACTGAGTTGCACCAAAAACTGTCTGAATGGCCAGGTCCAGAGGGTGGTCTTCAGAAGCATGGAGCCTAGTTAGAAGCCAGTAACTAGTGGTGTATCCTGGGAGTCAATACTGAATTCAGTCCTGTTGAACAGCTTCATTAAAGATCTAGATGATGGGGCAGAGTATACCAACAGCAAGTTTGCTGATGACACAAAAACGGGAGGAGTGACTGAAACATCTGATGGTTGTGCTGCCATTCAGAGGGACCTTGACAAACAGGAGAAAGAGGCCAACAGGGATGTCATGAAGTTCAACAGGGAGAAGTATAAAGTCCTGCACCTGGGGAGGAACAACCCTGTTCACCAGTATATGATGGCAAATATAAGGAAAGGGGTTTTGACATTTGCAGCATATACCTGAAACAAGTGCTCAGTGGCGAAACTTGTTTCAGAAAACATCACAGGTTCCTATACACAAGCTGCAAATTAGACTTCCCCCATGAGCACTGATTTAAGACCTGAGCAAGCGGAATGGTGAAACCACTCCTTCTTTCACCTCTCATGCTAATAAGGGACTGTATAAAGTAACTCAGGAAGTGGAGCAGCTCAGACCCCAACAGCAAGAAGCCCAGGACCCTGAAGGACCAACGGGATGCTGCGGGACCTGCAGTGGTAACTATCTTCTGCTTGCACTATCCCTCTTTCTTCCTCTCTCTCATGCTGTTTCTCTCTTTCTCCCTTTTCCCTATAGAATTAATTTTACAAAATAAAGTCTGTATTGTTGAACCAGCATTTGGTCTTGCTTGCATCTCAGTGTGGGCAAAGGACTTCAACAATAAATAATAATAGCCATTCAACTGAAAATACCTAAAAATATAAGCAGGACAGTCTGTTTTAAGGTCTTCCATGACGTACATTTATAAATGGATGCCAATTTACAAGACTAAATTATCATGTGCCATTTTTCTAAGTAAAATCAGTGGCATTCTCAAAACAGATGAAATTTTGTGATTAAAAGTGGCCCAGAGACTCTGCAGACACTCATCCCCATGGCACGTCGTAGGGAGGATTTCTTCTTTTGCTGATCAGTATAAGGCAAAGTATAAGAAGGTAGAATTGTAACAGCCAGCCTGGAAGGTTGTGTTGCTATGTGGCACTGACAGACCGGCTGGTATAAAGACATTTTTCCCAGGGCACCTATTGCACAGTTCTGAAAATCTGCCCCCGTGTCCCTCCCTACAACAGGTAGGGCATTGTTTTATTCTGAGGCAAAATCCTGAGCGCTTAAAATCTTCCAGAATGTCTGCTATTAAAAATCAGTCAGGGCCTGGAATTAGGTGAGGGTAAGGGCCATATATTTATTACATGTCTCTGCAATACCCAAGTACCAACTATAGATGGGTAACGCCTCATGATTGAAAGTGTTGCCACCATACACATAGCTGAGTTTATGAATGACAGATAATTATCTCTTAAATAATGACACTCCAAACTAATGTGACAGTGCCAGATAAATTTATTACATATCCATCAAAATGGTCATTTTCCTCTCTGTATCAGGCCAAGTGTTCCTCTGAACACTGAACAGCTCTGGCCAGCTACCAGACAAATTATCTGTTTCTCTTTCAAAACTCCTGAAATGATAATATGGAAAAAAGAGCACTACCTGAATTCCAGCTGAGATATAAAATATGCTGCAGCAAATTGGATCAATGAGTCAGCACTTATCTATTGTATTCCAAATTAATTTCATACTAAAATGAATATACTCAGGTGGGCACAGTAACAGGATGTTGGCATTTTTGTCCTTGAGGGAACAGTGACTCAGTAATGACCCTGCTTTCGTCTGAACCACAGATAAATCTGTAGCTGATGCTATGCAACGTAGTTAGCTGAATCAGAAATAAGGCTCTAAGCAGATCTGTATTTTGCAGCCAGAAGCTGATGAGATCACACCACCATGCAAGGACAGCTTTCCAAATATCAAATAACTTTAGTACCACAAATAAGAAATTGAGAAATGCCTTCCAGGCAGCTCTGCATTCAAATGAGCTGGTCAACACTAATATTTAAACACAGCTGTGCAAAAAATTGTGTTAACTTTACCCTAAGACTTCAGTTCACGTCATGTTTGCAGTCAAGTGATATTGTTGCTATCCATTTTTCACCAAAAAAAATGAGCAGGCATATTTGTATGGCATACTAATGTGAGCGAAAATACCAACCTTAGCTTAGTTGTACAGTACCCATTAATTATCTTGAGACATGAGAAGTTTTATACATAATTGTACAAAACCACAGAAAATGTCATTTAACTGAAAGAAATGGAGCTTCACATTCCCTCTGTACTAAACAGAATATTTAAATTTGAGCATTTACTTAGGTCAAATTTCTTAGGTCAAAGAATTATCTGAATAAGAGAAACAATTGCCAGAAGATGAATTTAACAAAATGTCAACAGTTCTATTATCTCTGCAGTGGCTGTGGAGAGCAGGAGTGCCCCTTAGGATTAGTGTAAGATGCTGTGCTTCAAACACTGTGCTTTTTGTAGTGAAGAGAGTTAATCTCTTTTGATAGCAACTGGGTGTCTGTATTCCTGTTCCCTTCCTTCACTTGGCATTGACTGCAACTCTTTCAGTGCAACCACCCAGCCAATTCCTTACCCACTGAGAGGTCCACCATCAAATCCATGTGTCTCCTGTTTAGAAACAAGGATGTCATGTGGGACAGTGTCAAACGCTTTGCCCAGGTACAGGTATATGATGTCCATTGCTCTTCCCTCATCAACCAATGCTGTAATCCTGATGTAGAAGGTCACCAAATTTGTCAGGTATCATTTGCCCTTAATGAAGCCACGTTGGCTGTCACCAGTCACCTCCCTATTTTCTATGTGTCTTAGCATAGTTTCCAGGAAGATTTGCTTCATACTCTTGCCAGGCACAGAGGTAAGACTGACCAGCCTTCAGGTCCCTGGTTCTCCTTTTTTCCCTTTTAAAAAATGGGAGATTATGTTTCCACTTTTCCAGTAAGTGGCAACCTCGCTGGACTCCTGCAAGTTCTCAAATATGATGGATAATATCTTAGCCACTTACTCTGCCAGTTCCTTCAGGACCTCCAGTTGCATCTCATCAGAATGCATGGATTTGTGAATCTTCAGGTTCCTTAGATGGTCTTGAACTAGATCTACTCCTACAGCAGGTGGTTCTTCATTATCCAGTCCCAGCCTTTGCCTTCTGCAGCTTGGGTGGTGTGGCTTCAGCAGTTGCTGGTGAAGATCAAAGCTAAAAAGCCATTGAGAACCACAGCCTTCTCCGTATCCTGACTGAGCAGTTCTCCCATTTCCTTCCAGAGAAGGCCCACATTTTCCCTAGTCTTCATTTTATCACTGATGCACCTACAGAAGCTTTTCTTATTGCCCCTGACATCCCTGGCCAGATTTAATTCTGTCAGGACTTCAGCTTTCCTGACCTGATCCCTGGCTGCTCAGACACTTTGTATTGTTTGCCCATGCAGGCCACCGTCTGCTTTTGCCTGACTTTTCTCTTTGTCAGGATGCATTGCTCCTAAGCTCGAAAGAAGTGATTTTTGAATATCAACCAGCTTTCTCTGGCCACTCTTTCTCCCAGGGCTTTATCCCATGTTACTCTACCAAGCAGATCCCTGAAGAGGCCATGGTCTGCTCTCCTGAAATCCAGGGTAGTGAGCTTGCCATATGTATGTCCTGCCCTAAGGGTCCCAAACTCCAATATTTTATGGTCACTGCAGCCCAGGCTTCCCTTGTGCTTCATACTCCCCACCAGCCCCTCCTTGCACGTGAGAACAATTCCCAAGCTGCATTCTGATGACTTAAATCTTCACAGGCACACTGGTATGGCCTCCCAGGAGGGAAGCTCTAGGCACTGATCTAGACTCCGCTTCTAACTGAAGCCCACAATCCCTGTTAAGTAGCCATCTCTATCTTGTACTAACATTTTTTCCTCATTAAAACCTAGAGGTGTTGGAAATTATGTTACTTTTCTAATTTTTAATTGTTTTAATTAAACCTTTTAATTACTTGTTTTAGTTAATCATAAGATGTATTAGGCCTTAAATTACTCATAGCCAGCTCTTAGCAAAAAGCTGTCATAAGCTACTTCTATGAGAACATAGCTTGGGAAAAATACTAAAACTGTAAGTTTTGCTAAACTGACCTTGATATGCTTCAATGAACAAAGCCTGGAAAAGAAAGATATATTGTTGAAGTTGGACATCTGGAAGGACATTTTGCAAAAACCAGAAGAAAAAGAAGACGAACAAAGGCTTAGTATTTGTGTTGGGGAAAAGACTAAATATATGGACTAACCATTACAGAAAATGAGAAATTAATAACCAATAGAAGGTAGAATACTAACTGATGAATGAGAATTATGTCATTTAGAACCAATGAACATGACTCTCTTTGTCTTCTGAAATGTGTAAATAAGTAAAAAAATGTTATTGACATCTGTGTGGGGACTGGGATTCTGTCAGCTTTTCACACACACCTCTGACCAGAAATAAAGTAATGTCTTGTTTTCTAACACTGTGAAGATAGTGTTACAGAGTTTTACGTATCCTGACATTTTTGGAGTATTTGGCAACAGAAGGAGTCAGTAAACACTGACTCTACATTTACGGTGTGTACTTATTTGAAATTCAGGACACAGTAAAGTTTTGAAATAGGAAACACTCAATCCAGCCTTGAGCGGAGATCAGCCCAGTCTGAATATCACCCCCTCTCCTGATGTCACCCAGCTAGAGTAGCTTATGCTTCAAAATGTGTCAGGGAAAAGTGACCAGGACAAAGCTGAGGACCAGCTGCAGCTGCCTTGTCTCTGACCCAGCAGCTGGGTCTTTCGGCTGCATTGTTATGGGGCTCCAGCACTGGCACCACAGGTTTAATTGCCCAGAAAGACTCACCTGAGAATTGCATTTAGCTAGAGGTTTTCTGTGCTCCCAGAGCCTCAAAGAAAAGGAAAAATAGCCTCATACATCATTACTACTCACCCACAGGACTGACACAGGCTTCTAAATCCGTCCACACCATGTGGGGCAAGTCGCAGGCATATGACAAAGCATAGGATAACATCTCTGCAAAGGTCATGGCTTCTCTCCTTTTAGAGGAGCCCACACACTGCCTTCTTGCTGCTGTTCCCCATGCTGAGGATGCTGAAATGCATCCTGCTCTTCAGACAGAAGGTTTGCCACATCTGCAGTCAGATCAGGGACTGACATCTAGGTTCCTTTCCTGGGGCAACCATGGCAATCTTCCTGGGAAGGAGCATTTCACCAGGGCAGAGCCTTGCAAACAGTGAAGGCCTCATTCCTACACCCAGAGTGCCAGGTCATAGAAATCAGCAGTCACTGCTGTGACATGCTGACTAGTATTGAAAGCTGTCTGAGGGCACCTAGAAAGCTGCACAGCACAGCCACTGGCTTCTAGGTGCCCTAGCAGTCATGGGTAACCTCTGTAAGCAACTTCTACTTTATTAACATTATGACCTCTGGAGATCATCTCCTGCCAAGTCAGGGTCACCTGGAGCAGGTCACCCAGGAACGCGTCCAGGTGGGCTTTGAATGTCTTAAGAGAGGGAGACTCCACGACCTCCCCTTCGCCTCGGCGGGGTTCGGCTCGGCTCGGCTCGGCTCGACTCGGCCGGCTCAGCTCGGCTCGGCTGGCTCGGCTCGGCTCAGGTGGTCTCGGCTCGGCTCGGTTCGGCTGGCTCAGTTCGCTGCCCGCTGCGGCGGCTCTTGCGGCCGGCGCCGCCTTCCACGGGCAGCCTTAAGTGAGGATCTCCAGGGAACCCCGACGCCAGCCCGCCCGGCTGCGCTCCCGGCTGTCCGCCTGCTGGGACAGCGGAGTTCATCCACACGGAGAGGCGAGCGCGGGATGCTCCGTGTCGCGGTCCGCCGCGCCCCGATTCAGGGCACGGGATACCCGGGGCGACCCGCGCCGCCGCCGGGGCGACACTGAGCGGGGACAAGCCCGGGATGCGGGGAGCCGTGGTCGTACTGGGCTGAGCATCCCCCGTGGCCCAGCCGAGAGCAAGGGCTGAGATGTGTGGCATGGGGAGATATAATCAGGTTGTGAGCTGAACGCAGGGAGCAGATTAATGGGGATTTTTAATGGGGATTTGAACTCACTGCAGAAGGAATTGGAGGGGACGTGCACAGGCTTTTGCAATGTGTTTATGGCTGGTATAATCTTTCCTCCCTCGCTTATGCATGTCGGATTTAATAGCAGAAATGTAGACTTCTGCCTTCACCTTTCACAGAAGCTTCTCATCACTGTAGAGGTGTCGTCACTGTTACAGCTCCATGCAGCCACAAGACGCAGTGCACCAGGGAGAGAACATAAACCACGTTTGTATGCACATCTGAACGACAGTAATAACGCAGGCAGACATGGCAAATGAAGCTGAGACTGTGAGGTGGTCCTGGGTCAGTCCTTTTGTGCGTTTCCCTGTAGCCCTTTGAATGCTCTCGCCTAATTGGTATGCCGTGTGCTAGGCACACTGTATCCAAGTAGTTAAATTTCCATGATGAACCAGAAACAAACCTTATAAATCCTGTCAGAGGCAGAAAAAAAGACTCACTGGTATTAGATGGCAGGGTTTAAAAGGTAAAGCCTGAATGAGTATAAGAGCTCACAAGTCTTTTATGCTACAGGTTGAAGGGCAAAAAACTCATGGACTTGTAGTGGTTCTGAAACTCACATTGTAGGTCCAGCAGGGCCAAACTTACAGACCTGGCATAGCATGTTCTGCTGTGTTTCAGGGAGAAAACAAGAGACAGTTTTATCTGCCACACTTACTTTAAATCCTTTCATTTGAGAAAGGAAAAAGGAATCAAGATGAATCCCCAAATAATGGAGGAACTATTTCTATTAGATAAGTCATGTTTTCTGTAACTTCAGGAATAATTCTGAGTCAACATCTCCTTTGCACAATATAGATTGATTTAAAATTTATCTAAACGGAATAGTGTCCCTAGTAAAGCTGTAGGAAGCATTTCCCTCCAGACACTCCTTGGCAGATCCCA
Organism: Dendrocincla tyrannina; assembly: GCA_035047865.1. Lineage (NCBI taxonomy): Eukaryota > Metazoa > Chordata > Aves > Passeriformes > Dendrocolaptidae > Dendrocincla > Dendrocincla tyrannina. The sequence goes on from JAWWMP010000081.1 coordinate 123,987,231, forward strand.
GCAGCTGTGGGAGGTGATTACAGATGTCCTCTTGTTTGCAAAGGCACAGGAGAAATGTACCACACTGTTTTCAATTGCCAGGCCTCTCAAGGGTGGTCAGGAAGGAAAATAGAGAGAGACAGGCTGCACCTAGGGCTGGCCAAGTCACTACTTTCAGCTGTCATCAGGAGAAACATTAACATACTATAAAACTTAAGAGTTGGAGCTCTTTCTAGAACTTTTATTTGCATTTAATGCCAAATTTTATATAGTGTGATTTCTTGTGTAAGACTTTTTACCCTATACAATGTCATCCTTAACTCCCCTAAATCTGTGATTTTGTGCCTCAGTGAACTTTTTACAGTTTCTCCTTTCTTTATCAAAATAGAAAGTATGCTATGTTATTTTTGGATTAACTGATTTAATCTGCTTTGTACACCAACAGTTTTTGAGAGTGCACCCAAGATAGTCTGTACTAATTAATACTTATTAAAGTCAACATAAGGTGAACTCTGTGAATGACTGAATGCAAACACATGTATGGTTTTGATGACAATGGTCATCTGATAAATTATTTTATCTGATTTGCTTAATTTCCAAGTTATGTAGGAGGCCTCGAAAATGGAGCTGCTGTAACTATGACTAGGTATGTCTTTGAATTCTTTGAATTGTCTTTGCATTTTTTTGGAAAAATACTTCCTTTCTTTTTGTATCTGCATATTGTTGTGGGTTTTTCCTTCTGTTAGTACCAATTTATGTTGAATTCTTTTACAAACTTTGTGTGATAAAGATACCTCTACGTTTATTTTCCAAGACACTGATGTTTCCTTGAATTTTCATGGAACTCTTTTCTTTAAGTATGGATATTTAATTTCCTTGTAAGTTTAAAACTATACAACAAAACAAAAAATATTAAGAAAATAAATAAAGAGTGGCCAGCAAAATAATACAAATACAGCAGGACATAGTGAAATAATTAACCCTAAGTTCATGCAACTGAGGCTCAACAAAGGCTAGCAGGCAGCCTGCCTAGTAGCAGTTATATAATAGCAATAATTTGTTGCCTTTCTGCAGAGCCCTTCTTTTTTTTTACGCCTGATAAAATGTTTAGCACACCTTGTACAGCACAGCAGGGCTTAAGCACATGAGCTCATTGTTTCACTGTTTGTACCTCCCTTCCCCAAATGCCTGGAATTTCTGGTTCCCCAGCAACCCCAGGGCCATCCAAATCCTGCACTTTGCAATATGCAATAATGTGTGTATGGTGGTTTTAGGCTGAAAAGTCATGGTGCTTCAACCTGCAAAAAAGAGCAAGCAGTGAAACCTGCAGACTGCAGTACCTGGATTTCATGAGAGTGGGTCACAGAGAGGATTTCAGCCATGGTGATTTATTAATTTGGTAGCACTTTATTGACTCGATCTTGCTTCTTCTCATCCTGTTTTCCTTGACATTTCCCATGCAACCCAAGCCTGTGATCTCTGACATCTGTAGGACTGAAAATTGACTCATTTAACAGACCTACATCATGGTCTGAGTTTTTCTGCACCCACTGTCTCACACTAGTTTTAGAAAATTATTGTCTTCACCAAATAGGGCTTATTCATGTGAAATTGCAACATTGGTATTATAATGCAGGTAGTATAATGGTAGTATAATGCAGGAAGGACATGGCTGCTGAATTTTTTTTCACTGTCTGGTAGGAAAGCATGTAGGATGGCGTGGATCAGCAGGACTGGGAAAGAACAGGAGTTTGGTAAAGTACTTGCCTTTCTTTTCCTCATAGTTAAAGCTAAGTGTTCCATATGAGAAACAATAACCTTCATGAGAACAGCCATTAAATATGCTGTCATCCCTTTGGTATCAAAACTTTTTGTACAGAAATACAGACAACTTTTGTGAAAGCAGTAAACTTGACTCAATTACCAGTACAGCTTATGGAACGTTCACAGTCTTGTGGTTCTTTCTCTCTACATAATCTCAAATTTTATTCCTCCCCTCTGAAAACTGTAAGAGGTTCATTTTGGAGCAGAATTGTGGAAAAAAACTTATTAAGCATATTGTTCCTGGTTAGATGCATAATGATCTCACATGATTGTAGGCTGCTTTCAAAAATTTCCTCTTTTTGAAATCAGACTTTCTAGAGAATGATAGTGAGAGAGTTTTATATTCCATACTTTGGAAAGGACCTTACCAAAAAGTTGTAGAAGGGCTCATGATGTGTTAAGAGACAAAGATCTCAGTGACATTCTTAGCCTCACGCTGCTACATGTTGATCTGTTAAACGTCATTGATAGAGAAACCTGTAGAGACTCAACTGCATCTGGTGTTGCATGACCATGACACAATGATGCAGGGAACTTCTGCTGATGTCATACTTCCAGGGCCATTCTCTCCATCTACCTATGAGAAATCTAGTATGCTTCCACCATCAGTGAGTTTCAGGTTGTGAGTCTTCCTTGATTTGAGAGGGCAAGAATTAATGATGAAAGTATTTGAGGAAAAAAATTAAGATTAACCAGCAGTATGGTATGTCAATACGCTTTTCAGAGAACAGAGGAGTGCCAGGGGAAATAAATAGGCAGTCTTACAAGGCCTGGAAGACACAGAAATCTCAACAGTCTGGCTGATCCTGGTTATTTTTCTCTCTGGTACACTTAACCTGAGAAATTAGCAACAAAAAAAAAGGCAGGATAGTTTTCTAACTCAGTTATATTCTCATAAGATTATTTGCTAATTTGGATTGTATTATCTCATGAGATATGTGTGCTAACTCAGGGTGCTATCATTGCAGACATATAAAGGCTTTGAAATCTTAGTTGTGGGATTTGAGTGTAGATGTCATTAACAGGAAAAGTGCTTGCAATGTAGACAAGTCTTTTATTGGAAGAGTATAGATGTCCTCCCAGAAGATTCAAAAGCTGCATGAGAACCAGGGAAAATGTAAGGGAGAAATGAGGTAGAAATGGCATATTTTGTTCAACCAGAGCATTTCAGGAAACAGCCAGAAAGATCAAAGCCAAGCTAATATCCTTGAAAAATAAAGCGTGAACTGATACTATCAGAAATCCATCAAATCACAGTGAAAAACAGAGCAGGATGAATTGCTGAATGTTTGCAAGAAAAGAGACAAAAAGTCTGGATGATTTCCATGAATTAGCCATAGAAGTAGAGTCAAAGTGGGAAAGGAAAGAGGCATTCTTAAGGGAAATACGTAACAATGTAGTGGAGAATTTGAAGAAGGGAAAATGTCAGTTCCCAGGCTGGCCCTTCTAGATTGTAGAATGAAGGTAAGACACATCAGGACATCAAAAAGATTGAATCAAGACCGGGACAAGACAGAGACTGAGATGCTTTAGAAGAAATGTGGACATTTTTGGGG
>JAWWMP010000081.1:123990689-124032024 GCA_035047865.1 Dendrocincla tyrannina
ACATCAAAAAGATTGAATCAAGACCGGGACAAGACAGAGACTGAGATGCTTTAGAAGAAATGTGGACATTTTTGGGGCTAATTTAAATACAATATATAGTATTTAATGGAGTAACCATAATTTATAAGTGGAAGAAACTTGGAAGAACAATATTCCTAGAAAAGATGACATACCAACATTTCCTTCATGAATCCTGGAAACTAAAGTAGGAGCCAGTTAGGAGAAAAGGTAATGTTATATTGTATGTCTATACTATTAACTTAATCATCCTGACTTTTATGTTAAGAATACTTAAGATGAAAACCCTGTTCACCTCCTGTATAAATATTAACACAAAATAGATGTCTCAGATCAATACCATATCCACAAGCTCTTATAGGCCTTGTAATCAAACAAAATATTGAGGTTGTTTCAGAGCCAAATCCCATGCAGTCAATTTTATTTAGCATTTTATTAACACTAAAAGATACCCTGTCAACTCTTATTTGTCCTCTCAAGGAAAAATAATTCCTTTTTAATTAGGTCATTGCAGTCATGTGCTGCTGCCATTATATAGACTCTTCCTGGTATATAATGTTGGATAAATACAGCATAGCAATTAAGTAGGTGTGATGCTGGCATGGACATATTAATATGCAAGCTGTAGAACAGGTAGAGCTGATAGACTTTGATAATACAAATTTACTGAATTCTGTCTCAGTTCTGACCAAACATAAGACCAGTGGATAAATTAGGGCCACTTTTTATAAGTCTACACTCAAGCCATTGCATAAAATCTCCTTTTCAAGGCTGTCATTATTCAGTGCCTAGAATTTTAACAAAGATCAAGATATGACTACCCCATATACATAATTCTGAGCTATCCACACCCATTACCTTATTCTTGTGTAAGGTAAAGTCAAACAAGGGAAGTGGGAGGGATTTAAGGGTGGGTGATGTTGGTTGTTTTTCACCTGGAAAGGAGATGGGTGATTTTTTTCAGAGAAGATTCAGTTTGGTTATCAGTTAAAGAAGTTTATTGACAAAAACTATACAGATAAAAATATATTCAAGGAGAAAGTTCAGAGGTAGTTTTTAAAAACCTTTTATATGACTGTTTAAACTGGGAAATGTCACTGTATCTTTTTGCCCTTAATACAGTATAGAGTAAGTTTTTATCACGTAATAGACATATTAAAAAAATCCAAGGATTCTGAACTTGGCACTATTGCAATTCTTTGGTAAGAACAATTGTGGATTCTTCTACAAGTAATGATAAAGCTAGTACACTATTTGTGTGCACCTCAGGCTGCCACTGAAATAATATTGTAACCAGAAAAATTACATAATTGAAAAATAGTAATCTGCTAGTGAGGTACCATATAGTTACTGTCCAGACTGTCTTTCAGTTTAGTCGTAGCTTCTTGGGTCTGGAATAGTTTTCCTACATGGTGGGTCCTGAGTAACCTTTTCCCCAGAACCCTTACTGTGGGGAAATATCAAACTGCTGTTGTTGTATATCAGTTGTAAAGAATCATGAGGCAGAGAGGGTGACTTAACAAGGTCAGGGAGTGTACAACTGACTATGCTGGTCTATATGAAATCAGCACTCCGTATGGCATAACTTGCAGTGGTGTTGTTTCTTCCTTTGTCTTGTGTGCTCTCCAGTCCAAAATCAAGCTGTTCCTGCTCAAAGGGACTTTTGCCTCATCCTAGTCTCATTATTCTGCACAGTTATGAAATGTGAATGGTGTTAACTGCATCTGGTCAAGTGTGTCTTTCAGGACGGAGATGGCTTTAATGTGGCCTGTAAGGTTCTTGCAACTTACAAGCAATTGAAGCACAGCTCCCACTCTAGAGCGATCTGCCATTTCACTGACAGTGAGTCTGTGCTATCATAGATCTCATGAGTAGTCCCTACCTGTGGGAAGAAGTCAGCAGGTACAACCTGATGAATCTGACTAGTCACATCAGCACTTGGTGTACATGCAGCAAGCACAGCCTGGTCCTGCTCGCAGTGAGAAGCTGCTGTCATATGTGAATTATCTCCAGAGTTCCTTCTTCCCTCAGCTTTTCAAAGGATCTGGTACATGTCTCATGACCAGTCAAATGAAGTTTTGGGTTGTGGCTCACCGATTCCTGGAGCTCATTCTTATCAGCTACAGATTTTCTTTTCACATTCTTACTTTCCCTATCAAGAGCTGCTTAGTCCTTCAATTCTCAAACTTTGTTATGTGTTCTGCCTCTCATGGTGGAACTACTATCAATACTGTCTTGATAACAATGCAATCAGGATGCTGCATCGTAGAGTAGCTGGTTATATCACCTTACAAATTAGCCCATGCTGGTTGAGGGAAGTTATCTTCTGTTAAATAGCTAGGTTTTGTACTTGTCTGGCAGAGGTAGGTAGAATAGCTTAGTACACCTTCAGTCTAGCAGAGAGCTTGATCCTGTGAAAGTTTGCAGGAAATGCTGGTTCTTTCCTCTATCAGGAGATCACCTCTGTGTCCCTAATGACATTGTCATTCAAAGTACTTGTAAATTAAGCAAACTCATTAATGATTTAAAATTCAGTTCTGTTCATGGATACAAAAAGAGTTACACTCTTTTCCACAACTTTCTCATAAACAGTCCTGGCAAATTGTTCAGAGATGTTCAGTAAGTAAATCATTAATGTGTACACTTCCTATTAATCCCTCTACAAAGGTGTATGAAAAGAAAGCCCAAACTTTTGCAGTCTGAATTGAGTCTGATGACTTATTTGAACGATTGCAGATCATCTTGCCTCACGTCCTAAGCAGAACAAGCAGGATATGCTCCAAGTTGCATTCTCTTTTAATGTTCCTTAGAACAACAAAGTGCTTGAGAAGGCTTGACTGACCTTTACTCTACCTTGCATCTCATCATGGAGATATTTCAAAACAGCTGCTCTTGGACAGGAGAGACTTTCCAGGAATCTTCAAAGTCTGGGTTTCTGATTACGTCAGAGGTTTTAATAAGCTCATGGAAGAGATGTAAATGTCTTAAGTTTTAATTCTTCCTTTCCTGTTTTTCAGAGTGATAAATGCTATGAAAAATATTCCATTGTTTGCCTGAAAACTGTTTTTTTGCTTTCTTAAAGTATAGGCAGCATATGAATACAGTAACACTGATGCTCTACCACAGAGGTCTTTCATGTCATATAACTTGATCTAGATTCAATGAAAAATGGCCTTTAATCCAGTCTGCCAGCAGGTATGTCTGACCAAGATAACACAGTCAGAGAAGTGCCTGTTTCCTTTTCAGACAGAAGTTGACTGGCGTTATTACTGCTGGCAAATCAATATGAATGTTTCCACTTCATACTGTCAAACCATCCCTGTGCCAAATGACAAGCCTCATCTGAGCTATTTCTTCAAATAAAACATAGCCTGTACGACTTTGCAAGTCAACCTCACCAGCCATTTTTATTCAGTGCAGCAGCTATGCCAGTTGCCCTTCGGTGTTTGCATGTTAGAAGGAGGTTTCATAACTTTCTCCTCTGTGCATAGAAATTTCAGATGTCACTGTAACTGACTGCCATAAGGTTTGGTTTTGACCACAGCTAAAAAGGGTTCAGCAGACACAGCATGTGATGTCTTTTTAGGAAAACATGCCATTTTCAATTGTTTCCCATTGCAGAAGTTTGCCTAGTAGTCCTAATTCCCAAGTCAAAGTTATCTGTGAAAGCACAGAACAGTGCTCTTGTTTGTTTGTTTATTTATTTATTTATTTGCAGCACCCTGTATTCTATGCTGGCTGTACACAGCTTTATCCTTGTGTTACCAGCCTTCTGCTTGCATTCCTTTCTACAGGATTTGTCCCCAGCACTGCCAATTGCAACACATCTCTGCCACTGAAAGAGCTGTACCAGCTTATATAGCACCATCATGGATCTTTTTCAGGGTCAATACATCACTCTGTTAAGTGTCTCCACTGCTTTGAACTTATTATATAGAGGTTTTCAACATTTTTGTAACCAACAATTTGCATGTTAAAATTAAACTTACTCAAAAAATGTCAGCTGCATATTCTGACAAAGCCACATACATAGTTTAACTGGTCAGCCAAGCGTGTTTCCCAGGGAATTGCTGACAGACAAAATCATGACTACCAAGGTCATGTTCTTGGTAATGTAATGAAATGTAGAAAATTGGCTTTTGTAAGCAACTATTTCTCTTCTGAACTCTGGCAATGAGATGTAATCAATTCCTATGTCTTAAATTCAGTTCCGGGTTCCATTCTTTGAAGAATATTTAAGTCAAAACAAGTGGTGGGAAAGAGTTTATATCCTGCTGTCAGTCCAATATAGAAAGAGACTTAGAATTTAAAGGCAAACATAATTTCTGTAGTGTTTTGATATAAAATAGGTGGTAGCTACTCACCATTATTTGTAGTTATTATCTGTAATAGCAGACAATTTGGTACACAATGTACAGTTATTTGTACATTTTGAAAGGCTTTTTTACAATGAGCTACATAATCAAACCAGTTTTGTGTAGTATATCAGTCCTGGGAGAATAGTATTCCAATCAGAATCCTTAAGAAGGTTGACTAATGCTAATGTTTACTGAATAGAAATTTTCAAAACTGAATGTGAGAAACACCATGAAAAATTACAAAATATGAAAATAGTACCCATATTTCTCAACTTTGCTTTCTGACTTGAAAACTCAATTTTGTGAACTGTGCCATAAATCAGAATATGATAAATTAGAAGTATTTAGGTAACATTAGAATCTTCAATTTTGGTTAGTTTAGATCAATCCAAATTCAGAACATCTACTTTATATTCATTCCTGTAGAAGATGAAGTCAGAATCAGAATCACAGAATCTTCCACAAAGCTGGAAGGGATCATTAAGTGCCTTGCATTCCACCTACAAGTAGGGTCTTCCTCTGGCTGTAAACTAGAGATGAATTTTGATTCTTAATTTTCCTGCATTTTCTACTTCTTCTGTAAAATAAAAATGTATGGCTTGGCCATATATGAAAAACAAAGGGAACTTTGGAGAAGCATTTTACAATCCCTGACTTTGTAGAGCATCTGAAACTCTGATGTGCTTCTAATAAGAATCTTTTCATTATTTTTAATGGCTACTCATATATGCAAAGTAAACATCTTAAAATGCTAAAACCATAAAAAGCTGCAAACAATTATTTTTTCTGTTTTCCTGTGCTGTTTGAAAATATTGTCACTCCGCTGCTTGTTTCTGGAGATAATTACCATTTTCATCTGATAGCAGCAGGGAGCCAACTTCATTTTACCTACAACCATCTTTTCCAAATAAAAGCTACAGCAAAGCTAACTTCAGTCACAGGTGCGTTTTAATGATTTGTGGGGAGTGATGCAGGGTGACACTAATACCTTCAGTTAGCCTGGCTGTTTGCTAGGTAGCTGCACAGTGATTTTCATCCTAACCAAGCAGAAGAGAGGTCCCATGAAATCCACATCACTGGTCTCCAGCATGGAAAAGCATGTAGAAGATCACAGAAGGGAAGAGTGGAGTACAGACAATATCTATTCCAACACAAAGCCTTAAACATGCCTGGTTTAACCAGTGATGTTATGCACTCACAGGGGCTGAATTTATCAATGACTTCTGCCCGCTGTTAGAAATGACTACTGGTTCAGCCAGCTCTGAACTACTTTTCCTTTTCACACCATCTCCAGCCTTAATCTGCAAAGGACATTCTGGAGTCAAGCTCTGACAGGAGATGAAGTATCCCCAGTTTAAATTGTTTGAGATACCATATCTGAAATAGTTACCCTGCTACTTTGTGTCAAGAGGTGAGGAAGCGGCAGCCCCATGGGTCAACATTCTGAAATCTGATGTGAATGCACCTTTTCTTTACTTTTTCAGTCCATGCTGAAAACAGTTTAGCTAGTCCTACAAGCCTGGTTTTACAGTTTGCTTTGATTGCACATACCAGTGAAAAGGTTGAACTGATTTGAACTTTGTGAGATGGATAGCAGCTGTTGTACTAAGCTATTTAAACCCACCAATTTGGGCTTAAACCTTGGCTGAGTAAATACAAAGCCTTAACCATATATAGTACCCGTAATGAGCTTTCCTTTAGAAATTTCAGTGAATGTTTTTAAATCAACAATATTTTAATGCCAGATTTTTCAATACCAAATTTTTCATTGGCAGATACTGAAGCATCTTACAAAAAAAAAAAAATAATAAAAAAAAAAAGAGACAAAAATAAAGCAGGTGAGTTTGTTTTCATTTTTCATGGGTGAAGTCACTGTTCATCACTGCTGGATGCAGTGCAACTCCTTCCTCCCTAAAACAAAGTTTAAAGAAGCCTAACATTGAAATCATGCAAAAGTCTGAAACATTATAGGTTTGCGTATGTGTGAGCATGTCTTGTATGTCTCTGGAATAAAAGAAAGGAAGATGAAGTGGATGAGAGGAAATGTAAGCAACACCAGCCTAAGATAGCGTGTGCACTTCCTGCTGGTTTCTGTAGCCTTTAAAGTCCAAAATGGTATATATATATATGTAAGAATGGAAAAAGTTATAAAGCATTCTTTCTGAAGTCTCAAGGTTGTTTCCTTATCACTGAGTAAGGCAGCTAATGCTGACATGAGTTAGATAATAATGTTAATTTTTTACCCAGGTAGAAAAGAGTGAGTGAGCAGGTAATAGCGTAGGGACAGAAACATTGAGACACAAGCTTTTTACAATCCGGACATAAATATTTAACCCCAAAACATCTGAAGGTCCCTTGCCCAGTATGTCAGCCTATCACAAAATTTCTTGTAAATGCAGAAGCTTTCATTTAGTGGCAGCTTGACAAAATATAGTGAAATTGATTTTTCAGTATCTTACTGTAAGTTACTCCTAGACAGCAATTTAAACAACAAATATATTGTCAAAAGAAAGCTTAATTATTTTCCCAGGAAACAAAAAGAGGTATGCATTGATTTATTCAGTATTTACAAGCCTTGGTAGGTTTCATTACTACTTTTAAACCACATCTAATTCAGTCACAGATTCACACAGCTGCTAAGATTGCTCAGTTCAATTTGCAATTTTTCATTAGAACTAGAGGCCTCAGGTTCAAATCTCATCTCTTCCAAAATTTTATGTTTTCACCTGCAATGAAGGTGAAAGCGATATGACTGTTGTTTGGTCTTGGTGGATTTTTTAGTGCAGGTGATTTAATTATCTACATTTAGTGGGGCAGATGGCACTAATAAACGCATCAGAAAACCCAGTGGAATTACTCACATGTATACAAGTACTCATATATATGAACATTTGTATGATAATAGTTGACACCAAAGTAAATATTAAACTTTCTCACACAATCTACTTTCTTTTTTCAGCTGTAGAGGTAAGGTTAGATCCTTTTTTCATAGCTGTGTCTTAGCATTTATTTTTAGGTACTCCTCTCTTTTTGTTTCCATTTCTCTTGTCTGTAGTTCACTTTCAGAAACTGATTTACCAACCTTTTCTTTTGGTTTTGGAAAGATGCAAACGTCTGCTTGGGAACTTTCTGTTCTGTCTTTTGAGAATTCCCTCCTTGCTCATGCTGCACTCACTTTAAATGTCCCTAAAGGTGGAATATTTGGTGAGTCCAACTATGAGTATGTGCTACATCAACTATTTTTGACTACAGGAAAGTTATTTTCATCAAGACCAACATTTAGTCAGTGTAGCAGTGCAATAAAAATCTTTTATGTTCTAACCAAATGTAACTTTTTGGTCCAGAACTCACTGAGGATCTCAGAAGCAAGAACCTTTTGGATGTTGGTAGATTTTTAAAAGCGGAATCTCCAATTTCGTGACCTTAGTGGGCAGGAATTCTAGAGTTACCATTTTGGTTATCTCCTGTACCTTCCAAATGGCGCTGGCTCTTCTTGTCAGAATAGTAAGTTACTTGCCTCGTGATCAGTTGGAAGCTGATGGCTTTGATTAGTTTATAAACCACTTTTAAATCCTTTGCACGTGCAGTGTTGTACTGCATCAGGCTGGTGAGCTGCTGCTGCCATTGCCTTGTAATACTCTTACGTGCGTGCTGGTAATAAGACAGTGTGAGTTGCTGCAAGTTCACCACATGGTGCATTGCTAGTTGCTGAAGTCACAAGAAGGTAGTTTTCAAGATGAATGAAATGTACTTTCAAAAAGGTACATAGGTGAGAAGTCAACATGAATGACCACAGATGCATTCACATGTGAAGAGGAAGGCACACTAGCACATAAAGAGGGACATTGCACCTGGAGCTGTAAAGACCAGACAAGTAAAGGCCAGGTTGTGAGACAGTTCAAAACATCATGGAATCCAAGTGGTGAACCAATACATTAGCATGGTCTGAGAAGGCATGTATACAAAGATTTCCCTTAAGGTACGGGACTAAACTCAAATGCTTTTGTTGACATTAGTTTTACACCGCACAGGGCTTTAATCACGTGGATGTAATTTCATTGAATCATGACAAATAGCTTTTGTCTGGAAACTAAGTTTATTTGTGTAGTCAGGCTTGTTTGGTTTTACAATAGAGATTACTTAAATATGGTATAGTTCGAAGTGTCTCAAAAAGAAGTCAGCAGAGAAGCAGGTAGGCTTTTTCCACTGTATTGACACGTCATGAAGCTTGCCTTTGCTGGTACTTGTATTAGTTTCTCCTTAGAAATTAGTAGTAAAACTAATAGTAGTAAAAACTATATGTAGTAAAACTTTTTGTAATAAAGGCCTCTAACCTGACATCACTGAAGGGCCAAAATTATTTTTATTTTCATAATTGCACTTAACTTTCACAGACTGGCATTTCACAGAATGAATCAGAATAATGCAGGATTTTTCTGGTTCTTGCTCAGCAGTGAACGGTAACACAGATGAGGATGGAAGAAAATGACTGCATATAGATTTTTAGAGTTGAAAACCTACCAGGAAAAGGTGGATTTACAACATGATCATTGTATGCACTTCTGCTGAAACTGTCTAGCAGGTTAAAGCATGTTTCATGTGTCATTCCTGCATCTAGAACAATACTAGAAGTTGGAAATTTACTAAGGGGAAAAAGACTTATATGGAACAATCTCTGCCATTTTTCCATCTGTACTGACATTTTCTGTACTTCACAACTCATAATAGTGATCATAAAAATGTATTTCAGGCAACTTCATAAAACAAACAGGATGAGCCCTTCCTGTGCATAGAGTCAACAAATGTGCTGTGACATCTAAGGTTTCAAAGGAGGATTCAAATGGGGCCTAAGTATATATAGGCTTTGCACTGTTCTTTGACCTGGAATGAGTATCATAAACAGTGTGGAGGTACCTGAGTGAGTGAACAGTTTGCACTTACTGAAGATTCTGTTGTTGCTTCTATTTGTATTTACTAATATGAATAAAAAGTACCATCAGGTCTAGAAACACCAATTTGTTTATTACATTCACATGTGATCTAATGCTAAGAAATTCAAGAGCAATGAAAAATGGGATCTGATTTTATTGGTTTCCATAAACCTTCACAGTATGTGGTACCAGTAGTGACAGAAAAGGGAGATGAGATTACACTGGCATCTTTTTTATCCAAAACGTTAATGTCAGAGTCATGAGTAATCAAATGGCTACAGTAATTATCTAATCTGTTCCCTGTGTTTGTATGTCTTGAAATGTATTTATAATGCTTCCGTCACCACAGGATTTGTGAACATTTGCTTTAGGAATTGCTCCTACACATTCTGTATGTGCAAGTAGGCCTTACTGGTATGCGTCATTCCAGCGACTTCAGCAGAACTGTGGCAAAGAGGAACAGGTTCATGGAGCACAGTTTGGATTTATGAGAGCCTGAGCTACTGCAGGTACTGAGCTGACGTGTATCGTATCTTTTGCTGTTGCTAACATGCCTTGCAGCTTCACCAGTGTGCAGTACTGACTGTTGTTTCTAGTATCCAACTTCCTCTCAGGGCTGGCTTATGGCTTTCTTTGAGGCATTCTATTCTGCCATAAAACCAGTCACAGATCGTGAGTCTGATGCAGTCAGGAGACAGCAAAGGAGGCCGGAATCAACAAACCCAGGTCAATCCAAAGCTCTCAATAACAGTCCCTTGGCATAGGTTCAAACCTCCAAGAACTGCTGAATGATCAAGGAAAATAGGTATTTAAGAACAATAAACCTTCTAATGTGGATGTATGTCTGTGTTTGCTGACCACATATCACATACTGACTGATAGAAATAACAAAATGAAGATTCCTGTGATCAAAATACCAGTCCCTCAGTGCTGCTGGTGACTGACTTCATTTCCCTGCTAAGAACCCTAAGTAGATCTCTTAGGAAGCCTACCATGCCAAATATTGTGTTGTGTTTAATCCTGTACTTGTTCTTTATGTGGTGTTCCCTTTGACGTCAGTGGAAACTTGACATGTGAGAATGCAAAAGAATCAGGCTGAATGGATTTTTTTAGCGGTAAAATTTAATGGAATTCCTACAACATAAAAGGTTGCTTTCTGCTTTGTTCTTCAAGGATTTTTACCTACGTGGATTGGTATACATGTGCGTTTATGAGACTGTCAGCCTACCGGACAACACAACTGGCAGACTTAGAAATGATTGATGGGAAGCTATCTATAATGAGCAAACAAGGAATTCCTAATAAATGTCTAACATGCATTTCAATTTGCTGTTCTACATCACATACACCACAGACACTTCTAAATAACTTCTGCGCATTCGGTTTTGCCATCACCTATTTTGTGATCCCTAAACCATCTTGAGTAGAGGCATGCAAATATAAGGACACACATTGTGTTAATCAGTAATAGGCTTTAACTATTTTCTGCTTACACTCGAAGGGGTCTGAGAAATGTCTTTAATTTTTGTAAGCAATTTCCCAGCTGGTTCCTTTTGCGATTAAATACAACAGTATGCACATTGTACAAATAAGACTTTTCTCCCTCCTCTTAACAAACACAAACAAATGACACACATTTTACAATGCTGAATGTAAGTGATGGAGTCACTCTGGTGCTGTTCTAGATTTACAATGACCTCACTGAAAACACAATTTAGACCCCTGTGGTTGAACGCCAAGAGAACAAAATTAAAGCCAGGTCTGAATGAACCATCTTAGCAAGAGAATGGGATAAAGTTACGTCATTCCCATACCGAAAACTGCCCGGAGCGAGAGGACACAGGGAAATCATCAGACGGGGCATCTGCAGCCCCCCGGGGCCAGCCCGGCCGCACCGAGGCCCCGCACGGACAGGGTACAGCCCCGCACGGACCGGGCACGGCCGGGGCTGCCAAGGTCCGAGCCCTCCCGTCCCGCGGCACAGCACCGGAGCGTTGCGCAATATCCAAACATCCAAAATATGCGTTGCTCAATGTCGTACTCCCACACTCATCCTCGGGAGCGGTAGCTGAGCCGCTCTCGCAATACGCGTGTATTTCCTAAATAAACGCAAGCCCAGGGCGCAGCTTCTCCGGGGCGATCGGGAACAAGGCAGCACCGAGCGGCAAGCGCTGCCGGCCCAGTGCCCCCAAGCCGAGCCACAGCTCCCCTCCGCCAGCGCCGCTGGTCTCCGCCCGCACACCCCGGCAATTCCCTCCCCAGCCCGGCACCTCTGCCGAGCCCCGGCGGTGCGGCCGGCTGCGGGCGCCCTCCCCGCCGAGCTGCGATCGCTGCGTTCCCGCCGCTCCCGGCAGAGAGCAGCACGCTCCCTCTCTCCTTCCCTGCCTCCCTGCCTGCCTCCCTCCCGCAGTGCCGCGCCGTGCCGCGCCGCACGCACGTACCCGCGGCACACCCCGCACCGCACACGCACCGCTCCGGCTCCCGCACTGCACCCGCACCGCACACCCCGCTCCCGCACCCACACACGCCCCGCCCCGCCCCCAGGCTCCCCAAGGTCACGGCGCCCCCCCACCGCCCGCAGGTGCCCGATGCGCGGGAGGGCGCTGCCAGCCCGGCCACCTCGGCTGCCCTGCCGGGGGCGCTGTCGGCCCGGCCCGCAGCGGCTCCGCGCCCGGCCGCGGATTATAAGGGACCGCTCTCTCCGCCCCCAGCGGAGTCTCCCCCCGCCCCCGCCCGCGCTCCCCACCCCTCCTCCGGCCGCGGAGAAGGGCATGGAGTTGGCGGGAGCCTATAAAAGCCCCTGAGAGAGCGTTGGGGCCACGGCGCCGTGACAGCCTCCGGGAGCAGAGCCGAGCAGCATGTCCCACCACTGGGGGTACGGCAGCCACGACGGTGAGTGCGGGGCACCTGCGGCAGCTCTGCGGGAGTCGCGCCCGGGACGTGCCCGCTGCCGCCCCACAGAGCCCTGCCCGCAGCAGGGACGGGCTCTGTGGCGCTTTTCCTGTCGTAACCTTGAAATGCACCTGCGCCCGAACAGCCCGCCCGGCGCCGCGCCGCTCGCCGGAGCATCTTCTGCGCCCCTGCTGTCATCCCTTCGCTTCGGGAAGGGAAGGGTGGGCGCTGCTCCACGGGACGGGGTGGCCCCTGGGACTCCCTGGTACAACCCCCGCCGCAGCCGCCAGGGCTCGGGGCTGCCTCGGTCCCCCGGTGGGCTCTGCTACACTCTTGTCAGAGGCTGATGCTGGTGGTCCAACATCAGAGTTAACAGAGTTATCGCTTAAACCCTCCGAGTTTTGTGTCTTTTCCCACTGAGCTGCTTTCCGCTGTCTTGCAGGACCCGCTCACTGGCATGAGCACTTCCCCATCGCCAATGGAGAGCGCCAGTCCCCTATTGCCATCAACAGCAAGTCCGCCAAGTATGACTCCTCTCTGAAGCCTCTCAGCTTCAGCTATGATGCCAGCACGGCCAGGAACATCGTCAACAACGGGCACTCCTTCAACGTGGAGTTTGACGATTCTTCCGACAAGTCAGGTGAGACCTCACCTTCGGGTACAGGAGGAGACATGGCAGAAATCGCTACTAACGCTCCTACTAAAATGTATGCTGAGACTATAGGGTTTTCTTAAAGAGAAGAAGATACCAAAATTGGCTTTTGTAAGATGTGAATTAAGCCTTTAAGGGTTCACATGTCACACGTCTCCTTTAGGCAAGGAGAAAACTGAACTCCCGTTAGAAGAAAATTAAGCCTGTCTGGGCAGATTTGAGCTGCCCTACTCGGGAGAAGTGAATTGCTTTATTTTTGTATAAATCAGAAAGATTTGGGTAAGGACTCAGCTGTGGAGAGAAAAAAAATTAAAAAGTATTTGACAAGAGCAATTTTAGGCATAGCTCATCATAAGATACTGATCAAATGGTTAAAAGAAGAGGCAAAAAACATCATAGGAAGAAATTTGCCTTAGAACAGCAAAGGATTACAGTTAACAACTTGAAGTGGAAATAGCTTGGAAATAGTTTCTTTGGTTATCAAAATATTATTTCATGTTTCTAAAGCCAGCATGCTCCCAGGTTAGTACAGAAATAGAGGAATGATTAGAAAATACCTCTTTGTGCTTTTGTAATTTAAAAAAGACTTATCCCTGACATTTCTTGATGGCTTTCTAGGTAAAGGTAATGTGTCCAACAGATTCCTACAAAGTTTGCTAGCAGGCAGTTCCACAGGGCCTCGCTATTCATTGTGCAGTATGGCGAAATTAAGCACTGAATCCTGCAAACCTTTAGTAATCCTTACTGAAAGGAATGGCTTTATTGATGGACAGGCAGGATCCAAGCCACTGTTGCAACAAGGGTTTTGTAGGTTGTCTTAATTGTAGTTTTTCATCTGTCTGAATTTGTAGAAATCATCACTCTCCACAATGAATGTGCCTTTATTTTTTATTTAGACAACATAATCCCATTGTAAGTCACTGACTTCTCTAGACTGCCTGATTTAACTTGCTTGAGCAAGTGTCCTGTTTTTCCTGAGTATTTTTTTGGCAATGTCGTTTAGGTAATGGTCCTGAAACCAAATGATTGTGCCTACTAAAAATGTGAGATTTTTGCAGGTAATGTAATATAATATTATAACAGATGTTTAGCATCGCACTAAGAATTTGACTTTGGTTTTTTAATTAGTCTTTATGCTGAACAATACTAAGTGGTCAGATATAAGTGTCCACAGTTGTATAAATACACATAGATCCATGTATAACTTGCACAGAGCATCAACATTAATATTTGCATGATCTAAAAAAGAAGAAAAGGGTATTCTGACCTCTTAGTGCTTGTTTTTCTGAAGCACTGAGCAGCTAAAGAAGCCGAATGCATTTTCTTTTTAACAGTAATAAGAATAAGGTAAATGATTCAGAGAACAAAAAAGGGATTCTCTTTCTACCAGGCACGTGTGAGTCTGCTCTCACTGAGCCCAAAACAAACAGCTTCAGGTCTCCACAGTATAAAAAAACCTATTATGTGTTCACTTTGTGTGTGCCTAAATTTGGAAAGAACTGTGAAAATTAGGTCGTGAGGAAAAAATGGCAGATACACAAAATAATTTAAAGGAATGTCTGTAGGAAGAATTCTTTTTTATGAGAAAAGTCAGTGCAGCACCAGAACATCTGTGACAGAGATCCTCTAACAGATATGCAGTGACACAGCTTTCAGAGTGGGAGGATAGGAGATGCAAGTAGAAATATTCTGTGTAGCTCTATTAGGATATCAGAAAATGATTATTCTTTAGAAACAAAAACAGATCTCTGTGAAGCCAGGTATGGGTGGATCATTCAGTATCACACTTACTGAAAATTACAGTGCATAGGATCTACCTGGCAGCACACTTCATTGGCTTCATTTGTATGCGGTTAACTAGGTAACCTACTTTCCTTACACAAAATAGAGCTGTCTTTGACTTGTCTCTGCTTGACTCTGAACTTGAGACTCTTAACATGTGTATCCAGTTCTTGGATAGACATCACACAACGGTCACAAGGAGAAACTAAGTGAGATTATGTGATGTGCTGGTATGTTTTACAGAAGGCAGTGGAATAAAATCTGTAGATACTTCCCACAGGCTGTAATACTTGCTTCTATGAGCTGTCCCATATGTGGTAATGAATTAACTGTGGGAGTAGGCGTAAAATGAAGTAATAAGATCATTGTGAATAATCTTCAAGATGTAACTGCATGCAAAGTAGATCCATTTCATTAAGAATCTTCAGGCTCATAACTAATGACACTGAAGCAAATTGAACAGCAGTTCTAGGTTGTAATGTCTCATCACTCCTCCTCTTCAGAGTATGCAAAATGAGTTCTCACAATAAAAAGTACAGGTAGTAATAACATAGTAAAAATAGGTAAGTAAGCCAAAATGCATGTTTGGATAAAATTCTGAAATTAATACTTATTTATTTGATTCAGAAAACATGTAATATGAATAAAGTTGATCACAAGTAAGAGCAAGTGGATATCAGAACCAAAATTTTGGTATTTCCCCCGCAGAATGTATATTTTTTTATGTTACTTGTGTGCATCAGGAGTGCACAGTATAAAGCTTCTGCCCATATCTGTGAAAAACAAAAATCTAAAAGCAAAGTTAGTATTTCTTAAAATGATATCTTGTCTATGTTACTTTGAGTAAAAAAGTAAAAGTAACTTTTTAAGCAAAAATAATCTTTGTAAAATCTATGCAACTAATATATCTTTATAGAAGAAAATGTTTTCTTCTCTGCGCTTAGATGATCTCTATTAGTAGGTGGAGATTTATAGACATAACTCTTGATTCAGGTTGTACTTATGTCTATGACCTATACAACTTTCTCTTATAGTGAAGTTTTAACAGAGAATTTACATTATTTTTGGTGATGGCTTTAGAATCTTTGTTTTACTTTCTTGTTAACTTTTTTACATATTGTTAGATGTTACTAACCATGGTTAGAAAAACCCTCTTCCTAAGCAATTAGCTCCAAATCTTCAATTTCAATTCTTGTAGTACAGCCTTTCAGTTTCTTAGGTTATGTGACAGCTGCTACATTACAGAGCGTACTTCTAAAAGCTCAGTCAATTCCCAAAGTGAACCCCCTTCATATTTCACAGTTGCTGGTTGGTAGAAATAGCATATGGAAAGGAAATTCACTAAGCCAGCATTGCCATATTATGAACATTTTTTGTTTGAGAACTTCCATGATTTTCTTGAAGATAAAAGGGTATCTTCTAGCTTGTTCCCTTGCAGTGTTTCAGAATGCTTTCTTGGCCTTGTATGTAGAAAGTGAGCGGTGAACTTCTTCCAGTTGCTGTTAAGTCTTCTGCTTCAGTTCTTGCCGTTGCTTTCTTAGTTCCCAAGACTGCTGTCTTTTAATAGTAAAAGTTAAAATATTTGTAGGCCTTTGTCTTTAAAATTTCTTTAACTTTGAAAGCAAAATTTTATTATGATGTGTCGCTGGGGCTAAAACTTTAAATTCAGGTTCATGCAATCTTGTGTGCTGGGAACAGACCTTCCATGTATGAGTGAAGCAAATGATGATGATGTATGTTAAAATAAGGTGTATCATTATAATTTAGAAACTTTATAGCAAAGCACTGTCTCATTAAGGGTACTTCTTTTATCATATTAGATACTTCCTATTATAGCCTGCTGTAAGGACTTATGTATTTTTCCACTCACTTTAAAAGACAGAAGTAAATTACTTCTTAGAGCTGTAAAACCACAGGACGTGACTTTGCTCAAAAAAGCCTCAAGAGCCTGAAAGAAGGTTTTGTAACATACATAAAATGTGTTCTCTGTGTAAGTTTTCACAGCAAACTTTCCAGGACATACCTAAAACCTGAAACTCAAATGAGGAATGTTCACAGCAGTAGACTATGTATTCTGTATTTTCTGATCATATGTTTTATGAGCTTACAAAAGAAATTGATGAGTCATGAATTTATTCTGTAGCAAGAATCTTGAAATATACTTTAGCAATAGAACCTGACAGAAGTGAATTGAAACTATGGTGTAAAGCTCTAGCTAAAGGTACTGGTAATTTATGCTTGTGGACAAGTCTCTTAATGTTTCATTCCCCTTCCTTGCTGCTGAGCTAGGGAGAATATTGGAATTCAAGTCAGAATCCCAAGTAAATCTGGCATTTTTGCAAACGTAAAATAATAGCAGAACTTAAAAATTATAAGAAGACCTCATGAAATGGAAATACTGTTTTTACCTTGATGCTAGCACCCCTTGGGAGTCTTTGAGTAGTTGTAATCCAGTATATTACCTGATTCTTTCTATACTTGTAAATATTAACGAGTATGCTTCAGCTGTTGTATGAATTATGACTCACTGTAAACAAACCAATCTATTTTGTTATAGTGGTAATTCAAAAACCAGTGTAACCAAACTACTTGGTTGGTGGTGAGTTTGAAAGTTGTGCCACTGTTGCTCTTTTCCTACACTTACACCTCTGCCAGTAAATGGAGGAAGAAACATGCAGGTCTGCTGTCTTTAAGGCACCACTCTTCATCAAAGTCACTGCTACTGGTTTATTTTTAGGCTTCCCAGATCCAAAGATATATATTAGCTATGCTAGAATAATGTGTGTCATCAATATAAGGTCATGGATTGAAGGTCCACAGTCCAGTATAGCATGTGAGAAATGTGTTGATCCTTTGGAATCAGAAATCAGAGGACTGATTGCTTATACCTTTAGGGGACCCTATTCAGACACCTGCTTATGTCACAAGTAATGTTGAGGACAGCTTGACTAGAAAGTCAGAAGTCTCCAGGGTGTCAGATCATTAAGTCCCTTTTCCTGTGAACTGGGATCACCAGAAGCCGCAAAGCCTATGTAAACAAATGACTTGAATAGCTCTAAGTCTTCCAGGAACTGGAAGGCAAGATGAGAGGGCTTGAGATCAGTCCTGCATGTTTCAGGTCTTCGTTTCCTTACAGAGCCCAAAAGTGCCCTTCAATTACATTTGCTTTTTGTTTTGGTTTGATTTAGGTTTTTTGTTAACATGCAATTTCTGAGCAGAAACTTGATGTAGATTGTGCATTTAAGAATCATGGCGATTTCCGTTTGTTTTTTCAAATTCCTCCTCTAGAGGCGCTTTTAGTGCAAAACCAGGAGAAACTAGTCAGCTGTTATCAGCTGGGACCACTTGGAAAAACTTATTTTTAATATGTAATGAAGCTGTGTGCCAGATGTCACGATTACCACTCTTCCCAGCTGATAATTTGTTTATTTACTTCTAGGCACGAGGGCTTGCTGCATACTTACAGGCAATGCTAACAACTTTGTTTGTCTGTCATTAGATCTCAACATAGTATGGAGACTCTGTCCAATACACAATTTTCAGTACAGTAAGCAATCACTGAGATTAGTATTTAGCTATTAGAAATTAAACCGTTAATTTCAAGAGGATTGTAATGCTTCCAGCTTGGTCCTTAAAGTTGTTGTCAGCCTATGTGGTGTGAAATGTGAGGGCTGAAGGCTGGTCAGAGACTCAGTACAGCACTCTATGATTCTCAGAGAATCTCCATTTAAGAGATTACATGAGAAATAAGCTCTGCTGGTCCCAGGGAGTTGACGGAATGATAAGAACATAAATGACTTTGTATCTTTAAGCAGGTCAGAGTCTTTCTGGCTGCTGCCCAGTCTGGATGAAATAGTTCAACTGAGGTGAATTGGAACCACTGTCCTGCAGATACACGTCTTCAGGCTGCTGCATTTTGGCAGTTGTTTCATTCTGATCTATCTCTGTGGAACATCCTTGTTGCCTTATCAGGCTAAACTTCTAGCAAGGTCAGAGTAGGGGGTTTTTTCCTAATGGTGAAACTAATTACAGATGTTTTCTGCTAGTATGAATGCTAGAGTCAGATGCTTGAATTACTCTTCTTGCTTGTCATGATAGAACAACCTAGGAGGAATGTCTGAAAGAGATAACATAAAGAAGGAAACATTCCACAAACTGTGACTGTGTAGTCCACATTTCACAGAAGTGAGAGTTCACCCTAACTGAACTCTTCAGTCTGTCAGATGAGGAAGCCCATTCTTGCATAAGAACAAGGCTAATCCCTGAGCATACTCATAAAAGCCTTTTTTGTGTCATTAATAGTGCATGGTGCTCAAGATTTTTTTTCCCCTCAAGTAATGCTTCATCTGCTTTGTCTTTTCAAGGTGCTGTTTTCTATCATACAGATTTCTGTGTATACACAAAAGCTTACAAAATATTAGTGTGAATGTGTATTCTATGCATATGTTTATGTACACATATAGCCACAATGTCATATACACATGGGCATCTACTGTAGGCTTATACAAAATATTGGTGTTCTTTGTGCTAAAGCAAAGTATGTGTAAGAGGGCTGTCCTCAAAGGTAAATGCTTGAAATGTCCTGCTGCTAGGGTTTTGTTTGTTGGAATCTTGATTAGAATTAATTTCCTAAATTTGGGGCTTTGGACATCCACTGTGCTCTAGTTTATTTCAGCTCCTGGAAGGAGCTCTGCTGTCAGTGATTTTCATTTGTAGAACACTCTCACTCTGCATTTTCTCAGAGTAACAAATTCATTAGTATTTTTTCTTGCCATGCTAATTTTTATCACAGGTAGAAATTAATGCTAACTCATGAAACAGTCTTGTAGCTCAGCATTTTGATTATTTCATTGACATGTTTATTGCCTTGTTGAGATTTATTAGTCTTCTGTTCTGTGTAAAGAGAGCATCCCATAGGAGTTACTTAAATACCAGTAATTCCACAGTATTCCTGCAAAAATTCCCAGATGTGGGTGCTAGCACTTTCTGAAAAAAAAGTATGAAGTTGTCCACAGTACTTTTTACAAGACTGTTCTGTTTCACATGGGAAGGGTAGCTGCCCACTGACTTGCCTTCAAGTGGACCGGTGAAGGTATGTGGCCTCACTAAACAGCTGTAACCAGATGCAGCAAAATGTGTTTTGAGATGTCCCAGGAAAGTGTGATGAAGTCAAATCACCTTCTGTATCCAAGAAATCCCACAGTCAATATTATATCAATGAAACCATTTGTGTGGTTATTTGACTTTCCAAATCAGTACTGCTAGTACTTACATATTTAGACCATATTATGAGATCATTTAATAACAGTGCAATGTAATTACGGGATGTTCATAGTAGAACTTTTCCATGAAAGGGTAAAAAGTACAATGGTAACAGAAAAGTTACCATTTCTTGATCTAAGCAAAGTTGTTCCAAATTTGTCCCGCTGTGACATTTAAAATAACTGTCAAATAGTAAAAAAAAAAAAAGGGTGCTTTCAAGCTGTTACCTCTTGGGCTGTTGCACATCTTTGGAGACAAGGCTGTGTCAAACTGTGCTGAGTAGACTGAATCTATGAGAAAAGAATGTGTTTTTCAGCTCAGTTTCTGTGCCGTCTTCAGTCTGCATTGCATCTGAAGCTGTGCTGTAGAACAAAAGGGAGCACAGCTACATAAGTATTTTCCGAATGGTTTTCACTAGTATTAATTTCAAAAGGAAGGGAGCTAATGATGAAATGCTCAGATATGGATTAGAACTTCCCCATCCTTTTTAAAAAGGGAATGGAAAGGATTGGAATTATCTGAGTTGGCCTGAGTTGATATTCCTGTCACATGGGACAAAGACAGGGAAGTTCCTGGTGTGAATGTTGTTCTGATTCTTGATGAACTTTTACTTTGCATCTATTCATGGTTTAAAAAATCTGTGCTGGAAAAAACCCTAAAACAACATTTCTACTTTGCCTTTTAAGTTTAGTTTTAAATTCTCCTTCTCTGGAAAAGCTGAGAAATATTAAAAATAAAATAACTGCTTCTTGTAGGGTAGAATAAGAAGGGCTGTTGTGTAATCAAGCCTGCTGAATTTGTGTTCGTTTACACTAATCTAATTATTACTTTCTTTGAATGCTCTGCTGTGAGTCAAAATAAGCTAGTGCTGAATTTGAGAACCACAGAATAAGAAAAGTAAGCGAAAACTGCAGAGATTTTTGTGCATCTTTTGAGTTTTATGAGACTATAGCAGACTGTGTAGACATAAATAACACTGCAAATGAATTCAAGAATATTGCATGGTTCTGCTTTTCAGCATGCTTTCCATTGACTAATAATGGCAGATTAACCTGTGCTATGCTAGTGCTTTCTGAGGTTGAGGAATGGTGAAACCTCAGTCCATTTGTACCTGCAATGAGCAACAAGACCATGAACTAAAGGAATTGAAACTGAAACATCACAAAACCATGGCATCACTTTTAAATGAAGCAAGATATCGTGGGGATTAAATGATTTTGCATCTGTAAAGACATAGCAACTAAATTCTTCATTTCCAAAAGGAACTAATGCACTTTCAGTCACTGTTCTGAAAAAAATTACTCTGATTTGTAGTGTTGGCAACTAGAATATGTGGAAATATAAAAGTAGAGTAAGATATGTTTCTGTTTAATTACTGTAAGTAACCATTCTTTGGATCACTTAGCTTGGCAATACGTAAGGCAAGTCCTGGTCTGGTGACTGTTCAGTGTTGGCTATAGTATGAAAATTACAAAGGCTACAGTAGAACATGTATTTATGTTTTTCAAATAGAAGTACATATTGGGAGACTTCTAAATATATCTACCAAAGCAACACCAGGCAAATGCTAAATTTGTCCCCTGAACGCAAATTTTGCGTTTTGTGTGTAAGGCACATCAGTGTAAACTAATGTATTTTTTAAAAAAATCTTATATTTTGTTTTCATGTGTTCCAGTTTTTTAGTGAAATCCTTCTGACCTCATTGCCATATATCCATGGCTGTTGTTGTCCATGCTTGCATATAATCAGAATTGTTCAAACCTATACATAGTGACCTTTTTCAATCAGCTTTGGTGTATGTTTTCACACGTGCACGTATTGTGCTAGTGTCTACACTAATTGCAGACTGAGAGGAAAGCATCTTTATTCCACACAACCATTTTCTGGCACATACACAGAGCACACTTACATGTAATATCTGATGTCAACACTCTTCTGTCACTTTATTGCATCTATGTTTATGTATGCATAGAGAGAAATTAGATCCTTAAAAAAATCTAACAGTTCAAATTGCATTTAATTTTTTTGTTTTTAAATATTAATATCTTAAAGATTAGTTGTTAATTTGAATTTGAGATGCTTAGATAAAAATGAAAATAACCCAACCAAACCACAAACCAGTGTGAAACCTTCCTCTGGTGACTTAGATAAATAGCTCTATTTCATAGAACTATTTGTTATTGTTCTGTGCTTTATGCTGCACTGGATGAGACATTGTCTGTGCCTTGAGCATTTTGCAGTAGTAGGGCTTGATCCTGCATATCATAATGGTTATTGGTCAGAATTTAGGTGGAAGGGTAAAACTAAAAAGCAGAATAAGGGAGCTCAGGGGAGCTCACTTCTGTGTAATTGAAAGCATGGCTGGGCACCCCACTTAAAGCAGTCCCATAGCATGAGTAATGTGAGATAATGGAGACCAATAAATAACTCATTTCCAATCCATTATTTAAAAAAATCTTCCTGTGTAGGCATTGCCGTTTTCACCACAATGAGAGGCGCAAGAGATTTGAATTCACATCTCTGCAATGCCTTGCCCTGTGCCTAGCACTTGACCTGGCTGCAACTCATGGCTAACAGGTGTTTAATTTGGAACCAAAAGCATTTTACTCAATCCCATCTGCCACAGGATTTGCAGGATTAAGACCTAAATGGATGAAGTGTCTAAAATGAAAGGACAGAGTACAATAGTACATGAAAGATGATTTGGTCTTCGTGTACTTCCGTAGAGTAACTCTATGGCCCTCTTACAAAGGCCTTTTTTTATTTGCTTGGTGACAGAAAAGTTACATCGTCCCTCATCACGTGTAATATTAGCATGCTGATGAGATGCTCACTGTAAAGTCACTTACGTTTTTATGCACTTATTACTGATCTTGGTGTATTGCAGTAATGTACCATTGAAGATGATCTGGAGTAGCATGGCAGCATGCAGTGGTCTGTAAATCACATGGAAGACTTGAGATGGCAGTTCCAGTTTGAAGTGAGACTCGATAACAAAGGTTATGGGAGTTGCTAACAGAGGCTCTTTGCTTTGCAGTGCTGCAAGGAGGAGCACTGGACGGACCCTACAGGCTGGTACAGTTTCACATTCACTGGGGATCCTGTGAAGGCCAGGGGTCTGAGCACACTGTGGATGGTGTGAATTATGATGCAGAGGTAGGACATGCTTTACCTTCTCTAGTCTTTTGTGTGTAATGAGTCTTTATTTTTTTAAGTATTGCATCACAGTAGCAACTTCTCTATGGATCTTCATAGGAGGAGGTTAACACATAAGATTTGGCACAATGCCACCTTAGAACCTACTCCTTGCAAGAGCAGAAATTAGAATTGGAGGATGTGTAATATTTCTTTTCTCACTACTTCATGTCAGAGAAGCAGAAAACCCCACATTAATTACCCCTGCTTTTCCCCTTGATTTCTGTCTCTCGAAAATTAAGAACACACATCTCCTTTTCCTGACTTCAATTTTTAACATTGTAGGCATTTATATTAGCAACAGAATGATGCTGGGGCAGACAGGGCAGGCAGCCAAGTGAAATCTTGTAGGCACTCTTTGTGATACCCTTGGACCACTTAAGACTGTCTTACACTCTGACTACAGAAATTGAGTGATTTTAGTGCCTCGTATCCCACCTTTCCTAGTCCCCTTTTAGAAATCTACCTCTGGATGATGCAACAGACTTCTAAAATGAATCCATAAATACACATTCACTGAACATACCTGTGATTTGCATTTACCGAGAAAAGAAATAGCCCGGCAAATTCATTGGTTCTACCTCTTTTTCATGCCATAGAATTAGCTATTGTCTTATCTGAGAAACTTCCCATTGGCTTATGTCTGTTCACAGTACCGTAATTACTTGCTTGACTTGCAGATGTTGGAAAACAGCCAGATGAACTTAAATTAGGAAAAAACTTTGAAATTAAAAAGAAAGCAACATCCTGAATAATGTGACCTGGAGATTCAAAAATCTTTCCAGAAAAGGACGGGACTGGTTTTTGTTTGGTTGGGTTTTTTGAACTTTCTAAATTGCAGGTCAGATCAATAGTTAAAGTGTCTTCTCTGCTGTTCCTGACACTAACAATAATCTATTTCAGTGTTGATAAGAACTCCAGGATATGCAGCATTAAAATACTACATCAAAGTCCTGCAGGCTGTATGTGGGAAAAATTCATGCTGAAGATAAGAGGAGTTTCATTAGAAAGCAGAATGATACAGCTACAGCTTGCATTTAAAACTCATATGGGAATAAGAGCGAGAGGCAAAATAAAATGCGTTACAGAAATCTCTTTGCATAAATGAAACTTTAAAGTAGATGAATGATTCAACAAATTCTTAACTGTACACAGAAGTTTTTAAACCTCAGCAGTAAAATGCGCATCTGCTCTTAATAATTTACTTGCTTGCATCCTAATTTGTCACATATTCTAGATGGAATATCATCTTTAAAATGCTTTTTATTTTCTTACTCCTAGCTCCATATTGTACACTGGAATGTAAAATATGGTAAATTTGCTGAAGCTGTGAAGCATCCTGATGGGTTGGCTGTGGTGGGCATCTTCATGAAGGTTAGTTAAACTTTTATATCATTTGTTCAGCATGTTTGTTGTGTCGCAAGAGGGACCTAAGAGCCCAAAATAAAGGCAGCATTGTACTATACTGCCTAAACCCATAGCAAACTAGGTGGTGTTCCAAATTCTCATCTTTCATTACATATAAAAATTGTACACTAGCTGTGGAGTATGACTGCCATCCGTCACTGTGGCAGCCCTGTAGCAGCATATTTGCCTTCAACAAGACAGTGACATTGCCGTAATTCTTACCAGTGAAAGGTGGTGTGCATAACTGACAAAACTATGAATCTGCAGTAGGTCAGCCTGTTTTCTTGTCATTGCAAAATGTCTAGAGTGTTTTGGTTTAGGTGAATTGGCTTTGCAGCTAGTTGGAGAAGGTGTCTGCGCCCCAGCAGTATGTAGTACTCAGTCCTGGCCTCACTGACAGTGTCTGTTGTATTAGGAGGGTGATTTCTATGAAAAAAGAACAGCTTAAGTCTAAAAATAAATCCCCACACTGTAAATGAAGACAGCTTTATGCTGTCCAGTGTCTTTGGCTGACCCATTTGTGCTGACTGTCAACTGGCATGATTTTACAGAGACAGTTCCAGTCACTTATGCTCTAATACTCCTGTTATGTAATGAAATGGTGCTGGAAAAATGTTTCCTAGAGAACTGTAACAGAAAGCTAAAGGTGTTGTGAAAGTGCATGGTGATTTTTCTTTTCATATTGTTTGTGCTACAGGTGGGAAATGCCAAGCCTGAAATACAGAGAGTTGTGGATGCTCTGAACTCCATTCAAACCAAGGTAATATCTGCTGTCTCTGACTAGCACCAATCACAACTGTGCTGTGTTTTCTTCAGAAAGTAGATTTTTTTTATTTTTTTTTTTTTACTTCTTCCCAAACTGCTGCATATGCAAAAGTAAAACAAACCTTCCTGCAATCAGCACTGGTGCTCCTGTAATCCTAAATGCAAAACAGATTTGAGTGGACTTGTGGTACAGAGAAAGGAGTACTAAAAACAGTGATTGTTTCCTATCTCTGTGACTACATTTCTGTCTTCTAGCCGCATTCAAACCTATAGGGTAGGATTTATCTTCCTAATCTAAACTACTCTTCTAGGTGCCCTTTCTAGTCAGTGTTGACAGATGGAAAAGGTACTTCCCTTCATCTCTGCATCTGTGCAATAAATTTCCTTCAAGAAGACATGCTTTTCATGGATATCTCTAGAGAGTCCAGACAAACAGTTAAATCAGGATATGTAACTATTAGGAGAAAAAAGCCTTTCTGTATTTAAATATTGTGTGTGCAGTGTGTGTGTGGTATCTTAATGAGGTGAGTAATGATGAACGTTAAGTACTTGCTGAGTAACTAGATACCTTCATAGTGGGTAAAGGCCTGTGCCAATGAAAAATATGGACAGAAAATGTAAAAAATAAAACTACACTGTCATCTTTGTCATCAGGCTCACTTTCAGGTAATGGAACATTGCTGTTTATCACAGGGGACTCTCCAACAGGTCTCCCAGCTTTTATATTTCCAGTGCAATCAGTGTCAATGGCATCTGAAATCTCATTGTTCTCCAAGCAAGGTCAAATGTTATCTCTAGGAGCAAGGAACATAAATGCAACATTTGAAATTATAAACAATGTCTTGAAAATATTAGAAGAAATACATTGCTGAGACTACTTAATCCCAAATGTTCTGTTGTTGGTACTCACTGCTTCTGTCTTTTGCCAAATGTGGAGCTTCCAGAGGAGACCTTACTACTGCAAGCCCGATGTGTGTATGTGGTCTCTCCACTGACCTAAGCCCATCTCCTTTCTTTATTTTAGGGAAAGCAAGCTTCCTTCACAAATTTTGACCCCACTGGACTCCTTCCTGCATGCAGAGACTACTGGACGTACCCTGGCTCACTGACCACTCCACCACTGCTTGAATGTGTGATCTGGCATGTTCTGAAGGAGCCCATCACTGTCAGCCCTGAGCAGGTAGGTGTCCAATCGATGGTGCCAGTAGATGTGTTTTGGAACTACACCGGTTGCATCAGCTCAGCTCGCCAGGTGGTTTTTGAAGTGGCAGTGTTACTGCAGAGCTATGCAGGGTGTTAGCTAGCATCACATGTCAAAAGTACCTGGCTGAAGTGGTTATCCTCTTCTCACAGGTCTCTGCTTCTGTGTGTGCAAATAGAGTTTGCTGCAAAATCTAAGGCTGTCCTCTATTTGGACACAGTCCAGGGAAAATGAGGGGTGTTTTAAAAATTTTATCAGGCTTTCCAGATACATGGCTAGAGCTGTCATGTGGTAAAAATCTGGAAAATTGAGGCATGCATGAAAGGACCATTTGCATATGCAGAGTTAGTCTAGCATGTATTGTGATTGTCAGCGGGTTCGCTGTACACGCACACACCACCTTTCTGGGTATACTTGCCCTGAAAATATCAGATTTGCACCTGGAGAGCATGTATCCTGCATCTACAGTCTCACACTGTAAATCTGTAGTCAGTCTGTTGATTTTCCAGCATTTTCAGGACACAGAGCTCTTTTTACAAGTTCTATTTGGCACAGAACAGACTGTGAAATCCTACGCAGAATTGTGACAATCCTAACAAAACTCAGTTGTTTGGAAGAGGCAAAACTTGCAGATTCCAGAAGTGTGCTGCCTAAGAAACGACTTTGTTGACCAGCTTGAGAAGGATAGCCTTCCTAGTAGGAAGAAGCTTGTGCAGATTAAATCACTCTTGGCCCTAGCTTTCTGCACCATCCATTAATGAAATTACGTATAGCCAGGATTCCATTCTTGGGTACAGATCTGCATGCTTGGGAGACAGAAATAGAATCTAGAGTGTATAAATATAAACCAGCCCTGAAGGGCTTTGGTTTAACCTTCAAACTCTTCAATCTCTTTCATCCATGGCAGACATGCTAACAATCTATACATAATTCTACGGGGGTTATTCAGCTGATGTGAGGAAAAAAAAGCAACTGAGCTGTTGTGGGACTTAATGTAATAAAAGATAGAATACATGATGAGGAAGAACTATTGGAAATAATTATAGCAATGATTGCCATTAATAAACTTCAGGGGAGCATTAAAGCTTACACTGGGTTTTTTTCTAAACTGCTATTGGTAATCCAAGGTTTGAAAATACAGTTTTATTATAGAGCAGAAGTACATTCACTAAAATAGAGTTGCTTTTCCTCTTACACCTCCTTTAACCACCTACAAGTGGTAAGAGACACCACTTGTTTCTCCCACATGCACCCTTCCCTATTACTATCAACATTTCAGTGATGGGTTTGAGATCAAAACACTGTGTGGCAGCTTGCCTTTTTGTTCCAAAACTCATCAAAAGAGGAAACCATATATCAGAGTACTGACACAGGGTTTAAGTTGAATAGGTTTTACAAAGATAGATAAAAGCTGGGTATAACAGCAGGGTGTAACACACACCTGTTGTTGTAGTGACATAGCAGTTCCTGGCAGGGGTTGAACTCTGAACTTTGTCAATGGTAAAGTCCAGGGGAGGCTGGTCACTGCTGAGGGCCTTATTCCTTGAATGAGGGAAAGCCTAGTCTGCAGCCTGACTTGTAGGGTCTGTGTCCCTCCTGCCACCCACATTTTTTTGTCAGCAGTTTCACCTGTCTTTGTGAGATCACCTTTGGGCTGGGTTACTGTGTTGGCACAGTCTTTTTAAGAGTTTTGGAGACACCCATTAAGGCATAAAGGTGCATTTATTACATAAGAGTGTGCAAACAGCAGTTGTGCTACAATTTTAGAGTGTGCTCATTGATGTGGAATAGTCTTCTCTCTCACAGTATTTGAAAATCAGGGTAACTTGAATAAATTCAACAGCTTTATTCTGACCCAAGATTAAGGCCTCTTTATTATTATTTCAACTAGATTTAGAAAAAAAAATCTAGAAAAAGAGCAAAAACTGTACAACTTGCAGAGAATTTGGAAAGGATTTCAATTCAGCTCTGGATCAAGGACAAAGAAATTTTTGTGCATGGAGTTCAGAAAATGTGTGCCTGTGTCCTTTTCTGTGGTTTCAGTTGTTCTTGCTAGGATATTTTGTGGTCAGGAGAGCCTGTGTCAGGGACAGAAAATGGTGTGGATCAGTGCAGACATGTGGGTGCTGACACCAGCTCTAGACTCCTAGTGCTGGCATATTTGAGTTGGAGGTGTATAATTTCAAATAGTCCTGCTGAAACGAAGGATGCATTTGACAGTGTTTGTGCGTTTTTCCACAGATGTGCAAACTCCGTGGCCTTTGCTTCAATGCTGAGAATGAGCCCGTGTGCCATATGGTGGACAACTGGCGCCCGTGTCAGCCTTTGAAGAGCCGGGAAGTCAGAGCTTCCTTCCAGTAACCTCAGTCCTGAGTGTGTTAGAAATTGCTGTGTTTGTGAAGCTCCCCTTTTGCTAAGCCCAGATCAGACCTTTGCCATGTGTGCCCTGGCAACATCTTGTCTCCCAGATCCATTCTTTCTTTTGCTCTGCGTCTGAAATGCCAGTTAATGAAATGTGAAAGGCTCTTGGCCAAATGGGAAAGGGTTCTTAAGGTGTGGGGTTGGGGGAGGCAGGGGGTGGGTGCTGTGTGCATTTTGGTGACTATTGCTGTGACTGACACTTTGTTATAAGAGTATGTTGGCTACTTGGGAGAAGATATGGTGATAGCAAAATAAGCCATTTTAAGAAACCTCATCCACTGGTGTGATAGTACACATAACTAACAATAACTTGAAGCTTTGTGAGAAGCACAGGAATACAGAATCTATCTATGACTTAAGGAAAAAAAGTATTTTGAGAAAGTAAAGCAAAATGAATATTTAGAATTAGACTTCTTAGATTTTAAGAAACTGACATGTAAATATTTTTGAGACTGTTTTGCATTTTTACCCATATTATCAACAATATTGATTATATCTTAATAGTTTAGTGTTGGATTTTTTAATTAAAAATGTTCTAAATTAAGTATTATCTTTAAAAGTTGTTATTACCATAGAAATAATGCAAAATATCTTTTCACTGAAATAATATATGTTCTAATTTAAAAAGGAAAATAATATTGTATTTTAGATAACTTCTCTAATAAATCTATACTTCTATTTTTGCTTCCATGCTATTATTTTATTTCCAGAAAGGAATCACTAATCTGTTCACATTGTTGCATATTAAACATAATTACTAAACAGATAGTATGTTGGGAATTGGTTTCGGAGACACTGAAGATGAATGCAAAACTATATGAATATATTGGGAAATTTTCTCTAAGTAGTTATATTCGCTCTGATAGCAGAAGAAAGTGTTAATTTTGAGCAATCACTACAAATTATCATGAAAGTTGACCATATTATGAAAAACTCCCTCACAAGACTTTTGAACAAAATTATACTGAAGAACAGTCATTTTTAAGTTCTTTTTGTATTTATTTTTTTCTAAGTGAACGAACTTACAGAACTGCCACTCAAAATCCTCACGAAAAACCCCTCTCCAGCACAAAATGATACATGGGCTTACAAATTCACAATTTGCAGTTAGACCCTAATGCGATGGATAGCCTTTCCAGGGGTGGTAAATATTAAATACAACCCAAAAAAAACCAATTTCCCTGGCATTCATCATTGATTTCCTGAATGGTAAGTTCGATTAAGATAAGGGTGAATAGAACCATCCAGTTTTTCTTCCTGACCTTTATTCTTTTTTGCTCTTTGCTCATATGAAGAGCTTATATTTGGGTCTTGCAGCTCTTCCACAGCAGACTTAAAACAGCACCCATTTCAACATCATGCTCAGACAAGTTTTAACTGGAAAACTCTTTATGAATTCATGATGAAAAGCAAGGCACGGCTTTGGTCATGGAAGCAATGTTCCACTGCACATCACTGTGTTGTTGGCCAGTAGGCAGCTCTGATTGAAGGGAAATTCATGTAGAAGAAAAAAAAATGGCTAGTATGTTAATTTGAAGTCATCATAAGATACTCAGCCAGCACTTTGATGGGCAAAAGAGAAGCACATTCACTTGGAAACTGTTCATTTTGCGCAGTTTGTGATCTTGTCTGGCACTTGTCTGCCAATTCCATGTGTTGGAACATTTTATGATTTTTCCACTGCTATTTCTAAGGCTTGGACATGTCCTAGATTGACATGGGTGGGTAGACTGTGATTAGAGATGTTCCCTGAAAGATAAGATAATAATGCCCTGCATGGAGTCAGCAATATTTATAGAAGTCCAGATAGTTTATAGAAGAGTATTACCCACTAAATGACAGCTTTAGGATTTTCTGACTCTTCAAAGAAAAACCATGCCAGCCACAGCTGTGTCAAATCTAGTATCATAGAAGCAAACAGTGATGAAAGTACAAGCAGTGGCTTTACTGAGAGATTCCCATGGACCCTCTAACATCAGCCACTTCCTCTTCCAAACCACAGCATCCCACACAGTCACGTAGCACCTGGTGGCAGTTGCTTACACTGGGAGTTTGGTATATTTTAAGTCTAGTTGGGAACTGGCTGCTTCATTGCTGTCCCTTCCTCTTTCTATATGATTGTAAAGTGTTATGCTGCCTTGATGCCATCAATGGTTCACTCAGGTCATGAGGCTTCCCAGTCACCATCTTCCTAGGGTACAAGCACAAAACTTTCAGGGATCCCTGAATAACTTTCGACCACATGTTTTGCTCTTGTTTTTCATCCAAGCCACAAACCAAAGCTGTTTTCCACTTCCCCAGCCCAATGTGGATTACAGTGTAGTGATTCCCCAAGTTCTCATGTTCATCCAACATGTAGCTCTTCAGGATGCTCACTTCGTTCAGAACTCAAAGCAGCACAGCTATGTTGTCTGAGCTGATGGACCCAGATGCTCAGAGATGCTCAGCAGGGCTCAGTGCTAACATAGTGTAATTGTGTTGCTCCCAAACCCAGCATAGTCAGTTTTGTCCATTGAGGATGTCAATGCACTCTAGTGCATAAGAAGTAAAAAGATATCCTTGGGACATTTAGAACAAGGCAATGAATGCATAAGCCTTGTCTTCATAATCTGGTGTGGTGTGAGGCATTCCATATATGTGAGACAAGAGGCAGTCACTGCTCTTTTGAACTCATACCCTGTAAGAGCAAGGAAATGCATGGACACTAATCTGCTAACCCCAAGGCCAGGTCTAAAAGGTAAGGATCTTTGCTTCAGTGAGGTGGGATGACTCCACCTGAAGGGTTCATCAGTGTAAGAACTGGAGCCCAAGACCAGTGCTGTGTCACCCTAGCTAGAGAGAAAAAAGCAGGCTGGTATAATGACTCATGGGATCCTCTCTCTGTTCGACTGCTGGGCCTCCAGAAGGAGTCCAGTGTACCCAAGCCAGGAAGCACCTGGGAAGCAGACTGCCCTTTCCAAAGCAAATGAGGAAGGATAGCCAATGATCCCGGTTTTGCAGAACTGGTAGCAGCAGAATACTTTCTTGGAGGTCAGGGAAGAATTTCCTCTTTCCTTTGCTCAAATTCCTCTTCAACAGTCTGGTTTGAATTTGATTCAAGAAGAGGAACATGAGCCTGTTTAATGGGGTGATACATCAGGTGATGCAGGATATTGTAATTTGGATGGTGTCTCTCTTCACCACTTTAATAGCTGTATTTATTTCAAAAGTCACTATAAATAGTCTAATTCCATTATTCTCAAATTGCAGTCGTAAATAATATATTCCTTGAATTAAAATCAATACCTAAATGCCTCTAGATACTTGTACTGGGCATGTGTTTTGGTTGTTTTAGTGATTAATAATCATGCTCCAAGAAGGAAGATAGAAATAACAAAGATAACAAGAGCAGTATTTTGCTGGAAAAAAAACAAGAGAAAAACAAGGCTTGAAAAAATACCATCCTCACTCAGAATCTGTTCTTAGGAGACATTTAAAAGGACAGCATTTTGTAGATCAGCTTAAGAAAGGGTGGTAAACATAATTTCCTCCTACACTCCTAGAAGTGCATCAGACTTAAATATTTTCTGACTACTAATGGAAATCATACCCAGACTGCATTTTGAAACTGAAGTCTTTTACATTATTTCCAGAGTCATAAACAAGCATTCAATTAATGATAATGCCTACAGATACAAAATGCAGTAATCCCAGAATGAGTGAAATGCACTTGCTTTGACTTCTTAAATGTCACCTTCTGCTCTGCACTTCCTAATGTTCTCTCTCTCTGGAGAAGAACTCATCACATCATCAGGGGTATGGGGGAAGCAACACAAGAAATTAAGGCCTGATCATGAAAACTCTGATGTGACTAATCACTGACATGAGTAATCCCATCCATTAATCGATGTTTAATTGGTTTCCCACACTCACTGGACAGGAAAGGCCGTTCTCCTTCCATGAGGAATGGAGTTTGGAGGCTGAATACCTGAAAGGTCAGGTGTTATGTTTCTTTCAGTTTCAGTTTAGGGATTCATCCTGAGGAACACTGGAAAGGGAACGTAATGGAGGAATTACCTGTAGTAAAGGCAACTAGAAGAAATGTTCTTCATTTTCCCCCCAGCTACACAGATGTTTCCCAAAGAAGTGAATGTGAACCAGGGGCTGCATTACTCTCATGAGCATCACACTTGCACAGTGGTCTATTTCCAGGCCTTGTACTCCAGGTGCCAGTTTTAAGTTGACAACCACTGTAGTAGCTAAAGGACAAGAAAGTCATGAGCAGTGCAGTGCTCCTGCTTCTCAAGGCTGCCAGAGTGCTCTGTAGGGTCAATAGAGAGGTCACCTGTGAAGCACTGCATAACAGATGGTTTCTGCATGGCCTCAGCCTCCATACTTGGACCTTGACCTTCCAAATATCTCACATGCTCACCATCCAGCAGGTAGGGGGTAAATGTAGCTTTGCTGAAATTGCTTTCTCCATTTGTCACTCCAGAGATGACTTCTGCTGAACAGGAGTAAGCTGGGCTGGTGGGACTGTTCATGGGAAGAAAGCTGAGCATGCTCTTACGTGACTTGCAGGATCCAGCTCTTAATTTCTGCTCAGTAGAATTCTATTTCCTTCTAGTTATCTAATCTTTGTAAAGTCTCCAGGTAAATGGAAATGTCAGATCATTCCCATGTGAAAAGCCAATATTATTCCTCAGAGAATATTGCAAGAACTGAGCAGCTATCTAGGTTAAAGGAAGAAAAGGGTCTGTGAAAATATCTTTGTCTTTCAGGAAGAAAAATAGCAAACAGAAAGTAAAATAGCTGGAAAAAAAGTCTTGGCTTGTGTAATATTAAATTATTTTCGTTTTGAGGAGAAATTATGTCAGTGCAATAATGACCTGCTCTGTCATGCAATAACCATACTGTGTTTAATAAAGTTATATGATAATAACAATATATATGAATAATGTTTTGTTAGACCCCGAGCCTCAGATATATCCAACTACTGCAATATATCTGGCTGCATGATAAATGCCAACCCCAATTCATGAGAATGAAAAGTCTGCCTTTCTTTATCATTTTATGCTTTCAGTAATATAAACCTTTGAAAAAGTTATTTTTGTCATTCAGAGACCATTCGTCTTAGAGTGGATGTGAAACAGAAAACCAATATACCAATTTCCACCCAAAACAAATAATCTGCATCAAGCTAATCAAAATATTTTATATTACTTTGTCCTCAACCCTTTCTGCTTTGATCAAAACTGTACCTTTTGAAGTATTCACTACTCAGAATAGGGAAAAATTAGGTCATATGTCTGCTCCAGTAAAAAATACTGTGCATTTCAGACACCAGAGATTTGCTTATGGTTGCTTACAGAAACTAGAGATTCCCCCAAGGGCTGAAAAAATGCTTTTTTAAAAGATGTTTCAAGGACTCAAATGAATCTAATTGCCCAAGAGGGATAGGGAGACAAGTAAAAAGTAGGCCTGTCATATGGATTCCCTGTGACTGAACAGCTAATGACACAGGCTCTTTGGAAATTCAGTGCCTGCAAGCTTGATTAGGTAAGACAGCAAGTCTAATCCGCATTTAATGAATGATTCAGGAATAACTTTAAGAGCCTAACTTTATGGTAGCAGGGTGTTGACACAATTAGGTACAAACTCTATGCGTATATCATGTGACCTAGCTAATTGTGGGTTTCTGAAAAAGTTATTACACTTCTTCAATCCAGTTTCAAAATTTGTTGTCTGCTTGTTCTGCCAGCTAAGAACTAGGATTTTGTTAAAACTTGTGCTACCATGAAAGCAGAAGCTAGAAAATAATGAAAGAAAAATGAAAAGTGACTAAACCTGTTATTTCTGCAGTGCAGTGTAGGCAGACAGATATTTATGCCTCTGTGGAGCCCCAGTGTTATTAGTGTGTATTCACAGAGATCAGTAAGAAGATTTTGACCTATGGTCTGAGTGCTGAAAACATGCAAGTAAGTGCAAAGAAAGAAAACTAATCAAATATAAAAAGAAGAGTAGGAAATCTTCATTCTTTTTGATCCTAATAATATTTTCTTTAAGACAGGGAAGAATGACAATTTGCCTTTAAGAGGTGGTTCTTAGATACATTAGTTTTCAATTATACATTTTTTGTGAATGTTGGCAGCAGTGCAAAATGTCACAAAAGGAAAATCTACTGACATGCACAACCTGCAGTAACACCGTAAATGTATCAGTCCTGCTTGAAGTCTGAAAACCTTTGATTTAGCAGGGAAAACTTCCTGAGGCATATCTAAAGGTTCCAGTAGGGAAGTGATATGTTCAAGAGAAAGATAATTCTCACTCACACTTTTCAGGCCTTGTGATTCAATGCCTTGGTGTTTCTGTCACTGAAATGTATGTGCAGAATTCAATCAGCAGGTACCTACCACCTCTCAGTGTAGATTTCCATCTCATGTTCCATGTCTTAAAATACAGAGCCTGGGATAACCAGGGCACTGGGAAATAGGAATCACACTCTGTGTGACAAGAAAAAAAAGCCACTGCCAAAATAATATAGTGGCAACCTACTGAGTGGCTGACGAATGGTACCTTGCTCCCTTGTCATGCTTAGCAGATTAGGATTCTGTCTGTTTCTATGTGGTTTTCTTTTTTCTTTTTTTCATGTCTGAGTTTCTTTAGTGATCTGGACAGCAATATGGCTAAAATCAAAGCATTTGGAACTATTACTCACATTTTACAATGGAGAAAATAAAAGCAAACACAGAACTAAAAGGGATCTCCAAAGTCATACTCTCTACAATCAGAAGAAAAGCCCAAGGCTCATGCATTAACTAACAAGACTATTTTTACTTCCCAGCAGTAAGAAATGAGCTACTGATTGCAAGAGCAATAGACAGTTCTTGAGAGAATGAGGTCTCTCGGCCCTTTGAAGCAGTCAAGAGAATCTGGGTTAGTCCCAGACAGTAGCACCACCACTCATGTGGCCTCTGCTTAAACAGTCAGCTTTGCACCACAAAGCTTTTCTTCTTCACGCTGCTGTGTATACCACCAGCCTCGTGAAGACTATGACTCAAGATCTCTGCAGACTTACAAGGTTGAAAATACCCTCAACGGCTTCGGCTCTTGCAAGGCATTTTAAGATGTAAGCAAAACCTGCGGCAACAAGCCCAGTCTGGATGTGCAGAACTGAAAAAAGTGGCACACTGTGCAGTATTCTGTTATAAATCCTCTGCTCCAAGGGACTGAAATGCAACTGTAATTAATCACTGCAGGACAGAGCTAGGCAAGAAAGTGTTCCAGAGAAGTACACATTATTTTTCTTTCAGCAAAACTGAAAATATTGCATGTGTATGTGAAATACTGGGCAGATTAATCCAGGGCCTTGAGATCATTTCATTTTCCATGTTAATAAAAATAGATTTAACAGCAAAAACTGGCATACCACAAGGTTTTGTAGCAATGGAATTTCACCAGATAAAAATGCTACTACCAGATTAGAGTCTGTCTACCTCTGTTCCCATGTCTCAATCAAAGGTCCTTTATTTAGCCCTTCCCCCAGTCCTGCAGGGGTTTTTTGCACACAAAAGCTAAGCTTTTTCTCATGATCATAAACTAAAGCAGTGCCACAGAGTTTCTTCACAGGGATCCATTCGTGCCCCTCAGTGAGTCTGGGCGGCCCAGGAAATTCATACACCTTCAAATCCATTTTATGACTGTGGCTCTATGTCTGCTCCAAATCCTTCTCGTGTTCTGGCAGAAGCTGTGCTATCAACAAAGTCCAGTGGTATTTTTTTTGTGCTTTTTTCCACCTGTACTCACTGGTCATCTGTGAGTCCTACATCCAGACCACCTAGTTAAATCTCCTCCTGCAACCACAGCAACAAGAAGAAGAAGTGGGGTGGGGGGGTGTGAAATGGTATTCTGCAGATGATTCAAACTTGTTTCCCAAGGACAGGGTAGGCAAGAATAGATTTACCTGAGATTTTGTCCTTAGTTTTTCTGGCTGTAGAAAATCTGTGGGAAATTCACTGATGGCAAAATAACATCACCCAGATGGTGCTGGCATAAAAAGCACTTGATCTGTTGTATGGCACATAATCAGATGCTGTGAAAGAAGATGATGGTTGACTTTGTGATTATTTATAGCCTGTAAAGACAGACCCTTGAACTGAAGCAACCATGGTAAGTGCTGCACACTGTGGAGACCAACAGCTCTAACCATGCACCAGCAAGTCTTCTGTGACTGTTTTTGTGCTGTTTGTTTCATTTCATGAGACGAAATGCCACAAGTCATGTTTCTTTTCCCTTTTTTTGGATAAAACTCAAGCTTTTTTTCAAAAGATTCACAACACCCAACAAAAACTCAGTCACATATTTTATCCATTCAAACTGAATGGCTTGTTCTAATCGGAACCCTATTGCAGTGTCAATCCTAATACTTTCTTATGCTAAAATATTTTAAATATTCACCTGTAAACACGCTGAAGAAAACTTGGAGTTTATAAACTTTATATTATACATTATATATATTTATTTTTCCCCCCCCAATTTAATGTTCCATATCTGTATTTATTACTGGCTAGGTTTCATCATCACACAGAAAGCAATAAAAGAACAACATACGTTAGAGAGAGACAAATCCAAATTTCTAAATATGTCAGCTATACAATGAAATCCCTTGAATACAGCAAACAAAGCACAGAGGAACCAACTAGAGAGAAAAAGAAGGCAATAATGGCATTATTTTCTCAAAGTAACTGACAGGAAATTTTCTCCACTGAGATTATTCTTTTTGGCCATAAAGATAAAACATTATCAGGACACTAACTTTCTCAGTTATTTGTGAGAAATCCCAGAAATCAAAACCAGAAGTACAAAAGAAGTTAATAAGTTATCAATTTTAAGAGGGAGCTGTTGATTCAAGTAGGAAATCTGTTCTAAAACCAGATAGCATTACATTGCCCGATGTGTTGAGCTGATAAAAATACAGGTACTTCAGCACCGAAAGTAACTTTTTTTCCCATGCTTCTTGTCCTTATCTTTCAGAAAATGCATGAGCTGGAGTAACTGCTACAGTGGAGTTTGGTCAAGAGCAGTGCATTCTTGTACCCTGTGCTGAAAGTTACTAACTTAAGACCAATAAAAAGTGGAAAAAAGAGTAAGATAAGAAAAAATATTTTTTGTTGCCCAAACAGACAATAAAAACCTTTTTTTTCATCTTACTGCTTTGCAGTCTCTTCTTTATCACTGTAGACCAATAGCTATAATAGCATTCAACATTAATTCAGATCTATGGTTGCAATTCCTGAGGTGGGATGGAGCCTGAGATTCTAATCAAGAATTCATTAGAGTAAGTAGATTTGTGTCCTCACTCCACATGAACATGAAGAGAGGTTTAGCTCCTGCTTTCTTGCAATGAACATAAAATCAATTTTTTACATTATCCTTTTCCCCAGAGCCCCATTCAGACTTCATGGAGAGGGAAGCTTTCTAATATGAGGTCTAGTACTTTCCACTAGTACTACACTAACTTAACACCAGTTTCCAGGCTTTCATTTGAATGTAGCAAAAAGTTGTGGTGGGAGTAAATTACTCTCTGTAAACTGAACATGATGAGGCATGTGAGGGCTTTTCAAAGGGCTTTGAATCATCTTAGTCATCTTCACACTTTCCCCACAGTTTGGCAAATGGTACAAGATGTCTCGTTTTTAAGGGTCTGTTGCAGGATGCCTGGTGTTGCTTGTGATTCAGCCTCCTTTTTGTAGA
This sequence comes from Dendrocincla tyrannina, assembly GCA_035047865.1. NCBI lineage: Eukaryota > Metazoa > Chordata > Aves > Passeriformes > Dendrocolaptidae > Dendrocincla > Dendrocincla tyrannina. The sequence continues at coordinate 124,029,306 of JAWWMP010000081.1, forward strand.
CAGGTTTTTTTCCAACCTACACACCAGGGAGGCAGTGAAACAACTTCAGTTCACTCAATCTTTGAGACCTGAAGTAGAGTGGCAATTTTAAGAATGCACTAATCTCAGATATATTGCCAAGGATTTGCTTCATTTTGCTACAGAAAGAAAAAAAAAAAAAAAGAAAACCAACCAAACAAAAAAACCACCAAAAATCAGCCCCCAACAAAGTAACAAAAACTCAACCAGCCTGAATTTGCCTGTATTTCAATTTATCTTTCACATGCAGCAGTGGTGAGAATGATTGTTAGAACTAGAACTAGTAGCTCTAGAAACCACAATCATCACCATGAGACCTGACTAACAGTATCTCAAGGTACAGCAACTTTACTCATAGTAGCATAGTCTAGTAAAAAAATGAAACTTACTTTATAAGGTTTTTTCTATGTCAATAATTTTGCAAGTAAAATTCTAAAACAGAGGTCATTACATAGGGGCTAAATGTATGGAGCATTTATCAGTCCAGGCAATCAGCTCTGTAGTGATCATATGCTTTCTCGTTTTAAGAACAAGAAAAAAGATACCTTCTCTGGATGTTTCAAACAAAGATCTTCTGATTATGAGCAAGATGAATGAATATAAAACATTTTGTTCTGGTTATAAACAAAAGTATCACTCAATGGATTACTGTGAATTTACTGAGTTACTTTTATCCATGATATTCATGATAACATTCTGTAATTACTTATGTGTTTGATTGTGCTAATATTTCATTGTGGTTTTGCTAGATAGAGGTACAGACATGCAATATTTTCTGAAGCTAATATGAGATATACCAGAGTGGGGACTGAGACACTGTCTCCAGGGTTCATCGAGTAGGAAAATTCCACAAGTCACAGGAGTGAGAGAGAACTGTGGTGTGTTAATGACAGGGATTGTATTCAGCTTCAGAATTAAATAGAGCTGCTATTGCAATTTTCAAGAGAATAACACTCATAGTGTTACGTTCATTTACCAAAACTGACAATTACTGCATACCTACATTTTGTGATACTGTCAATGCAACTTTTCTTCTTTGACTTAGCGCATAAAAGAAGATATACATGCCCATCCCATCTGCAGTTGCTCACCATGTAATTGTCTTATGTAAATCAGCACAAAAACATTTCAACTTCTAGCAACTGAATAATCATGGAAAGAAATGAACAGCACTACAGATTTCAGCTTGAACAAACAGAGCATTAAGTAAGTGCAAGTTTTTCTAGTGTCATTCATTAAATTTGTTTTTTTAAATTCCTAATGTATTGGGCATTCATATAAATATTCTTCAGATATTTTGAAATTTTGTCATATGTATTAGATGATGAGTTACATTTTTGGAATTCCAGTGCAGAGTTTAAATTATTCTTTTTATTCACCTCAGGAAGCTGATTATCTTCTTTAGGCAATCTCTACAAAGTTCAGCCTCACAATCAAATTAACTTCTTTTGTCCTGTTTTGAACTGCAGAACATTTACATCCTAAAGACAATTATCCTGGGGTAATCTGCCAGTGGACAGACCCTCTAAGCCCATTATCTTTGAGGGTCGGGAAAGGTGAAAGGTAAGTTATTTGCTTTCTGGAGTCTGATTCTGCCTGAGCTTCTCTGCACACAGCATGGGCCCTACCTTGCCACTGACTATCAAGCAGAACAAAACCGGGTGTCAAACAGCTCTGCTGCACAGCTGATCTGACAATATAAACTAAACTAATCTCTAGTCCGGATTCTGGATGAGGACTATGTTTTGACATGTTCAAAACGTGCTGATCTATGAGATCTGATCTGTGAGACTGCACAAAGCATTCTGGGATGAGAATGAACACCCCCCCCCCCTAAAAAATCCAGATGACTGTATATTGCCATTTCATTTCCTTGACACATGGTTGATTAGACAGTTACATCCACAGAGTCTCAAATGGCTCCAGGGTTTTGTCACCCAACAATTAATCCTTTTGGGAAATAAAAAAGCAAGAGACCTTAATATATGGCAAGACTCCAGGCACAAACACTCCTCAGGCACAGCCACAGTGGTTCCTACTCAGAGAAAAAGGTGTCACTGGGTGGGCAAAAGTATGATTTTGTCAGGTTTCCACTATCTGAGAACTCTCTCAAGGGATTTCAAAAGTAACTGATTGGTCCTCTTGAGACCCTTGAGGATAGAAAGGGAATGTCATAACCATGGACAGGTCTTTGCAGGATTTTAGTTGGAGAAAGGTCTCCCGCTCTTTGCGGGTGTACTCATTAGTGATACAAGTGCTAACAAGAGCTGATGCTCAGCCGTGGGAGCTGAATTCTTAAATCAAGAAATATAAATCATATGAACAAAAAAATTATCATTAAATAAAAGTCTGCCAATATTGTAGCTTCAGGATTCAAGATGATTGCCTTTCAACATATATTACAGGCTGTTCCGTTAAAAATTGGTACTAGCCAAGGACCTTCTGTAAGAACAAAGAAAGCTACTTCTCATCTCTCAGAAGACATCAAATATTTATTGAGATCTTCATTTACTTAGCCACCCACAGGGAACCACATACGGGAGATCGTAGTTGCTAGTTTGACCTTGACTATTTAATGAGACGTATAATGATGCCATTGCAGCAAACAGAGCCTGGCAGAACAAATGCCAGGCCACTGCACTAGGATCTCTCATATTCTACCAAAGCAGCACGGGGCGGGGGGGGGGGGGGGGGGAAAGGT
>JAWWMP010000081.1:124032124-124111443 GCA_035047865.1 Dendrocincla tyrannina
GGGGGGGGAAGGTAATATTAAATGAAGGATGCCTTCAAAAATCTCAGCATGCAGGATCAACATATGGTGGCACCAAATATCAGATGCCAAAAGAAGAGCTAATACCTATTTCATGCCATCATTTTTTCTGTGTAAGATGTAGGAAACCTGCATGTTGTATGACGGCTGGTAGCAGCAAATTTGATATTGCTCAAAGAAAAGGTATCTGAGTAGCTTCTTCCCTTCTCTTGTGTACCTCTACTATATATATATCTGTGTAAAGCAAGTGTATTTCACTCACAACACAGACATTTTGAGATCCTTTTTTTAGATGCAGTGTTTGTCTAAGGGTTCTACAGCAGTGAAGGAATAAAGCCCTTTCCAAAAGCAGCAGGCAGTATTAGAGGTCCATTAAACTTGATATGACATAAAACATCAAGATACATCTCCTACTCAGAAGACAGGATTGCACTGTATCCGTAGCTCTCCATCTGGGGGAAAACTAAATGTAATTATAATCCCTTGGGTTTCTTTATTGTACCAAGGGACAAAGTTTACAGTACACAAGTACAGAGAGAGTGGGATGCTTTGCCTGCCTTCTTTTTTTAAGCTTTCTTTTTTTAGGAGGAATACTTGTCACAATTCTGCAGGTCTTTAGCCCTAAGTTTTCACCTAGCCAGAATAAAGGATGGCTGTCCAAGCTCCCAGTAAGCGTAGGCATTTAGAGTGTCAGAGGTGCTCTGCAATGTTGCTGTATTATACAGGATATAATACTTTTCAGATACTGAGAGCTTTTAATAGGCATTATTGTTAGGTAGTTAAGACTGATTGCTCTCTGTATTCACCCATAAAGATGGCCTCTGTCATGTAGATATCTTGGAAGAAGTGAATATGAATTAGGGAGGTGGAAAAGTTAACTGCTTTACAGCTCAGGTCAAAGAGACATTTGAGTGAATGAGAAGGGCTGGGTTAAGGAAAGTTCACAGTCTGATAAGGGGGAAGGGGACCAGTATCCCTGAGAAATACACATATGTTTAGGACAAGCAATTGATAAAAATTTCCAAGACAAAAGCAAAAGTTCGTGCTTGCAAAAAAGACCAAATAAACTCTTTTTTTTTTTTTTTTTCAAAAAATCCACTTTGATAATCAGTTTCATTGAGGAATGCCTCTAATACCGATATAGTTCACTGAGAAGTAATGGAGAAAGTGAATTCACATGTGGGCCTCCCCATCATGTGAACAGCCTTAAGGCATACTGTCTAAAACAGATGAAGTCTCCTACTCTATCTGACCTCACACTCTACTAAAACCATGTTTTTAATGACCAGAAACTTCAGCTTCAGAGCAGAGTAGTAAACAAATCTGTAGGTTATCCCTAATCTAGCAGAAGTTGGCAGACTTCCCAACAGGAGGGGCACCAGGTGTAGACCAAGAGTATCCACCTTGGAAGACATTCACTCTCCAGCCTCTCTGTGCAGACCAGCCTTCATTCTTTCCTGTTGAGCTGCTGCCCCTCTACCAGGCCTCTTCTCTATAACTTGAACAGCCCCTTCCAAATCTGAACCCACAGTATTCACCTCTGGGAGCAGCATGTGGATGATGGACACGGTCACAGACAGGAGTTTACCGAATCCCGGTATTACTGAGCTATCTGAGGGGAGATTTTTCCCAGGCCAGCTCCTGACAGTGTATAATATCCACTTCAACCTGGCTATGGCACAATGGGGATGATTGCAGTCCAGGGTCAACAACCTTCTTCCTCCTTTTGAACAGGACTGGAACTTAACTTTTCTAAGACACTTTCACATGTGGGCTGTCACCTCTTAAAGGCACAGGCAGTGCAAAGTGTAAGTGTGCCTTGTACATTTTTACCTTGCATAGCTCTGTAACCAAAGCCCACAGAAATTTTTTTTGCGTCTAGGCCTACATAGTTCCATGGTAACAACTTTTCAACAAGCATTACTGGGGATATATTATTTCTTCTGCAGTGGAAATTGAAAAAATATTTCCATTGTAAAAGAGACTTTTGCAATTGCTTTTAATCAGATTTTTTCCTGATAACAACTTAGAACTCCAAGTCAATTTTCTCAGCAGAGTAATACCATTATGGCCTCACTGTTACTTTCACTGTGTGTATCTCCATGGACATTTTGCAAACAAACTGAAAGATATTCTGGTAATATCTATCTGTATGCAGTGAAATTTAGCAGTGCACTTAAGAAGCAAGATTGGAAACTCTTTTCAAACACACTTCTATGAGTTGTAGTGGGGTTTTTCCCTCTACAGAAAAAAAAATCTTAGAAGACAGATGGTGTGAAATAAGGTAGATATAAGCTGGAGTACTATCACTAACTGCATTAAGCGGTTAATAACAGGATTTATAAGGAGTCCTGTTATCATGCAACTGTCAGGAACGAATGGTGCAAACCCACCAAAATTAGTTTCCCTAGTTAATGTGTCCTCTGTGCATTCTGGATAATAATTTTTAGCTCAAAGTTTATTGACAATATGGGGACATTCTTCTGGTTTGATAGTCCTTCATGAGATATCTGTATAATATTCTCTTGGAAAAGTTTTAGTGAAATTTTTTGGTTGTCAGTCTTGGGGCAAGGATCCTTTGGAGTTTAAGAGTTCTAGTGATAATAAGTGTGAGCAGTTGCATTTTGTACTATCTATTGTACAAACCAGAAGACTCAAATTATAGTCAAAGCATGGAACATTTCTTAAAGAAATGTTTGGATTAGGCCACCTAAAACTTAACATATCTTCAATTTTTATGTTCTGGCCTTCGAATTACGTATTTCACAATTAAAAAAGAAAAAGAAGAATAGGCACAGTTACCACTTTTTAAAGCAGTTAAATGGTGCAAAGGATAAAATATATAATTGGCACAGCTTGTTTGTGAGGCTGGCTTCCCTCCTTGAGGAATTCAGAAAGACAAGAAAAAGCTTTATGGCTTGGCCATTCTTTCACTTTTATAGCCCACAGAGACAAAGAAAGCAGTTATGCTGACTTTGCAATGGTTAATGACAATTACCTCCCCATCTGGCTCTTGTGGAGCAGAATATCCCTAAGGTTTGAACGCTGGGAAACAATGACATGGGGGATTCTTGTTAGTAACACACGAGAGGCAGAGGGTTTTTCTGGTTTTGCAGGTGCGGGTGCCAAGGATTTGCTAAATCTATGCATTTTCAGGAATAAGAAGCTTTTGTCAGATGCTTCTCACTGGAGAGACACAGGATACACTCACATGTGCAGCTGACCTCTAGGAACCTCTTCTCCCTCCTGCTCTTACATAAAGACAAAAGGTTTCAGATGTTATGAAAGCTTTTACATTTCAAAGGTCTAAACCCTCGACAGAGGAAAGAGGCCAGGGACACTGTAGCTGCTTCCTTCTAGACACAGTCATGAAGTAGCTGGATTTTGTTTGGAAGGTTGGCTACCAGAACCTCTGAGGATCTCCCTATTCAGTGTAGTTTACACTCATTCAGCAATGCATAATCACAAAACATCTTACTTCATCCCTCTTTTTGTCCTAAATTGCCTACACCTTTTGCACATATCTCAACTGACTTCTTAGAGTCTCCCTTGAAACAGGGAAAGGGAAGATTATAGGCCGGCTTTCCACAGGAGAACAGAGTATTGTGTGACTTGGTGAGCTCCAAGAACATGTAAGGACATATCAGACTGCATATTTGAATATTTCCATGAGAACATCTCAGATACCAGCTGATCCAGAATCCTTCCTGTGGGGAACAAAAGGTCTTAACCCTCTACAGAATGAAAGAAAATGAGCACTAGGGCAAAGTAGTGAGTAAGCACATTTTTGTTAATGTACAACACTGAAAAAGTGGCTGTGTTTTCTCAGTGAACTCCATTTGGAGAAGGAATTAAGGAAAATCAGAAGCCTCTTTTAAAAAAAAATTGACAAAATTGAAACCTTTGTCTTTTATGCTTCAGTTTATTATTTTTAAAAGTGTCATGAACTGTGAAATTTTTCATAGCTGTTATTTCCCTGCATCCTGCTCTTTACTTCCTAAGTGAGTTCTATGCTGGGTGAAACAAAAAGGTATCTTTGAGGCAACACTGCTTTGTATGAGCGAGTCACGAGCTGGAATAGCTAAAAAGGGCTCCACAATTTATTCCTGGTCTTAAATGGGAACTGACTTGTATTCTTTTGATCAAACTGTTGCTGGAAACCTCCTCTTGTGGGCCATCATTTGCTGTTTTCATCTTCTTGTGTGTTTCCCTTGATGTTATTACAAGCTATAATCACTGAGTTAGGAAATCAAATGCATTTTTGAAGGAATCAAGGACATTCAAGGTGACTTTCACTTAGTGAATGAACTGATTCCAGGTAACAGCAAAGGTTTCATGTGATTGTAGATAGAGCTGGCAGTGGCTTCTCTTGTAGGGGATATAAAAACCAGCCTGTCAAGAAGGGAACCCAGTGATTTAATGAGACACTCCTTAAAGCAACAGATTTAATGTCATTCCCTCTCTCTAGATTAGGGAATCATAGGATCACAGAATGGTTTGGATTCAAATGGGCCTTGAAGATCATCCAGTTTCATCCCCCCTGCCATGTGCACAGGCACGTTCCACTAGACGAGGTTGCTCAAAGCTCCATCTGACCTGGCCTTGAACACTTTCAGGGATGGGACATTTACAGCTTCTCTGGGAAACCTGTTGCAGTGTTTCACCACCCTCAGAGTAAAGTATTTCTTCCTAGTATCAAGTCTAAACCTGCTCTCTCAGTTTGTCCCTCCTTGTTCGTGCTCTTGTATACAGTTCCTCTCCAGATCTATTGGAGGCCCCCTTTAGGTACTAGAAGGCGATAATTTCAGTCACAGAAGAGTGATTAGAGATGGGCTTGCACTGAGTATTCATTTTTTAGGACTTTTAAAGGGAAAAAGAGCCTCAAAATTACCTCCCTACCAGCACAGTTAAAATAATTCTGGGTTATGGGATTGATGAAACAGAGCTTTTTTTGGTTATAAATGTTGCAAAAACACCAAATACACTTAGTAGAGTGGCTCTGAATACGCAGCAAAGTATCAAGACACATTAAAAACATCATCCTTTCAGGATATGTTTTCTTGTGTCATTATTTATTTTCTATTTTAAATCTACCCACTCATTGTCAGACTGCAATATTTCTTCAGACAGCTTCCCATTTATAAGATGATGTCCTAAGATCTGACATCAATGGAAAATACAAGCATTCAGTTCTTTGCCAGACTTAGTTGCACACTGCTCCACAGCATTTTAGAAAACATGGCTTTTTCCACTACAGTTATTTCACTTAGTAGCTGACAAATTGTATTCTATAAAACTCCTAGAATGTCAGCTTCTAGCCCTGGGATAATTTCAATATCCTTAAGAAAGAAACAATGAAAAGTTAGTGGCTCTGCAAACAAATGAATAAGAAAAAATGAAGTGCAGATAAACTTTCTTATTTGACATACATATGAACTTAGTAAACAACCCAAATTAGAAGTGAGGAATAAACACTGCTAGAGTGGGTTCACGCTCAGTATAACCTTTGACTGCATAAGCCTTTTTGTGTTTCCTGCAAGGAATCCAGCAACTTTCCATATAAACTCCTCTGCTGACCACACTTTCGCCTCATGCTCTTCAGCAGCCTTCAAAAAGTTTTAAAGATTCTTCAGATATCCTCAATCCCAAACATCCTGCCTTCCACCCCTCAAAGATTATTTTATATCCTTCTACACTTATTTTGTGAGGAAGCAGAATAAATGCACATTGCAGATGTAGTGTTCCTTATTTTAGCTAGGGCCTCCAGTAGGGATAAACGTGCAAACTGGAGCAGAGTCCCAGGAGATGGCTGTCTGCAGTTTGCCAAACAGGGCTGTGTGCAGCTTGGATGATTCACTGCTGATGCTGACTGTTTCTCAAACTCGAGAGAGGAGTCAGAAATGGCAGTTAGAGATCATTTTCTTTTTCATACAATATTTTCATATGGAACTGAATAATTCACATTCAGTTGTGAACAGCTGAAATGCTTTCTTCAAGCTCATTTTCTAAATGAGTCTTTTTTAAATGAAAATTTTCTTTTCTTTTTTTTTAATTTTTACAAGGACTTGTTTGTCTTCTCCTGAAAAGCTGAATAAACAGTGAAATTGTCTAGTTCTGTGTCTGAATACACAGAGACTCATAGCTAGGAAAAGGTTCCTTTCATGTGCATGGCTGCAGACAGTCACCTCCAGTATGAACTTGTGGTCCTTTTGTGGCCACACAATTTTGTCACTGTTTAAAATAATCTTCTATACATGATCCTGGAACACCACAGTGAATGACTTCAGACTGGTCAACCATTCAGTTTCTTATAACATCTACTGAGAGGACTCACCTGAAACTTAATTGGTGCCTAAGTCTTATTTGACTAGATTATAAAAAACAGCTCCTATTCAAGACTGCAGGTCCCTAGATTCATGTTACCTGAAAGGCAGTGCAAGTGTAGCCGTAATCTCTCGTGACAGCTACATCCATTGAAAGGGCGACACCATGAATCACAAGAGCAAAACTTGTGCATACAAGGAGAAGAGTTTTCTTGGCAACTGACCCACTGAGCTAACACTCACCTCTGGAAGATGTCCAGAAACTTGGCTTCTTAGCAACAGTATAAAATAGCAACAATTCAATCTTTCCTTCCTGAAATACAGTAAACTGCAGTGGAGATTGAAAATGTGAAATCCAGATCTAGGCTCAAAAGGAAGTTTTAACTTGTTATTAAAGAACCCAAGTTAGGATACCCCAGCTCTGAGTTATGTAGCTAATGCCATGCATTGTTTCACATGCGATGCAAACAGAAATATAAGCATTAGCACGTGATTATCCCAAATCCAGCAAGCCAAGCAAGTGGCACATGTTAGCCAACAGAAATTGGTAAGATATAGATCACATCTTTAGCTTGTGTGGAGTCCCCTACTCCCATATTGGTTTCAAACCACCAGACTTCACCTCACTGTGAATCCCTTTTGCCAGCCCTTCCCACCAAATATGGTCTTAGCAGTGGCTCTCTTCCATAGGTGGACTTATCTGAATATTTATGTGAAAGAAGTACAACTAGAATAGATTCATTCCTATACTATGAAGAGTTTTAACCTACATTCCCTTCCCCAACCCCCAAATTACTGGGCTGATGGTGGAAAAAAGAGGTGGAAAAGGGAAGAATCTTCTCAATCACTCTAGTAGAAGCTACAGCCATCCTCATAGACATTAATTGTGCCCTAGAAAAAAGCCCATGAGTGAACATGTCACTATAGCTCACTGTTTTCTTATGATTCTCATCTGTGAGAAGAATCTTGCTTTCTGCTCTCTCTTCCAGTTCAAAATATGAATATTTGAAAAGAATTTCTCCACAAGAAGCCTAAGGCCTAGTCCCTCAGTGTTCAACCTCATATTGTTCTTCTTTCCTTCCTCTGACCTGAATGTTTGTTTATTCCCCCGAAAATGGAAGTTAAGAGAATTGCACTCCAGCCTGCTCTTGAAAAATGTATTCTGGGCCTTGCTCCTCCTTCTGTGAAGGATTAAACTGTCAAAGGTCTTTAGAGATTTGAGGTAATGCAGCTACCAGCAACCTCTATATTTTGTGCAGGGCCTTTTCTAAATGATGTGGTCTAGAATGCCTCTCAGTTGAGCAAGACAGACAGAACTTCACCTGCAAAGACTGAGGGACCCATGTATCAGCTGGCTCCTGAAAATTGGATGTTGTTGAAAAGGAGGCATTTTTAGCACACTCAAAGGTAAAACTTTAGAGACTTTGCTAATGAGCACATAACTAACTGCAACTTGGGCAACTCTAAAATAAGGCACAGCAAAATGTTACAGTTTGAATACTAAAGTAGCAAAGACTATTAAACGCAGTTAATTTCTTCCGTTCTTTTCAGACTGTGAGTCCTAAATCCTTTAGCTTTCTTATGGTCAGCATTGCAATGACATGCCAGGGATTGTGTGCAAATGGTAAATGAGAGCATCCCTGTTGTCATCTCTCCATGGAAGTACTGCAGATTGCCCTGAGCTGTCATTGCCTGCACCTCCAATGTAAGGCATGTGCTATGAGATAGGACAGACATGTGGGGCTGTCCCTACCACGCTGTGTGAGACAGCCTGATAGGAGTTCCTGCAGGCACCACTCAAACTGTGGCAAATTGTACTAGGGTGAGCCACTGCAGCACAGTAATGTCTAAGAAACACTGCTGCTTTCAAGAACCTTTCCCAGAATGCTTTGAGGAGTTTAACCAGCACTTTCATACTCTGTCATAATTGTATTACGGGAGAAACTGAAAATAGCACTATTTTTTTTTTCTTTTGGTCCTGCTACCAAAGAAAGTGATGGAATATTTGGCAGCAGAAAGCTGCCAGGAGAAAGGGAAGCGACTGGATATCAAGGCTCTAAGTTGCTACTTACTTTGGCTTTATCTCTGCTCAGACTGGTTGCCTGCATTTAGAGAGGCACTGAAAATTTGCCTCCAGACATGCAGCAGTGAGAATACTCCTCAGATAATGGGAAGCCTGTTGAATCTTGTACAGTCACAGTATTGCAAACATTAAGTTTGTATATCAAGAAAAAAATGTTTGCAAGAAGTGTAGCAAGAAGAGATCCAACTGGTGGTAAACTCTGTCAGATTCATAGAAGAGCAGAAATACAGAACCTAGGAAGACCATCTGCTCCAGTCCTTAGGAATTAAGTTGGTCAGTGGTCTGCACTAAGATCATTCTGACAGATGTTTGTCTCACCCATCCTAAAAACCTCTGGTGAAGGAGGCTTCATAACTTCCACAGAACAATTTCAGTGCTTTAACAGCCAAACATGAGCCTTCTATTATACTCAGTGAGATAATTTTGGTATAATTTAAGGTAATTTATGTTTGTTCCTATCCCACTGGCCCTGGAGAGCTACTTATAATCATCTTCTTTACAGTAATATTTTATAGCAATGGAAGGAAGATAAATGTGTTTCATCTTTCTGGGATCAAGTAGAAGGAATAATTACCTCCCACATCATTGTCAGCTCCTGTGAATGCAACCCAGACTAAGATTTACCTGCTTGGCTACAGTGTCTAGGAGGTTTTTTCTCATTTCAGCTGAAGAAAACCTCCAAAATCTTGCCTTTCTCTGAAAAACATCTAGCTAACTCATTGCATCATTGTATTGATTAGCCTGTAAATGGAGGTGTTAATCATTTAACTTTGTAGTCTAAGGAAAAATAAACCCTACTGTAAATATGCAGGGCACAGCCATGTGCTTAATCTTTCTTTCTAGAACAGACTTGCTCTTCTCTATTAAGAATGTAGCTTGCCTCTGTGCTGGAAATTACTCAGCATAAACTGTTATAAAAATGAAGGGGTAAATGTTGTTTTTGCAAAACTTTATTAAGGCTGAATGAATACTTGGATACTTCCAACTTATTTATTTATAAAGGAAATTGATTCATTGATACCAGAGGCATCAACTTCTGTCCTCCTTCTTGCAGTAAGTTTAAGAAAATTCTTCCAATATATAATCCCAGAGGAGATCATTAGTCATCTTCAAAAATGGAAACTTCTTTAAGGAAAAAAAATATTTTTGACCTTCTAACTCAGAGATTTCAGGAAGAATCCATTTCTGCTTTCAGAATCTGCAGTGATACAGAATTAGTCACCATGGACATATATACACTGTGATTTGAGTTGGAGGGAACCTGTAGCTTCAATACATTAATCAATATTTTACAGAACTTGTTATGTCTTCTTTAGTCTCCCATTTTTCTCTCTGGCAGAGTGGTATAAAAACACAGCACATGAGAGAAAGTTAACCCAAGAATGAGAATGATAAGATTCTATTCTAATGCAGAAGTGTTGTTTGGGGTTTTTTTTAAGTTAAAAAAAAAAAAGATAGAAAAGTCTCTATGTTAATCTAGAAAAGCTGTGGAATCAAGAGGCAGAATGGAAATGCATAGTCTGAAAATTTGCCTGAATTACCTGTATTTTCTGGTCGGAGGCAAAGAGAAACAGAAACTAAAATCTTACTGAAAAAACAAGTATTCTATATGCTTAAGTGTGTTTTCATGCTTCCTTAATAATTTTGCTCTCAACTCTATAAATAATGGTGATCTAGAAAGAGGAGGAGCCTTAGGTAATTAAAAGTATAGTACACAGAATTTTTTTTTGCTTATTATTAAGAGCCATGCTCTATGGTTCATCAGGCCACCTTACTACTGTGAATGTGATCTATTTTAAAATCAAACCCATGATTCAGTTAAAAATTGACTACAAATATTGCTCCCTGAAAGTGGAAGGAATGCTTTGTAATCAGTTGTTTTATAAGTTATTTTAACATGGTTTGCTAGATCTTCCCTAGCTCATGTGTACTGCAAGTCTAATAGTGTACTAGAGACGTTAAGAATGGGATTTACCTTCTGGCAGAATTTTGTTCTGTGTATATACATCACTATGATTTAATAAAAATCTTCTTGATATACCCCTGTGGCATTCCACACACATTCTTTGCTTTTACAAAAAGGAAACAATAGAATTGAAAACAAAGCCTAGGAAGGTCCAAAAAGCATGTTGCTGTTGTGTTGGTCGCCCTTTGTCACAGCCCCCGTATAGCACACGCAGATGAACAGTATCTGAGTCACTCTTTACTTTCTCAGTCTGAAATTAATTAAAAAAACAAAAACAAAAATAAGCTTGCAATAAACATGATCCAGGGTGCAAATGAAGAGATAAAGAAAAAGCCTAAAGGTTTTTTAACTGAGCTAGATTGTCAAAGCTCTAGATTACATGACACTGGCCATGTGCAATATCTGATAGACAAAATGATTTATGCAAGCACGTTATATGTTATTATTTACATTGCAATATCTTTATGTAACTTCCTAATTCCTCAACTGCTAAAGAAAAGAGAAAGGCTTACTCATGCAAGTAAAAATGTTACAAATCCGGAGTATCATTAGCCACAATATTCAACACACAGAACACTCAGCTTTAAGCAGTTTTAGTAAACAACAGTATCTTCAGTGAAACTCCTGGGATCAGTTCTTAATGATCTATCCCCTCTCAGCAGCTGATAAGTTGCTGATATGCTGAGCAGTTGACTCATGTCTAGCCTTAATCAGACAACTTTGTAGGCCAAGGAGAGACTACAGCTTATAAAAGTCTAGGTTTGTGCCCGTGGGATGTTTTTGTTAGGCTGCATTTCTTTCGGTTCTGCTCAGCTCATGGGGGAACTTTGAAATAGAGTAATATTTATTGCATTCACTTTTCACTAAGAAATCTGCCTTTTGCTGATTTTCAATATATTATTTTAGAATTCCATTGCTGCTTTGAAAAACAAATGCGACAAGGAGAAAGTTAGGAGGGAAAGGTTTAAAGATCAAAGCTTTAGAATTCCCTATAGGAACGTAATTATTGTTACTAAGAGCATTTTTCCCAGGGGAAGTTTTTCATTTTTGCCAGAACCCAATTTTCCGAAGTATTCTTAGTCAAGAACTTTGACCATCTAGGACATAGGAAATACACTTCCATTGCTGCTACCTAAACAGGGTTAACAGATTTAGTTTCTTTTCTAGTTGTCGTTCTCAGTGATACTGGTATAGTAGATGGTCTTCATTTAATACTTGGCCTACGTATGCTGTATTCCTGCAGCATATTTCAAATCATGATAGAGGCGAATAGCACAGAATGCAGGAAAGGTTGTATAGCGCTGGTAAGAAAAACACTTGGAAAACTCTTACTTGTCTCTAACACTAATGAAACCTTGAGCTTTGCCTGCTCTTGCTTGACCTGACACATACACGTGGACGGATATGTCCTCAAAATCCCAAAGCCTGCTTTTATAGGGAAGAAAGTTTTGCAAGATACATTAAAATGAATTTTTAAAGTGGGAAGAGAGTGAGAGCTAATCTGCATAGTGTGAAGATACATTATTTGTATGTCTCAATTGGTTCACATGATGGAGTCCTATAAAATATAGACCAGAGATGAAGCAATAAAAAGAAAATGGAATAGCTTTTTAAATAATTCCTCATGACTGTTCACAACACTAGTTCTGATTTCATGTAATGCCATTTTCCAGAAACAAAATAAGGTTCCCTTCTGAAAGTCCTTTCTTTTCCAGTATACACACTACTAATAAAGTCATCCCTAAGTATATACACAAAGACAGCTTTCCATTGTAATTCAACCCATATCTAATCAGAACAGCTACTGACTGCATGCATAATTTAGTGATGGATAGAATCCCTTAAAGCAGCAATGTTATTACATACTAATGTAATATGTCTAAAGGTACAAACATAGGGCATTCAAGATACATATCCTACTGGAATGTATCCTACTAGTCATCAATATAAATAATCAGACAGCACATACTAAGAAGCAAATATATTGCTCTGTCACAGTTCCTGGAGCATTTCCTGTGGCTCCTCTGGGAAAGGTGAGCAGTTAGCAGATACCATGCACCGAAGGACAGTTGGATGGAAACTTCGTTAGTTGATAAGCAGAAGATTAGAATTCAGAAGGTCAAAGTTTAAAGTCCAGATCTGCCACAGATCAGCTGATATATGGAGGATAATTCAGGTAGCTATTTTATGTTCCATTTTCTTCAGGTGGAAACTTAGGACAGTAGTTGCTGTGGGTAGAACACCCTGTTGGGTCACTTAGGCACAGTGATTCATGACTTTGTGCATTCTCAGAGCACCAGAGAAAAGACAAAGAGCTGGAGGGTCTGTTACATCCATGCTGTTTTTCTCTTTAACCTGGGAGTGCTTTCAGGGGCAGTGTTTATACCATACATTTGAGGAAAGCTCTGGAAACTAAGCAGTCTTCTTCAAACTCCTTTTTTCTGCCCTCTCAATGCAGAGCAGATGCAGTAAATGATACTTCCTTTCCCGTTCCCAATGCATAGGAAAAATTATAATGCCATGTTCGTATTTACAGTACATATATCCTTTTAAGCCAATAACTTACTACAAAAGGGTCCATAGGTAATGATAGAAAATAAAATTAAAAACCAAACCAAAACAACAACAACAAAAAAAACCTACACAAATTTGCATTGGTAAATCTGACAATGTTGCAAATTTTCCAGTTTCTGTCATGAACTGTGAAAAAGAAAATTCTCCCACGCACTGGTGCTGACTCACGCACTGGAGGATTACTGAGGCATTGCTTCCCTGGAAGCAATTCAGTTACTCAGGGGAAACAGTAGGATAATTATCCTTCCCTTTTCATGACCATTCATGAAAACACCTACTGAATATTTTGCTGCTGCTGCAGGAAACCTCTCTGAGCTATGTTCTGGCAGGCAGATACTTTACTTCTCTTCTGCTTTAACTTTTCTTTTTTTTTTTTTTTTTTTGAGCTTCAGAAATGTAAATGACCTGAAAAACCTAGTGAGCTTCTATCTGTCCAAAAATCTAAAGAAAGACCACGTCTATTGCTTTTGGGCTGCTTAAGACAAAAGGCTGTAAAATAGTTACTGCAGATTGCTTTTAATTCACTGTAGAGTAATGCTGACTGTTGAGTTTCCAGTGTGCAAGTCTGAGCAATAGGAAGACAATGAGAACAGAAGCTTGCCAGTTACAGATGCATGACAGATATTAAACAGATAAAAACGAGGCTTTAATTACCATGGAATGAGCTTGCAATAAGTGTTTGTTCATATTAAGGTTTTGCTCAGTGAACATGAAGAATTCATACTTTCATGAACTTCAAAGTGATTTCCAAGGCTAATGATAATTACAGTGTTGACAGAGAAAAGCAGCCCATTTCATTTAAGAAAAATATAAAGGAGAAAAATGGTTGATTTGTGGAAATTGCTTCAAAATCAGTCTTCAAAACATGCTATGAAATGTTCACCACCCTTGTAGAATTAGATTTGAACCCACTCCCCAACTTATTTTTATGGGTAATACTTTTTAAATACACAACACCACAAGCATTTGTAGATGCGATTATCTTTGCATCTGATTAACATATGATTTATATAACATATAAATATGTTATATCATATAACATATGATTTTATATGATTTAACATATGATTAACATATGATTAACATATGCATTTGATTAACATATGCAAATAAATATTTAGTAATGGTGTTGATAATCCCTTCTCTAAATCCTGAAGAATGAGGAACTGCCTCTGTAGCATAAAACTAACATTTATCTTCCCAGGTAAAACAGATTTTCAGTGGTGCTTACTGGTATTTTAAAATAGTGCTGTCAATTTTACAGAAAATATAAGGAAAATATTATTTCTTTTGGCAAACCTTTATATTTTTTATGGCAACTGTTTCCTCAAATACATCAAGCTCGGTGTGGTTTCAAAACTACAGAAATATTAGACCTGAAGGCTTGTTCCAATACACTGAAGAAATCTTTGATTTTCCTTTCTCCTGCATTATGTACAAATCCATCTAATTCCCACTCCTCCCAGTCCCTCACTCTCAGACAAGTGCTGCGGACATAGTTTTGCTTTTCCCCAGGCAGCCAGCATCTTCTTTCCTGCTCAAAGACCTTGTCTGACATTCAGGCACATTGGCTGTAAGTGGATCTGCCGCCCGCCTTCCCCTTTCACTGTCTCCTGGCTCCGGCGGCTCCTCTAAGAGTATGCCAAACACCGTGCTGATGATCCAGTTAGCCCTAGGCCCTTGTTCTGCCAAACAGCGAGGCACAGGTTTGATTTTAACTGCGATTGCAGTGAGATTTGTTATGTGCTAATAGTTAATAGGTGTATTATTAAGTCACGAGGATCAGGCTTCAATGAACATGCCCTCACTGGTATGTAATGTTACACTTACCAGGAACTGAAAGTAATTTTGAAACTGCAGTATTATTTCTATTGTAACTTTACAACTAACTTTGTAAAAGTTACAAATAAACTAACTTTCCCTATTTTTTGTGATATATTCATAGAAAATTTATCAGTTTCTCCCATATAACAATTTTTTCAGTGTCTTATTTTAAATCTTAGCATTCATCTGGAAATGTGTAAGTACTAGTAACTGTGCCATTAAATTAGGGGTATACATAAAATATACCTTAACCATGCCTTGTTTTGGCACAAAACTTATTCTCATTGGGAGACCATTTTTAATTTAAGAAAGTAATTTTCTGCATGACGTTTATCAATGTCCAGACAGCTTTCTCCATTTCATTGCCAGGATTCTCAAAAGAGCCAGTGTTCTGCAGAGCTGAAAGTGAGGGGCAGCTATTCCAGACATCATCAGATCTCCTGCAGAAGACAATGACATACTTATTCAAGATCGCAGACCACCATATCAAAGTCAATAGACCTTTGTAATTTATGTCAACTGGAACTGTAAAGTATTTGCTACTCTGAAGGTTTTGCATCCTTCTCTATTCTTTAAGCTCCATAGTATGTCTAGGGCACTTTCCACCAGAAGAATTTATTTCTTCTTTAATCTGTTGTTTTAGAAGACATATAAGACACGTATTTTTCTGTTATTTCTGGAATATTAACCTCTGTAACATTAAGCTCTACAACATTGTGGAAACAAACACAAAGTTCACCAGGATTGTCCAGAATGTACTCTGGTCTTCTCTGCTGCTTTTTGCCTGGATATGCATACAGTTATTGCCCTATTGTTTTCCCTTTCATTCCTATTGTTGTTGTCCTTATGGCATGGTAACTATTTCAGAAGATTGCAACTGACCAGACTAGAAGACCATCCTTAAACTATTATAGCCTGTGAGAATTATAGAGAAGATTTTTGTGTATCAAATTAAAGAGAAAGACTGACATTTTGATTTAAAAAGAGGCTACATTTGACTGTTCTTCATACTGCTCTTAAATTCTGTCACATCTATAATTTTCTTCTGCTGAATAAACCATGTGCTGAATTTCACCTCAGAGTTCAACTGAATCTAAATTTGACTGTATCCTGAATACTGTGGTTTTAATCTTTTATCCCCCTCTAAAAGTTGTGCAGTGTCAGCTGTCTTTGTACTGTGATTGAAAGTTAAGGTCTTGGTTCTATGCAACCAATAGTGATTTTGCCACAGGATTCAGGGTTTAACCCAATCTATATCATATATACCCTTTCTGTTCTACCCTAAATACATTCACTGAAGCTTTTAGATTTAAACCTCAGATGAAATGCTTTACCTTCTTTGTCAGACAAAAATAAATGGGTGCATTTTAAGCCACATGGTGATGTCTTTTAACTACTTGAAGAACAGCAAAGAACAAAGCAGAGAAAAACTCTGGATTTTCTAATCTATTAAAATTTAAAGCTGGGTATCAGGTTTATTTTCCAGACAAAATTATGTTATCACTGTAGAAGTAAACAGGATACTTTTAGAACTGTAAAAAGTATAGGTATTGATTTTCTGAACTGTAGTATTATGCAGCTCTTGCCTGACAAACTTTCAGGGTATATCATTGTCTAGCCTTTGTTCAAAGCCTTTCTTGTTCATTTTTTTTGAGGAAAACATCAAATTTAGCTAAAAACCAGCTCAGCTTCTGTGCAAGTTACTTTGCAAATCACTTTGCCTTGTCCTGTGTTTAGAAATTATATTAAATTCGTTTTGATTTGAGGGTTGAAGCATGCAAAGCTGATGTCTCTTTCTCAGACTGGAGATTATTGTGTGCTCCACCAAAGAGAAAAATCAACCTAACCTACCTAAAGCAGAAGGCCTGACAGACCTTGCAACATGCAGAGCAAGTGTTCAGAAATGGGATTTTCCAACAAGGTGTTCAAAAATGTGCAAGAATTGATTAAAATACAAGGCAGAGAATAGTGAGTCTGCACCCAGATTTCTTTTGAGGAAAAAAAGAAAGGAGATACATTCAAATGATCTCAGCTGGATAGCTGGAGGTTGATTCAATACCTCTTGGAAAACCTGTTCAAGAAGCAAGAACACATCACCTTCAGGGCAGGGGAAAGAAGGAACTTGCCACCTATGCTGTGGCTGGGGAGCATTGAGTGTGCTGTGACCCTGTCATGGTGCAAAGCTGACATGTCCTTTGGGAAGAGGTCGTCACTGTGGCCTCTGCTTCCGTAGCTCATCCCTAACAAACAAGGCTGGATGGTACCTGAACTGACTGTTTATTCCCTTGGGAAAAGAAACTGCACTCACCTTCTGTACTTTAAAGCCTGCAGAGTGCAGAAATAGCTGGTGACAGAAGAGTAAAGGTGTCATTCAAGAAGCAGAAGTCAGCAGGTGAATGTGCCTAGGACATCTGTATGTGTCTTTGCAATTCTGCATTGTCATGAGATACCTGCAGCATTATGGAAAGGGAGCAAGTCTTTCCTCTGTTGTAAACTAACCTATTTGTGTGACTTTGTTGTTTTTTCTTATCATTAAACCTTATTCTAGAGAGCAAACTTTTGGTTTACTTTCCCCCCTAGAAAAAGGGTGTTTTTTCACCAGTCTTCCCTTGGTTTCACATTTCAAATAGATAATACAATGGCATTAGCAGGTTATTTGATAACAGAACAGATATACTAACACACCTATGAGACAAAAGTGATTGGTGTACATGCAAACACAAACAAAAAACAGTAAAGCTGCAAGAAGATAGAAAAAAAGAGAATAGAAGAATTTACAGCATCATCTCTGTTACCCTGCCTTTAGAAAATTTAGAAAATTTATACTATACAAGTAATTGGAGTTTATTTTATTAGCTGTGCATATAGTACTGTTATGGCAGAAATGGTATGATAGCAACTCATGCATAATGCAAATGAAATGTAGGAATATTTCTCATTGAATTCTTTTCTTCAGTATTTTTTAAACATTGACTTGGCCCTTTTTTCCATTTCATATTCTACAAATCGAAGGGTCTAGCATTTTACAGTATGTACACATGGAGTGAGGGGAGACACACAAATATTTATAACATGAAAACAGCACATGCAAATACCTACCTGATTTCTTAATTTGTGCATGTATTGTCTGAATTTGGCACCTATGGGTACCAACTATGGGTTATCAGGCTTTATTTTTTGTTCTTTAAAAAGACAGAAAGAGTTCAGTGACAGAAGAAATGACCTTTCTACTCCCAGCAGAAAAACTGCTCTGTAAACCAGCCATTTTTCATACCTCAAAACAATTTTAATTTTGTTTTGCTTTCTTATGCTCCAATCTTCATCCTCTCTGTCAGTCCTTGAATAAATCTCACAACTGTAAGAAGCTGTGGGGTCCAGGCTTTTGGTTAGGGCTCAAATCCTATCCTACAAGGTGTTTGAGACCTTTTCCCCGTATGCTCATTGTGTTTTCTTCTCAAAGGATCATCTACTTTTTGCAATCATTCCTCATTGCTAGGTTTTCACATTGGCCGTGGGAACACTCAGAAACACATGTGAGACATGCTCACCTTTCGCAGCAGTTGTGGTCCTTTTCCTGCATTCCTCCCTTTCTCCACTGACACTATTTGTTCCCCATCTCCCCCCAAATATTTCTTGTATGTATTTATCACAGTTTTTGTTCTTGGGGGTGTGCATGCAAACAGTTATAAAAATGTAGTCGACATTTTGGCCTCAGAGGGGACTGGTTTGTAAGCATTTCAGTGGCCCTCTACTGCAAAGATGTGAGGAGGTAGCTGAGAAAATTTTGTTCTTGGCTTTCATGTTATATGCTTAAGGTCAGTGGGTTTGGCACTTCTAAGGAATAGAATTGTTGCAAATAAACTTCACAGTGAGCAGAGAACTTTATGAAGTTGAGATTGAGTTAATGAAGGCCTTTGAAGATTGAGACGAAGGCCCTGAGCACAAGAACCAGCAAAAAAAAGCTTAATTTCCTTTGTGTACGTGTTAGAAGGCTCATCCAAGTCACTGGGAGTGCCTAAGTTTTATAATGATAACAATCCCATTTGCATGAGCCATACACATTTCTAATGCAAAAAGAATTCTAGCTCTGTTTTAGTGGTTATTATGGATACTTTCTAGGAAATAAGGCTAAAAATACTAGCACATAACATTACATCACTACAAGATAAAGTCTCCATTCAAAACTTGTTACAATCAAAGTTGATTTTCATCAGCCCTGGTGAATATTTGGGGTTAATTCTGTAACACTAAGATGTTCTTGCTGACTTAGCTATGGAGGAGCAAGAGTCATCCGCAGCACAGGGAGAGAAACACACACATACCTGTAGAACAGGTTAATGGTCTCTACCAAGACATGAGTACAGAATCTACTTACAGCTGTACAGATGGAGAGCTAACTATGCTATTGAAATCCTACGTGTGAGATGCTCTGTTTGCAAGCAGTCAGGACTTGCTGAATGAATGCAATACCAGTATTTTAATGGGTTGGGCTTTGTTAAAATTAGAGTGCAATTAATGTGCATAGTTCACTTAACCCTAGGAACGCTGAGGTCTGAAAAGAGTTTCAGAAACAACTTAAATTCAGTTGAAACAAACATTTCAAGTATTTCATCACCAAGTGATTAACAGTTTCACAGGTATGAAAGAACATTTCATAGGCATCTTTAGCAATCTGACAGTAACAGGATTTGGTATTACAGAATTATGGAAACTTTTCTTCACTTGTCAGCACTATAGCACAGCATTTCTCATGTTAATCAGAGTATTTCTCAGAAAAGTGGTTTGTGTGATTGTTGTTTTGTCTGTATTGCTTGTTCTGTCCAATAATCCATGACTCTATGCAGTAATTGTCTGTTTCTAAATTAATTTCTGCTTAATTTCATTACTGGAGTTTGGTAAGCAACAAATAAAAGCCTTTTATGTTTCTTTCCTAGTGATACTCTGAACTGTACCATTTGTTGTACTCAGTACAGCAGAAGAATCCAGGAAACAGGATCCAGTCACCATAACACTTTGCCAGCAGCCAGATCTGTGTTTTGCTGATGAACTCACAGCAAAGTGCTTCACTGAAGACTGTTTCCTGAGGGCTTCAGCTGATTAGTTTTAGAGAATTCTTAGCTTGAACAAATACTATGCACACTTGAACTGGTACAGCTGAAAGTTCATCTGAACACCCAAGTACCTTCCCTATTCCATGCTGGAACAAGTATGATGGCCTGCAGGTCCTTCCAGACTCTGATCTCAAATGCTGTCTTGGGGAAAATGAAACAGCACCTGCTATCTATGCTAGATAATGAGTTTACAGCTCGTGTTTTGTAACCAGCTGGAAATTCACCATCTATTTAATTGTTGCTGATGGAAAATAGTGTATAATTACTTCAGTAGAGGATTTCAATTTTCTTCCTGATACTGGAGAACTGTAGAACTTCACTAATATACAAGCACTTAGTATTTTCCTTTTGTTTATGTTTTTTTTTGTGTGTGTGTGTGGGTTTTTTTGTGTTTAGGGTTTTTTTTGGTGTTTTGTTTTGGCTATGTTTTTTTTTTTGTTTGTTTGTTTTCTTTGTTTTCTTTTCCCAGTGCACAGGCAAGCAATAATCACAGATTCTTGGATCCAGATGAAAGGAAACTCTTCCTTTAATTTCCTCCACTGCAGCTGTCCTAAGCTGAAGTCATCAACCATACCTAGTGGGTGAGTTCTGGCTGTGTGAGCACTATCAGTTTTGTGCAAACCCCATGGAAATTTCTGCTAAACATTGCGGAGATCACACTTAGTGTTCCTTAAAGTTTGACAGCCTTTCTGCACCACTTCATCCTTGCACAGGCTTTGGCAGAAAACTCAAGAGATGCTTAGTGTTTGTGAAACTAGGGGAGAGTTCACCAGGGCTGCTGACAGATGCACTTAGAGATTCAGATACTAGTATATTAAAAGAAAGCATTCCCATCCTCCGCACTGGTATACCATCAAGCAGGGAAACAGCTGAGTGACTATGGACAAATGAGGATAGAAACCCATTTTGAACAGACCACCAAGGGCCAGCTGTTCTTGGACTGAGCTGAAAAAGAGGATTTTTTTCCCTATTGAATGCTGCCTGAGTGTAGTACTAACTCCACTGCTAAACTGGAAATAGTCTGTGCTCTCTGGCATGTGAAAGGGTGGTAGAACGCAGGAGAAAGGTTTCCTCAGCAGTGAGCTGCAGGCTGTCCACCTGTATCGGGTGGACTGAAGTGGCTCAGGATCGCGTGTGGCACTTCTGTGTGCCTGGAGTTAGAGGAACGAGTTTCATTCCTTGGCTGTCATGCTATTCCAACAGGAGTTACTGTTATGGTGGCACATTCATATTTCAGAGCATTAGCTGGAAAGTAACATAATCTAAATGTGTAATTGGGGCCTGAATGATGTATATGCTGTGACCCTTGTTACTCTACACTTCATTGCAGGCTGCCACTAGAAAACAATAATCACAATTAAAATTTTTTTTCTGAAATGTAGACAAGAAGTTGTGAATATGTAACAAATGTGCTGCAAGCAAACTTAAGAAACACAGGTAAAAATAAAAAATCCAGTGATTCAGAATGTAAGTGTAGGGAAAAATGCAAAAAAATCAGACTTTACCTGGGAAATCTTGATAAAAATATTTTTCCTGGAGATTTCATTCTCTGTTTCCAGGAAATGGGGAAGTTATATACCAGAAACCAATGGATTTCCAAAAATTATTTTAATTTTTCATAGTCTTGAGTTCCTACCATGTTGCACATGCCATGACAAAAGAAAGGCATCAGGTTTCCCTGTGGATCAAACACACTTGTATCTCTGCAAGGGGAGATAGTTCCACAGCCTCCTTAAAAACTGTGCTTTTGTACCCACTCCAGAGTTTTAAATGCAGAAAAGCAACAGGGCCAATAATGAAACTAATGAGGCTTAGGACTCATACAGTTTACAATGTAGAAAATACCCAAAGCACAGTCAGTGATGGGAAGCTGAAACAAGTTCACCGGAGGGCAAAATTGCACATTTTTCATGCACATAGTGATGTAGTTAAACTCACTCACAGGACATTATTCACATGTAATATTTATACTCTGGCTAGAGGTCTACACGTTCTCCCACCAATAAAAATGGCAATATGCAAGACTGATACCTGCATTTGGCTTGTATTATGAGAACAGAGGAAACAATTCCTGCTAAGGTTAATACACATATATGTATGCATGTATAAATGTATGTATGCAATACATACATACATATAAGTGCATGTGCTTAAGGTAGGGCTGAGAGATGTTTCCTGAGTCATAGCAAAGTTGTAAAAATGGTGTTATGTAAACTAGTGCGAAAAGCATTCACTACATGAGTAATATTTTGCACAGCTTGTGCTTAGAAAACCAGCACTGTTTTGGCTACTTTTCTTCTTCTGGAGCTGGATCAGATTTCTACTTGACCTAACATTACACTTTGTTTTTTTTGACAGAGGTATGGCATGAGCAATTTAGCTGTTACCTGATAGAAGGGAGCTTGGACCTCTGTAGGCCCTATTTGAAATGCTTTTTGGGCTAGGCTGAGGTAAAGATGGACAGTTGTCCATACACTGCACTAATGACACATCATTACAAACAGGATTTGAAAAATACTGAAAGTCTCATGAAGCATTTGTCGGAAGCTGACAGTGTAAGGACAAAGTGTTTCACCCATGTCTCTATTACATTCACAGATCTAAGCCAACCTCATGCTCCAAGAGGAACTAAATCTGAAGTCAGGCTTTGTGATTCAGGGCCATGACCAGTAATGGTTCGGAAATTTCCAAGAGTGGAAGTTCCACAGCCTCTTTCAACAAGCTTATTCCAGTGCTTCACAACACACAAGGATTTTTTTTTCTTTGTATTCAACCAGATTTTATATTAAACTCTTGCTGCAGGCTGAGGTCATTGCCTCCTGTCCCTTCCCTGAGCACCTCTGAGGAGTCTGGTCTTTCTGTCTTTTAGGTAATTCCTCCTTAATCACTAAAGACAACTCCATCACCTCTTAGACTTTTCCATATTGAACAAGTCTAGGTCTCTTAATTTTTCCTTGTATGTGCTAGTGCCAATCACCCAATCTTAGTGGATCTGTGCCAGCTGTTTGCAGTTTGTCCATTTCTCTCTTGTACTGACAAGCATGAAACTTAACAGTTTCCCCTCCTCACTAGAGTTGAAACTCTGGAATTTAATTAACTACACAGATGATATAAAGGCAGAGTTAATTGTCATGTAGGTCAAGTATTAGGCTGAAGGTGTAAAAGGTGTTAGCAGTTTCCACTAGTGAATCATCATGATCAGTTTCTGAGAATCTAGTTCAGTAAGAAGTCTGGGATGGCACAAGAGGTCAATATTCAAATAATATTAAAAGAAACTTTTATAGCAGAAACTCTTTTTTCTTTATTGATGCTTTGTGCTAAGCTGGTTTTGTTCCTTGCAAGACAACTATGTCATACCTTAGGGATTTTGAACAAAGTGCCATTTAAAATTTAAATGTCAGCTTGACTGGAAAAAAATTAACCAGAAATCACTGAAAGGGAAAGCCTGTGACAGATTTTTTTTCAGCTTTGCTGAAAAATTTTGGTTCTCTTTAAACTCTGTAGCATTGTAGACTATTTAAAGAGAGGGACTCAACTTTGATGCAGCAGCATCTATATTCAGTGTAAGTCCCTAGACAATTATTAAGGTATAGACAATTTCATGTCATAAACTTCCCCGGTGTACTTCTAGTGTTTCAGTCGCGGGCATAACATGTACTATTATAACATGGAAATATGGCAGTGCACTCACCCTTCATTTCCAGTTGACTTAAAATAGAGTTGCTAACTGAAGCAAATATTTACCTTTTCAGGTACTAATCGTTGTCTCAAATATAGCCACAAATGCTGATACAATCTTTATGAAAATAATTGTTTTCCATAACTTCAGAAGGGCAAGTCAACTATTCAATAATAAATTAAAAAAAAAAAATATTGCAACACCTACTCATCATTCCACTTTTATCCATTTCTTTCCAAGGTAGTGCTGACATTGGTTTTGGTTTGACTGTTAGGACATGGATGCCACTAAGCCTGCCTTAGAATGCATGCTCATTCTGCAGTGTTGCTTTGAAGTATTTCACAGTGCAATGTCAATAGAAAACTCAACTCCTCACACACGAAGCTGTATTTGTGAGTTCTGTGCCAGACTGTCTGGGTAATAATCAACAGTTAATGGGGGCAAGGACCCTCCTCCTCCTCCTGTTGTCAGGAATGCATCTTCAATCTCTTTGCTCTGTGGAGAGAATAAGTCAACCAAAGGGAGAAAGATAAGTGATAGGATTGCAATCCCTCTTTAATGTTTGTTTTTTCCTTCCCTGCTCCAGGAGATTATTTCCACAGGAAATGGAGCAGTCTCTGCAGTCGAAAAGATATGGATACACCATTATGACTGACTTGCAATGGGAAGAACTCCTGATAGACAGAGGTCAGTTTTAGCTGGATCCTTCTAACCTTCCCATTTTTGTAGTAGTCCTAAAAAGAAGGGCATGCCTGTCAGTCATACTGTCCCTTCTCTGTCACAATAAAAAAAAATGAAGTAAGCAGGAGAATGAAATAATCTTTGGCATGTTTGCAATATATTTTGAAAGGTTCTATAAGTTTATGAACATTATCTGGAAACCCAGCTGTGCTCTTCACTCCTCCCTGTTCTTGATAAGTCCCTTATTCAAATGGAGGGCAGATTCAAAGTCGTTGCACTGACGTTTTGAACTTTTATCGGCTGGTACTTATCTCTTCTGCCACACAAAATACGTACATGAGAACCTTAATTTCGGCACGTTAGCAGCAAAAAGAGTAAAAGAAGAAACGTCTTTCATTCAGCTATTCTTGGAAGTAAGTGTCTAGGGACAGTCCAGAATATCAGAGAAGAATATCAATGTAGAGCACAAACGCACCTTCCTTCAACAGAACTTAAGACTTGGTTGCTGCTGCGTCTTTCTCAATGTACACAGTACAGAATATCTTCTGTGTCAGTTAACACTATACATCCTGTAACAGGTTGCTGTTGTTATTACTGCTGCTGTTCCTAGCAACCCAAGTAATGAGTGAGGTTTCATCACGGTAGGCACTTCACACAGACAGGTCTGTGTGCCAGCTTCAGAAATTTATACTCTGCACTGACAAAAGGGGTTCATGAAGGTGAGGGGATAAACAATACCCAAGGAACTGAAGACCTATATGAAAGGCTGGATGAAGCTGACTCTCCTTGCAGGGTCATGACCCTGCTGGATAAACCTCCTCCCTTCTGCTTCAACCTACACTTTGTGACCAAATGGTAAATTCAGGCAGGGGCCTGTGATTTCCAAAGGGCGTCTGGAGCTCCCAGTGAAAAAGAGCTCACATCCATCAGTTCACCAGGTGTGCTGCCCTGGCCTCTTCCCTCACAGCCACAGGCTGTTAACAAGCTCACATACTCATTTCTGGTGGGGAGTTTCTAACTGTTTGTGGAGCTCAGATTTGACTACAAGACCAAAAGGAAGCTGTCATGTTTGTGTACACCCCTCTCACTTGTACTGATGTGTCTGACTTTCTTATTAGATGAATCATAAAATTAAAAAGATAAGTATTTTTTCTTTTAATAATGAATGCCAGTAAAATAAACATATGGTCATAATTTTCGAGTATGCTGATTTTTAAATGTTTAGGATCATTATCCACTTTGCTTACTAGCCACAGCAGCATAGTTTGATGCTCTTACTAACATGAAATAATCTATATCTGTGGAAAACCAGAAATGTTACTCAGAACACATACACTGGGATCAGTGACACTTGCAACTGAACAGGAAATGTAATGTGTAATTTCTAGTGCCTAACATAAGGCATTATGTTAAAGACTATAACAGCCCATCACAGTCAGTGCATGACAGAACTTTTGATGTCATGCTTTAAGCAAGAAAGCCAAGGTTTCCTAAGCTTTTAAAATGTTCTACAGGGTGAAACTATCTTAGAAACCAGAAACACATCATTTTATGGACTATTGGTGGAAGAAGACATTTTCAATTTCGCAATGGCATTGATGAAGCCACTAGTCTAACAGATGAAAGCATTACAGTTATTTGAAATAATACTGTACATAACATCATACAGACTACAAAGTACTCAAGCGTGTGTTAAAACGAAAGCCTGCTTTTGCTGACAAATCTACAGCCCAAAGAGCCAAGAAATATAAGTTCAGTATTTTACTAGTGAGAGAAATTATGGTGTGTATAGTACTTTTGACAACTGCAATTTTTTGGGGAAAAGATGTGGCAATAAAAAGCTTAAAAATAGCATGTCATATTTAGTGGAAGTGAATCCTTTATGCTGATAGATGCTGTGTTTCTTTTACAGACAGACAAATATTTAGACTGTCCATTATTTGGAGGGAGGATATCCTCTTAACCAGATACTCTAGTATTTATAAACAAAAATACTAAGAAAATGTAACTTCAACATTGCCTTTTACTGTTAAAAGGAAGTTAGATAGAGGGTTTTGTCGCAGCTTATGTTAAAGGTTTTGTTGCTTCAATTGCATGCAGCTTTTGTTAACAATATCACTGTCATTTAAATCTGGTTCAATCCTACATATTTAAAAATTGCATTTTAAAATCCTTATGAAAGAATGATTATTTTACTCTCTAATAGCTGCAGTCAGCTCTTCATTACAAAATCAGAATTTCTTCTGCTAGTTAAGAAATTTTGTTAACAACTTAGAGGCACAGTAGAAGTGATGAGAATCACCATGTTAATGAAATTCATATTTAATAATTAAATCCTAGTAACTAGAGGGGAAGGTATATTTTATAAAAGTTCCTTCAAGGCCTGTGGTTCTGCAATTGCTGTGCAGTTTAAACCCATTACAAATTCTCCGAAGCTGGGTGTTCAAAGTTGTTACTCTAAATTGCATAAAAACTTTTGAACTGTGAAGTCATGTTAGTGGTAGCACTGAACATGCTGGCATATAATGAGGCTTCTATGTTTCTCATGCACACTGCAACAAGTTACTGCTGCCTTACTTTGCTTTGGCATGCTTCATTTAATGGCAAACTGCCTGGGTACAGACAGCTGTGAGATGGCATTTCTTTACATTTCAAGTCAAGTAGCACTTATCTGTACACAAAGGGCAGTGCTGGTAGTATTCAACAGAGGAAAAAGAAAGAAGAAGCCATTTGTTAATTCTAAGAGCTTTTTCTGTTACTAAATAAATGATTCTTTGTGAATGAGTTCATTGATCTGAGCACAGGGTGTGCTACATTAGATAACTGTATATTATCCATTCTGCCGGATCAATAACACTGAACACAGGGTCATCTGCTATGGGGTTTATTCTTTCTTTTGGTCGGGTCAGTTAGTTTGGCAAGCATTTGAATTCTATTTAATTAAAGCCATTTCAACAGTGAACATTTTTCCTCATACCTTCTACCATTAGAAAAAGTATTCCATTTGCTAAAAATGTTTCTTGGTTCACAAAAATCTGATGCTCTTTAACTTAACCTCTGCCCTGAGGAGATCACTTGTGTAGAAACTCCAGCTCAGTAGGTTCAAGTTTGTGGCTTCTGGAATGTTGTGTAAATGCAGAAGATCATCAATACCTTAATTTGCATTATTGTAGTTGCTCGTATGTTACGCACTTTTCATTTGCAGACCCTGGTGTAGAGGACTGGAGCCTAAGAAAGGGATTGTAAAAAAACATATGTTATATGTAATGTGTAAATGTAAATGTGTCCTTCCTCCTCTACTCTGCCTTACGTGAGAATTCAGTACAAAGTAACAAAAGCTTCACCCTTACTTGGGTTCAAGCTCAAGGAAAAGTATATAAAAAGCGTTCTAAATTTGCAAGCTTGCTCATATCAGTGGGACAACTGAGTAAAAAAGGAAGGCTTTTGAAAATACCAGGAGAAAGTAAAATTACAGGGGTATTTAAAATACTGAATTTAATAATTCTCTTAAAAGAAACGACCTGCTTTGAACCTCAGGAGGTTACGTATCTGTGTATTAAATGTGGGCACAGGCTACATCTACTGTGGTCTATAGAGATATAAAGCATATTGGCATCTTATTAAAACAAACTTTTTTTTTGTTTTTTTTTTACAACACTATGGCTCATTTAGTCCTTTGGATGGGTTATCTGTGTGCCACTGCACATCTATGATAATGTAGTCTACTGGGCCTAGTCTGGACAGGTTTATCACACTGAAGCCAAAAAACCTATCCTGGCCTAACACACAAATGTTTTATTTATAGGCCGGTAGGACAGAAGCCTTCCCGTTCTTTATCTTTTATAACACCCCTCATAATGTGATATCAGGTAGTGGACAACTTGAAGTTAATTTCGGCTCCATGGGTAACCTGTGGCATGAGCACTTAAATATAAAAGCAGAGCAAAAACAAGCAGTGGAACTCTAAGAGGGGAACAAAATCTGCTAACATCTCGGAAACAGCTGCCTCTCTTAAGACAGAGTAAATTAGCACTAATTAAGTTAGTTATTTCTATTTCCTCAGGAAGTGTGGAGTACAAGTGACCTGAAACATGCAGGGTGTCACACATCCTTACAAAAATCCAGGGTATCCTTCCAGTCAGGTAAATAAAAAGTATCAGGATCATAATCTCCCCTTTTCTACGTGCCTTTTACTGCCTTCAGGTAATCGGCAAATATAGCTGAGCAAATAACCAGAAATTAATTTTAGTTTTACACCATGGCTTCCTAACTTACTGGTTATACTACCTAAATGTATAGGCTTATTTCCATTCTTGTTTAGCACTGAGAGCTGCAGACTGTGTGTACTGGAGGGAGTGCACTTTGGCCTGTAGTGCTCCTTTCCCCTGCCTTGCAGAGGAAAACCAGGATTGCCCCAGTATTTGACCAAAATTGGGCATCTGCTAAGAATAGAAGGTCAGGAGGATCCCCTAATACCTAATACCCTAATACCCTAATACGCTGATACCTTGCTGAAGCAAAATGAAAAGACAGGCCATAGTAAAAGTCTTGAGATTGTTTAGTTGGCTTTGCCAGCTGAATCACTTTGGTGTTTCTTGTGTAGCACCTGCATGGAAAGGGGTGGTCTGAGCCCTGTATGTACCTCCTGTCTCTGTCCCACAAGCAAAAGCTTAATCTTGGGTAAGTAGAGACCTCATACAGGTTGTGCTTTCCTGTACTAGACATGGAATTAAACCCTAGAAATGAAAAAAAAAAAAAAACCCAAAACAAAATGCCAGAACCAAGTAAAAATATAATTAAGAACTGACACATTAATTTTCACTGTGTTTCAACATGAAATACTATAGGTTTAGGTTTGGATGAGGCACTCATGTGAAATCATGCCCTTGCCTGCTTCAGTGAAAGAAAATTATTTTTAAGCCTTTTGACCTCATTTTTTTAGAAGATGGTATTAAAATTGACTGAGTCAATGTTCTGTCACCATGCATAGCTATTGCACACACTTTACAAAGATTTAGCATTTATATTTCTAGAAGCTTTAACAGCCTATCTCAGAACTTTAGAAATGACAGATAAAAGGAAAGTTTTCAAGGTTGCTTACTGGTTTGCAGAACTCAATTCTTTTACAGCATGCATTTTTTATTTATCAAAAACATGCTTGACATTACCACAGAAAAAGTGATGACTGAGAACTATATTTTTGCACTCATGTTTAGGGGATATTCAGAGTTTCTAAGCCATCACTGTGAGTTCAGCTGCAGGTTTTCTTTCACAACACTTCACATCACCGATACTTTACTGAGGGTCTTTCTGAAAATCCTCAGGCTCACAGACAGGATCACGTTCCTGGAGAATCCTTTTCCTATAGTCTCGGACTATAACGTCACCTCAGGCTATGAGGTCACACAGTGGTTGTGCAGATCACAGTGTACCAGCAGCCACTCCTGTAGTGAAAAAAACGTATTCCAGCAAACTAAAAATGCCAGTCACTGGGGATTGTGATTAGCAAAATTCATGTGCAAATGGAGAGAGCAGATAAAAGACCCAGAGGACATCCCTGAAGAGGAAAGACCAAGCAATGGGCATGTGCAGGAAGAAAGGAACTTGCCTTTCACATATCTACTGATAATGTTATGTACTCCATGAAATACAATATCCTGGGAAGAGACAAAACCAGAGAGTTTAATGTTGTTGTGGGAACAAATAAGTTACTCTGAGAAATATGTGTTTCTCATTCAAAGTTTAAAAAATTCTCTTTTAAATAGATTAATCTTTTAAATAATAAACAGACAAGATTGGTTTGCTAAGGAGTTATATAACATTATAGTATTTTAATTTGCAATTTTTCTGCCCTTACAGTCCCAAAGCTGCCATCCACTTTTGCTTCAGTAGTTTATTACTCAATGTTACAAAGCAGTAATTTCTTTTCAGATCATATCATAGAAAACAGTGAGGAAGAAAAAGGATAATACCTCCATGAGAGGGGACTAAGAAGAAGCATTTTGCACAGCAAAGGACTGCCTGTTTCTGCATCCAAAATCCAAGCACTAAAAATGTGACCTTAAAGGCTCTTTCAGCCATTCACTGATGGATCAGTGCAGTGCACCAACAGATCCATGACCTGCTCCCTGGCAGGAACAGATGGTGACAAAGCATACATAGAAAGCAAGGTGACTGGACTGAGATCACTTTCCTACAGGAACCCAAACCGGACCTGCATGTTTTTCTGTCACACACTTCAAACCAAGTCCTACAGCATCTCTTGTTTGTGAGGTGTGAAGAATTGCAGTGAGTAGCTGAAAAAAATCACAGATTCAAATATTTTCACAGGTATAACTACTGTGAAGAGTGTACAGCTCAGCAAGGCAAAGTCTTAAAAGCAAGGCTAGATGGCACAGGCTTGCTGGGCCTTCAAGGGCAGTACAGGAGCAGCATCCTTAAGACAGACAACCTGATGCTCTGGTGTTCCAGGCAGTCAAAGCTAAATGTGAACTTAAACCAGCCCAGACAGCAGCAGTCTGCATTCCTTGAATGTGTCAAAAGAAAGCTCAATGCAATGATAAGCTAGGCTTGCTGTCTCAGAAAATCAACAGTGTAGCACATACAGCATAAGCCACTACAGCTCCATAATCACAGCTCCATAATCATGTATAACAAGGTACAGTGTTTGATTTCTAACAGACTAGCAGCTCCTGCTGCTTGTTCTCCACTTGCCGTAGGAGTCTCTGATCTGACTGATTTTTGCAATAGCAAAAACAGAATAAGAGCCTGAACAGCAGGGATCTGTGTTAATAAAACAGGATTATGGTCTTTATGAATCTTGGTCAAAAGCTGAGGATTACAACTTCAGATATAAACAGCACTCACAGGTGAACTGTTCAAAAGCAAAATTTCTGTTGGTAATTGCTTTCAGCAATGAAAAAAGAGAAGAAAATGACGTGCATAGATATCAGGGTATCAACTGGTAGAATGTTTTTCTCAGGCATTACCAGCCAAAGTTGTGTAGGCACTGCAACCTCGAAAAAGCAATATAAATATTTTGTGTATGAAACCACAGCAAGTATTGCAGAGTTTAACTGTTATTTCCCAGCTCACTGCTACTGGTAAGCAGGTAGTCTTTCTCCTCATGGATGAGGGCTCCAAGTAGGGTTGCCAGCCCCCTGCTAAGTGCAGATGTGCTCTGAGGCAGAGCAGGCAGGACAGGAGTCACTCCTTTCCCCATGCCACACTACCAGTAGTATGCTTTTTGAGGTATTTTTGCTAAATTGTAGAAAGAACTGATGCTGAGTTCAGAAGCATCAAATCCACCAGAAAGTTGTGTGAGTTCAGGGACTGGGTATTTAGCCAAAATTTTGCGCCTAGGGGATGAAAGGACGTTCAGAAAGATTCTGTACTACTCTCAACATGCTTAAACTCATCAGCATTAACCTTTTGCACACTCCTCGCACCGTCAGCTCTCATTGCTGCAAGGGCAAATGATGTGCATCCTGCTGACGCCCTGCAACACCTCGTGAGGGCCAGAGGTTTAGGGTTTCCTCGGGATCTTGTCCTGTGTAATTTGAGTGCAGGATGAAGCAGGATATTGTATCCAGAAATACAGCAGCTAGCGATTTGGGGATTCTCCATTTTGAGTCCAGAAAGTCAGTAATCAGTCGTCACAAAGTGAGCATTTGGCATCAAGAATTACTTTTGAAAATTTATCTTGGTCTTTTTTTTCTCCTTTTATGAGTCATTCTCAGTCCTGCCACAGATTACCATTAAAAAATCTGAAACTATCCTAAAGGATACTCTTTTTATATTTTCACATGGTTACTATACATGGTAGCAGATAAATGATAACAGCCAGTCACTTACCAGTATGCTCCAAAGTATGCAAAAAAAAAAAAAGTCCCGTCTTGATATAAATTCATTTATTTATTTGCTGAATAAAATCAGTTGTGCTCACATTAAGACAAGACAGAGATGAATTTCTCTGATACTCTCTGCCCAGAAGGACAGCGAAAATTTGTCTGAGTACAGAGTTCTGTGTCTTAGCAGTGCAATGGGTCAGAAGCAGGAAGAAAGTAGCTATTCTAAAAATATATATTCTTAATAAAAACCACAAACGAGATGGCCTTTTCCATCAGCATTGTAAAAATCCATGGGAAAGAACTAATTTTCCCTTGATCCTTATTAAATGCCATTAGCAGTTGCTGCACTTACAGAAGGAGGTCTCCTCTCTGTATAAGGAGAAGTTGTGTGTGGAAAGCAGTGAAAAAGCCTGAGGTACTTCTTTCTGAGTGCTTTCGCAAATAGCTCAGTGGAGCTCACAAATGCCTCTTTAAACTCTTTCAGCTTTGAAGAATTAACAGGAGAATCTTAATACCAGAAAATGAAGTATTTAGAGCTACCAGACCAACTTTTTTTTGAAGCAGGGTTTGAAAGCACATGACCACATGGAATTTTAAAAGGCATTAGAAAATGTTTTATATAACTGTCCTTCCTGTCGTGTTTTCAGAGAAATATTGTTTCAGAGAAATAATGCTGCACAGTGAGTAATAATGCATCACGGGACCCTGTTCCCATAGAACTGAAATTTCTTAGTTCAATTTTCACCTAAACAAATATTTCCATAAAATAAAATAGAATAATATTCTTAGTGTCATGTGCTGAGTCTTTTGAGTCACTTGGAAGAGTAAATAGAGCCCCCCTGCCTGTTCCTGCTTCCTTTGACTCCTGCTTCCTTTCCCACGTGCTTTATTTCTCTGACCGTTTGACCCATGCCTGGGCCTCGCAGGTTCCATCATCCTTGCTTGGCTCTAACAGCATCACGGCCCTGTGTGGGTAATGAGCCACTGAAATGAGTTCTGACATATTTACTGGGAAACTGTGGCTGCAACTTCTCTACTTTGTGAGAAATAGTTCTGTGGGCACTGGATCCTTTCCACACAACAGCACACTGCTTCTCTTATCTTGACCTTTCCGCCTCTTCTTTTATTCTCTGCACATTTTTTTTAGCTACTGGGTTCTTGGCTAGCTTTACTGTTTGTTGCAGAATATTCATGTCTAAATATTAAGTTTTACCTGAAGTACGCTGAGGAAAGAAATGTTTATTTCAGTCAAGATAAGAGCTAGACTAAGAGAAAAATATTCCTCTTGATTCACATACCTCAAACAAAACCACAAACCTAAATCCAGACTTTATTCCTGAAAGCAGATTTTCAAGAAATGAATTAAAAATATGGTAGCTCAGCAAATGGCTCTCAGTTTGATTGCTGCTTAGACAATGTGTAAAATCAGTATATAAAAAGACAACAATGCCATACTTAGAGGAATTTTTCTACTTTGATGTTACATGCAGCTGGCACCTGTTTTGACGTCACCGATGTCACAGCAGAATATCAGTTATCTTTTTTCCCTTCTCCTGCTTATTTACCAAAAAATTATGATATTCATTGCTGTCTGCTGTGAATAAATTTTCACTGTTACAGACATTTGCAAATGATTTATGGTGAATATTTACCTGTAGAACATTAAATAAATATTAAATATTGAATGGCGAGTGTTAAAAAGAGTGGGGTAGGAAGAAACATCTTGTTTGTAATAACTGATAACAATATGGCAAAAATCACAAACAGTAATAATACACATCTCAAGACATTATTAAAGAGATCTTCAGAAATTACGAAGCCCTTTTCTGATATTTTGTGGTTTTAAACATATATGGGCCACAACACCAACAACATCATCCAACAAGGCTCCTTTGATTTGTGAACTCCTATGTATTTGTGATAGAGATGTATATTCATACAGATGTGTTCCTCATGGAAGTGTTTACATACTTGCTATAGTATATAAGAATTTTATTTTCTTGCCTTTTAAAGGCCTTCTAAGGAATAGTTCACAGGTCCCAAGGATATCCAGACAGTAGGATGAAAAACTCTATGACAATATATAATCTTTTGGATATTCCCTTGTGAAATAGATGCATTTCACAATGCAGGCATGATAATTTCAAGCCTCAAATAGAAATTAACACCTAGAATGGGGTTGACACTAAAGGCTGAAATGGCAATAGAAGCCCACCATGTTGACCAGAAAGTAAGAGGTTACAGTCCTCCGTGTACAGAATGAATATCTAGGTCTACTGAATTGCAGGATTCACAACGAAAGTAGAATTTATGTAACCTAAATTTGTCAAGAATAAAACCAAATTGCTGTAGACAGAGATATGGAGGCTTCTCAGTAACCTAGAGAAATTTGTATTTGTTCAGGAAGTCTCTGTTTGAAACTGGAACTATGCTTCTTGCTCTTTTTGTGTGGGACAGTGACTCACATTTATAGAATAACCAGGGTTAGCATTTGACACCATGTTAAGATTAACAATGGACAGTTAATATGTGATTGGGGAATCTTCTTTATATACACACTCTGTAACTCTCTAATTGGCGTCTGCCTAAGAAAAATCAATGGCAAAAGGAAGTCCTACGCAAAAGTTTGTCTTCACACTTGGGTTGGACCTTGTCAGCAGAAAGTTTGTTTGAAAATTATAGCTGGCCAGAAGCATCACACACAGACATGATTACCTGCTCATCTGTTATCATGTCAGCTAAATAATTGGTGCAACTAAGATCAAGATATGAAAATAAGTGCTCAGTTTTGCAATAATGGCATACTGCTATTACAATTTCAGAGGTGGATATTGGATAAAGAAGGAAGGGGCCCCATGGTGGCCTTCTTTTAAAACCTTAGTAAATGAGAAACCTTCTCAACAAATGGCTTCTAGTTTTGGTGGTCAGTGAGGAGTGAATGAAGAGCAATTGAACACTTAATGATGCCATAAATCTTGCTTAATATTATGCGGTACTTGTTTAGAGGCTGAGGATAACAGAAATGTTTAACTAGGCACATGAAACCAAATAATGTTTCTGAAATGAAATGCCAGCATGAAACCATTTTGGCACAATTCTAGATAACCATCTATGTCTCCACACACCTATTATTAACCATTGCAGTTTCTTAAAAAGTTGTTCTTGGGACACTGCAAAGAATGCTAGCAGTTCATCAGCCATCAATGAGAAATATAAATATGGCAGAGAGTGAGCATCAGCAGCAAAGCAGAGATGAAGGCCTCTGCACTATGGAGAGGAAGCCCCCTCAGATCGCAGATAGCATCAGTTAGGTAGAGGAGTCACTTCCTGAGTGGAAGCTGAAATCAGATATAATTCTAACAATATCCACCAGGAAATCACAAAAATCTGCAGGATTTGTTGGTTTCTAAGAAAATGTAGATGTTTCTCTTAATCTCAAATGTTAATGTACATGGTGTTTGTTTTCAGTGAACTCAACAAGGAGTATGACAAAGATCCTATTGTCCTTGCCTCCAAAGAAACATTCATGTTTGTTTATAAATTGCTACCTGATGAGCCATTTATATAACTGTGTCCCAAGTTATTTCCTCTGCTGTCTCTGCACCAACAATGTCTAATCTGACTTGGCTTCCTATAATTCTTATCCACTGCTCTATTTAAATGTCAACATCCAGTCCAAAAATCAAAGTGAACAAAACCCAACATATCTTCCCTAGTATTTTTATCAATTGTTTTAATGTCCATAGTTTTGAATATAAATCTGGCTATGACGGCTGCCTTTCTGAGATATTTTATTCTCTGTTGTTCACTACATCAAATCTTTGGTCATTAGGATAGCTATGGTGCTTCCTACTTATTCAGATTTTCTACCCTTTTCTTTCCTCCCACCTACACTATCAAGTACTCTTTCTTTTGATTCCCTCTACAGCCTCTTTATCTACTTACATGCAAACCAGGTAATATTGTGCTACTAAAGAAATAATTTAGACATCTTGAATTAATGTTCATTGCACTT
The DNA here is from genome assembly GCA_035047865.1 of Dendrocincla tyrannina. NCBI lineage: Eukaryota > Metazoa > Chordata > Aves > Passeriformes > Dendrocolaptidae > Dendrocincla > Dendrocincla tyrannina. Next base: position 124,068,249 of record JAWWMP010000081.1, read on the forward strand.
CAAGTGTCTTAAAGTTTACGCTATACTCGGATTGATCACCGCCTTACAAGATCAGGTAGAAACTGTCAGGACTTCATATCTGGTCTTTGTACCACCACTAGTGTTTCTTATAATCCTATCTTGTCTAATATCTAAATGCATTTCTAGTCTGTTTCATGCAATGCTGTTGTATCAAGAAATTGTTGGTACAATCATTATAGCTCCTTCTATACTGTGCCCGATTTTTTATCACATGAACTAGTGTAGAAGTAGCATATGCTCTGGTAAAGTAATAGACAAAATGGTAACTATGGTCCTATTTCCAGATATTCCTATTTACTTATTCGTTGATAAGTGAACAGTAAATGTGGGAGTAGAGACACTTAGGAGGCTTACTTATCATGAGTCACTGTACAATTAGGACTAGCTACTTGGAAACAGTGCTTTCCACCATGTGAATCCTGCCACTATCCATTGTATGACAAAGGCATACTAAACTAAGGATCAAAATAGCAACCTGCAAGCCAGCCTGGGAGCTGCATTTAATTTGGACAGTAGGGGAAAAGGTTCAGGAATGCCTGCCTCAAGAAAATAATGTTGAAGTGTAAAGGATACTGAATTTAGCCAAATAAGTTAAGCAGTTAGTCTCTTTAAGCAATCACTGTAAGCAATGACTTCTCCCTTCCCTCTGTTATGTCAGTAGCTGGCATTCAAGCATCATCCAGTATTTCATAAAAGACCCCAAAGTGCTGACTGCACTGTGTTTCCCTGTAGAGATATGTTTGCCCTTTGAGCTCCCTTTGGCTGCTGATGGAGGTGTTTTCAAAAAATTTCCAAGTCAAAAAATAGATCTTTTCCAAGATCAAAAGTTATAGAAACTCTTCCAAGGTGTAGGCTGAATTTCTGTTTTCTGATACCGGCCTTCTTCTGGGACAGTATGATCCGTACTTTTTCAGAGAAACATTCATACTTCTTGAATAATTTATTTCCTCTAACATAAATTTCTTGTGTTTATTTGTTGTCATAAAACTTAGTGTTCTCATCACACTTCACTGAGGGCATATGCAGTAGTCACAGAGTTCAGTGATCCATAAGTGACCATAAGTATTACGACCCCAATTAGGCAATTGCACATCAATGTGCTCAGACTCACAAAGACTGGATTTGCATCCAAATGGGTGTTTGGGAAAATACTCTATAGGCCATAATGAAGCTATATTGTTGTGTAACCACTGTTAATGTGCTTTTGTAATTAGTTTTTAAACTGCTTTTGAATATTTCAGAATTAATTACCTGAAAGAATTCAAAACTTTTAGAAGGGTGCAACTCACATCTAATGTCTAATTTAAGGTCTCCAAGACATGAAGCAATTATCAGTCCCTTCTAACAGATCTTTGCACAAGTTATTGGGTTTTAGGTTTTGGACAGATTTATATATGCCTCTTTTTACATGAAAGCACACATTTTGATATAACTTTGAGGTTTTAATTTTCATAAGATCATTTCAATTTTGTTTTAAATTTAGAATTTGGAGGTCATTATGAAGTTGTTTTTTTTTCTTGGGTTTAGTAGGATAATTCTTCTGAATATCTGTTCTGAAACTGTACCCTCTGAAAGCCTTTTCACATGGTAATTATCCCGATATTAAAGATTTTTGCAAGGCTCCAGTTGTGGCAGTAGAAATACCAATCACATAGGCATGCTCTACTTTTGTGCCTCTGGGATTCTCCTTTGCACTCAGTAAACCTCCTTTTGTAGCTGAAGTTACACCTTTGTGTGCTTATGGAGGAGAGTAAATGTCAGTGAATGATAGACACATCTTACATTTGAAATCTAAAAACTTGAGCTGTAGAGAGTTTCTTACGTGTTCTCTTCTGTGTACCTATTGAATGTCTGACAAACAGAAATAGAAATTTCCTAGAGAAAGGAAGCCTTCTGCTCCATGAACACAAGAATTCAAAACAGAGTTAAGCCCTGGATTTCTTAAATTTAATGCTGCTCAACTGCAACAATAAATTCCTGTAAAAAGTGACTCAGGTCTAGCCCATCATCATTTTTACTTAAAGTTGCATTAGGAGATCCACTAAAATAAATTTAAGTAAACTAATTTTAGGTTTTTACTATCCTATACTGAACAGTGAAATTTATTTCTACATAAAATTTGGTGTGACCTTTAAAAGTTTGCTGTTAACTAATTGTACTTTTGTAACAAAGTTTGTCAAGATTTTTCAGATTATCACTATTTTTCACAGAAATATTAGGAAACTTCATGAGTAACTGGCTCCTGGTACTACTGAAGATCCCATGGGGATTAAGGAAAGCAGCTGCTTCCTATCAAGGGGAGGGTAGATCCTCTTTTACATTTTACAAAGGAAGCTTAAGATTAATTAAAGAAATCCATTTATACAGTAATTAGTAATCTTTGGAATTTCCACATCCCTAGAAGTTTGCAAGTCAGTTATGTTCACAAACTTATGCTCTCTCTGCTTTTCTTGTCAACTGTTTGAAAGCAAAAGTTGACTGCTTCTTATCACTCACTCTGCAAACAGAAGGATACACAAAAGAGTAAGTGAACAAATCACATTACCACACATAGTCTTTCATAAAACAAGAATATCTTCTCTCAGAGTCATATTTTAGTCAGACTGATGATTTATAATTATAAAAGAAGTAATAGTTCAACCTGTAGAGCTGAAATGGCACTTCTTTTCCTTTGAACACCTCAGACAAGTCCTTGCATAAAGCAGAACCTTGTTACCTTTTGAGGTGACTAAACAGGCCTTAAGGCTAGTATCTACTTTGCATTGAGCTGTTCTTTAGAAATAAGTTTATTTAATATAGTCTCCACTAATTATGATAGACTCCTAAAATTGGTTGGGTTTTTGGCTTTTTTTTTTCTTTTTTTTAATTGCCCCAATACAGGTGATTGGAATACTTGTTGCTGTGATAGCTATATTTATTTCCTATGTATTTATATTACATTTTCCTTCTTGCATTTTGTCACTATTAAATACTTCTGATAGTTTGAAAGCTTCCGGTGTATCCATTTTAAAAGAACTATGCCTAGTGAAGCGTATTACCTCTAGAAAAGCTGGGAAAGCAACACTGTCTTCCTCAAGAATGGAAACCTCTCTGGCAGATCATGCTTTAGTCTAGTAGAAGTTGAGTTCACTGTGGTGCCTGCTGAGTAAAAATCTGTGGATGGTGTCATTATTATATCTAGTGGTCCTTTGCAGGTTTAAAAAGCTACACAATCATATAATGCTTCTTCCCTTGAAACAAATGTGAATTTTAAGTGCTGTTTGCATGATCAGGAGGTGCAATCTTCACAAAGTCTGAATAAGATCCTCTGTTTGAAGAACCACAAGCCTTCTGAAAGATCATTCATCAATATCAGCCTCATAATATCCCCAGATATTTTAAATAGCAAATGTGATAATTCATATTAATACTTTTGAGACTAAAATTAAATACCTTTGTTTCAAATCTAACAGTTGCCATTTTGACAGGCTGGAATTAAACAGAGCTTATGAGAGACAGGAGGGGCTTTGGAGACAGAATACGTGATGAGGCCCTATTCAAGTTTCAGGCCATAGTGAGGCAAAATGTATTATCAACACTAAGCTTCATGACAGAGAATGACAATATGTGTTATTATACGTAGTATAACAACAACAGCAACAACAACAACAACAATAATGTAAACACTGAGAATTAATATGAAATATAATAATAATAAACAATAGAATAATATAATAAAATATGAGCCATTATAACCCCTTCGCTGCAGCTTTCTACTTTTCCTTTTTCAGGGGTATGGATGGGAAGATGAGAACTGCATAGCATAGCGCTCACATTATTTGACCCTGTGGTCAAAGGCATCACCACTCAATGTTTAATCAGAAAAACTGTAGTTCCTCAGTCTCCCTCTAAAACACCATTTGCAAACCCCATAAGACTATGAGTTCGAGCAGTTGGATTGGCTCCATCTCCTGGGCAGGTCTCAAAGGCAATTTTGGAGTTAGAGAGTGTCCCGGGGAATACTGGGAAGGGAAGCGCTGAAGGAAGAATAGCTGTAAATCTAGCTGTCTTTTACAGGACCCTGCAAGAGAATGGGAAGGTTTCTCTGGGCTCGGCAGTATCAGTGCTTTCCCTCACTACCACCAAAACAAGTGAGAAGTTATGGAAACTTCAGTTTACTATAATAGCAAGCAGGATTGATCTGAACTGCATTTAGACTCATACTGAAGCTGTCCTTCAGTATGAAGGCCTCCAAACACATGATTAATTTTGAGACATGCACTTAAAGACCCACTAATATTGGGTTTTGAAGAACTTTCTGTAATTGTTTCACAGGGAGAAGGAAAGCAGCAGTCCTTAGCAGTCCACTACATATGCAGTCCTCTAAACAGACGGAAGGAGGGCAGGGAAGGTGCTCCCTGTCTCAAAGGATTTTCTATTTTTTAATCTCCTTCTTTCCTTTCTATTGTTCTGCTTGATTTTCTCAGTTCTCTGTAATGGCATTTCCTTAAGGTCAATCTATTGTTATTTGGGAGTGTGATAGAGATATCAGGCTGAGTCATGCAATATTTGCCAACTCCACACCTTTCAGCATTCTGCCACAGAGTTGAGGTGAAATAGCTGTTTGTGATTACTACTGCCTCTTAAATAAAGGCTGTTTTTTAAAAGAAAATGAGCAAGAAAATGAGCTTTAAAAAGAAAATTACTTTTCAATGCTTTTTCTTAGAGTTTTAATAAGTCTGCAATGAAACTGCAGCTGTCCAAGGCCAACAGCATTCAAAAATAATCCCATAGCAACATAGACATGTAACTTTAAGAGGGAGAGAAACAGGAAGGAATTCAACAAAGAAGTGCATTTGAAATCCACTGAGAATGCAGAATAAGACTAAATCAAAAAAAGTATGCCCAAAAATTCTGATAGATTACTGAAAATATGTTTTTAATTTCAGAAATAAAATTTTACACTGGCCAAATGCCAAAGCCCCCAATTTCTACATAACAACTACATAAAACAACTGTATTTCAGCCCAAATGCTCACAAATGGCATCCTGAGATGGTTGCACATGAGATGGTGAGGTACTTGTTAATACAAAATTTTTCCACTTGACTGACATAATGGTTGAAACAAAATATGTTATATTTTTGATAAAGAAAAATGCTTCAGATTTCTGAATGAACTAAAGCTCTGGCTAGATACACAAGCATGTGTTTACTTTTGCTGCCTTAGATCTACAAAGCAAATTTTGATAACTAAATCCAAACAGATTACTACATTCTTTTCCCTTCCTTTCAGATTTGCCCTTGCAGTTATTGCTCAGAATTTCCTTCCCTGCTCCCTGACATATTACAGGTGCAAGGGCTGCAGCTTTCAGGGCTATCTATGCCTTGGTATTTTAGGTGAGGTTTGTCTCCCCCACTCTTTTGCTGGGGATGGGAACAACAGGAAAAACTACATAAAAAGTGACTGTTTTCAAACTGGATGAATTCCGGTATCATGAGAGGAGAAAAGTTGATCTAAGTTGATCTAATGCTTCAGTCTGCATCTCTGTAGTCGTCAGACTTTGGTAAATATGAGAGAAAATCTTTCAAAAATATGTAGGTTCAGACTACCTGCATTGCTATTTCTATAGAAAATTAGTACTATAACTAATGATTTGCCCAAATGGTCATGTTGACCCTGTTGTGTCTTGTGTTGTTGCCATGGTGACATTGTTGTGGGTGTTTGCTACAGGCTGCCAGATCAGGAGGAGGAAATGGATGAGGCCTTCCACAGGCAGCTTCCATGGCTTGAAGTAACCTCAAAGTCAGAGGTACTGGTTCTTGTGGGCGACTTTAACTACCCTGACATCTGCTGGAGAAGTAACACAGCAAAGCACAAACAGTTCAGGAGATTCCTGGAAAGCATTGATGAGAAATTCCTCTCACAGGTAGTCAAGGATCCCACAAGGAACGGTGTGCTGCTCAACCTGTTACTAACAAACAGAGAGAGCCTTGTTAAAGGGTTGAAGGCTGGAGGCAGCTTTGGCTGCAGTGACCCTCAGATTGTGGAGTTCAGTATTGGGAGAGGAGGAAGCAGGGCAGCAAGCAAGGCTACAACCATGGACTTCAGGAGAGATAACTTTAGCTTTTTCAGGGACTTTCTTGGAAGAATCACATAGGAACAGGCCCTGCAGGGAAGAAGGGTCCAAGAGAGTTGGTTGATATTCAAGGATCACTGCCTCAGGGTGGTCCTTCCTGAAGACCAAGAAACTGAGCAAAGGCGGCAAAACACCTCTGTGGATGAATAAAGAACCCTGCCATTATTCAGGTGTAGGCAGGAAATACGCAAGCGATGGTAGCAGGGTGAGGCCACTTGGATTGAATATAGGGCGTAAGTAGAAATGAGACAAGGCCAAGGCCCATCTGGAATTAAATCTGGCCAAGGATGTTAAAGACAATGAGAAGGTCTTCTTCAAATACATCAATAACAAAAGGGAAAAAAAGATAATGTGGGCCCATTAGTAAATGGAGGGGGAACCCTGGTAACAGAGGACACAAGAGGGCAGAGTTATTAAATGCCTTCTTTGCATCAGTTTCACTGACCAGCCCTCATGACTTTCTGTCCCAAGAGACCAGAGTAAAGGAATATTGAAAAACTTTCCCTTCAACAAAGAGGGTTGGGTCAGAGAACACAGAGGCAAACTTGACACACACAAGTACATATAGACGCATCCATGAATGCTGAGAGAGCTCACGAACACCACAGCAAGGCTGCTCATAATCATCCCTGAACAGTGGAGGAGAGGTGCCTGAGGACTGGAGGAAGGCAAATGCCACCCTGTTCTACAAAAAGGGCAAGAAGAACAACCCAGGGAATTACTGGCCAGTCAGCCTTACCTCAATATCTGGAAAGGTGATGGTGTGCTTCATCCTATAAGGCCATATCTTTCCACATGGATGACAAGAAGGTGATCAGGAGTAACCAGCATGGACTTACAAAAGACAGATTGTTCTTGACCAGTCTGATTGTCTTCTGTGATGAAACAACTACCTAGATGGGTGAGGTGAGAGCAGTGGGTATTGTCTAGCTTGACTTCAGCAAGGATTTTGGCACTGTCTCTCACAGCATCCCCCAAGGCAAACTCAGGAAGTATGGACTGGATAAGTGGACAGTGCGGTGGATTGAGAACTGGCAGAACCCAGAGGGTTGTGATCAGCGGCACACGGTTTAGCTGGAGGACTGTCACTAGTGATGTCCTCCAAGGCTCAATACTGGGCTCAGTATTGCTTAACTTATTCATCAATGATTTGGATAAAGATGCAGATGCCTCCTCAGCAAGTTCACTGTTGATACAAGGAGGAATGGCAATACCTCAGGGTGCTGTGCAGTCCTTCAGATAGATGTCAAAATGTTGGGGAGATGGGTAGAACAGGTCAACAAAGGCAAATGTAAGGTTCTCCTGCACCTGGGAAGGAATAACCCCAAGCACCAGTACAGGCTGGAGGCTGACCTGCTGGAAAGCAGCTCTTTGGAGAAGGATCTGGGGGTCCTGGTGGACAACAAGCTGTCCATGAGCCAGCAGTGCTCTTGTGGCCAAGAAAGCCAATGGGATCCTAGGGTGCATTAGGAAAAGCATTGACAGCAGGTTGAGAGAGGTAATCTTGTCACTCCATTCAGCCCTAGTGAGGCACATCTGGAATGCTGTGTTCAGTTCTGGGCTCCTCAGTACAAGAGAGACATGGAGCTCCCGGACTGGGTCCAGTGAAGGGCTACAAAGATGGTTAGGGGACTGGAGCATCTCTCTTGTGAGGAAAGGCTGTGATAGTTGAGCCTGTTCAGTCTCAAGAAGAGACAACTGAGAGGGAACATCATCAGTGTCTGTAAGTAGATGGTGACAAGAGGATGGAGCCAGGCTCTTCCTGGTGGTGCTAAGCAACAGGACAATATGCAATGGGCAGAAACTGATGGACAAGAAGTCTCACTCACTGCTGATACTCAAGAACTGTCTGGACACAATCCTATGCCATGTGCTCTAGGATGACCCTGCTTGAGCAGGGGTTTATACCAGATGATCCACTGTGGTCCCTTCAATCCTGACTGATCTGTGATTCTGTGACCCATATTGGGTGACTTAGCACACAATGTAGCCTTAGATTCCACATAATAATTCCACCCTTGAGCCAAATAGTTGGAAACTAAGCTATAGCTTCCAGCTAAAATACATCATGACTTTCTGAAAAAAAAAATATTCAGTCTTCTCCAGCTCATAGGAAATTCACCATGAGCCTTGGGAGTCTCTCCAGGTGCTAACTAACTTAATCAACTGCAGTGCATTTCCAGTTTTGCCATAGGTTTATTAGCCTAGGTCAATAAATTTTGCCACATCAGATGAAATGACAATCACGGATTTTCTTCTCTAAGCATGAATAAGAAACTCAACCACCCTTTTCCAATCTTTGTTCTCTAAAAGTTTGTCTTTTAATAAATAAATTGTATAGCCTCCTTTTCTAGTTTGTGAAAAGACATACAAAGTTCATTTAGTCGGTCTTGGATACCTAAAGCAGAGCTGGATAAAGAGTAAGAGGCTGTTGTAAGTCCTTCTCCACTAACTATAGAGAAAACTTGGGCAGTTGAATTGGAGCCCATCTTTCAGGCCATTAAAATTACATGAGGTGAACAGTCGAAGTGGTCGTCATGAGCCAGAGCCATCTATTTCCCTTTGGAAAACTGTACTATCTGAATATCCTAAATCTCCCACTATGTGCCTATTTTCTAAATCATAGATTCTTGTAGGTTTTCTCTGAACTGTGTTTTGCCCCTGAAGCCCACTATGAAAAGCAATTTCTCAAACAACTTGACTTTTCTTTCCCACAGGGGGTATAAATAAGCATGTTCTTGCTTTCACTGAGAAACATGAAATGACTGACTGATAATGGGAAATCTCTATATTTTCCAGAGTTTGAAAGCTGATTCATAAATCACACTGATTCAGACAAAAGTGTCCAGTGAGGTGCCTTCCACAGTTCCCTCTGATTTATTTCCTCACATATTAATTGCATCAGAGACTTCTGTCTACCATACCTGTCTCATTACTGTTAATGACCCCTGTAGACTACAGGGATTTGCTCTCAATAACTCTAAGTTTATATGAGGTTATATTGAAAAAAATCTATTCTGATTACAAAGTGGAAGTTCTGCCCTGAACCAGTGAAGACTTCAGAATATTTTTTTTCCCTTGGATAATATATTCTTTGCACAACAGAAAATTAAATTCAACATTTCAGTTCCTTGTATTGCTCAAAAAATAGTACAATACCTTCAATAACAGTCCACTAGCTAAGCAATAGTTGGATGGAAGGGTTCTCAGGATGTGGCAGGAGTGACCACACAGTGTCATCTTGCTTCAGTCACCACTGAAGTATGAGCATTTTCTTACTGAATATACTATGATGCTCTTGAAACATTAGGATGTTAAAAATCACACTGTTCTTTACATGAGAATAATCTTTTAAAAGACAGTGATGAAATTTGACTCTGGGAGATTAAACTTTCCATATAATTTTTCCATGATTAGAAAGTTCTTCAATATACTATCCATTGTATATTGTTGGATATTAATGAAAAATTGCCAGGTTTTTCTCTGTAAGCAGCTACATTTCACTGGTGATGTACTGTATGTTTGAGGATAAGTAAAATATTTAAGAATTCTTTTGTGTTAGTTGCTAGATTTTTGTTGTTGTAGCAACTTTGGTTTGTAGCAGCTGTGAAGTTTCTAATGTTTGCTAATAAAGAACGCACATACATAAGAATGAAAAGACTTGAAGAGAAAAGTAAAATAAAGCTATTGCTTGTAGGATGATTTAATTTTTATTTTTTTTTACCTTCTCTTCCAGATTTTTTTCCCTATTTTTGGTGTTCTATTAAATGATTTTATTCTCTTAGTACCATATAATCCATGTGAAAAGTTTGGTTATCTATATACAACTACGTATTGACTTGTTCTGCCCCCACCTTGTGAATATGCCTGTTACTCTAACACAGGTATGTAATGGTGCTATGTATATTTGAATCATATGTAATTCTGACTCAATATCTGCATCTTTATGATACTGTGATCTTAAAAAAAGAAAGAAAAAATGTATGAAGCATCTACAGGAGAGTAAATATTGTAAACTGTGAATGTTCATTTTAATTCTGAAAGATCTTTATTTCCAAATGCACTACATTCATGTGTTTTTTCCAACAGGTGTGATCTATTAAGAAAAAAAGGTCTTTGGAAGTTGAATTTCTTGGGTTCATTCTGGGAAGGTTCACACTGAAATAGATGTATTGTCATTTGATACTGGACCCTGCAAGAAATTCTAATGACTGCATTAGGGATATTCATGATATGAAATAAAAAAAATCACAGTTTTCAAAATATGTCTCTAATTTGACATGCTCAAATAAATAAGGAGAATAAATTATAACTCCTTTGATTTTGCAAGTATTCAAAAATAAATATGATAAAGAATAAGTTTCTTCAAGACCTGATTTCTAGATCTGCATCAAATTCTACTCACACCAATAAATTCTTTTCAGGGAAAGTAAATGTTTCACAAACTGGCTCAAACTCTAGTTAAAAAGTTATTTGAGAGTCAATCTGTATTTACTTAGGTCCTGACTGTTAATACACATTGTGGATTATTTGTGCTTTTAATTCCACTATGTTTCTTTGTGAGTTTATCTTTTAATATTTAAAAAAGTGGAGTGTTAAAATGCGCTATCTGAAAAACCAAACAGACTGAAAACAGAAAAATGCAATAGCTCTGGAAAGCTCCTTCGACTTTTATGAGAGGTTTGAATTTGAATATCTGAATTTGCCAGTCCACAAAGGAAGAAACTAGGAGGCTGCAAGTGAAGAAGTTTCCTGTGGTTCTTCCTTTGTAATGAGGCAGGGAGGAAGGAACTCTGTACTCCAGCAGGCTTTCTAAAGCTGTTCAGTCTGTGCTTACATCAAGAATGCTGGCAGGATGGTGATGCAGCTTGGGAAAGCTTTCTTGGCATTAATTTGCCTTGTTCTCCTGTCTGTTTACACACCCACAGCGTAAGGACACTGTCCAAAGACCTGCGACTTCAAGAAAACATAAAGGTTTCAGTACACTGTGTGTTCAAATTAATTGCAAGATTTTTTCTAATTGGATGCAGAGTTTGACAGTCTCTTTCAGTATTTGCTGCTGGAGGCAACTATATATAATGCATCCAAGCCAGTTTTGCACAAAACAGGGGTTTTCCATTTCCATAGTGTGGATCACATCCAAACAGAGAGACTTCTTTTCAGTTGCAAGTACTATGGGACAAATAACAGGCCTACAACAGCATTTTTACAAGGTGTTTTGATATCTTTTCATTAAAATACTATAAACCTACGCAGTAATACCTTAGGACGAGGCAATCCAACAGTTAGTTTCCTACAGAACACCGAAGTGCTGAATGCAGTAAGAATTGTTGTGGTCTGTGGACCATGAATCATTGTATCCTTCATAAAAATAGAACTTGTAAACCTACGTATCTGGATACAAATGGTACATGCAAACAAGGACTGTATGTAGGGTCAGAAGGCAGAAGGATAGTTTTCAGGAAGAATGACTGAGTTCAGGGAAGTTTTGTGACTCAGGGTGCTGTTTATTCAAGTGCATGTGTATGCTGTCCCCAGACAGTCTTCTCTGACTGGGGAGAGCACTGGTTTTTGAAAATAGGCTTTTAGCCATTTGGGTGCTAAGAGCTGCCTTGAGGCAGAAAACCGAGAGAACAAATCCACTTATTTGAGCTGGGGCAGCAACTCTAGGGAGGAGCTGGACAACTGGAAAGGGCGGGTTTGAAGAGGAAGAAGATTATCTCCATGGGATTGTCAAGCTTGAGCTAAATGTTGAAATTAGTAAGTATGAAAGCACTGGTTTGCCACTAAACCCCCTGCTGTATGTTTTTAGCTCTACTCCATTAAAAAAAAGCATACAGATAGGTTGCCTTTGTCAATCTTAGTTGCAAAGTTTAAAAAATCAAACAATGTTGGTTCTTACCCACCATAAAGAGTGGGGATGGATCTGTGATGGCACAATGCCGCTTTTTGACTGTGCAATGGTATCTATTAAATGGTTCCTCAGGATGGTGTAACTTTTTCTAAGAGATAAACTGATCTAGTAAAAGATGAAAGGAAACTGTTGCAGTTCATGACTGAGGATCATGGGGGGTTTTGGTAGGAAATTAAGAAGTGAACAGCAGAGTATCAAATTTGGAACAAATCCAAGTTCTGTGAAGTAATATCTGGAAGGCTGGTGACCTTTACGCAATGTGCTAATTCAAAGGAAACCACTAGCAGCCTGAGGCTGGAATAGGTGATTTTAACTTAAGCAAATGAATTAATTTAATTAACAAATCATGAGGCTAAAACAATAGAACTAAGGGGAAATGAAGACTTGATTATGAAGGTCCACATAGTGTTGGCTAAGACAAAGCAGAACACAGATGGCTTTTTAGGGATTAAAGGATGAATGATTGCTGATATGGAAGATAAACACATGAAATGAGAAGAGAATTTAATAATCATCGTATTGTTTTTCTGTGGCCATGAACTTTCTTGTCCTAAGCAAAAAAAATTTGGCATAGATTTTTAACAGCACTCACAGGTACCTCTTAACTCATAGGTACCTGTTATGGATCTTAATGCCTTAACTAAAACAGTGTTTCTACTGCATCTATTAAAATGTTTTATAGTTTTGCAGGTACTGTCCCAGATAGTGACAGCAATTCTGATCCACTAGTTGTTGAAATGAATGAACACTACTTGTAAATTAACAAGTATAATTGGTATTTTTAGCGGTTTTTATAAAGCTCTGTAAGAAAGACAAAACTCTTCTGTTAAAGGAGCAATGCAGATGAGAATAACATTATAGGGAAATGTACTATTGGCAGTACTGGATATTTTAAAAGTACTACATTCAAATTGGTAATTTGCTAAAGGGTTTTAAATATCAGGCCACCTTGTTATCATGGAAGACTTCAAAAGAATTTTTCAACAAGCTGAGCAGTAACATCAGCCTATTATCATATGATGTAGGGATAAAAAATCACAAGCTTGAAAAAGCAGAGCAGAACTATTGTACAATTAAGCATTTCCTCCTTTATATTTTGTGCGTTTGTCTGAATAATGACTGACTATAAGTTCCACTACTTCCCAGGGAAAATTAACGTTAAATTGAATCTATGTCATGTCTGTTCCTGGCTTCTGTCACATTTACCAATTTTTGATATATCTGTCTGTGCCTTAGGAAGCCCACTCACCTTCGCAAAAAAAATCTATTTTTGAAAATAAGCCTTAAGAACATCCTGAAATGGGGCAAAAAAGAAATGGAAATCAGAACTAAGAAAGGTGCTGGAGAGAAGAGGGAGTTCTCTGAGAGAATGTAAATTTCTCTTTATTATAGCAACATTTAGATTCATGTTGCTAATCCACATTTCAGTGGTGTAATATGGTTATATGGGTACATACGTCCTGAATCAATCAGATGGGTTTCAAATCTTCTGGTCCTGAAGGCAAGCAGTGCAGAGTCTGTGGATAAAAGCAATGCCATCTGAAATCTCTCTTTTGGGTCTGTTGAAATAGTAGTGGGATGTGGTGTATTGGTGATGATTTTCCACATGTTTAGTATGAAACTAATCCATAAACAAGCCAGAAGTTTTTTCCTCATGTTTCTTTCGGGGGACAGTGAGTGAAGCTTGTCTTTATAACATGTGAATGATTCACATTTTAGGAGTATTCACCATGCGCAAGATCTCACTTGCCTCCTCCTAATACAACTGGCCCTCTGGGGCTTCGAACTGTAACTCAGAAGCTTATAAAAAAAGGTGATTTTGTGACTTAAGAAAGGTAGCAACAAGTATCAAATGGATGTACTGTGATATCTTTAGAAGATAATTGACTACCTGTGACCAGAGCAGACCCTTTCTAGGGATTATTTTGTCCCTCCCAGTCCTCTCATCTATTTTTGTCCTGTGCCCACAAACACTAGAGGCTATGAAAAGCTGGCATCTGCTGCCTTTAGAAAAATCTGTGGATTTTATACTTGATTCACGAACATTTACGCTGCACCACTGATGACGTTAATTTACACAGATGGCTAATACTGGGGACTGTTGGTGTAGCTAATGATCACATGCATCTGGAGACTAAGAAAACATCTGCACAAGATGGACAGTTTTGCATTTCCACTAGTGTGACTCAGTCCTGAATATATGGCATTTTTGCTTCAGGCTTTCTATCTGTGCTGACTAAGGCATCTGAAGACGGTAACAACAGTCAAGAGCCAGCAAGAAATCTCCCAGCACCTTCAGAAGCAAAAAGAGCAAAAAGTGCTGAACTACCACATATCATCCTCCAAAATCAGGGTTAAGCAACAGTCAAAAAGAGGCAACTACTCCTTGCCCTTTTCATAGTCTCTGCAGAGAGAATTTTTGTCTCCTGATCTCTTAACTTAGTTCGTATCAGTATCTCCTTTCACTGAATGAAATCTAAACCACAGACAGATATATGTCAGACATACTGAAATGGGCAGATGAAAATATGCCATCTCTAGCTGCCCATATATCAGCACTTTTGTATTCTGAGAAACAGAGATGAAAAGTTAAAAAAAGAAAAATCAATGCATTTTAACTTTTCCGGTCCCAGGATTATTCTTTCTGCCTTGCAGGGTAAACACATAAAAGCAATGAAGAGAGAGGGACTTCCAGCAAAAGAAGATTTACAAATCCTCCAATGATATTGAATGTGAGTGGGCAGCCAATGACAAAATGTTCACAGTCTGCATCAAATCTAACTAGTTTGCCACTACATATTTATGCTGTAAACTGTGAACTGGAGTTTCTCTGTGGGAGAGTAAGCCAAATGAAATGACAGGAAGCAAAAGACAATTGCTTTTTCAGGAATGGGATAAGATAGGATTTGCTGGTTCCCAATTTTGTTTGTTTAATTGGAAAAAGTCCATTTCTGTAATGGAATCCTAGTTTACTCAGAGAATTAGTTGCATCTATTCTGGACATACATTCACTGTAATAATGGCTTTTGTCTTTGCCATTGTTGAAACACAATAATTCTGCCTGTCTCAGTTACAGGTTGTGAGGCTTAAACTGTAGGTGTATGAAAGTGTTCGTATTCCACAGTGGTGGGCACTAGTTCAGAAATGATATATTTTATGATCTTTAGGCAAAAGTATCTTCAGAAAACTGGTTTTTTGGTGGTTTTTTTTGTTAAAAGTAGGAGTTGCTTCTTGTGCTGACAATAAACTAATATACAGTCAAAGAAGCACAAAACTTCCAAGATTGACTAGTGCAGCAGGTTTATGACTTCAAAATAAAAAGCATAAGCTTTTTATTTATAAATCACAGAAATCTATAAATCACTGTTTATGAATCACAATCTAGATTTTTCCATGGAATTTACTGTTTTGTAGCAATCATACAGGAAAATAGTTAGTTATTTAAATAACTTATAATAAGTTATTTATTTATAAGTTATTTATAAATTAAAATAAGTTATAATAAGTTATTTAAATAACTTATAATAGTTATTGTTATGATATACTATCATGTAAACTGTCAGCCTGATACATTTAAGATATTTTTGACAAGACAAATTTGAAACTCGAGAGGTGATTTTGACCATGGATTTATCAACATGATGGATCAGACAGGAATTTAATCCTTTACTTATGTCAGTTTCTTAGAAGCCAGAAGGTATTCAGGCCCCAAGGCAGGAAAGGCAGTTGAGTGGGTTGTCCTTTAGGTCCCTCAGGTTTAGGGCTGGAGCACTCTCTCTATGAGGAGGGTCCACAGGAACTGGGCTTATTCAGCCTGGAGAGGAGATAGTTTGGATGGGGGCTCACCAGGGTCAGCAGCCCTCAACATTTGCAGGGAAGAGTCTGAGGAGTCAGAGACAGGTTCTTCACAGTAGTGTGTTGTGAGAAGAGATGAAACTATGGGCAGAAGTTGAAAGAGGAGATGTTCAGACTGGAGATAAGGAGACCCTTTTTCCCATGGGACAGCTGAGCAGGGATGCATTTTGACCAGGGAGGCTGTGTTGGCTTCATCCTTGAAAGTTTCCAAGTCCTGACAGGGCACAGCCTTGAGCAGCCTGATCTGAGCTCCGAGCTGCTCCTGCTCAAATGGAAGTCTGTGCCGGAGACCTTCTGACCTCTCTTCCTACCTGGGATTTCTTGTAATCCTGTGTTGGCAACTATCAGAAAGAAAGAGACTGCCACCCATAGAGATGTGCATGGCAATGAGCCAAACCTCAACACAGCCAAATCCTGTATCCCACTGTTACTAAGAGAGTCCAGTGAAATTCCAAGATGACTAGGTCAAAAGCAAAATTCCCTATGATTTTGTCAGGATGCCACCCATTGTATTTAAATATGGAGAAGGAATACTGGAGTTTTGCCATCACCTTCAGAGAGGTTGTGTCACACCCAGGGTGTCCAGCCCTGCACTGACCAGGGAGCCTGGGCCTGCTGGAGTCTGCTCTCAGCTCTTAGCTAAGTACTGAAATTTAGATGGACTGAGACCAGGCATAAGAGTTTAAACAACATGGAATATTTGAGTTTTTTGAGATTGTTTGGGTTTTTTGTTTTGTTGGTTTTTGTTTGTCTGTTTTGTTTAGTTTATTTTGGGTTTTGTTTGTTTTGTTTTGTTTTGTTTTCTGTTTTGTTTTGTTGTTTGTTGTTTTTTTTTTTCTTTTTTTTAGTGTACCTAATTTAAGGTTGGGCCCAGTTTGCTTTTTGTAGCAAGTAAATAGCTATGACTGACTCAATTTCAAAGTTATGTATATGCAATATGTGCATTTACATTTGCCAAAAGGGTGTGTCTGCCAGACAGTGAATACAACTAATATGATTCTACCTGCTGACACATAGTTAGATATGATATTGTACCCATGAAAAACTCCAGTCAGTGTTCACGCAGATTAAATTCATAGCTTTTTGCATTTCTGTAGGCATCCAATACTTATATATATATGAGACTGGATGTGTGTTTCAAATCTCCTCTGCTTCTTGCTTAGAGAAAGTTAAAGTACAGTGCATTTGAGATCCAAATACTGACATTATTTAAACTATTTATTATATTAAAACATTAAATGCAACACTTCTGTGTTTGTCATCCAGCCCATTCTCTGATACTTATATATACCAGACTCAGTCACCTCCTACACTTTTGTGTTCCTTCGGAATGTTAATTAAAAGGAAAAGGCATCAGATCAATGAAACACAAGGTAAATTGCTGTAAACCTGTTGATAATGATAAATATGTGGATTGGCATCTTAACCTTTGGGGAATTACTCTGGATAAGAGCTTCTTTCTTAAGTTTCTCACCTCAGCTCGATCAGCTCCTTTAGGCCAATAAAAGATGTATTTTGCTACCCTGTTTTCAGTTACATTATTTGATTTAAACATTACACCAGAATGACTGACATACAAATTTACCCTTTAATAAAAATCTGTTGCAGTGATGAAACATTCATTACATTCATAGCATTATGTTATGATTGGAAAGAACTTCAACAAATTTTACACTGACTAGGCAAAAAATCTATGGCCTGATGAGGGCTATAGAAGTACTTGGGGGTACATAGTTAAGAAAACCTCATTATTGACATCCTGCAGTGTAAAAATTATTACTTTCTGGAAGTTCAAGATAATCTTAGACAAGAAGCTTTTTTTAACTTCAGGTGTAATGAGAGATTTCAGTACCAACACTGTCTTTTAAGGAGGTAAATCCTCATTTTGGAAGGCAGTGATATGTAACAGGAAGCCTCTGAAGATGAAGAAAACAACTAAAGTGTCTTGTAAACCTGAGTTTTTTTACTGCATTGTAAACTGAAAGTTGCTTTTTCCCACGCCCCTGGAAAGAAACCCCTTACCTTCCTAATTAGTATGCAAGCCCCTGCCAGACTGTGGGAAACCCTCTCTGATTGGTCTTTGTATCCCTCCCCTTGAACCCTACTGGCTGTGAAGCCTATAAAGGACCTGGCCAGGCGAATAAGTCTCTCTCTACTTCCTGTCCCCAGTGTGTGTGGATCTCTTTACTGGGATCTCAGAACACCACATGGCCAATCACGTGGCCCTGGGGGGGGACAGAAAGGGGGAGCGAGGCCCACTCAACCGTTGCAGTGATAAACATGAATTCAAAATATACCACATTATAATAAAAAAACCCCACAACAAATGAAACACAAATCCAAGAAAATACATCTACTTCTAAAGATGTCTCCATAATTAACGCTAATTTTACTTTCTGGTCTCTATGTTGCTATAACCCTATCTTTAGTCCCACACCCCTGTTTACTGTTCTTGCTTGCCCTTTTTTCTGCCAACAGATTTTTAAGGAAAATTGCAGGCCTGAAGTTCCTTATGAATAAAGACCAATTCCTGCCTAGAAAAGATATGTCAGGCTAAACAGCTATCAAGTGGTGAGGGTTTGGCTTGCCTCATCTGCATTGTTGGCTCAGATTGACTTTCACTTTTATCCACAGGGCACTCCCACAAACAAAGCAAAAAGAGGGTAATGTATTTGCAGTTCTTTCACTACTCCTCAGAAAGTTCACCAAGATGCTATCAGAGGTTAAAAATAAAGGAAAACATATAGCCAGCTCCAAATGCATACATTGAACATGATTTTAAACTTTATGATGTATGGATTTTCTCAGTGCAGTAGTGTTTCTCCTACACCCAGGGGCAGGCTATCAGTATTTAAATTCACTCCTATTTCTTGTCAGGGGTTGAAGACATTGCAGATATGGGTGAAAACTGAAGTGTACTTAAGAGGATCTGAAAGTACTCACTAGTTCCAATGGTGTTTGAATTTTGGCCCTAGTATCTGGACTTACAGAGAATTTCCAGAGGTAGTTAGAATGATTATCCTATTATTACTTCAGGCAAAAAGCTGGCATCTGCCTAGCCAGAGATTTTTGACTTCTTCCATAACAAATTACAATGGGACATTCATTCAGAAGCTCTGTGACATTCTGGCCTTTAATAATGAAGTCCAACTCTGTATGTGTATAGACACAGTTCAAAACTGATACTGTGCAACTCAGCAGTGAGTCGCAGGTAGGGATCACTGGAAGGGATCAGAAGCCTGGGTGGGATGAATGAAAGAGGACAGGGACAGTCCCCAGTCCCAGGTCTATCTAGTGCACACATCCCCACCATGGCATGGTGCCAAGGAGGTTACTGTAATCACCTGTCATTGCACAACTTCTTCATGACTGTAAATTTGAGCCTGAGAAATGTAAACTTCATCATCATAATGACTAAGCGAACAGGAAACACTCCTTGGTAAATGTGGGCCTCAGATAAACAGAAAATAACTTGCATATGTGCATTGCCTGGGCTGCTGGAACAGGCCACAAATGGCACCATTACCAATCAAAAATTTTCACAAAATTTTATAAAATATTTTTATGCTGTTTCCTTTAAAGCTTTATTTTATATTTTTTTTGCTTGTTTTTATTTAATATTGCAGTCTGCATAGACATGTAGTTTATTCCTCAGGCCAAGATTTTACCCTTTTTCCATTAAAGAATCTGCAGTCATCCTCCTTTACAGGTGCCAGGTTGTATTTTCAAGAGACACACATTTTGTTCTGAGAGACAGGACAGGTCAGTCACAGTGCCATCACAGAGCAGCCTGACCAGGGGAAAATGTCAGCTTGTCTGACACTTGGCGTCTTCTGTTCCTCTGTGGGCTGTGGTAGAGATGTGGCCAGTACAGTAATTTCATACTTGTTCAGGTCAGGAGGGTTAGGTTGTTACTCAAATCTAAAGCAATGAAGTAAACATTTACAAATTTTTCTTTGGTGA
This sequence comes from Dendrocincla tyrannina, assembly GCA_035047865.1. NCBI lineage: Eukaryota > Metazoa > Chordata > Aves > Passeriformes > Dendrocolaptidae > Dendrocincla > Dendrocincla tyrannina. The sequence continues at coordinate 124,088,119 of JAWWMP010000081.1, forward strand.
AGTTTGAGTGGGAAGATGGTGAGTATACCCAGAACATGTGCTTCTTGACATGCTCTGGCTTCAGTGCTCAGCCATAAGACCCATGAATCACAGGCAGGGGCAAAAAGTGTCTCAGTGAACAAGGTAACTTTAAATAATTAGTCTCCTTTTTAAGGGCTTTGATCAACTAAAGCTAGGAGGATTAGCTGCAGGAGATTAATAGGAAGGAAAAAAATATATAAATATTAGAATAAATATATCTTTTTCTATTCTATAAAACTTCATCAGGCATTTGTCATCAAATTTAGACAGGCCACAGGGAGAGGACAGCACTGAATCCTGCCTGTACTTGCCATTTATTACCACACTGATAAGGGAAAAGGCAAACAACTGAGTTTCTTCTCCTAGTGACTGTTGCAAAAGCTCCTCTTCACATTTTAATTAATTATTTTTAATGGTACAGAGATCCTGTTTCTTCCTGAGAGCTACACAAGTTTTTTAAACAACACTAATCTAACACAGTAATACAAAGCAAAGTAATAGCTTTATATTCCTGAAACTTCCATTCACAAAACCAATTGAATAAGTAGTTCAAAACCAATTTACAGTGAACTCGTAGCTGTGTCAGCAAGAAAGGAGCAAAGTACTATTCCATGGAAAGACTTGGGGGAGTACCACAGCTTCAAACAACCCGTTTTCTGCCCTGGTTCCCAGGATGATGTATAATAAGCCAGGCAACCTGCAATGCTCCAGATTCAGGTGTGTCTGTTTTTGGTTGCAAAAGGTGGACATTTAATGACTAATTACCACTATTAAAAGCAGTGACTGGGAATCTCTGCTAAAGAATCCTCATCATTATAAAGAAAATTGACTTGAAATTTAGACTTTTATACTGGCCCGTCTCAGACTAGATCTGAGTCCAGACTGACATGCAGAAATAGGCAAGTGCTTTGAAAGAATGTGGTTTTACTGATCAATATCTAGAAGCTGAAATCATGCCTCTTTGCTTTGCTTACAATTTCAAGGGCAAAGGAAAGCAACCAAAGCTCCAGTTCATACCAAATGCTGATCGTTCTGCAGGGCCTCTCTTTAGAGGCGATACTGAATTTGCAGATGCGAATTTTGATTGCTCCATTTGGGAGCCTGTAGGACTAGACTGTTGTCTCAGGAAGAAGTAAAACAAAACTCTGAGTTTATCTCAGAATCAGATAAACTGTGTTGTCTTCTTAATTGCCTTTCAGTGGTACTAACTTTTGTTTATGCCCAGAGCTTGATGCACAAAACAACACTTCCTAGGCTTCCCTCCACTATGCTGGCAGAGTACAACAAACTTTCTATAACCCAGAGATTTTCTCAAGAGGAACTACTCTGTTTGAACTTGGTTAAACACAAAAGTAAACTCAAGCAAAAGTGAATTTTAACAGAAATGTTGCAATGTAACCATATTGATACATTAGTGCTATTTAGCCACAGTCTCATTAAAAAGTTAAATACGTTATGAAATATAGGAAGAAAACTACATTTTCTCACCTAGAGATTAAATTATTCTAACAGATCCAAAGAGATTGCAGCAGTCTTTGTATTGCAGAAAAGAGGCAATGAAATTGGAGAACAGTATGTACATTCAAAAGTATCTAGAGTGTCACAGAAATATGTTACAGAGACTCCCCTCTGGTATCACTGCCCCCTGGGGCACCCTGAACATTCAAAGCACTGACCAGGATGTCGGTATGAGTTTTTCAGTTCCTGTGATTTGTGTGCATATTTTTCTTCACTGTCCTTCTCTTTTAGGGTCCAGAGAGACCAGAACTGCAGCCAGAAAGTTACTGATCACAGAGGCTTGAGGCACAGCAGTTCTGTACATAAAGAAATGCAATGGTTTTCATGATAAACTTTCAGTCTATAAGAAGGGGGTTACCTTTGTGGTAGAAACCAGCAAGAAAATGGAAAAATAGAGATCCACCGTGACCTACAGAAGAATGTGGGATTTGTCACCATCAAAAGCACAAGACAACATGTAGGGCAGTGCCATGATTTGCACTAGCAGAGACTGAAAGGGGGAGTTAGAAGAATTTCTATGTGTATCAATGCAGGGCACTTCCTTGCTGCCCTCCAGCGTTAAAAAAGTCCCTGGCATAAACACTGACATACTCACCCAGCAGACAGGTGATGATCTTTGCATCACATCCTAGAACAGAGTGGCTTGCTTTTTGCCTAGTGGTTTTCTTCCTGCCCCACTTTCTATGTCCCTGTTCCTATTTGTAGTATCAAAAGATAATCATTATAATCACCACAATTTTCTATTTGCTTTCTACTTTCTGCTATTCTTCTATTTGCTATCTTTCTAATTTCTACTCTTACTTTTTTGCTATCTTACTTTTTTCTACTCTTACTTCATGTATATCAAACCAAAACAGTGCACAGGTGCTTACAGAGGCAGCCGAACTTTACTGATTACTTTATGAACAAAGGAGGGAGGCACCGAGGCTTGTCAGTGGCTACTTTAACCAGCAGTTCTGTACACATCAAATCCTTCATAGGCCTGTAGGTGACCTTCTGTGACAGAATCAGAGGAGGTTATGTCGTTGTTCTATCACAATAACTACAAGTCCAGGAGTACATCTGTATGTGCATGGAAGGTCTGAGATCAGGCTAGGCACTGAATAATGGAGTGGACAATAAGGATCAATAAATAACCTGGGCTTGCTTTCAAACAGTTTTCTGCATGGATTCTGTAGACATAATTGCCCTTCCCTAGGTACAAACTGTAGCTGCCTTTTCACAGAAAAATTAATCTTTAGTGGGAAGCATTGAGTTACCTTTTAGCTATAATCAGAATTTAGCTACCTTCTGGATGTGTGAACAGGAACATGTAGCTACTTCAGTCTCAAATTGAACCCCTTGTACACTAGTTCTCTGAATACATGACAGAGGAATTTCAAAACTCCTAAAGTTACAGCACAAAATTCCATGGACATGTGAATAAGATTATTATTGGTTTACCCCTAAACAAGATTACAAAGGGAATTCAGAACAAAGCAAATAAAATTAGTGACCTTCTAAAGAGAATACAGAACAAAAGTAACCTTGCCTAAATTCACAGAACTCAAATAGTTCACAAATGCCAGCATCTAACTGTGCCTGGCTGTTCATTCTATATACACCTACATTGCTGTAAGAAAATTTGCAAACAGTACGACAGACTGGAGGGTTGCCTACTCTTGAAGTGTTCTATTAAAAATGAACTCACAGGCACTCTGTACTGTATTTCAGGATAGGAAGAGAAGAATGCCATGTGCAAGTGAAACTGTAGGCTTGTTTGAGTAAGCAGCATGTAATTATCCAGACTGGAAGGTGGCCAGTGCACTAAAGCTGACACTAACACTAACCTTGCAGCATTCAGAATCCAGCATATTTGAAAACTCTTTGAAGTAGTTAATTTTCAAGATTCAGCATTCAACAGGAATGTATTCTCTGTTGCATTCTGATAGCAGCACATCCTCCTCCTTCCTACAGTCCCACAATCTACTTTTGCTTACTAGCTCTGATACCTTTAATTTTTCTGTATTAGGGAAGTGGAAGAATACGAACAATAGCTTATTCCTTCCTTTCCAGCAGCCTGGATATGTTTAAGTGGCAGTGGAAAATTACTCCCCAGAGTCTTCTCTCAACTCCAGATAACACAAGTCTGAAAATGGTGAGAGTCATGCACGTCATGAGGAAGGTCATGAATGTCAGGATGAGGGTCATGCACATCATGAGCGCTTCACAAACAAAGATACTCTCTACTGAGTCTCAAGCCATACAAAATATCTTTGAAATCACAACTATTAGCATTCCTGTCCAGCTTTGTTTATTTTGAATTTATCTGGTAAGCTGCCATCAAAAGCAATGTTCTCTCCGCATTCCACAGACAATATAAAGAAGGAAACTCAACAAGCCACTACATGGAATAACTGGGAGGGAGAGGTCATTTGGTTTGCTCTGGAGTGGAAGCAGGAGCCAGTTCAGCTGTGGGATTTAGAATCATAGAATCGTCACAGTTGGATGAAACCACTAAAATCATCAAGTCCAACAATGTTTGTTTTAGAATGATATGAAATGGGTGGGAAGCACAGAGATCCATTGAGACAAAGGTTGGTACCTACAAGGAGGAGTCTATACAGGCATGTTGGCAGAACTCAGTTTACAGGAATAAAAGCTTTTATGAAGGATGGCTTATAAGCTCTGCCACCTGGGATTCAGGCAGGGTGCCTAGTTCAGTGAAAATACCATGCTCCCAGATACTACATCAGCTTTTGAAACTGGAACCAAACAATGTGACTTTTAATAATCAAAATATTTCTTTTGTGAGATGCTTAGTTACTCAGCTATGCATTATCCCATAGTGACAAGGGTTTGGACCATGATGATTACATTTTCAAGAGCAAGAGAACTAATTTACACAGTTATGTATTGGGAGGGCAGTGAGCTGTTGTTGGTTGGCTCAAAGTCGGAGGAGCCAGCACCTAAATAGAAAGCAAAATTACCAAAAAAACAGATCTAACAACAGAGAGGAGCATGGACCTCATTGATTTTCAAACACATTTCTACAGCAGGTAGAATGCCTCATGATTTAAATCTGTGGCACAGAATGACTGCTGGTTTTGTTGTTTGTAGTTAGCTAACTCTGATGGACACCCTATGATTTTCTGTCAGGCTTCATTTCTTTTCATAGAACTGGCTCCTCAGAATGGTTTTGGTTTCTTTTTTTGTTTTTTTTTTTCCCCATAAAGGCTTTTCCTGAGAATTTTCACAAAGTTGTGCTTTGGACACCTTTTTTATGCATCACTGAAACTGTTGACATCTTTACTGAGCTCAATCAAACAATAGAATAATTTTGTATTTCATAAATACTAGCAAGGAGGCTCACTAGGCAGTGCCAGAATGTTTTTGAAGACTGTCACAGAGCTGTCTGCTGATATTTATTTAACTAACTACTCCATCACTGAGGTTTTGTCTTGCCTTGTTTAATGATATCAGCATTGACTTCAAGACTGATTATTGAACAACAAAGCTTTTTATCATCTTTATTTCTACTAAAGGACCCTCCAAGAGCTCATATCCTAGTATTTAAATTGCCAAAGTATTTTGGTATGATCTCCTTCTTCTGTGGCTGAGGTCTTTGTGAAAAAGTTTGAATTAAATGTTGCACTCACATTCTTGGTGATAGCAACTGTTCATATTTTGTGCATCTGCACACCGCTATGTTGTTGCTCTATTAAACCAACTGTTTGGAAAGCTGAAAAAGAAGGAAGAACTGGGTGAACTGCTGTAGCAGCAATTTGATCTAAATGTCTAGAGATTTCCCCTCAAAGGCATATTGGTAACACCATAATAATGAGAACATAAGTGAATATAGCTGCTCAGCATTAGCCGGTGGAGTAGCTCATTGATCCCAGCACTGTTAAAACTAGTTTCATTTTGTTTTGTTTTGTGTTCCTTCAAAGGTTCAATCTTAGCTTTATGAATTTCTCTACAGGTAGATAAACATACTTAGAGGACACCCATGACATTTGAAGTCACTGCCAGGAACTGGATTTTGAGACTGAAAGGTTCAGCTTTCTATAACATCCATGGGGTTTAAGGCTTGCTGTTTTAGGAAAACATTTTTCTGTCTTTTTCAAAACCAAAACCCACTTATAATATCTGAAAGAAGTACTAAAAAATTAATTGCATATTGATATATTATAAATTTCATAAGATGTTAATATGCGTTTATATTCTGATCAGAATTACCACTATATAAATAACATTTGATACATTCCTTTGAATGGCCATGAGAGAATTGTAAAATAAAACAGATGTCAGGCTATATAAAATGATTGGTAATCAAAGTAGTATTAAGTACCTTGCTAATGAGACAATAGTTTCTGTTAACATCAGCAGGAATTACAGAGATAATGAGAAGGTCTGCAGAGTTCTGAAATGGAGTTTAGTGTTCCAGTCCGAAATAATCTACTGTGACAGAAAAAGTTCTCACACCATTTAGTCAGATCAGCTTTCTACATTGATTTTAACTAGTGTGTTTGCCTCTATGAAGGACACAGGTCATGATGAAAAACAGAATATGAAAATTCAAAGCTTATTGAGAATTACTTTTTACCATTTCCTTTTTATTGGTTATGACACTGACAGTTAAAAACAATACCATAATATAGGAGACCTGCACTTATTTAGCAACCAGTAAGTATCTTTGAAAAGAGATAAAAGGACTTCGTAGGCTATTGCAAAGAAATGTAAAGGTTAAAAGGGTGAAAATACACTGAACATTGCAAAGCATGCGAATGGTGGTGCAGTATACAATTTTATTTTACAATAGGAATTTCTCTTCATGTAACCCACCATCTGCTTATCAAAACTACTTAAATTTAATTTCTAATGGATCTTAAAGCAGGGTAACCTCCTTAGTAGTAAGGAACATATGGGCAGCATGACACAGTTTCTCAGACGTCAGAACAGGCTTTGCTTACCAGGGTGAATCTCAGCTGGGTATGAAGTGGAACAGCTACACAGTGGGAACATATTTTAGAAGCAAACTTACTAATTTGGCCATCAAAATTATGAGCAAAATATTTACAATTAAATTAAGGTCAGAAGTGTGAAAAAAATGACCTCCTGCTGAATTAATTTTCAAAAGTACAGAGTAGGATTCACAGTTTTCAAGGTCAAAATATGAGCCTTTTATCTGAAGTGTTGTGCCTTTTTCTTGTTTACCTCATAACAAAAAGTGAACTATAACCTCTCCCTTCTATGGTTTTACCTTCTTCCCTTTACACAAGGACAATTGGAATTACAGCCCTAAAATTTATATAAAGAAAATAGCATAGGGTAAACTTTATCCTTTAGCTACAGCTGTTGAACTCATTAGTTCCACAAGACTAGAGAGATCCAGCAGAACAAAGGATTTGTCTCAGGGGATTTAACTAAAGGGCCTAGGAAAGTCTGATCTAGCTCTTAGAGAAATCAATGTGAGCTTTTCCAGTGATTTCAGAGAAAACTGGATCAGATGCAACAGTCAGAAAATTCTGAGTTAAAGCTGAAATTCATCCCATTTAGTCTTATGTGCTATTTCAGGTCCCTCTCCAGTTAAAAACTGCGAGAGTAAGTGAGAAATGACAGTACAAAGCTTGGCTTAATATTGCTTGATCTGTGTTTTCCCACAGCTTTTCCTTCACACCCTATTATTTGGAAAGACATTATTCCAAAATAAAACAAATAAACACATACAGTGCCCTGTACACACAGTTCTTTATTATAAATATAAACCAGTACCTAATGGAGACAGTAGACATAAGGGGAAATGCGTTTGTATTTTAAAATATGATTTTAATATGCAAACAATTTTATTGAAAACAATTATTATTTTAAGTTGAAAGAAAACTATGCTAATGTCAAAAATATGGTGAAATTCATTCCTTGAGTTTTATGAATGCTGATTTTAATGAAACTAGTTGGAAACCAGTAATTTTTAAAGACAAACATCTGACAAAGACTTCTTTATCAGTCACCAAATTTCAGTTACTCCAAATGGAGAAAGCTGATGTTATACAAAAGTCATACCAACAAACTTCACAAATATTGCAGTATTAATTCTGTGCTTTAGGCATGCAATTCCTCTCTCTCAGCCTTACAGATATTTTTCTTCCTGTTTTCTGTTCTAATGGTACAAACAACCTGTGCTTGAAAATATCTTTTATAAAGAAATATTAGTACTGGCAGCCAGTATGTTGTAGATGTACCTTGGCAGAACAGGAGTATCTTGCTTTAAAAGGTACCTGCCCTGGAGCATTTGACAAGAATGTCAAACTCTAAACTAGGTCAGCCTCATAATTCTGAGCTGTCTTCTTGTGACAAGAGCACTGTAAATAACATGGTGCAGTTACCACCCCCATGTTTGTTACATGTCTCTTGACCTACTTTTCTAATTTCTTTGTTGCTATTGTTTGGTACCTAACACTTTTATTCATGGACACTAAAAAGTTGGAATGAAGTCAGAGTTGGCAGATGTGTGTCAACTCAAGGCACAAGAGATGCAGGAAGGCAGTTCTCTGGGTCACAGCCAGAAAAGTTTATCCTCATCCGAAAAGCTGTAGCTCTTTTATCCGTAGAAGAATTTCACCCCAAACCTAAGGAATCCCTACAGGTTTTCTGCCTTCACAACAAATGTTATTTACTTCAAAATAGCCCAGAGGAAAATTAGTGCTTTGAGAGGCTCAGCACACTTTCTGGTGGTGGAGGTAGCAGTTGGGTAACAGCAGTCGGGAGCCAGGTGATGGCTGAACCTAGTGCAGGATGCAAATGTCGGGACAGGAATGAGAACTGATAGTTTCCTTCCCTTTCCTTCCACAGGGTATTTCCATTTTGGAAAATGGGATTTGTCCATTTCCCTGAGAGAAAATTACTAAGGAACAATTGTGAGTGTTCCAAATGTATCAGGATATATACAGTAATCTCTAGTCAGATGTTTAAGCAGGACTCAGGTGTCCTACTTAATTCAATGCCAACCCATTGCTGTGGCAGGGGCAAGCAACTTGGCTGAGCATAAATAAAAGGAAAAAAAGTGAGAAAGAAGGAAGAATGCTTTATTTTTATGAATAGGGTAGGAAAACAATTCCTCTTAGAGAGAAAGTATTTTTCTTTCAAGTGTGTATATCTCAAATAAACAGCTCATTCTCATAAGCTACAGTGTGTTCTTTAAAATGGTCCTTATGATCCAGTGTACTACCTTTCAACATGTATTTGGGGATCTTAGTATGTTTTTTCATCTGTACAACTGACACTTATTAAAAATGGATACACATAGGACAGTTAATATTACGTAGATTCCTGCAATCTATTTAAGTATGTTTGTATTAAAAAATATTTTAGAGAGAAAAATATTACCTTGGTCTGAATACAACTGATTTCAACAAATGTCAACTGAATTAATTAAAAAAGTTAAAATAATGTGTACATGTAACCAATATTTTATTGGCTATTGGAACATTGTTCTCTATAATTCTGCTTTCCTGAGTGAATTTTTATTTGCTACCAGTAATTAACATTTTGTCTAGGAAACAGAATACACCACCACAGCATACCTGTTAATGATATGGATGAAAAAATAAACCGGCAATAAGCTTGAGAGTAAATACAGTTATTATTTAACAAGCAATCTCCCATTGCTCCCATTACTAAATTCCTTAGTACTTAGCTTAATTATGTCACTGGAATGCATGCTTAACATTACCCATAACAGTTAATGAGCTGATTCTTCCAAAGTCATCAGCTCCTATTAACCAGTAATCTAATCAGTCTGACCTCTACATTTCAGGAATAACCAATAAAGTAGGCAGCAGGTAGTCATGAACTCTGTAGCACTACTTCACCACTCATTAATATTAGACCTGCTAGTACAAAGTTAATCTAGATCAGGCATAGATTCTTAATCAAATGTATGCCAAAATAACCAGAGCACATAATACTGTGTTTTGTCATGTTTTTGTTGGCTGCACAGGGATAAATAGTATTAAACAGGCATAAGGCTTGGTAGAATGAAATTAAACTCTTAATTTTTTTGTACGTCACTATTTTAAACCACACTTGAACCAGGAGAATGAACGTATTCCTATTGAATTCTTAACACATATGGCCATGTCATTTTTCACCCCGAAGGCTACCATAGTAACTGTTTCCCCAGAAGGTATGAGATTAAATTGGCCAGGTTTAGTTAGCATGGACAGAGGAGGAATCAGGAGGGGTGTTTTACTCCTCACTCTGTTCATGCTGCTACCTATGACAAAATGAGCAGACATCAAAATAATTCAATGGAAACCCAAGACTGGTGTAGTAAATTCTTCCCAGCAAGCCTTACCAATGCATTTCTCTGACATGCAGGTGATGGCAAGACAGAAAACGGTGTCAGTAGCAGCTTAGCAGTCTGAGAGTGTGATCACTACGTGGGATATTTTCACTGCTGTGACAGTGAATTGCAGTGCATCATTTGCAAATGAAGGACTCCATAAGAAAACAGAACTGATGGTCAGGAAAGGACATCCAGAGTACAATGTGGAATAGCTGGCTGCTCTCTCATGTAGAGTTTTCACACAGGTTTTCTTCCATCCAAATACATCTATTTGAATGGACTCATTTCAGTGGGAGCTTGACCATTTTACAGGTCAGCCGGGTGTGCAATTTCATGTTTAGCAACTGCACAGATTGGAAAGGCAGATATATATAAATTTTGAATTTACATTTACATTTTAAAAACAGGCAAAAAATGACCCTAAATCTGCAAGCTCTGCAGTGCTAGAGTTGTTTTTTTTTCTAAGTCACTGGAATTAAGGGGCATAGTTTACAAGACAAGTAAGCTGTCAAACCTGTTCTTAGAAAGAAGGGTGTTTCCTCATTTTTGCATTTTTTATGCAGTTCCCTAGAAAGTTGACTGCAGTGGGCATACAATACATGGTTCAACTATCTCCTCACACTTTTTTCAGAAGGCAAATTGCTGGCATCTGTTGTATAGTACCTTCACAATTTATATATGTTGATATGACTCCACCAGTTATCTGTGGTTCTTCGTATTAGCTGTTGTTCAAAGTGTATGTTTGAAAACATGAACAATATGAAAACAGATCGTAGTTTGAAGTGGTTTATTCTCTAATATGGAATCACATAGTGTCTGTCCAGGAGAAATAAAATATACAGAAATGGAAACAGAAAATGGAAATTAAGATAAGTGCCAGAGAAACAGAAAAGCACAGCCAAGGGAAATAATTTTCAAAGCAATCTTCTAACAGGCTGTGCATTTTTTAGATTTTTTATTTTTACTTTTGAACTCTCCATTTAAAGTCAAACAAAACCAGGTCATCTTTATTGCAAAGTTGCTTTTGTACCAAAAGAAAAATATCATTATCATTACAAGATCTGCCACCTCCTATTTTCCCCTTGTCTAAATGGAGAAACACTGCTTTAGATCATCTGCTAATAAAACATAAGGCTTGTGATCCTGCTCTTAATCTCAGATTAAATACTACTGTTTCTGCAATGAATATTATGGATGTACTTTAAATTAAAATTATCTCAAAAGTATTTCTGATCAATTTTGACATTTTGACCCATATTCTGAACAGTAACTGGCTTTCTTCAAATTTCAGAGTTACAGAGAGAGAATTAGCTTCTGTACCTGCACACCTAAGTCTAATTCTATATATAGTAATGACGTGCCATAATAAGTTATTAATATTGTAATAATAATAATAATGAATTTCTAGTCTTAAAAAAAAATGATCAAACTGGAAATAGGTTCTATGCCTTATCTATCAAAGTTAGGTAAATAACCAATCCTTCCCTGACCACATAATGGATAAGAAAAATGCTGACTTAGAAGGCTATGCTTGTCTTGCCCTGGGGAGAGGTGCACACAAAAATGTGCTGCCTGTCCTGTTAAATTGTTTGTTCACTCCCAGACTCCCTTTGCATGTCATGAACTAGTTCTCTGCAAAATAGATTTGCTAGAAAAGATGGTACACCAAAGAAGGCAGATTTCAGTGCTTGATCTTATTGGGAGTCAGACATCAGCCCTTATCCTAGAGTGCTGTAAGCTTGTTCCACTCCTAAGATGCCAGCACAAATACAGCTAAATTATCCAGAGATATTTTTGTCTCAGCTTTTATTTAAAGCTTCATTTTCTGGGATTCCAAGTCCAGTGCTTCACAGTTCTCACATTTAATATTTCAGATTTCTTAAAAATATCTAAACTGCCTACTGTAATTTCTTTTATTTCTGCCTCAGCCAACAGTCAGAACTGTTGATCCCATCCATTTCACAAACAAGCTTTTGTATATATAAAAGACCCCACTCATTCCCTACTTTTTATTTTTCAAGCTAAGCAAGTCTCATTTTTTTTAACTTTACTTCCCATTTTATGTTTTCATGACTTTTCTCTGTGATCTTTCCCATTTATTCCCCTCACACACTTTCAAAGTGCAGTAGATAAGATAAAAGCCAATGTGATACTCAACTGAAGAGTTTGGCCTCACCAATGTCAAACAAACTGCAGTAATATTCCCTCAGATATAACACACAACACTTACTAATTAGCTAAGAGCTAAAATTAGCCTTTGTTCTTGGTTTGTCTTGAAAATCATAATATTGCTGGCTCAAGTTCAATTTGAGGAGCACAAAGGATTAGTTTGATAAGTTTTGTTCTTGACATCCATAGTGCTTGCTGTTTAGCATTACCCTGCCAACTGAGAGCTTGTAAGTTTGCTGTTTAGCAATATGTTACAGATTCTTGCCTGGAGCACTTTTTATCTTTCAAAAAATAGCATACTTGTCCTTCAAGAACCCTGTGATGTTACCCTTCATTGTTAGTGGTACAGGCACTGCAGTGACTAGTTCCTGAAGTATTTTGCAGGAAGTTTGTGGGTTGCTACTGATTTGTGTCTATCTTTTTACTAAATAAATGTTTTTTAAACCATTTTTAGAACATACTCATTTTGACTTCTGACAGAAACAGTCTTAGCAATTTTATGAACAATATTGGGTAGTACATTCGCATTTTCAAGAGAATCTGGTGAACTTGAGCGCTCGCAGCATAGCAGTCAAGCAAGGTCCATCACAGGAAGTAAACACCATATAAAGGAAGAGGGAGAGAGCACACACTCTTTACAAAAATCAAAAGTAGGGAATTAAGTGATTCAAAATTTTAATCATCTTATGCTATGTCTTTAGAAGTAAATTAAGCATCAGGGGAAACAAGTCTGGGCGCTCGATTTTGTTTACTGTATCTTGATATGTTTTAACCGTTCCAGTTTATAATCTCCTAGAGTCCTTCTGGTGATAGTTCAAGGATTAGCATAAACCAAAAGCATTTTTGGTTGGCAATTGACATGGAGCTAAAGTTATGATTGTAGTTATTCTATGCCAGCACTAAAGAACAATTAAATACATCCTTAGTTTGTTATAATATATGTACTTATGCTAGCAGGAAATTAAGACATGGATTCAAACTTCTCCAAGGTTCTGTTTAGATTTGGGGAGTTTCGCTGCATTCTAATGCAGGACTTGAGGACACACTGTCCAGCTAGTTCACTAAACCCACAGCAAAGAACCATTGAGCCTCCAAAGTTTGTGTACATATGTAAAGTGTATGTACACACAGAGAGGCGCATACAGACAGAAAGTACAAATAAAACTTGTTCAATGCAAAATACTGAAAGAGTGTTTTGCTATGTGTGCCTGGCAATATTTTTCACCAAGGATCACTTCTGTTCAAGGAATTTCCTTTAAGCTTGGCTAGAAAAGGAAACATAATGAAACTTTGATGGCACCTGGACCAATATAGCAACAGAAAATTGTTCATGATTTTGATGACAGGAGTGAACAAGGACACTGAAAGCCCAAGTAAACTCGACAGATTTGTTTTCTGTTGCAGTTTTTTGGACAAAAACATAGCAAATGTTGAGGATAACTGCAAGCAAAAAATTATGTTCTGATCAAGCTCTGTTTTAAAATCATTAGAATTATTACAATCATTATATGATTTAAATCATTACAATTATTGATTTAAATAATTACAATTATTACAATCATTTTATGATTTATGATTTAAAATCATTAGAATCATACACAAAACTTGCAAATTATATGTTTAATGTCTGAAAATGAAGTCCTTAGCTTGAAAAAAATCTCACTGTTTTTAGATAGGGAATTCTCCCTGAGAAGAGGATGCATAAAAGAGGTTACGTCCCTGTTATCCCTTTATTGTTAGAGAAAGGCATTATTTATCAGAAGAATTACATACTCACATAGACACACACAGAGTCTACAGGATCCTACAATAGAAGTTTGAAGTCCCCTTCAATAAACTACAGAGCATCAAATATCCCTTTCCTCACATATCAAAGACCTGTCACAGACTCTTCTCTGCATGTGCTTGGGTAAAGAGAGGACTCTAGCAGGTTGATCTGAAGGGAACTGCACTGAGCCAGCCCAGAGATAAAGCTTGTGTAAACTATGAAATCTTTCCCTCCCTGACCTCTGTGGTAAGCTCCCTGGGGGAAGGATATATGCAGGATAGAAAAGAAGGGAGACCTCTGAAATAGTGAAATACCAAATGTTTCAGAGCTTCATTAACCAAAACTCTGCATTCAATCAGGCAATTTCATGCTCCCATTACACAGAATGAAGGACTGTGAATAATGAGAAGATATGGTGATGGATCTGTGATTACTGTCATAGAGAGGATACATTTGATATCGTAGGACCTTCAATTTACGTATGAATGCAAGGTCAAAATATTGAAAGGTGGTGCTGGGCTGTAAATCTAGTGGAAGAGAAAATGGTGGAAAGCAAACAGGAAAACAATGAAACACATCAAGAATGTGGTTGGTTCTCCATCTCTGCCATTTAAAAATCTAGTTGAAAATATTTTAAAAGGTGCTCTGGCTCAAACAGGAATAACCTAATTTAACCATCTACAAGAAAAACATATAGTCTTAACTAGAGGTTGGGAATCCCTCTATAATCTCTGGAGGAAGATAGGAGTCCTTAGAGGGCAGTTTAGCCTTGTCTTTCTCCACAGACGTTGTGAAGATGAAACCTATCTTTCATGCTGGTATTGTTTGAAGTGGAGGCTAGGAAATAACTTTTTAATCCAGAAATAAATACTTTTTCTGTTTGAAAAACAAGAAACATTTTGGTACAGCAAGCATTTTACAAGCAAACTCATGTGGTGTTTGAAAACCTTCATCCAAAACTGGGAATCTACATACTTTCAGGTTTCAGTCCCCTAATGTTCTTTTTTTTCAAGGCAACTATTTCATATCGTAGCAAAAATAAAGAAAAAAAAGGAATACCATAAGTTTGAGGTGGCTACATTTGCAACACATGGCAATTCAGAATGTCCCAGAAGACCTTGCAACATATACATTTCCCAGTCAAAAACTTATCAAATGTACACCAATCTTTCTCTTTTTTTTTTTTTTTGTTAGATATCTGAGTGACTACATTGGGAGCTCAGGCTGTCTCCAGTGACAGTTCTTTCTGCTAGTATATTAATCTTAAAAAAGAAAAGTACAATTTTTTTTCCCCTCAGTATGGTTAAATGTTGATTGCTAATTGCTGTAAGTTTTTTTGATGTATTTTAAATTTTGCCAGTTTGCCATCACAATAACATCAGAGGTATTTCTGAGCATCTCTGGTGCCCTAGGGTTCTGAGTGCTCTGTGCAGAGCCCCAGTGAATTATTCAGTTTAAGAGCTGCAGACTCTTCCTGACTACTAGGCAAAGGGACAATATCCTGTGTACATCAAGTACACCAGACAACCACCGAGACAGCAGGGAGGCCTCGAACACTTGATATCAATTAGAGGAAAGCAGTAGCTGAAAGCATAGAACCAGGCTCTTTGAATTAAAGTATAACATTTCTAGTGAGAGATACTATTCCAGCTTTGGATTGGTTAGATGTTATTTGTGTATCAGAACAATCTACATTCACAATTTAATTGAAAGATAGGAGGCTTCACATTGGTTTAACAGTCAGGATTTACTAATCTGATTGCAGGACAAGTGGTATAGTTTCCATGAGTCTCTGGAATCCAAGCAAAATTTACAGTAAGTTATTGAATCAGAAGAGTCTGTGTCAAATAAAAACCTCCACTGACTGGACAAACTAAGCATTCAAAGCAGTTGGCCTATTTGAACAATTCCCTATTTACTCATTCTATGTTGCTATTGGCCTAATGTAAGCCTGATGTAGAACAATACTGAAATAACCAATCTTTTTAGATTTTACATCCTAAAACTTTTTTTTTTTGTGCCTGTGGATATCTTACTTCAATTATGACCAGGGAGTGTCCACAGTTCTTGATTCTGAAGCATAAAGGGGAGTCAGGTCTGAGGAATTTCTTTATAAAATTCCTAAAAAGACATTTACCATATCATCCTCCAGAGTATCTGAGATCTTTGGAAGAAAAATAATGGATATTCCATGAGATTCACATGATCAGTTCTCTACATCACTATAAAAGTCACCATGATTGCAGGGAAATTTTATAGTTGCACGTACAGGGGGATAATGCAATGGAAACAGTTTTGTTTTTTCTTATATTTTCTACACTTTAGCAATAGAACTAAAAGAAATACGTAAGAATGTCTGATATACTGATGGTTGCTACTCAGAATGGAAAAGTACAGACAGTCCAATTAATGATCGTTGTGTTTCCAGAAAGTGAAGAGTTAACGAACTCTGCTAAAATGCCCAGAAAAAAGAAACTTATAGACTGCTAAATCCTGGGTATTCCCAAAGGGAAAGTTTGGAAAAAAGCAATATAAAGGTCTGTAAAATTAAGTCTAGAGATAAATATTCAGAAAACAAAATGAAAACAGTTAAGTATAATGTGGGCACCAAAAGGAGAAGCATGACCTACTTGACTGCAGTAATACATGTAATGTTGTGTTATTCTGTCATAAAGTTTAACGTAAATGCAATAACAGAATTAGCATCTCCTTTACAATTGACATGGATTTTTGTTAATCTGTATTGAGCTATTAAAATATAAGATGAAATGTAATAAATAGCAGCAATAACAATAGTGCTTAGTTGAAATGCAACAATTTTTGCAGAGAGATTTCCTGGTACTTAATTGAAGTAACCACCATAGTAAATGAGCTCAGTGGAACTAATCTTATAGTAAAATCTTATTCTGATGTAGATTACTGTCAAATTAAATCTTGACCAGCAGTTCTTGGGAAACAGACAATAAATTGTATTGATTCTTTAAACCTGATTTTAATTTTTCAAATGCATGAGGCAAGCGGTACAGAAATAGCTTTGTAAATCAATAAGCTGTTTTTAAAGGCCAGTTCCAAATCCTAAAAACTGCTTACCCCAAATTGTACTGCTATTCTTCCACTGTGAAAAGCAATGGAACTGCTCAGGATCTACACTCAGTGAGTGCAAAAGAGGATTTGTCCCACTGATTATAATATTAATTTCTGGATAACAGCAAAGACCAAACATTATGACTACCAGCCCCAAGCTATTGATTTATGCTTGAATCACAGGACTGTAGAATGATTTGGATGAGAAGGGACCTTCAAAGATTGCTTAGTCCCCCCTCTATCATTGACAGGGACATCCTTCACTTTGTTGATCAAAGCCCCATCCAGCCTGACCTCAAACATTGCCTTGAACAGAGTCTTTAACTCCAGCGGCTTATTTAGGGCTACATCTAATTTTTCCCTTAATCCCACAGAAGAAGAAGTTTCTTTCCTCCTTACTTGTTACTTAAATACCATGATCATAGATCATTTCCCCACCCATCACATTTTACTTTGACAGAAACACAGACAAGGGGCAAAGAACAGTACAAAAGACTGGGGAATTATAGGGACTTGGCATAGTTCTAAGGAAGGACCTATTTACACATCTGCCACTATTGCTAATCTATTTTTAGTCCACATATTCCTTCAGAAAGAAATAAAGGGCAGCATTTGGCCATCTGGTCTTCCTTCAGATGCATTACTCAGCTTATCAACTACACTGCTGGACACCGTAATTCCTGATGAGCAGAGCTGGCATCCAAACAAGCTGTGTTATCTATCATGAATATCTCATAGCAAATATTTAGTTATTATAGAATCATAGAATGCTTAAGGTTGGAAAAGACTACCAAGATCATCAAGTCTGATCTTTGACTGCACACCACCATGCTAACTAAAACAGCATTAAGTGCCACATCCAGCCATTTCTTGAACACTTCAAGACAGGGACTCCACCACTTCCCTGGTCAGCCTGTTCCAACGCTTGACCACCCAATCAGTGAAGAAATTCTTCCTGGTGTACAACATGAACTTCCCCTGGCACAGCTCGAGGCTGTGTCCTTTTGTCCCATCACTAGTTGCTTGGGAGAAGAGGCCAACCCCTACCCGGCTACAACCTCTTTTCAGGTAATTGTAGAGAGTAATAAGGTCCTGCCTGACCCTCTTTTTCTCCAGGCTAAACAGCTCCAGCTCCTTCAGCTGCTCTTCATATGATTTACACTTCAGCACCTCAATATCTTTCTTCTAGTGAGGGGTCTAGAACTGGATGCAGCACTTGAGTTGCAGCCTCACCCGTGCAGAGTACAGGGGGACCATCACTGCCCTGGTCCTGCTGGCCACACTGTTTCTGATCCAGGTCAGAATTCCAGTGGACTTCCTGGCCACCTAGGCACACCAGTGGCTCATGCTCAGCTGCTGTCAACCAGTATGCCCAGGGCCTTTTCTGCCAAGCAGTTTTCCAGTCACTCTTCCCTAAGCTTGCAGTGCTGCATGGGGTTGTTGTGTCCCAAGCGCAGGACCCAACATTCCGCCTTGTTGAAGCCCATACAATTGACCTCAGCCCATCAATCCAGCCTGTCCAGATCCCTCTGAAGACCTTCCGACCCCCCAGCAGATTGGCACTTCCACCCAACATGATGTCATCTGTGAACTTACTCATCCAGATCATCAGTAAAGATATTAAACAGCATGGGCCCCAGTAGAGAGCCGTGGGGAACCCCACTTGAAATCAGCCACCAACTCCCTGGGCCCAATCATCAGCTAGTTTTTGACATGTCCAAGCCATAGGCTACCAGCTTGTCCAGAAGAATGCTGGGGGGTACAGTATCAAAGGCTTTATTCGTGTCCACATACATAAGGCTACATCCATAGCCTTTCCCTCATCCACTAAGTGAGTCACCTGGTCATAAAAGGAGATCAGGCAGGTCAAGAAGGACCTGTCTTTCTGAAACCTGTGCTGTCTGGACCTGATTCCTTGTTTGCCCTGTACATGCTACATGATGGCACTCACGAATATCTGTTCCATAACCTTCCCACACACCGAAGTCAGGCTGACAGGCCTGTAGATCCTCCTTCTGGCCACTCTTGAGGATTGGCATTATATTGGCCAACCTTCAGTCACCTGGGACTTCCCTGTTTAACCATGACTGATGATAAATGATGGAGAGTGTCTTGGTGAACCCATCTACCAGCTGCCTCAGTATGTTTGGGTGAATCCCATCCAGTCCCATAGGTTTGTGAGTGTCTGAGTGGCTCAGCAGCCTGAATAACCTACAAGACCTTACAAAATTCTTTCAAGGCTTAGGAACACTGTTTACAGCAAAAAAGGCTGGAAAAAGTGTGGCCTTGATCTGGAGACCTCACATCCCAAATATCTCAGCAGCTGCCTCAATGCTGGCTAACCAAAGTTATCAAATTTACCTTTTGCCTCTCTAAGATTTTTCTTGCAAGTAAAGGAGGAAGAGATTGTCAAAGCATCTCCTGCTGATATTTTGTCTGGTGTTAAGTGTTTCTAGAGACCATTTTGTCTTTTCCATATGTATTCAGTTAGATATGCTGCAATGTTAAATACATTGGTGAGCATACATGTGAATGAACACTTTGGGGATCACCTACACTAGAAGAAGTTTTAGAGATATGATAGCAATCACGAGGACTGGCTATCATTAATGTCAGAGAACACACAGGGTTTTATTTCTGGAAGGTGCTCAAAAAACCAGCTGCTTCCTAATACAGTCTTATAACAAGTTATCTAGTAGGTAAACCAGAATATGGACTTCAGCAATGTTTGCTCTCTGATATGAATGCTTTTACTACAGCTAAACCAATTCAGATTGCACAGCACCTGTTCTCCATGTTACTCAGGGAGCAGCCTTGGAGACCTGCCATGCTAGTCAATGTCATCCCGGAGGGAGCAGCACTCTTGAGCCTGCAGAACTGTTCCCTTGCATCTGCTTGAACTCAGTATGATGAAATATTAAAAAGCTGAGGGACGCTGGGATTTACGGAATCCAAAGAGAGAAACCCAAGCACGGACAAAACAGCATATGCTGCATTGTAAATTTGGGAATTTTGCTCCTATTAAGCCAAATAAAATGTAGTTCTCTACATGCAACATAGATTTTTGAGTCATTATCTTCAGATATCAACCTCTATGAAAAATTCCCAAACAGACGGGAATTTACCTTTAGAGTTGTGTCATCTTTGTCACACTCACAAAAACGTCTTTGCATATATAACACCTTCCTGCAGTAAAAATGCACAAAATTGTTAATAATGATACCACTGGGCACAATTCAATTGCCCAAAGATAGTCTTTTTTCTTTATATATCCCTGAAGTTTCTCACCTGGTCTTCAGCCATTTTTCCAGAAGGTCATGTGTTTTCTGAAAGCCTTGTGGGATACAGTCAGTACAGCTGATGTCCCATATGCCCCAAGGCATCTCAGCTGACAAAGGAATAATCAGTCTTCAGTTATTGCTGAAAATCCATTATTGATCATCTGTCAGAATATGAGACACCACAAATCAATCTGTAGGTAAACAGCCCTTCATAAGTCATCTAAGGACAATATATTTTCTAAACACCTGGTTCTTCTGTGAGGATTATGCCAAGCCTTCCTTTGCAATCTTAAACTTGTGAGGCTTTTCCTTCATTTTTCAGCATCACCAAAAATAAACCTTGCCACCAACTGCTAGTGCTGAAGACAGCTAACTGCAGTGCAAAGGTTCTGCATAGCTGCATTTCACTCCAGAACAAGTGACATGTGTTGTGTGTGCTGCACCATGATCCAGAAATTGTGATCTTGCTTGACAAAATTGGAATATTTGCCTGTGGATAAAATTGTCCCTTTTTTTGGGGGGGAGGGGTTGGGGGAGGGGCGAGAAGGTGGGGGGGTGGTGGAAGTGCCATTTAAGTGGTGCTAGTAATCTATTGTTATTAACTGCAACTTTCCAGAAATAACAAAGGTAAGACACTTAACATGAGAACTACAGCAAAAGTGCAGAGAGATGACAATGGGAAAGAAATCAGTGCCCTCAAACAAACCAAAACAAACAAAGCATTCAGAATGGTTTTTGATTACGTTCCATTTTCATAGCCATGTTGAATTGACATATTTCTAATATTGATTCTTACCTTACTGCTAAACCTGCAGATTATTGTTTTCACAGCAATTTTTAGCAGTTAAATAAAATCCTAAGTACTTCACTGTCTAAAGTAGGCAGTAACATGTGCATGCTGGAATCTAAGCTTTGATATAATTTACAGTATTTTGTAGAGCTTAACACTTGCATTTAAAAAAGCTGGCCCTTAACTAAGAATGCATGCAACTCATTGTTTTGATGGCGTGACGTGAACATCCAAGAAACAAAGAATATTCTATCAACACCTAGGGTGGTACCTTTGCAATGAAACCTGTACTGTCCTACCATCCACCCCTCCACTGATAACTACTACTACAGCAGCTTGCTCTGTCATTGAGCCCCATGGACTCCCCAGTGCCTTTTGAGAGGGCATTTGGTTATGGTACAGTCAGTCTCCTTCACATCCAGCCCAAAGGGTCAATGCTTATTGGCTCTGCACTAGCTCCTGCTAGTCCAGGGGCTATGGAAAACTCAGCACTCTGTTAATCCATTTTGGCCATTTACAGTTCAAATCAATGAGCCAGTATGGAATTTCTCTCTGTGATTTCCCATCCCACTTGCACTCTTTCCTGTTCAGTTCCTCTCCAGAAGCAGGTCTGCAGTTTTGCTCTCTGCAACAAGTGACACACAGCTGACAGTTACATTCCCACTCAGCTTTTCTGCTCCCAGGTGTTTCAGCTCCTCAGCACATCTTTAATCCAGACTCTGAACTCTCAGGAGACATATTTGGCCTCACTGTCTACCTTTGGCTTTTCTGTAGACCTCAACCCTTCTGGGTGTTCAAATACTTTTCACAGAGAGTACTCCTTGGCATCTGCCATCTCTATTCTTCTCATAACCTGTTCTTGCATGATTTAGAATGATTTAGAAGTATAATACCATTCCAATAAGTTAAAATTGACTTTATTTACCGTTGCCAACACTGCAGCAGCTGCAGCACAGAACAGTTCCTGACAGGAAACACCAAGAACCTCATAGCTAAATGCAACTATTCCCTCACCTGCAGTTTATTTGCTTGCTTGTGCGGAGTCTGAGTTTTCAGATATTGGAGGGCAAGGAAAGCTTTCAGATAAGGATCCACCACAATCCTACAAACAGCAAACTGACAACTCTTCTACATGTCTTTTCTCTACAATATGGCTCTCTGCAAGGCAAATAATTTGTGACAGAGAAGGACTTTATGACATTGCAAGAACTCATTCAGATCAGCAACACTGTACGAGTCATTCAAAACTGAAGTGTTAGGAATAATAAGGAAATTGATTCATGATGAAAGTCATTGCTCTTCAAATCAGAAGGAGCTTGATCATAATTATACCTTCCTACTTGTGTTAGATATATAACTTAGCTAGGTAGGAGAAGGGTGTCCAGGTGCAAAAGAGGGTGAGAACCTCAAACAAAACAACTCTATCTATAGCCAGCACATCACTGCTTCCCTCAGAGCAAGTCAGATGCAGTTCCAAAGAACAACTTATAATCTCTTTATCCATGATCTCTGCACTTCTTTTCTTGCTATTCACAGCTGTTTGAAGATCATTGTTAGGCTGAAAAACACACACATGTAACAGACTTTTTTTTCTCCACTGACCTGAATCAGTCCTTACAAGCACAGCACCCATGTGTGAATTTTGGAGTCCAACCTTTGCTCTGGGAAGAGTGGCCCAGTGGACCTGTGGCTAAAGTAGAGCTAACTGTAAGGATCTGAAATCCATACAAAGGGACTGGGCCCAGGAGAGATCGCAGGATTTACCTCCTTTGCCTCTAGGACTTTGCTTTGATCTTTTTCCGATCATTGGCAGTAGAAAGTTACTCACTTCTGATGACTCCAGGGGAGTTATGAAAGGGAATTTGCCCTGTTTATTCCACCTATAATGGGCTGATAACCGTAATGCAAGGCCATAATTAGCAGCAACAATTCAAGTATCAGCATCCACAGTAAAGGCTGAAATGGCTGGTGACTGGACTCTGTATATTATGCTGATCTGTCAAGGTTGTTGTCCCTGTTCCATGGACAGAACTCATCAGGATTGCTAATAAACACATTTCATAGGCCCTATCTGCCCACACAATTTCTCTTTAATCTCTTGTTCCAGGACTGACAGACTTAATAGCTGCTTTCAAAAGTGGAGGGAACATGTAGAAAGACCTATTTTCTAGCACGCATTATATATAAAAATATGAACATCACCTGGAAGGCAACCCTTCTTTTAAAAAATACAGCTTCGAAAGCTAAAACCCAGCTGAGATGAAAGGCAACTTTACATAAAGGTAGTGCTACTCCACCTGCCGCCCTCCTTTCCTTTCCTTTCCTTTCCTTTCCTGTCCTTTCCTTTCCTTTCCTTTCCTTTCCTTTC
>JAWWMP010000081.1:124129793-124229409 GCA_035047865.1 Dendrocincla tyrannina
GCTCTTCCGATCTTAGAAAACCGAATTTAACCTAGATTTTCTCTAGGTTTAAGGGGAGTGTGCTGATGATGTCTGACTCTGGTAGCTAAAACTTACAGAGAGAAGCAAACTAAGATACAGCTTAAAGGGGAAAATTATAGCTATTTCTGTGATATATTAGATTTAGCAATGTCTACAGAACCAAAGGATGTGCTATTTCATGCAATTTCACATTTTTAACCGAAATTATGCATGTAAAAAAATATTTCTCAAAAAAGTTTGCTCTTCATGCTCCTTAAATAACTACAAAGTAAACTCTCAAGAATAAAAGGTATATTGTTAATACAGACTGCATGCTAAGAATAATGCTCTCATTTCCATTACTTGTTCTGTTATTCTCCCGAAAGACAACAGATTGTTGTGACTACATTAAAAAAGCATGATTTGAAGGGAGATATCTTTCTTTCAGACAACTGATAGAACTGGAAGAAAAAAAGCCAACCAACTAAACAGGTATAATTCAGGGAAAACTGCAACCTTCAGTATAGCACAGATTGTGAAAAAACCCCAAACCTGCATAGAGTTTAACTAGGTTATGTTAATGAGCTAGACAATCTGAAAGAGAAAATGCCGACATCCATAGAGAATAGGGGAGCTTAAGACAAGATCAAAAAGAGGAGAAAGAGAAAAAAAATAATGATCTTCAGTGGAACCTTGAAGTGTTGTGGGCATACAGGGCTTGGAATGGCTAAGATGTA
Source organism: Dendrocincla tyrannina (assembly GCA_035047865.1). NCBI lineage: Eukaryota > Metazoa > Chordata > Aves > Passeriformes > Dendrocolaptidae > Dendrocincla > Dendrocincla tyrannina. The sequence continues at coordinate 124,130,531 of JAWWMP010000081.1, forward strand.
CCACAGAAGCAATAACCCTCCTCTGTGGTTTTGAATTTGACCAGAATAATTATCCTTTCTTCCTAGATTCATCTAAGGAAGTTGCCTCATGTCTCCCACTGGGATCAGAATCAGTTAAGGGATGCTGTGTTTTTTTCTGTGAATAATGCAAGATTTTATGTCACAGCGTTTATAATACATTAGTTATCTCAATGTTTTCTACCAGAGAAAAGCCTGTCTGATCAAATAAAATCAAATTCACTGATAAATGCTCTGCTTGTTTAAAAAATAGTAAACCCAGTCGAATATCAAAATCAACATGAAACTGGGTAATCCTGGGCTTTGATGTATCAATGCAAATGGCTCACTGTGTTACAGCCGGACCGTTATTTCACAGGATCTCAGTGACATGATATTTCAGCCTACATGATACTCATTACTGGTGAAATATGGGTAAGGAATTCACAATGAGTACACCACTCAGTTGGTTAGAACCGAGCCTAGGCATGGCAACACCAGGCTGAATTCACTACAGTTATCCTACCCTTATATTCCAATAACACCTGTGAAGTATTACCTTTCCTAGCACACATTTGGGTGAACTATTTTTCCCCCCCTCTTAAAGCAATGTTAATAAACAAGATTTCCAAAAATAACTTGTGAGAGACAGTCCTCAGTGACCCTAAAGTAAAAGAATAGAAGCCATATTTAGCTGCCAGTTCTTGACTCATAGGGAAGTCACAGCAGAAGTGTTAAAGTGATAACAAGTCTGACTGTGCAGGGAAGGATGGAGTGGTATCTCTCTCAATAGCTGTGCAAGTTCCATTCAGGAAATCCCTACTCTCTGAGAAGAAACATCATCACTTGCTGAACTACAAAGCCAGTTTCCCAATACAGTGCCGGATATCCTATACAAAGATATCCTGTGAAATCAGGATAAGCCTGGAAGAAATGGAGTGAACATTAAGTCTGTTTGACTTCACCTTGGAATTACCCATTACCAAATATCGCAGTTCAGAAAATGTTTCTAATGTGGTGAATGGGAACAACCCGTACTAGACCGCACAGTATTTAGGGAATGAGCTAATTAACCTGAATGTAATAGAGAGTATTTCTTCCAGTGTAACAGCAAGGATTTAGAAACTGATGCTACTTACCATTACCTTCATAAGGAGTATATTTTTAACAGACCTTTAAACCTGCATCCATAAATGGGACATATTTAGATCTAAAATAGTTACTTTCAGAAAGTGAATAATCTGAAAACATGGTACTCCTGATGTCCTAAAAATAAAAACTGACTTTTAACATCTCCCCCTCCTCCCTCCCTTTTTTTTATATTTTTTTCCTCCAGGAGATTGTTATAGACTCAATATCTCCACACACTGCTAATTAGAACAAGGAACAAAATGTACCTTTTTTTCCTTTCTTTTTCTTTCTTCCCCCCCCGCCCTTAATTGTTTTCAAATAGGTAGTAACATGACACTATTATTCTTTACATTGCATAAATATATGCCCTGATATCCCATATTTTAAAGTGATTTTCCAGATGAGTGTAGTGGTAGCAAATCAACATCAGCAGGAGTTCTGTATGGATTCACTGTCATACAAGAAATAGAATAAAACTCTTGAGGATTAAATATTGATATTACTTGTTTACTGAAAGCAAATTAATTGGATGGCTTTTTTGTGTTTTGGGCAACTTTTTCAGTTTTCTTTTATGTAGAAATGTTTCTGTGAGAAAAAGCAATCCTGAAATAAAAATTTTGTACTCTTTACAGACCTCAGTCTGCTGTGATGGTGTCAATTTGAAAGTAAAGTATGGAGGAATTTTCTTCTAAACCCCCTTTCTGTCAAGTACTTTCATTATTATGTTAACACTTGTTTTCTATAAGCAACATCGGGGTTTTTTTTTTAACATCGTGTCTGTGGTGAGAGGCAGTCAAGTAAAGTGGCTGAAAAGTGCCATCTGCTGCCACTGGGGGAAATAGCTGAGGCTGAGCAGACACACCATGACTGGAAGTGCAAAAGATGTTCTGGCATCAGGTCATTATAGGAAAGATTAGGAACTTGAGAGGAGAAAATAGCATTTTCTTCCTTGTTAGAATCATTTGGGTTAGAGAAGACCTAGAAGATCATCAAGTTCAACCTTTGACTGAAAACCACCTTGTCAACCGGACCATAGATAGCACCAAATATCATGTCCAGTTGCTTCTTGAACACTCCAATGGATGGTGATTCCACCACCTCCCTGGTCAGCCTGTTCCAGTGCTTGACCACCCTTTCAGTGAAGAAATTCTTCCTGATGTCCAACCTGAACTTCTTCTGGTGCAACTTGAAGCCACTTTTTCTTATCATCTCACTTGCTGCATGGGAGAAGAGGCTGATCTCCACCTACCTACAACCTTCTTTCAGGCAGTTGTAGAGAGTGATAAGGTTCCCCCCAACTCTCCTTTTCTCCAGACTAAACAGCCCCAGTTCCCTCAGGCTCTCCTCGCAGGACTTACTCTCCAGACCCTTCTCCAGTCTCATTGCCCTTCTTTGGACTCACTCCAGCACCTCAATGTCCTTCCTGAACTGAGGGGCTCAAAACTGGGCACAGCACTTGAGGTGCCTCACCACTGTTCAGTACAGAGAAGCAATCACTACCCTGGCCCTGCTGGCCACACTGTATCTAATACAAGCCATGATGACATTGGCCTTCTTGGCCATCTGGGCACACTGCTGGCTCATTTTTCAGTGGCTGTTGTCCATCATGCCCCAGGTCCTTTTCCACCAGGCAGCTTTTCAGCCACTCTCCCAAGTCTGTAGGGCTGCACAGGGTTGTTTTCACTGAAGTGTAGGACCCAGCACTTCACCTTGTTGAACCTCATACAACTGACCTCAGGCCATCAATCCAGCCTGTCCAGATCCTTCTGCAGAGCCTTCCAACTCTCCAGCAGATCAGCACTCCTGCCCAATTTGGTGTCACCTGTGACCTTCCTGAGGATGCACTTGATCCCCTCATCCAGATCATCAATACAAGCCTTGCCTTTGTAGCAACAGTAAGGTATTTTCCATTTGGAGAAATGTATTCAGCAGCATTGATATTTTTCATAAAGCACATCATCTGGTACATCATGCCTATGGCTTTTAAAAAAACCCCTTAATGCATATATTTAGCTCTATTTTATATGTACATACATACCTAGATCATCCACTGTGTTTCCTTTTTGGCCCTGGCATACTGGAAATAATTTCACATGCACTTGCTTAAGTTGAATTTAAATGAGCTGTCAGTCATTAAAATTATGGATATAAAGCTGATTTTTACATCTATTTCCTTATTCTTTTTGCTCTAAAACTCTTTACCTCTAATGACTTTCAGACCCCATTTCTACACATCAGACAAAACCCCTTAGCTTGTATCCCCTTGAACTCCAGAGGAGTTATGCTGGTACAGCTGTACCAGTTCATTCAGACAGTACTTCTACCTGCAGGGTTTTTATTGCTCTATTCTTGCTAGTGTACTGACATCCTAAATCTGCCTAAAAATACTTTTCTTTTTAATCCCAGATGAATTGGTACCTCCCAAAATAGAAGATGTATTGCCTGAGGATTTTGTGAAGGCTGGGTGACAGAGCACTAAACCACTGCATTTACAGTGGTCTTTCCCAGCTTCTTGAAAGCTCTAGTTCCTAAAGATGATAATGTGAAGAAGAGGATGCAAAAGTAGAAACAGAGGCAATATTTCTTGGTGCATCACTGCAGGACTTAACAAAAGAATCTTAGGACTCCAAATCAGACGTGAAAGTGTTGAAACAGACAAATCCATAAAATTGGTGTACTTGTGTTTTACCAAAAGGCTTATTTTTAGTGGCTATAAATATATTAAGTTTCAAAGACACATAGTTGACTATTAATTCCTAACAGGAATGCATTTATTGTGGGCCTATAGGATCTGGAGACAACTGAGTGTATGGAATAAATTAATAAGAATTATTTTCTCATATGCAGAGAACAATCAGCTATTGCTGAGATTTTGCTCCAAAATTTTGTGACATCCAAAAATTATGAATTACTTTTCTTAGAGGAGCATATGTATACTCAGAAGGAGCATGGGATGGCCCACATAAAAAAACTTTAGTCTTGAATATGTTGGGTGGGCGGTTCCAAAAACATATATAATTTTTTCATTTTACCCAACCACATGATATTTTACCCCACCACATGATATTTTACATACTTCACACACTGCATACTTTTGTGAAAATGGGCCAAGTGCAGAAACTAAAATAATGATTTTCTCCAAATTACATCTGTTGCCTTTCTCTATCCCAGCTGAATTCAATCAAGAGTTCATATCCTGTAAAAGATGAAGCTACTTATACTGCACATGTTGTGCCAAATACTTCTTCCAATGGTAGAGGGACTTGAGACACCACTGTCAGTCAGGCCAGGTTATTTTTCACATGGTGTTTGAACTGAACCTGATCTACCTCATTTTGGAAGCAGATGTTCAGTCATTTACTGTCTTTTAGTTGAGTTTCAGTGTTTGCACACTGAAGGGGCTGTAGCTTCCAACTGAGGATACAAAAATACTTTAAGTGATTTTGGCTAGTTTAACTTGCAATCACACTTTTCAACGAAATGGAACAGCACATACAACAGATAACTCCCATGATAGAAAAAGTTTGAAGTTTAGGGGATGGCTGCATCAAACCACAGAATTACAGCATTATCTGTCTGAACCACACTATTGATGGAGATCTTACAGTACATAAAAGATAAAATTCAGTCTGTGATCTCTTTAGAAGCTGAACTGTGTTGATTTTATCACCACCACTACCATCCTGTTTTCTTATATATTTTTATGTACTCAACATTTCTCACAATAACCTAGACTGAGAAATATATTTAAAGTGATTAAAGTTTACAACAGGAGTAAAGGAAAAAATAATTAATATTTCTGCATCATGTTTAGTCTGAAAACTAGTTGGAGAATTTTTTTCTTGGCTCAAGGAACTAAACCAGGAATTAACTGACAGGTGATTTCATTTGCTTTGTGTCAAAAGAAAAATAAACTGTTTTAATTGAGAAAAGATTTAGAAATTACTGAAGTCACAGCATGGACTACAGACACCAGTGAAGTGTAAAGACATTTTTTTCTCTTATCTGCAGGGTGTTACAGCTGTAAAACACTTTAAAGCGCTTGACACATGAAGAACTTTCTCCTAATACCTGATAAGCCAAATCACTTATCTCTATAATTCTTTACATAACATTTCCTAGCATGTTGATAGATACAGGAAATTGTTCATTACTCTATTGGTGTACACTACCAAAAGTGGTCACTTGGTCAAAAATAATAAATGGACTACAAATAAAACTGTAAGTCAGAGAATTATATAAGAAAACAAAGATATTTGGAAATATATTGTTAGACCTAGACCATGACTGTCTTTCTGCCAGTTTTCAGGCCTCTCTTGTGTAAGATCAAAATTGATCTTTGAACGGCTTCGTACTTCCTCGTTCATGTGCCTAACTTCTTCCATAACATGAAGAAAGAAAATAAAAAAACAAACAACAACAAAACAATAAAAAAAGAACACCCGTCCCCCCAGCCACTGCTGCGTTCCCTGTGTGATACAGAATCGCACTGCTTTTCAGCAGCTAACAAAAATTGAGAAATAAAAACCAGATTAAAGTCCCTAGTGTCATTTCTTGGCATCTTTTAGAAGCCAAAAAGAAATTATTATAGCTGAAAACTAGATTCCAAAGTAAAAAACTTACCTGATCGAAGACTGGTCATTTCTACTATCAACACCTGGCATCAAGGAAATTCTTTATAATAGTTTGAGTGACAGTCTTCAAAGACACAAAGGTTTTTGATATTACTTCTTTCTCCCTCATACACTTCCAGGATACACAACTAAGCTGATCTTTTTGTATCATTCATCCATCTGTATCCTCCAAGAATTGGGTAAAAAACCCCATTTTAATAGAAAGAAAACATCAACGATTAGGAAAAATTTTTATGAAATTACAGTAGAAGTGATCTCATAGTGAAGGAGATGTTCCTCCAAGAACTCAGATGAAAAAGGAGAAAAATTATCTTCATTATATTTCAAAAAATCTGCTGAATGGTTTTGCACCACATGTTCCACGAGTGGGAAAAAAATCTTTCATACTCTTCGAACATGTAACACTCTACCCCCAGAGAAATCTGTTCTGCTTTCCAAAAGATGTAAGTACTGAATTGAAATGTCACAAGGAAAAGTAACTAAGAATTGTTTTGAACATCCCAGACTAGAAAGCAATGCAATATTTATTGAGTTCACGTTCAATACAAAATGAAAACTGCTGAAAGTATGTTTCTGTGGTCACACAAAAAGCTCCAGTCCTGTCTTTTGAGAAGGCAGAAACATAAATTCAAAATTTTCAAATATTTAGGATATGTAATTTTTTTCAACAAGGATGTTACCATTGGCTCTTGTGGTCCCAAGAATGAAAGAGCAATAAGACTGTTTAAGGATCCACCCTGAAACTCTGGCAATCAAAAAGGTTGTGCAAAGACGTGGTGGTACTAAGAAGTATCTGTCAATCTGTCAACAGGCTCTTGTTTCGGTTGCTAAAAAGAAGCATCAGAAACACAATAACCTGAGACATTCAGCAATGGCACACTGACAGCAGCAAAGCCTCAGGTAGCCTTGAGAGTCTGCAAGGAAGAAGGGACCAAGAGCAGAAGATGAAGAGAAAGGCAGAGAACAAATATGAGTAAGAAAAAAAATTCCAAAAGTAAAATCAAATCAAAACTAACAGTGTGATTAGTGCTACCATTTCCTATCCATGCCTGAATATTACACATAGTATTTCATCCTTATTTACTTTTACAGACACACACATACACATGTTGTTGATTTTATCCTATAGTAGGTAATGCACCACAGATTTATGCAGTTTCTAAGAAACTTCAGTCCTGAGTTTCTGCTTCTTCACAGGCTTTGGTGATGCTTCACAGTAATCTTGGCTACACAGCAGCTATTGATTCAAAATACAAATACAGTGTGAGAGAATTTCACAGCACAATAGGGTTATTGTTACTGGTCTGAACAGCTCATTTCAGCAGCAAATGCAGCACCCAAGTATCCTAGAACATTGTAAAATGCTTTGCATTGATTTCTTCTTGTACTTATCCATGAACATACAACTAAGATATAAAACCAGAATGCTTGTGCAGCATACTATTCTGCTAGTGTGGCACAAACATAGTGCTACAAAAGTGTACCACCAGAATAATGTATTTTTTAAAGAAAATGAAGGGTATAAAAGTCACAAGACCAACATTAAAAAAAAAAGGGAAAAAGAAAAAAGAAAAAAAAAGGAAAGGAAATAAATGAGAACCCAACAAATTTGCCACTAGTGCCACCACTGAAGTTGTTGCCCAATATGGCAAACTTCTTAGTGCTACAGATACTCTGCAACTCCACTCATCCCACCTACTGCCATCATGACTAGAATCTTTCTCCAAGACTTTTATGACTTCATTTTAACTTCATTGTAATAACAGCTGTCACTGTGAGTGAGACTGTGTGCTGCCGGTTAAAGAGAGAGTTCTGAGTTAAAAATTTAGTTCAGAGAAATTATTTCTTTTGAACAAAAAATTGTCTGGAAATAAACTATTCATCATCCCTATGATTTTTAAAAATATTATAAAATACTATTATTTAATTATATTTCTATACTTTCTCACTACCATGGCTTATGGAAGAGTCTATTCATTGCAAGTTTCATGTAAAAATAACCTTTTTTACAGCTGAGTCATTTGTACTTTCAGTGGAGAGGAAGGAGGATGCAAAGTCATATTCAATCAAAGCAAAAACACTCTACCTAAGTCTGAACAATGAGCAAAGATGAAGAGCAGCAGTGAATCATGATCACAGGAGTCTGTGCCTTCCCCTGCCTGATACCCTTTCCAGGTAGGAGCAGCTTTCCCCTGTGAATTCCTCCCACTCTCCTTAGTCTGGTTCCTTGCAAACACAGACACCGGCTCCCTGCCTTTCCAGCCAGCCACCTGTGGTAGCAGGAATGACAGTAGGAGTGGTGCAGCATGCAGGAGGATTTGTGCATGTGCACCCCTATGTAGTATCTTCCTCGTTAAGAAACAGAATTACATGGTTTGAGCTGGAAGGGACATTAAAGATCATGTAGTTCCACCCTCCAGACTCCTGGCAGGGACACTTTCCACTAGACCAGGTTTCTCAAAGACCGACACAGCCTGGTCTTGAACACTTCAAGAGATGGGACATCCAACAGTCCAGTTGTGCTTCTTGGATCAACAGCACTCAGTACTGCAAGGAATTGAATTTTCATTAATTTTCTGTTTGTGATGTTCACTCATGGTTTAGGCACAATTTTTCAAAAAATTTTACTGCTGAAAGGACTCATATAGCATAGTAAAACAAACACAATATTTTATTTAAAAAAAACCCCACAAAACAAAACATACACTTCCTTACACATGGTTCCACCGGTTCTTTTCTCCAAAAGAAGTTAAAATTTAACATGAACCCTTTCAATTGTCTGTGAATTCTTCCAAAATTAATTTTGTAATTTTATACTTGGAGATAAGTTCTGAACTGAACCATTCACACACAGCTGACATGAAAAATATACTCAATGTCTTTTTTTATAGATGTGAGAAAGGTAAAATTAATTATTTATCAACTGACAAACCCAAATGTCAGTTAGTTCTTAGCCAAGTGACTGCTCTGTCACTCTTACAGTCAGCTTTTGTCACCCATGCAAAAAATACGTTTTATTGGATCACAAGGAATAAACGCCTCATCTGACAAATGCTGACAAGGCCTGTTACCTGAAAGGGAAGGCTCCACTCTGTGGAAAGTGCATCCTCCACAGCAGAACACAGGACCGGAGGAGTAAAGTTTTGAGTTTATCGCAACACAAATGGGCAGTCAGGTCTTCCAAACCAGGAGGAATTCACATCCATCAAAAAGGTTACATGTATTTCTGAATGAGTCTTGGTCTTAAAAAGTGTATATTTTGAAATATTACAGCAAAAAAAATTCCATTTTTTTAAAAATTTAATTTCTTCTGATGAGTGGTTGTATTGTTACCTGTGAATGAGAAAACAGATATTGTGAAATTTTAAGAATCTAATATGACATATTATGACAGTTAAAGAAGGTGCTTCTTTTCTGTTGTTTAAAAAATGGGAACACAAACTCCATGTTATTATTTGCATTATAAGGACTCCATATATGTGTACAAAATAACTGCCACAGCCATGAATATGTGTCTAATTTGCTATATTAGTAAGTACATTACAATTATTAAACCATAGGATAAAAAATACATTCCCACCTCTTCCCATTTTATTGGATTGCTTCGGTGTGCTTGATTGCCTAAGAGTGTGAAGTCAGAACTGGAAGACGTCCATTTATAGAATAAAATTTGATTGCAGCAGATATATTAGCAAGCCTTGGAATGCATTACATTTAAATGCACAACATTTCCAGTACCTATAAATGGGAAGTGGCACCACACACTTCATGATTTCACACTAACAACCAGCATCTGCTTGGACTTCTGTAGGATGGGAGGTTCAGACAAATTCTCAATCTTTTGTCTCCTTCCGCACATATTTTAGGTTTTAGATTCACTAAGTGAGTTTGGTTTGAATGTACTGCCCAGGATCATCATGCTGCTCTTCCCATAGTAGCAAAACTTGCTGCTCGCTTTGTACCATGCATATGATCAAGGTTTCTAGTCCAAAAAGAGGAGAGAAGCAGAGGAAAGGGATCCAGAGTTACTAATATCAAATAAAACCACAGGTCCAAGCCCCACTAATATTTTGGAAAACCTTAGTCAGTTTGGATCTGAACAGGAGAAGCTGAAATGAGTTTAGACTTAAAAAATACTCTTTGACTCATGTTCTGTCAGTTATTACACTTACACAAATTTGAACGACTGAAGTGTTCAAATATTATAGCTCAGGTTTGAAAATATTTTCAGTGGTGGCCATATTTTCTGTCAGTTTTAATTCATGTTTAATTGATCTGCTTCACTGTGAAAAAGTCTAAATGAGATGCTGAGCATGAATGAACATGTAATATTTAAATATGAAATACAATTTTAATATATATTTTATCAATAATAATAGTAAATTAGTAATAAAAACAAAAATAAAATTTAAAAAATAAAATTAAAAAAATTATAAATAAAATTTAAAAAATGAGCACGCTGAATAACCCTTACTGTAAAAATCTATTTCTGTGACAAAATAACATTTCTTGTCAAGGAAAGGCCACTGAGAAGGCCTTAAACTCTCATATGAAGTTAAACACAGAGTGTCTTCTGAAGAAAATCTGGAAGTTGTGATAATATTTCCATAATGGAAAAATATAGTCTACTATGTTCAGAGCAGTCTGGGAAATCACCAGCAGCAAGAAACTGGAGCTGGGATTTTCCCAAATTATTTTGTTTCAGTAACACGGGTATGCCTTAAGGCATACTCTGTGAATAAAGGACATTTATCATAATGTAAACAGTATTTAGGAGGTAAAGGAATTTTGATAACATCATTTTTATCAAAACAATTTGGACATGGATTTTTATTTTCATGTGCATTTGGGAACTGACAATGTCCAGGTGCAAACTTTGGTGGTTCTGCACATCTGTGCCCTCTGCTTTGAGCCATAAATTGTAACATTGAGCCTTTGGGTATAATTACTAAACCTACTGCCTACACTGGGGGCCTTACTCCAACAAAAGTGTTGTGGTTTTACTTTGAACTGCATGACCAGGCAAGCAACAACACATAACTATCTTAATGGAAATCATTTTAGGAAATATGAATTACCATGTAGGATTAAATGATAAAAAAGACTGACAGATAACAGAATATACTTTAAAAAAACATACATATTCAAAAGTTAGTCAAAAATTTTATCATCAGTCATCATTAGTTTCAAAGGCATTTACTCTAAACTACATTAGTAATGAAAACCAACAAATATAAAATATATATTCTGCCTATGTATAGGCATCAGTCTGCAAAGACAGATACTTACAGATACCTACAGTTTTCAGAGCTCGTAATCTGCAAAGCATTTGTGCTTCCATTCTAAAACATATTTAGAAAGTCCAGTTCTGATTCACACAACCAGACTGTTTCCAAAATGGGATTTTAACACTGGAGTGTGAGGAAACCAAAGCGTAGATCTGAGGACTTTGCAATTCACAAACTTAAAAAACCTTTTTTAATATATGCTGCAAATACAGTTATGTTTCGGACTTTTCTCCATCCTAAAATGATACTCTGTCTTGCCTATCCCATGCACCACATCTCAGACGCACTTTTTAAACACTTGCAATCTGGATTTTTTTCAAATATTCAAAATATCTGAAGTACTTTGTTTTTACAGAGTTGGGATCTCTGGAATGCTTCACAGAAACATCTTTAGTAGCTTTTATTACACTTTTGATAGAAGAACACTTATGCACAATTTAGTTCATACACCAGGCAGTAACTGGAATCAGTGTATCATGAATCCTAGGTAGTTTGTCACTTCACTAGCTGTACTAGAAATATAGTAATAATTTTACTGCCATTTCTGCTTTTTCTTCACAATTTTGTAAAGAATCAGTTATTAATATTAGCTATTAATATTCTTAAATGAGTATAGTGTATGAAAAATACATATATGCTCATGTCACTAAACCCATGCATTGTGCTCATTAAAACAATGTCATGAAATTGTGATAACCAACTTTATGAATCCACATGCAAGGAAATTATTTTGAAAAGTTGTTCAAAAGATCTACCATCACTTTGTCCTTCATATTAAAGTAATCGCAATGAAAACCATGTATCCACAAATGCATGCATTTGTAGCAGTTAGACACATGTAAAATGGATAATAATAAAAACCCTAGCTATTACTAATATTTAGTAAAGGTGATTACGAATCATTGTTGATTAAATTTTGCAAACTGGTATGTCCGCTAATGAGCACACAAGCTGATTTAGTAGAATTAGTCCTTTGTATTCAGTAGAGTAATATATCCCTCTTTGTATTGAGGGGACAAAAGAGAAGTGTCATCAGGGAGCTGTCTGCCTGCACACACAAATACACTCTATAGAAATTGCCATGTTATTGGAATCATGGAGGAATGTCACTAGGAAAACACAGGAAACCCAAGCCAAGATTTGAGATAGCTAAATTCATTTATCAGACATTTTCATTCAGATTTGAGAGGAGTATTTCAAAAGGCCCTCTTTTATTGCTGCCTATTAAAAGTGCCTATGGCATTCTTTATGATTATTAGTGAAACAGAAATTAAATACCAACTGACCCGTACAGCACTCACTGGAGTCACATGTTTTGAAGACCTAGATACTGTCACACACTGTGTGATGAACAGCACGTACATTCCCACTTAGGATCTGCTTTGGAGTGCCAGTACAGATGAATGAAAGAAATTTGATGAAACTTCTTAAGCTGATGCCACGCTAAGAATGAATGTTCTTGTTTTCTGTTTCGAACAATATATGATTTGTTTGTAAGCTTCAGTTCAACAGAAAAAAAGAAAAAAAAAGAAAAGGGGATGTCTCAGTAATGTTTACTACAAATAAATTACTAAATAGAGAGTCCTGAAAGACTCAAAATGCCTCTTAAAAGAAACCATAGGAAATATAATGTTGCCGTTAGGTAGGTGTACATTGACTACCTCAGAAGTTGAAAAAAACATAGATATGTGTTTTTAACACGCAAAAGGTACATCAGTATCCTAATGCCAGACAACATAAATCTGCTAACAGCATTATGCAGGAAAATCACTGCTTCTTGGGCACAATATTATGAATCACTACTTTTCAAAAAATAATTCAGTGCCACTCATAGGTCTTAACACAAAGTCCAGCTGATGGCAAATTGTCAATAGCATCAACTCCTTCCTCGGTTTTGCGCAGCAACATATACAGTGTTAACACTAATTCCTACTTTTCTGGTTCAGGCAGAAGTCTGTCCTTTTCCAGCCACCTGTAAGCTCAGAAAAAGAAGTCTATTGTTTGAAGAAGCCCAAAAATCAAAGTGTTATTATTAATCCTTTCTAATATGTGTTCAGCATGTTTAACTGATGGAGTGTGTTAAAAACAGCTAAAGGTTATTACTATTCTAATGTATTATTTCTACAGAAATATATGTTGCCACATAATGTATGTCATAAATATTAATTTCATCCAAGCTTTCTAAACTACATTTTTTTGTATAGGACATGAAACATACGTTATAATTTTTTCATGTCGTAATTCTCTCTAATAAATGGCATTTGAAAATATTCTACTGTGGCAAGCATTTGAGAAGCACTTAGTGTCTTTTCTTCTACTTTAGGAGAAAAATGGTATTCCATCACGAACAGACCAAGCATGCACACAGCCAATCTGAGAAGAATTAGTCTCCAGCTATTAGTTTATATCTGTAACAGTAGCTCAAAGCTTTTCATGGTTGCTATATATACTAAAATGCATAAAAGTCATGTTTCCTAAAAAGCTCACACATGGCTTGCAGAACTAGTGCCTGCACAGCTCCAGTCCCAACTATATTTTCCCCAAATCACCCCTTTGCAAGGCCATGGTTTCCAGCAGCAGATAAAAGTTTGCTGCTGCTTCTCCACACACAACCTAGAAAACTCTCTTTGAAAGCACACTTTCTGCTTCCAGAGATGTTCATTTCTGAAGAGCTGAGTTCAGCACTCGCCACTGAAGAACCAACTGAATCTGTACTAAACGTTTCCTTGACAAAATAGAAAAGAAACATGTAGGAACCAAAATCAGATATATGTTGGTGAAGGGCACACCAGGGGCTTGAAAAGCAGTTGAACGCCGGTCAGGCATGAGGCACTGTAATTAAAATTTTGTGAAGGCCCTATTTAAAGTCTCTGCACAGAAGCTCAATATTGCCATTGTTCAGTAGGATTTAACATTTTCTCTGTTAGGTTAGATGAAGGAGATGGATGTTGGACCTCCCTACACCAGACAAGCTCCAGTGAAGACTGTCCTTCTCTGTTACCATCAAACATTTCAAAATGAAGTGAACCTAAAATATAACAACATCTTTAGGCAGACAAATGAGAGTCTGGCCATTGAATTTTCATTCACAGGGGCTTGTCCAAATAATAACCCTCTGTCTGCAGTCACTTTCTTATGAACAACTTAATTTAAGATGATTTCAGGAGCAGAAAATCAAATCATTCACAGTGGATAGATCTTCTAATAACAAGATACTTCTATCTCACAGGCAGCAGTGTTGTCAGTACTTGAGCATAATTGGGACTAGAAATTGGTAATTTTTCTGTAAAGCAGCTGACTGAACAATAGCGACTTTTTAAAATAGACTTAATATTGACTTAGGTTGTTTACTTGAAAACTTTCCACAGCTACATGACATTATGCTTTGCTAAGTATTAACATGTGCAGAGTCTTGTTTTCCAACCAGTCTCTTCATCTTTGGATTTTGAATCCATAACTATTCATGTTCTCTTATCTGACTAGTGGTGGAAGTAAATTTATCTTTTGGGATTTTTGAAAAATCACCTAATAGAATCTTTGATGCAATACACAATCCTACCCTAACCTAAATTGTAGGGAGGGTAGTGTGGGAAGATAGCATTTTTAGTAAAATAATTCAGTGCCATAAAAAGCCCACAGGAATGTTAACACAACATTAAAAAAAAAAAAAAATAAGTGAGAGGAAGGTCAAATTTAAGATAGACATCTGAAAGTAAGACACTTCAAAGCAACACTCAGCCAACATTTCCCTCTAAAATTTATCTCATATTTCTTTTAAACATGAAAAAAACAATATACATGTAATTTACCATACAATTAATTATATATTATATAGGGTATGAAATTTTAAAATTTCTGTTACTAGTAATGATACTTAATCATCCCACAAGCCTTTTAATTCATTTCATAAAATATTCATTATCATCAAGACTCATTAGGTATAAATCACTTTGAAATTTCCTTTAAGTCCCTTCCCTCATCATGATTTCAGTAAAGGTATTAAGTTTATCTTGTAAGTGGTTTATAAACTATTTAGAAATATCCTTGCATGAGACAGGTAGATACATGAGTTTGGGTTTTTTTCACCATAATTTCACTGCAGGAGGTGCAATATAGCAAATAGTGACTAAAAAATGGTCCAAGGTCATCCACAACCTCTTGGGACCAAGGAAACCATGACCCTAAGAGAATATAGGGCCATTGCTGGCTTAAACTCTGAGCTGCACAGGCAGATCTTCCACATGCTTTTTTATTGTCATTCATGCAAGGTTCTGGACAGTGCCTCCTGAAGAGTTTCCTGATCTCCTCACCAAATGATCAGTTGGTCTCTTATTATAAAATAATATCATCCCTATTACTCCTATTTCCTAATTTTTATGTCTTGCTTTATCTTCTGATCAGCCATAATCTGAAAAGATCAGAAATACCTATTTTTCCTTTTCTAGTTCTTTTTCTTTTCAGATATTTACTGCCTTTCAGCTAACTATTGTGTGTAAATAAAAGAGGTCTACTTGTTACGTTATGAAGCAAAGTCCAGAGCATGGTAGCAAGTTTAGCTGAAAGAAAAACAAAGCATAAAGAATATAAGCATGACTCTTGTATTTCATCATTGCTTTAGAGCTCCTTCCACTGGAGAAGTTACTCTAGATGATCACCAAGTCGAAATTTGTGCAAAACCTCTCAGGATTCCTTGATGAAGTTCAAAGTCTCTGTTAGGGATGCACAGTTCAAGGTTCATTCAAGGTTCATGTCAGAATTCAGCAAAATTTGTCTATTACTAGAAGCTCTGGAACAGATCATGATGTAATGCCTAGACAAGTACTCAACTGGTCCATATGTCCCGAGAATCATGCTGGTTTTGAGCATGAGGGATACATACAGTGACCATTTACTCACTCCTCCAATTCGAAATAAATGGGTTAGGGGGATCTGCAATAAATTTTCTTCAGAAGGTTCCTTTTTGGTTCCATCTGGAAATTTTGTCTGAGCATAAAAAACAAAAGAGGACTTTATCTGTTGGGAAAGCCAGACACTACAGATTGGAGCAGTTTTTCTGACAGTGCTGCAAAATAGCTGAAAATCTTAGATGAACAGCCAGTCATAGACCTGTGATGAAGCTGCATCCCAGTCTCAGACTTCTCTGGACTCACTAAGCATATGCCACTTGTATATAAGCACTAAGTCTGACACACATAGAACCTACCAGATTCTGCTGGCAGTTTATGTGCAGTTGTCTGAGATATACAAGGTGTGCAGGATCCACTGTCCATGTCTCCATGTCCTGGACTATTTTTGTAATACAGTACCAATGTTTGTGTATCTACAAATTCCATCCAATTTGAAAGAGTTCAGAGTGGATCGTCAGGGACATTAAAGAAGAAGAAACTTGGAGAGGTTGCTGTGTAAGTAACCTTACTTCTGTAAGACAGCAAAAGTTTTGACTTCATAAAAGGCAAAGGTATTATGGGAAAATATCAATAGGACTCCATTCTCTTGAAAAACACCCTTCAACAAAACAGATGTAGCAGCTGACTAGTGATTTCTGTTCTAAGATTTCTGTTCTGCCACACACACTCGTCACACTCACAAATCAGGTCACAATTCCTCTGGTCCAGCCAGCACCACCAATCAGAGGGAACAGGCAATCTCTTCCCACTCAGTGTCATAAGCCCTGGATGGCAGCTTGGCCGGAACTGTTCCACTGCAGGCTCTGCCTTTTATATGTTGGGACATATAAATGTCCCAACATATGGTGTTTCTCTCTGCCCAGCCGCTAGGGACTACTGTCTTAACTATTTATTACATTCTAATTTAGATTGCAAACGTAAGCTGTCAATGGCCTTGCTAATCACACAGCTGCAGGCAAATCTCTTTGACCGTCTCCTTATCTAAGACCAATTACTGATTGTCCCCAGGGTTTCTGTCACCCTCTGGTCTCCTGCCACCAAATGTTACAGAAAGTGTGAAATTAAGCAGCAGTTACATAACAAGGTTCATCTGTACTTCGTTTTCCAGCTCATACTGGATTAATCTAACCAGAGCCGGGCAGCAGCAGTCAAAGTCCTATTTGCAGTGATTTTTGTTATACTTTTAACTTGCTGGATTTTTTCCCCCTCCTTTTACCCAGGCAGAATTTCTCTTGTAATTTGTAGCATTGTCTCTTGCCTTTCACTATGCACCTCTGAGAAGAGCCTGGTGTGGGTTTCACTGTTGTGCAACGGGCTGAAATTTCAGTAGAAAGCGTTATTAATTCAGACACATCTGCTTGAAACAGTTAATTAGAGCCAGAAACAAGATAACTACAACCTTCATGTTTTTCAGATATTTTCAAAATTTACTATTTAATGGAACTTACCTAGGTTGCTAATGTCCATTTTCAATGAGGTAGTAAAATAGGCAATTGGTTACAGGTGGGAAGCCTCATTATACAGCAAATAAGATAATTGTTCCCATATGACCTCATCAAGCTTTCTACAAAGTATTTTCTCTCATTGTGAAAAAAGGTTGCTAATGGTTACTCACTTTAGTGTGGTACTGTGGGAAATAAATAGATAAAGTTCATTTACTAGTTTTGAAAACAGAGGTTGCTATTTAAGTGCTAAGTATAAGCAAATAAGCAAAATATGCTAATGTTTCCCATCTTTGTCATTAAACCTCATGGCTGACAGCAAGAAATAATACAATTCTCTTCTGCTTGAGATAACGAAGCCAAGATTATGTGCCAAGGTAACCTGGAAAGGCAGTTCTGCAGACAAGTCACAACAAGCCACAGGATTCCCATAAAAATAATATGGAAAGAGATGCTGCTTCACTAGAAATGTTTTATATTGGATCCAAAGTATTATACCTAAGCAGCTATGTCGTGAATCAACAAATTTGGTAACTACAATAAATTAAAGCAATAAAATTATTTATTTTTTATGAGCTGTATTACATGATTGAGTGTGTGGACAATGATTAGGACCATAATCAAAGGGAGACAGTTAAGGGAAGAAACGAATCTGAAATACATTTATATTAATCTGAAATACAGTCTATTCAACTTCTGGAAATAGAAAGATCATATTTCAGAGAATTATTTTTATCTCTACAGGAACATGACAACTGAATCGAATCTATGGTCTCCCTAGTCCTCCAGCAGTGCCAGAATCTGACTACACAAAATGCCCCCTGCCCACAGGAGAGAGCATCAGACCATTTTTCTGTAACCTGTAATCTGATGTAAGGCATATACATTTTGATTTCACTTAGATTTATTATCAATTCGAATAACACTTAATTTCTTCTTTTATTTTAGGATGTAAGTAGCCTAAAATGGGACTCATTTCACTCATAGAGCAAACGGAAACTTCAGTGTCTATGCTGCTTGTTTAAATGACAGAGAATAGATACCCAGAGAACAATCTACATTTAGACAGCAGAAAAGAAGATTCGAGATGCTCATTTCAATTTACTTTCAATATATATATTTTAGTGTATATAGCAACATAATTGTTACTGAAAAGAATAATCATACCATACATGACCACAAAAAATGCTAGTACAGGTTTCTATAAACTTCTCAACTCTGATTACAACTGAATATATTAAAAAAAAATCCCTAATGTCCAAATCATGTAAAAAAATTGCAGAGTCAATTTTAGAGTCCTGTCCTGCAATGTTAGGTGCCTTCTTACTTGCCTTGAACCTGTAGAGCATATCCATAACACTATACAAGGACGAGGAAGAAGTATTTAATCAAATATTAAAAGCAAAGTAGCTCTGATGACATGGACTTTCATTGCAGCTTGAGCCCTCCCTACTTGTGCTCTCCTGAAGGTATTTGGTAGCTAAGCATATTTACGCCTACATGAACTATAGCACAGCTCCGGAATGGAGAAGCAGAGATAACATTAATATATTTTGTGAATATTGTAATTGGCCAAAGTTTAATGTTTGCAGCCTGAATATTCTCCAAAGACTTGAGCCAATAAAGGGCTTGTAATCATTGTAAAAATCCAGAACCATGTCTCTAAGTGACACATCCACAAATCTTTTAAATACCTCCAAGGACAGCGACTCACTCTATCACTTTCCTGGACAGCCTGTTCTGGTGCTTCACAGCCCTTTGGTGAAGAAACTTTCCTAATATCCAATCTAAACCTTTCCTGGAGCAGCTTGAGAACATTTGCTCATGTCCTGCCATTTGTTTCTCAGGAGAAGAGGCCTACCTCACCTCACTACAAGTTTGTTTCAGGTAGTTGTAGAGAGCAATAAGGTCTCCCCTGACCCTCCCTTTAACCAGGCTAAGCAATCCCAGCTCCCTCAGGCACTCCTCATTGGACTCCAGAGCCTCCATCAGCTTCACTGCCCTTCTTTGGACTTGCTCCAGCACCTCAATGGCCTTCTTGTAGTGAGGGACCAAAAACTAAACAAAGGATTTGAGTGCAGTCACACCAGTGTTCAATACAGAGGGACAATCATTACCGTGGTCCTGCAGGCCACACTATTTCTGATCCAGGCCAGGATGCCATTGGCCTTCTTGGCCACCTGGGCACACTGCTGGTTCATGTTTAGCCAGCTGTTGACCAGCACTCCTGTGTCCTTTCCTGCTGGGCAGCTTTCCAGCCACTGTCCCCCCCGCCTGTTGTGACCCACGGGCAGGATCTGCACTTTGTCTTGTTGAACCTCATATCATGGCCTCAGCTTATCATTGCAAATGTCACATGCCCAAAGAGTTATGGTGAACTGAGCTAAATCCAGGTGGTGTCCAGCCACAAATGGTGTTCTCCAGGACTCACTATTAGGGCCAGTTCTGTTTAATATCTTTCTCAATGATCTGGATGACAAGGGGATAAAGTAACCCTTCGGACAGCTTGCAGATAACTTTAAATTGGTTGGAGTGCTGATCTTGAGGGTGAGGAGGCTCTGCAAAGGGATCTGGACAGGCAAAGCATTTACTTAAGTTCTGTTGCAGTTCAAGGGAAATAAGTAACTGGAGAGAAACCAAAGATGAGCAGTAGGCATGCTGAGAGGTCTAAAAAACATTTATTACAATAAAATATAAATAATTACATAATATTAATACTAATATTTATTCTACATATCTGTACCAGATAATATAAACAAGCAAGAAATTACAATTGCATAAAAGTAATATGTGTTAGATATTAAGACAAGACTTCTATGGACAGTTTCACTATTTCACTGTTACAGAAGGGAGTTTTGTGAGGATGAAGGTATGTGGTGGTGTGTTTTCTCAAGTAAAATGGAAATACTTTATCAACTAGGCCTTAACTAAACAAAAAATGAACATGCAATTTTGAATGTTTCTAGAATTATAAACTAGAAATTATCATTATGAATCATTAGAATTATTTAATCAAAGGTGATTATTTGCATTTTCAGAAGAAGGAAAGATATGTGCAAAGGATATTATGGTGGCATAGATATATTTGATACTCTGTGCTAAAATTTCTGAGTATCTAGTAAACATTCCACAGATTTGATGAAAAGGTGAACTATTACAAATGAGTCCATTTTGTACAATGTGTTTATTTCAACTATTTTTCTGACACTGTTCAAACTATAATGTTTTGGAATGTTTTCTGTTAATTCAGCATGCTTTACCTGTTGTGCAACTGGATGAAGTATTCATGATGGAATTGAAGTCTCAGGTCTCTTCCCTAGTAACTAAACATAATTTTGGCCCAAGAGACTGATCAACAAACATACAGAAGAACAGACAAGGGAAGAACAAACAAGGAAACAAACTGCACAGCCATACTTTCAGTTGCATTCACTAAAGCCATTTCTTTAAATCTTAGAGGCCAGATAACAACTATACTTGCTTTCTTTCCTTATTGAGATGCATAAATATGTAGGCTATTCTTTAAAAACTGTAATTCTAAAAGATATAAGTGCTTTATTTTGTGTTACTTAAAAAAAGAATCAAAAAATCAACAAGACAAAAAAAAATCCCCCCCCCTCCCCCAAATTCCACAACTGTGAAAAACCAGCATGAATCACACAAACTGGAAAACAAAAGCACTCCTAGATACCAAAAGGGCTTAAAAGGGAACTCTCCATTTTTCAGATATTCCTGTGGTAATCAGAGCATAGCACAAGACTGGCCTAGTTTTAAGATCTGAATGCACTTCACTTCCTAAGAAGGCCATTTTATCCCAATTTTAGCTACTGAAAAAGAGTATACAAAAGCCATACTCTGCCCAAAGAAAATATTCTCATGATAATCAGGACGCTAAAAGGGAGACAAGTGGATATACTGATTTGCAGATGACAGTTAAGGTTTGGTATACCCAAGCTTAGACTTTTTTTTTAATTATTATTTATTGTTCTACACAATTCTACACAACTAAACGTTGCTTATCCCCTTTGAAAACTTAGCTTTCCCATAAAAGAGTCAATCTTTTAAAAACAATAATTCAGAACTTCTTTTATAATAACTGTTAAAGATTTTACATAAGAAACTTGCTAGTATTTTTGCTAACTGAATGCTAACATTTTTTTTACCTCTTAGCAGAAAGGGTGAGAATGTGACATTAACTCCAGAGCTCGAAGAATAAGAACAGAACAAGAACTCTAGAAATAAATCTTTCTTACCTCTGAGCTAGTCCTGCAGGACTTGCATAGATTCCCTCTACAGAACTATTTTATGTATGTTATTTTTATATATGTTTGCATACGGATGTTAGTTCATGGTAGGTGTGCTTGACCTCTGTATGATGACTATGCTGCTATTATAATAGGAATTCTCTTTTCAGGAAATGATTCAGCTAATTCTCAGACACACAACATTCATATGACAATTAACATTTCTTCTCATTTTTTGATGTTTATCCTTAATGGCGCTTCTGGCAAGATGACTAGCAGTAACTTCAGTGATATGAAATGCTGACAATTGAACATATTCTTTCTATGTTTTACTCAGTATTTTGTATTTTCATTTGATGGGTGAAGCAGATGTAGCTGTAAAACCATATATAAAAATTTCCATAAAGGGCCACTAATTTGAGGTCACCCCAACCACCACCCTGAGGCACATTTTCCAGAGACAAGTGGAAATTAGGGCTCCAGTCTCACTAATGTCATTTGAGAGTGAGTAGCATTACAGACTCCTTTAGGAAGCACTCTCCATGCATCAGATTTTCAAAGACATTTAGCAATTATAGCTCTCAATACCTACAGATAAACTAGGTTTGAAAAAAGTGTATTCATTTTGGAAAATTTGTGCTATATATACATAGAGTTGTAAAGTATTTAATGGATTATCCAGTTCACCTTCTCCAAAATTTTGGTTCTCTGCCCTTCATTAGGGCGTCTGAAATAGCTGTATAGTCAGGGTTTTCTTTGTCTAAAGAACAGATTAGAAGGGAATGTGTTTCTCCCCTCAAAATTCCTACAAGACCTTTTCAATTTACATTTTTAAATCCTCAACTTTACATTCAACAGCTCAATTTTAAATTGTTTATTAAATAAAAATAGATATTAAACTCATAAAGTTCAAATTCACCATTTTATTGTGTAAATAGTCAGGTCCAAATAACTGACAGCTAACACACAGTACACTAACCCACTGACTTCAGAGGGATTACTTAAAACACTTTTTTGTATCATTAAAATATGAAATTGCGAAGTAACATTCAAAATATATAGTTATGCTAAAGGCCTCTTTATGAAAAGGTGTGGTTTTCTCTAACTGATACCTGCACATTTTACTTGTACCTTTCTTGAGAGCTGTCATTCATGAAAACTTGTAGGAGAAAAATTTTGTTTTTAAAGAGTCTGCCAGCAGGTGAATCTGATCTAAAATTCAAACCCTGCAGCAAAATCTACCCAGAAATTTACTGCAATCACAAAGCAATATTTTAATAGTTATAGATAATCTGTCAATTTGCCTTCTGAGAAACCACTAATGTTGGAAATTTC
Source organism: Dendrocincla tyrannina (assembly GCA_035047865.1). Classification (NCBI taxonomy): domain Eukaryota; kingdom Metazoa; phylum Chordata; class Aves; order Passeriformes; family Dendrocolaptidae; genus Dendrocincla; species Dendrocincla tyrannina. Next base: position 124,153,509 of record JAWWMP010000081.1, read on the forward strand.
TAAAATGGAATCTTGAGTTAAGAAATCCATGATTTGCCAGGAAGGTCAATCTGCATTGTTACAACTATGGAAACTTACTTAAAAGGAACAGGACTAATTTGGCAGCTATGAGCAAGCCAAATAAAATGGGACAAATTCCCTCCTATTTAAGAACCTTTAAAAATGAAAACAGTTATAAACTCTCTCAGATGTGATATTAACCATTACACATGGTTAATGTGTAGGAGAAGACAGCTCTACAGAATCTTTGCAGGCATTAATGCACAGTAACATGCATAAGAAAGTCCGTGAACAGAAATCTGCCACAGAATACGAACTGAGAAAAAAAAGGCAGAATCCATATGTACTTGAGAAGATTTATTTACTGTGCAGGAGAAGGGAAGGAAAACATCAATACTTTTTTTTTAAAAAAAAAAGCAAAATTACAATAATTCAAAAACTAATCGTGGTAATTTCTGGCATGGTGTCTTGTTTTATAGTCTAGAATATTTTTAAGTCATTGAGAAGTATCATCTTGTGAATATTATTTCAAAATTCTCTGGGGAATAGTCAAATTAAATTCCTTAAGTAAAAATTCTAGTAACAAAATTAATGTGTCAAACTAATATAGCACTTAGCAAAGTATGATGAAAAATTTTTATATTTCCTAGGAATTTTATTTTAAATTCAAGACAATAGTCAGCTGCTGTTCAGTGGCACCTTTTGGTTACACTTGTTTCATCTTTATGCACTCTATGTGACTCATTTGGAATCAGAAGACTTATCTGAAATTGCAGTTGCACAAGCTGTAGAGAAGTACAAGTTAAAGCAAATTTTGCTGTGAGAAGGCCAACCTATTTTTTTCCCCCTGGTAAATTATCTTCTCTGTATTTGCATTTCTTTCCCTGTCTAATCATTTATTCACACATGTATCTATTGGCACAAAAATACTGTATGTACAGTACCATCTTAAACCTTTGCTGTATTTTGGTTTAGTTCATAAAATCAATGGAACTGTAAACAAAGTTTGCTCAAAATAATATATAGAGCACATGGAGATTAGGGAATTAACCAGATATTTCACAGTATTATTTTCAAACAAGTTCTTCGTCTGTCTTTTATGACTGTTTTCATAAAATTATTGTATTTTGTTGTACAGTTTAAAGTCTGAGTTGGAGAATCTGCTTTTATATATGCAGGCAGGAATGTGCTGGTTATTTCTTGTGAGGAGCAGATCCTTTACTCTCAAAATATTTTAAGGCTTTCATACATATTTGTTACAAACTACTCTTGTGACAACATCAGCCATTTTATTCAATTAAGTAAGAAAATTATGATATTTAGCAAGAGACAGGTACCTCTAAGTTTCAAAGTTTCTTTCTCTACTTGAAGTCAGGCACAACTTTGATCTGTTTGCTGGCATTCACACTGTCCATAAGGCTGTGAAAAGTGTAATAACCCATTATAACATGTTTTCTAATGCACTGGGTCTGAACCTGTTTCAGGACGACAGGTCTGAGATTAGGAGAGTCAGAGATGCCAAACTTCTGGACGTTTCATTGGATGTTCCTAGCAAGGGAGCCAGAGAATTCCAAGTCTGTGCTTGTTCATGTTAAATCAGATCCTACTGCCCAAGCAATTGTTGTACTGTCTATCACACTTGTACCCATGGATCCCGCTACTTATGGATAGTGAGGCCCTGGCATTAAACGAGGTTTAGCATCCATTTTTCAGTAAAGGGTGCAATGTCAGAATATTTACTGCACTTACATTACTATTACTACTTTTTTTGTTTTTTTTTTTTTTCATTTTTTGACCAAAGCATCTGTCTCACTACTAGAAGAGATAAAAATGAAGTCATTGTTGTGAAATAACCTTTCCAATGAATCAGGTGCTCATTCGGGTTTGTGGGAAAAATGTGATATTAAGAACTTTATCTCACTGAGTAGTACTTGAATACCTGAATACCCTGAGTACTTGAATTCCTAAGCACTACCCTGAATAACATTTCTTTTCGTGTTTAAGTCCTTATGATGTTGTGCTCTGGCAGCTCAGTCACCCATGGTGCTGCAGTACTGATGTATGGGGGTTTTTAACCAGAAATCAAAAAGGAGCTCAAAGAACTCTATATTTAAATATCAAAAATACAAAATTCCTGTTTAAAACCAACTGTGCTATTATACTCAAGACTGAGAGCAATTTATGAATGAGATTCCAGTGTGTCACAGAGAGAGGAATCTATCAACAAAAGAGCTTAAACAGTTAGTAAGGCACTCCTAAAAGTGTAACTGAATAAAATTTCTATGTGCTTTCTTTCTAAAATTAGGATTTATTTTATCAGCCTTTTCAGCAGCAGTCCTAAAATGCCTTTACTGTATCTGATGGTTATTTATTTTCTAATCCTTTTATACAATTAACTAAACAAACTTTGATTCTGTTATATATAGAGGAAATAAGGTAAACAAATGCATTATCAGCCCATATTTCTTCCCCTATGTGAATCAAAATCTGAACCACTAATTTAATTTTATATATTCATTCTGGCCATTACTAACAGGAATTTTATAAATCATCAGAAAAACGTGTTCAGGTATTACTTTCTAGGCCCAAAGACAAAGAACTGGGATAGCATAACAGGAGCAAATCAAGCCATGAACTAAATGTATGGACTAAAATATAAAATAGATGTAATTAAATAAAAATTTTAAATCTATCCCCTTGACATTTTATTGCAAAATAATATAATCTTTCTCCTGAACACATAATCCTCTAAAAGACATTAATTAATCTTTTGATCAAGATTCATTACTCATGCAGGTATCAAGAGAAGGGTCTCTAACAAAAATTTCTTGTCTTAAAAAATTCTAAACCTTCCCATCAATATTTCCTAAATTAATAATCTTGAGAAGGTAGGCTTCTTAGTTTATTTCTTAATGTATATATCATTATATTTTAAAGCAATATACCTCAAAAAGAGATTTTAACATAAAATGTAAAGAAAGAATTGCAAGAATGTACATTCATGTAAAATGATATTTTGGAGAATTTTAACTGGGCAAATTTTTATGTAAGTTATGAGCCAGAATTTGGTTTTCTTTCTTACTGCATGCATTAATCAAAAAACAGCAATAAAAAATACTAAGCTGTTACCTGGACTCCTTTCTATGTTACCTTTTCTATCAGCTAAATAGCATTCATGAATATGAGGCTAAAAAAATTAATGAAATTAACAATATTACATTTTAATAATTCTTAAGAAGTATCAGAGCTAGCAAAATGCTAATCAGAAATATTAATAATAAAAAAATTAAATTGAAAAAAATTATATTCCCAGGTTAAATGCCCCATTTAAAACATATACTGATTTAGTACAGAATATGCTTGCATATTCCAAGTTTCTGGCAGAGGAGTTCCGAGTAGGCCTAATATCTTAGCAAAGATACTATTGCTCCCCCTAGTGAAAAATTTGCAACACATCAGGCTTAAGTCTGAAGCTGAAAGACATACTTTTTGAATCTATCCAATTCATGGAGCCAAATAAAATATATTAATGTTCAAGTTAAATTCTATTTTTCCCCCTGTTGAAATGGAGTTATGACTTTTCAGTAAGTCCCAGTTTTAAGACTTTATTCATAACCTTTTGAGACAGTAGTCATAAATGGAAAATGGAACTGTAATGAAAATTACAAGGAATAGGATCTAGGAGATGTAATCTATAATCATACCAGTGTTAGGTTAACAGAATGGTACAGTTTGCAGTCATGTATACCTTCTGGCTGTTTTCTGAAGTAGATAAAGTTGATGATCAAAAAAGGGATATATTAATTGCCAATTAGTCTATCAGAGAAATTTTCATCTGTGCCAGAAATCAATACAACTGATGAAACTATTCAAGCTGTTGTTCTCAGAGAACTGTAAATGTGGGGAATTAATGGACCATTTGCATTTCATATTGAGTTGTTTGTACTTTTTAGCTCAAAGTTTTATCATCTTTATTTTGTTTCCAGGATGTATCAAGGATAAAACCTTCACGATTCCCAAAGGAATTTAAAGATGCTACCTGCTGATTGTGAATTTTGTGACATCTAGTGAATAACTGATCCGTGAAAAAAAAAAAAAAAAGGTGCTTTTCTGCATGAAATCAAGAAGAGGACTGAAAATTAAGATAACTGTACAAAAAGCCCTGCTGCTGTGCAGAGAAAGGCTTAAGGATCTTAAAGGTAAACAGGATCTGAATTTTTGCCATCCTCAGCAGAATTAGCTGGAACATGAGTCTGAGCTGAAGGCAGCTGAGTTCATGTGAATATCAGTGACTAAAAGTACAAATTATTCAGACCAAAGTGGCCCAGTTTTGTTATGGAGTCTATAAACTTCATAAAATTCCAGCTTCCCTTCTGAAAGCATTCCAGAGCTGTGTTAGTTTGTTCAAATCTGCTTTACTCTAGGTTTACATCTACTGATAATGATTTTCTCCTGGCTTGCCTCCACAGACTTACCACTCTAAGTCTCTGATAAAATCCTTTTTATTAAACTGGCATGTAATTCCTTGAACAAAGACCAAAAAAACCAAAAGGCTTGCTGACCTAAAAAGCTGCTAGATTATCTCTTGAAAGCAAGGGAGAGGGAAAAGGCAGCCCTTTGATATTTTATATCATCAGTGAGTAATGTTTGTGAATGCAAACACAATAACACTTCTAACAAGGAACAGGAATAAAAGATGTATTTTATGTAAATTCAATCAAAAGATGATTAAGTCATAGGAAAGTTTAGGAGTGCATATTTGCTGTGAATTCTCTCAGCAAAGACAGAGTTAATTGTCTGGGTGTGTCAGCCAGGTACAATTTTTTTGGCACAAGAGGACTTAACTATCAAGATGATCTGCATGGAAATGCATCTTTGTCATGATTTAAAAATAGCTAGAAAGCATAGTAGCTGGATTTGTCTATATAGCTATAGCCTATCATTCTCAAACTCCATATATTTTATGAAAATGCAACATATTTTATTTATTTAATACTTTTTAACTTTTAAGCAGTCACAGATATAATTGCATTTGAACTGTTTCTTTATGGCCGAGAGCAGCTGAGCAAAGCTCAGAAACTATGAAAATATAATTGTGTTCACTACAGTTGAGCTACACTTCTGCTACCCATGCTCACATACTTGTAGCTACACAGAGTGCCAGGATTCACATGGTAACTAAATGGGTTTGGTATTCATTTTATGAGAGTTACAGGTCCTCAAACACCTCAGAAAGGCTGAGTCGCAGTTTACATCTTGTAATCAGAATTGTCCTATTATTATTTTAAAAAATGAGGTATTTCAGCAGTTCATATTTTGAAAAGATTTTTAGGAATGGGTCACATCAGAAATTTACAGCAGAATATTTTAGAATTTAAAAAGTTTAACGAATTTTGATGTCATTGTCTTTTAATGCCAGCACAAAGATATGTAACAAAACACCCACTGGAAACACTGCATTCCAAAAGTCTCCAACCCATTTTAGATACTATGATGTTTTGTTACAAAATTAAAATAGTTTCATTCTGAAGAGTGTACAGTTTATAATTACTTACTGACCTAAAAAAAAATCTGTTTTGGGGAAGGAACATCTGAAAAACCTGGCTATGCTCTTAAAATCGCTTTTGATTTATAGGTAAGAGAGGCGTATTTTCCACTGACAGGAGAGGAAGTACAGAGGCAGTGTTAGGTCAACAAATCTCCCCCAGCCAAAGAAAAAGGGTCAATATACACACAAATAAAGAAATCTGTTTCACCTACACATTGAAGCAGCATTATGTACTGGGAAGAGTGAATATGTCACTCATAATGCTAATTATCTTGTTAGCCATTGCATATTCAAGTCTTGAGTGAATTTTGCTTCTGCATAAGCAAAAGCGAAATTTAAAGAGAGATTTGCCCGCCTAAAGTTGATATAAGTAGACTTCTAAATAAGATTCCAAGATCAAAAAAATAGGAACTTTAGATAATTCTAATGAAAAAGAAGAAAAAGAAAAGAGTAACCTTGAATTCATGTGATTTAGTCAACATCCCACTGACACAACACCGCTTACTCACTCTCCTCCTGATTCTTTGTCATTTTCTGTTCAGTATTACCCTCGTGGTTAGGAGCTGTCTACACTGTTAAAAAAAAAAAAAAAAAAAAAAAAGAAAAGAAAGAGGAAGTTCAGAAAAATCGGTGGATATAGCAAAAATACTAGTAAAGTGGAAATATTTTGCTTGTCCCTTCTGAGTAAATAATCAATATTTGTTGGTTTCATTGTTAACTTTAGATTATGAAAACAAATTTAAAAACACATAACTTTTTTTTTATGTTTCTTTCCAAGTTTGTCTCAGTGGAGGTGAAAGAGTGAAGCAAGTTGGCTTACAGCAGTGTTACAATGACCTCTTGTGGTTAAATAATATATGCATATTGGCTCAAAGTCTCTTGAAAACTCGCAGTATCAAAGGTTAAATTATGCTCTCAGATCTGAAGAGTTTTGTGTGGCTAATGCCGCTTAAGCTGCAATAACTTCTCCTCCCAATCACACTATCAGTATTTGTTTAGCTCACTGCTAAAAAATTCCTTTTAAAATATCTCAGCCTTTGCACTCCACAACCTTTACAGGTGAGAGTATCATATTTCCTCACATGGTAATAAGTTAAAGCAAATTCACAGCTCTATATAAATCAATTCATCAATATAAGGAATGATAATATTTAATAAAAACTTACCCACTAAAATGTAAAAGAAAGCATACAGCATCCTGTAGCCACTCATTATGAGAAATTCGAACAGATATTGAACATAGTATTGATAGATTGCAACAATAGATATTGAATATACATTTTTTATATAAAAACCTTATATATATAATGCTTAAAATGATGCTAAAGGTGTCTCCTCTCCAAATTTTTTTTTCAACAAAAATCAGAGAACTGAGTATTTTCTGTTGTTCCTGAATGCAGTCTAGCAACTTGGATCAAATCCTCTGACACCTTATCCCTTAATTGATAAAATCACTCAAGACTTTATCCTGATTTTGCAATTTCCTGAAATCATTCAAAATTACACAAATTTTATTAAAAAATTTTGCTGAGTGATTATACTTCAAGTGGTCCCATCAGCATTTATGGTGGCACTGAAGGATCACCAGTGGTGGTATTTGCACCTGCCAGGCAGTATTCACATGACCTTACTAAATTTAGGATCCATTGCAAAGCCACTTCTGCACTGGCTCTGCTGTCTGAAGCTTTGGAAGCTCATCATCAGCAAAACCTTGGACTGCCACCAACTGGATATGTGCCACATTCTGATATGCTGTGATTGCAGCTGGGGAAGGCCTGAGTTCAGCTGCTGTGAGACATTACTTGTTTATGCAACATGCACTTTAGAGGTCTGTAAGTTAAAACCAAGCATTGCTCTTAGTGTACACAATAATTATTATTACCTCTCCCCATTTCTTTTCTTTGAAAAGATGAAAAACAGAAGCTGTCAAGCAAAACGTGCTAGAACAAAGGTGATGACAACAAAAAAACCCAGCAGGTCTAAGTTAAAATGTGTTTATCTTCATGTGTCAATAAGGAAGTTATGACAGTGGTCACGTATCTTGAAGAATCTCCCTAGCTTTTGAAACATCATCAACAAAATTCTTCTGAAAACTTCTTGCATGAGGAGTTTTTGAGCACTGTTGGCATGCAGGCTTGGGAGACAAAACCAAATTGTGTGTGTGTGAGGAAGATTTTTTTATTTCTGTTGTCTAATAGGCCTAATCTGTCTCATTCTTCTTTGTCTGGCTTAACTCTGCAGTGCTAAGAATTGACCAGCTTAAAACTCCAAACCCAGCTTACAAGGAGTAAACTTGAATATTCCAGGCACTGTTTGAACTCCCAACTAATTACAGTCTGCACATCTTAGCATGTGATTTTTTAAAATGTCTTAATGTTGTCATTATTTCCCCTGCCATCAGTTACAGGTGGAGTAATAAAAAGCCTGAGACAAATTTAATTAGACCCTCCAGGTTCAGTATCTCCCCTGGCTTAGCCTGGTTACCAGGTGGCTCATGGCCACTTCTTGCCCATTGGAGGCTCCTAGCCAGCCAGTCAAGCCAGTGACCTTCAAGAGGAGGTAGTGGGTGGCTGTCTGGGCAGTAAATATGCAGGCACCTCTTGCCTCATTGTGTAGCCTGCGAAGCCATGCAGTGCCAGGAGCAAGGTGGCGTAGGCAGGAATCACCTGGTGAGTACCAAGTGCTTACCAGTCTCTCCCCTCCCAGGATGGGGGAGAAGGTCACAGCCTTGTTCCAGTGGCTACCAACTCATAACCCTTGCTGCAGCCACATTGCAGCACAAGGGATCAATAGAGAAGCCAAGGTGCATGTCTTCAGCTGACACGATACACCAAACATGTTCAAAACATTGAAAAATGAGTCTGTGCATTGAGTGAGGATGGCAGACAGCTGTTGAAATTTCTGTTGCTGGTGTTAACCCTCCGACTGTGCAGCAGTATTCAGGCACCTCACTGCAACGTTCCCAGGCTCCAGTTAACTACATATCTAAATAGTATCTAGTGTGAGATAAGACTTTGCTTTCCAGCAAAGCTTGCAGATGTGTTTCATACACTAGTGAATTTAGGGAGAAAAAGAACTTACTGTGTTGACTGCAGAAGCACAGCCACTTTGAACTGTCACCTTTGGGGCACCTAAATCTGAAAGGTAAGAGACTTAACAGTTCGGTATAAAAGTGATTGATTTGGCAATGCTGAGTTTAAATTAAATCAAAGTATGAAAAATCTGCAGTTTGAAAAATTGTTTCATTTGGATACAACCAGAGTATTTTAACTTGGGCAAACTATGGTTTTGAGGCAAATCCTGGATAGTGGTCATCAAGGATAATGGAAGTCAAACCCTTCAAAGACCTTTCACCTATGCACACGATCTAATGCTCACAGTAATTATTAGAAGGCTCTTATACTTCATATACTTATTTATATACTTATTTTTAGAGATGAACAGCAGAAAATTGCCAGCAAGCAAAAATGCTGAAAACCAGAAGGTATACAGACACACTGAAAGACTATCTGAGGTCCTTTAATAGGCTATGTTCTGCCACAGCCCACTATTTTAGTGCTGAAATACTTTTCAATAGGTATTCATAGATAACTTCCTGTTTATAATGCAGTTAAGAAATGTGAAAATTTTACTCAAGCTTTGTAATATGCTTTCTCACTCTTCAGTCAGTGCAGAGCATCCTTGTAAAGAGTGGTTAAATCCTGTACTTCCTTTTCAGCTTCTCTTTCAACAATAATAGGTTCTTTTTCTGGCTCTGATAGGTGGGAGTTGAATTTTCTGGCTGGCTGTTGTGTAAGCATCAACTATACTGGAACTAGAGTAGAAGTAAGAAACAGGAAGAAACCAGTTGGTAAAACATAATCATAGGCTGGCAGGAAATCAGTGACTATTTGTCACTCCTTCCAAAGAGGAGAGCACTTGGTGGCAGATATTCAGCACCTTCAAGTATCCAGCAGAGACATAAAATCTTTTTCTCCATGCCGGGATTCTCAGAGTTTTACTTCAATGTGGACCATGGTTACTTGGAGGGTCTGGTCCGAGGGTTCAAAGCTGGGATCTTGACAAGTGCAGACTATGTCAATTTAGCACAATGTGAGACACTTGAAGGTAAGTCACCTGTTTTATTTTTTGAGGAAGAAATACTGTTGCTTAGCATTTGAAAACAGGAAGGTAAAAGTCTGAAGTATTGAGAGTTTATCCTAAAACCCAGAGATAACCCTGATGTCTTTTGAAGAACTGTTCTCATATTTAAATTAATAGCTTTCTGTAGACTGTGATTTGTGTACAGAATGTAGTTTGCAAAATAACACAGATGATGGGATTTTCTGGTTTACTGATAAGGTCTAGAAATCTCGTCCATAGACTTCATATGGAGCCTGGTAACCTCACAGATTTTAACCATACTATAGAACAGTTCAGGTATTGAAGTTTCATGTCATCTCAGCTGGATAAAATAGTTCCCAAAATTGTATTAAAAGCTCACCATTTGGCTCTGAGTTTCTCTAGAAAAGACATAATTTTAGTAATTTTACTTCATGAGTTTTAGGACAGTGAAGGATATTCTGCTTACCAGGAAAACTAGACTCCACAGAGATAAAACTTAGGGAAATAGAAAGGATAAAAAAAAAAGAAAAAGAGAGAAGAAGGAAAAAAAAGCTCGTTTAGCTCTTTTCAAGGTGACTTTGCCACAGCAATAAAGAGAACACTCAGTAGTTTCCAAAACAGCTTTCCATGGCCAAGACTGGTCACAGCCTGATGAAGACAGACTTGTACCAAGAATCATATGATATTCCTCTAGACACTTAGCAGGAAAAAAATGCAACAGGAAAAAAGTCACCTTTCTAAAGGAACATAAAGTTCATTTACCTGGCTCCAAAATGAAAGCTATGATTCATATTGCAGATTAAAACAACTGCACATAGAAATGCACATAGCTATTTACCTGTCAGCAGGATTAAATTCCTCTCATAGTTACAGAGGAGATTGCCAGTACAGTCAATGGGATTTAGGCACTATTCAACTCTCCAAGCACGCATACCAGTTTCAGCTGACAACTTGGAGAGCTGTATCAGCTCTCCATTTCATTCAATGGCAGTTTAGACACACAGAACACATGCATACAATCACTCTGAGAATTGAAATCTATTCCTTATGTTAGCTGGACAAAATTAACAGTTTCTGTATCCTGTTTGCTCCAGAAGTTGTGATCTATGCAAAAAAGATCTTTACAGACGCTCTTAAAGACTTTACAGACACTCTTGATATTGTATTTAATTGTTTAAGTCAAAAAGTCCTGCTCCATGAGTATACAGACTTCAGAAAAAGCTAACAGAGTTTCAAATGTCTATAAAAAAACCAAAGGACATAATGGTGGAATTATTAAACCTTGTTCTCACTTCACTTCTCCCTGCAAGGGAGCTCAATAAATGATCTAATCTAAAGCTCCATGAAGTTTTTTTAAAAAAGTAAATCCTGGTTACTTCTCAATAAGAAGAGAGCATAGAAGTTTAAAAACATACAAGAATAAAGAATTATTCTCATGATAAGTTTAGTTAAGAAAAACTATCTAAATTTTAAGTCCTGCTATGAGAAAATTACTTACCACCAGGAAATAGTTTCCAAATATTTCTGAGCTATATAAACCTTCAATATTATGAAGAGAACATAGAAGATCAACAGATAACAATAGAGAGATAAAATCCTCTTCTAACTAAGATTTATAATAGAACAAAAAGTTTTATTTTTAACTTTATTTTTTCTAGTGTTCATTCAATTTTAGAATGTAAATTATTTCAGCAACAATAGCAGCAGCCGTCATAAACCCTCCTACAAGCACATCTCTACTACCCATTATCACTTCCCTTTTTTCTCTATTCAGCTACATCTCTTCCTTGATTGTAATATTTTCTGCTTTTTATAGACAGCTAACAGATTCCCATGTTACCCACCAAATGCATTATTTATAATGAAAATAAAAGAAATATTGGATTTCTACTCGATGTAGAAACATGTTTATTTCTCTTCACATAATGGATGCTGTAACACTGAACGTGCTACACGAGTGTACAGTGCACCAAAACCACAAACCCCTACCTCTAAAATAAATTTCATACATTGTCTTTTGTTTCAATTAAAAAGATTCAGCAGTGGATTTGTGCTGTAATACTATGATGTGTCTCCAATAGTGCCATCACTTCATGTCTTCACATTAAAAGGTAATAAATTTATGCATTCTGTGGTGTAACACCACACCACAAAAAATGGCCTGAATTAAAAACATTCCAAATATGCTAAAACAAACAAGCAGGGGGGGGAAAAATCAAAAGCACTCAAAGTAACCCATAAATAGAAAAAAAAAGATCTTTTAATTTAAAAGTGGTTTTGATATCTCTAGAGAGGAAACCATAAGGTCAGTAGGAAAAACCACAAGAAAAGCTGTAGATTAGTACATTACATCTGCTTCATAATCACAGATCAAGTATGACAGTGAGAGGGAAAGGGAAGAAAGAGACTGCTGACTGACTTGTTATACCACTGTGTCCTCTCAATTCAGGGCCATACAGGCAGGCTTCCAGCTTAACTTAGACATCCTTCTGGGATTGACTGAATTACTATAATTTCCATGGAGCTACCTTGTGGGCAGCATGTTACAAGTTTGGCCCTGTGTCATCATCTGTTTCAAAGGAATAAGATTCCCAGAGCAATCTTGCTGACAGGCTTTAAAGTAGAATATGGGTGGGTGGGTGTGAGCATGTGTGTGTGTGTTAAGTGTTTCATTCTTACCTTCATTACTTGTGTGATGGAAAGATTCCTGCTCTGTAGAAAGGCTATGTCACAGAAGGACAAGCATCCCAGCTCTGCTCCCAACAGCATCAGGGAAATAAGTTTACTTGACTTGCCAGACCCAGGACCTTCCAGCATGTGGTGGCTGAAATAACAGTGTAACTCAAAGAAAATTGCAGCTAGTTGGCTATTTGGCTATCCAAGTGAGGAGTCAGACAAGTGCCCATGTCCTTGATGCCAAGAGACCTGGTTAACACTTTGATCAAGTTCTCACAATATTCCTTCTTTCTGATGAGGATCATTCCTGTCTTGACTTCATTCATCTTAAATTAGTCTCCCTCTGCTCATTAATTCCCTTTTGACATAGAGTTAATTGTGTTTGGTTGCTGTTCAACTGTGAGTAAAATCATGTGATTTAACATCACATTTAAAATCATAATTTTCTACATATTATTTTCCTGCATATAATTGTATGAGGAAACACGCAATGCAGATGGTTGACAATCATACTGACAGCTAAAATACAGGAATTTTGTTTCCTAGGAGTCTTGTGGACATGCTGAAAAACCTGGAGACTTGTGTAGGTATCCAAGAGGACCAAAGAAAAGGAACAGCTACCCTCAATAAAAAGTTTTGGTGAACAGGAATGTCTGAGGCCCCTTTAGTGCTTAGACATCTAATCCTGATGAGTCACCAGGTCATGTTACTAGTAAAACTGTCTGACTGCAACAGTCCTCAGGTCTTATTTAGTCCAGCAGCAAAAGAAGGACTATAATTTAAGACTAGCACTTCAATCTTGGAGCTGTGCTGAACTCTGTCAGGACGTGAACTCTGATTATGACATTTCTGATTGAGATTATATGGTATTTGAACTTGTGGATGGACTGTTCTCTCAACTGCTTTGGCCAAGACCATGAGATAGGGTTGAATATTGTTTTGTACATATAGTATGCATGCTGGCATTTATCAATTCAGTTAGAAGAAATACTTCTAAAAAGCAGGCTGTGGAACTGACAGGGTTATAAATCCAATATTCCTAGGTTTAACATTTCCTCCATAGTTTTTGAGAGCTGGGTAAGGTTATTTAGTGTGTTATAGTTAATATTTTTTACGCCTTATATTAGGGCATGCTTTCTGAAGCCATTTAGTTAATCAGAGAACTGGGAAGGTCACAAAGTCTTGTCAAACTACTCTTGATTAGCAGATTTTGTTTCTGTTCACCTCATGATGTTAAGCACACTTCAGATGCTAAATAATTGGAGTTGATACTTGGGTTTTGCAGTCTGCTTTAGGTAGTAAGCCCCTGGAAACCACTGTGTTAGAAAAGCATTTACAGGGCGTGACTAAAGTTGACATTGTGGTTCATCTGTGGTTCATCTGAAAATGAATTGAGGAAAGTTGGAATTCAGCTCTCTATGTGTAATAAAGTAATATTATCTAATCTGAGCATATGTCAAGTATTTTTGCACTCTTTGCAACAAAAAAGAGAAAGTAAAAATGAACAGTTTTCACAGGAAATGTAGATGTGAAATAAAAATATTAGTGATTTTTAAAAAATTTGGGTTTACATATTTGGACTCATTTCTGGGTATAGCTCTTCATTTTTATTTATCTCTTAATCTTGCTTACCTTTCTCTCTTTCTTTAGTTTTATGTTTTTTTTTTTCATGTTTGGATCATCTTTCTTCTTCCAACACAGAAGCCTATGTTGAAACTATGATTATTTCCAAGAGTCTGACTGACCACTGAGAGACCGATTACCTCTGCTTTCTTTTGTAAACAGTTTTGTGATCACCTATATAATTTTAAGAAACAATAAATTTACACTGCTAGCATAAGTTCAGGTTTTTAAAGGAAGATCTAGAGAAATGCTAACAGATCCAGAGTGTTAGCTCAGTAAGGTTGTCCTGTCCAAGAGTGTATTCATGTGATTTCACATGGATTTCATGGATAGACTATTTGGTGGTTAAGGAACTGGCTAAGTGATCACATCCGGAGAGGACTGATCAGCACCCAGATGGAGCTCAATGATGAGTGGTGTCCCTAGGGGTCTGTACTGGGACCAGTGCTGTATAATATCTCCATCAATGATGTAGAGAGTGGGATTGAGTACACCATGAGCAAATTTGCAGAAGACACCAAGCTGGGTGGTGCAGTTCACACACCTGTGGGATGGGATGTCATTCAAATGTAAGGTCCTGCACCTAGGACAGGGCAATTCTGTGTATCAATACAGGCTGAAGCAAGAAGGAATTGAGAGCAGACTTGTGGAAAAGGACATGGGGGTACTGTTGGATGACAAGCCAGACGTGAGCTGACAATGTGTGCTCAGAGCCCAGAAAACACGCTCTGTACTGGGCTGCATCAAAAGAAGTGTGGCCAGCAAGTCGAGGAGGTGAATCCTCCCTTCTACTCTGCCCTTATAAGACCCCCCCAAAGTACTGCATCTGGGTCTGGATTCCCCAACATAGGCAGGACATGGGGTTGTTGGAGCGAGTCCAGGGGAGAGCCACAGAAATGATCAAAGGGCTGGAGCACCTCTCCTATGAAGAAAGGCTGAGAAAGTCAGGACTGCTGAGCTAGCAGAAGGCTCTGGGGAGAGATTCAGCACCTAAAAGGAAGTTACAAGAAAGATAGAGACAAGCTTTTAAGTAGGGCCTGTAGCAACAGGACAACGGTAGTGGTTTTAAACTGAAAGGGAATAGATTCAGACTAGTTATAAGCAAGCAATTTTTCACAAAGAGAGTGGTGAACCACTGAAACAGGTTGTCCAGAGAGGCTGGACACTTTCATGGCCAGTTTGGAAGGGGCTCTGAGCAACCTTGTGGCAGCCAACTTGCATAGAAAACTCTGAGGTTTATCTCAGTGAGCTAGAGTGCTAGGTGTAGGAGTTTGAATTAATAATGTACTAGTTCTTTTGATTTAAGTGTCAGTGTAGGCAACCTTATTGCATACTAAGAAAGCATACACTTGAGGAAATGGCAAAAGTACCTACTGTACCGATAAATGCATACCTTCCTAACTGCAAATTAACTTCCCTTACAGGCATACCTTTATTTCAGTCAGTAGGAGTGTTGCTGTCCTTCTCCCTATCACTTCAGATTTTAGATGCAAATCTAATTATTATGAATTCCCAAATCATATAACAGTTATCCCAATCTATAATTTACAATAGTTTTAATATAGCATTTGAACATAATTATGCATCGCAGCAGGAAGCTTTCTAAAAGGAAATCTTAAACTGCTTTGAACACTAAGAAGTGATCCAAATTCTTATTTTTGCTCCATGGTAAAAAATGGCTAGCAGAGAAAATTTGTCAAGTTAATTATTTGATATCATGAAAGCTTCTTTCAGCTTTGTGGTCTAAACAACACATTTTCCTTAGTCACCAGGGCTGAGAGCTCAAATAGAATATGTCAGAATAACCCAAGTTTCTGGAACAGCTTCTTAGGATTTTCTAGTCACAGCCATAAATCAGACAAAGCTAAACCAGAAGTGCTAAGAGAGTGCAACCCTGCCCTTTCAAGTGGGCCAGTGCAGAAGCCTTTTGGAGTCCAGAATGCGAGCCAGGCAAGATGTGTTCTCTCCTCTTCTTCAGACAGCCTGATAACAGAAGGTTATAATCTTACCTGAGATTTAAATGTTTTATATGAACTTTTAAGATCTTAACAAAGTTAAAGGATGATTCCTATTGATGTATAACAGTCCATAGAAGTGCAGCAGATAAAGCAAACAATGTATTATAATGGTGCAAATCAGTAAAACTGTAATATTGAACAAACCTGATGAGTAAGGGACTAAAGACAGTAGTAAGTAGCACTCAGCATGGTATGGCTGAAAAGGAAAGCTGTTGGTGAAACTATTTGTTCTTTCCTGCAGTATGCAGTAAGTCTTACTGGTAGAAGGCAGTACAAATTTGCATTATATTTTGCTTTTACATTACATTAAATCTATGCCAAAACTTTTCAGTAGAGTGTGATCAGATGCTTAACATGAAAAGATACAAGAAATTAACATTTCGGTGTTTTTATTTGGTTTGCAGACAGTTTATTCTCATGATCTTCCTTGAATCTAATTCCAGATCTGAAGTTGCATCTACAAACTACAGACTATGGCAACTTCTTGGCTAATGAAACTGGCCCCCTCACTATTTCCACCATCGATGATAAACTGAAAGCAAAACTGCTCACGGAATTTCATTACTTTAGAAACCACGCTTTTGAACCACTTGCCACTTTTCTGAATTTTATCACGTAAGTAATATCACCACACAGCTTACCACACAGACTCAAAAACAAACCCAACCAATAAAAAAGGGCAGTTAAAAGTTAAAAATATGTAAGGGCAATGTATTGGAATTTCTATTAAAATTCAAACCCAGCAAAATTACTTTGAAACTCCAACATTTACATACTTCACTGCAAATATATGTTCTGAAACTATATACATATGTGAAGAACTGTTGTCTTTGTAACTGCTTATTTTAAAAAGAGAAGCACATTTTTTATGCATACAGTGGCAGGAGAAGTGGTAGACGTTGAGAAAAATGGTTGTCATTTTCAAACACCTTTTAAGTCAGAGAACTTGTGAAACTGAAATCTGGGGGAGTGATTCATGCAAGCTCAACAATTTCATGAGGTACAGGGCAGTGATTTAACACCTAGGCATGTGGCAAGTTCCAGACCTTTTTTAAAAGGGAGAACAACAACACATCCCCCGCCTACTGTAATTTTTATACTATTTGAATGTTAAAATCAGAACTTTATGTTGCATATTGCAAGATACTTAGATCCAAGTAGCTATTTTTAAGAGTTCGACTGCTTTTGATGCCAGATGAAGAGAAAGATCTGATCTCAATACCATCATAAACAGACCAAACTTGTAAATGAATGACCTAAACAACTTTAAGAACAGGGATCTCCTTTATAAGAGTATAGCAACATGGGTTAGCCAAATGTCAACAGAATATTTTACCTGATTGTTTACTCACCTTGATCATATCTTTTTAATATATTTTAACAGGAACAATTGACAGTTCACTTTATTTTCAAGGAGCATTTTTGTCATAACTGCAAAATAAGTATATTTGGGTTTTTTTTGATCATATCTATCTGACAAGTTTTAGGCTAATATAGCAAGACAACCTTAAAGAATGTCCTAGAACACCTTTGTAGGCATACAATGTTTACATTTTGTTTCAGGGAAAATAAAGTGAAAATAAGAAAGTTATGGCAGCTCTTTTCTCACACTCATTAGTATGATTGGGTACATTTTCATGTGTAATCTTGGCACACTGTTGGTTATTTTCAATAACGGAGAGACTAGTTTAAGATATTTAATGCACATCATTGAACATAGATTGAAGATGGCACCCTTCTCATAAAAATCCCAAGGGAGTAGTGTTCCCATTTCCGAGTCACTGAAAAAACTCTTATCAACCTCTTTGACAATAAAACTGGTAAGAAGCTGATAGAAAACTTGTACTGAAAAGAGAACTGCAAGTGATAAAGAAGAAATCTGTGAGAACCTGTCCTTGGTTTCCTCATTGGAGGATGTGTAAAGCTGAGTAAGAAAGGTCTAAGACTGGACCATCTGTATGAACTCTGCTGTTTTAGTGCCAAGATTCCAATGTTGCAAGATACTCAGTCCAGATGGTTTATATGAAATAAGAAAATTCCAAACTAGATAAAGCTGCTAGCTCAGGTGATTTACTTTTTGATACCACTCATTGTCATTTGTTATAGTGAATCTATCTACATTTCTCAGCTTTTATGCTTGTTATATTCATATTTCTGTGCCCCCTTCTTTAAAAGTGTCTCTTTTTCAGATCAGTCCTGTGGTTTAAAACTAATATTCTTACTTACTTGCTATTTAAAAACTTCAGTTGATTTTGGATGAGCTATTGATACAGAGTGAACACACATACTAATAATACTTTAGTATTACTGCTAATTTTCAAAAATCTTGGGTTTCCATTTTTTCAAATGAAAACACATCACAATTTTTTTTTTTTTTTACTTTTTCTTTCAAATACAGATACAGCTATATGATTGACAACGTAATTCTTTTAATAACGGGCACATTACATCAGCGACCCATAGCTGAACTTGTTCCCAAGTGCCACCCACTGGGGAGCTTTGAGCAAATGGAAGCAGTCAGCATTGCCTCAAACCCCACTGAGCTCTTCAACGCAATTTTGGTTGACACACCATTAGGTAGAAACATTAAATTATTTCTTACTTTCTTCTTAAAACTACTATTCCATACAGAAAAGTCCTATTTTGAAGAACCAAATCTAAACCAACACAGAGTAAAGTTTGGGAATGTTGCATTATGAAATCAAAATGTAACTCTGCTCAATGTGCTGCAGCAGCCAACACAAACAAAATGTAACAAGCTGTGGGGTACTACTGTGAAGGGTACTGAAAATAAGATGGAACTGGATGAGTTTGAACATATGTGAAGCCATTACGTGCCCTCATCTTCAGACCGTCAGTGGCTTTGGGTTCTACTTCTCAAGAAGGTGTGTTAGGTTGGCCCGAGACAGAAAACAAGTTCCCTACAAAGTATTGCTGCCAGCAAAAGAGGCTCAGCTTGGGAAAATTAACTTGATTTATTATTGATACATATATAATGTAATTAATTACTGATCTAGACAATAGGAAACAAACAGAAAAGAATGAAACATTTAGACACTTGAGGAAAACACCTTTCCTCCACCTTTGCCACTCCTTCTTTCCAGGCTTTTCTCCTTTGTCCCCTTAGTATCACCATCCCTCCAGAGAGGCAGTGAGTGTCACAAGTTGTCGGGGGAGTTTAGAGTCATGGAATCAAAGAATGGTTCAGGTTGGAAAGGACCTGAAAGCTCATCTAGTCACAATCCCTTCCACTACCCCAGGTTGGTCAAAGCACCATCCAACCTGGCCTTGAACAATTCCAGGGATGGGGCAGGCATAAATTCTCTGGACAACCTCTTCCAGTGCCTCACTGCCCCCACAGTAAAGAATTTTGTCCAAATATCTAATCTAAAATCACACTCTTTCAGTTTGAAGCCATTGTTCCTCTTGTTCTATTATGCTTTTGTATGAAGTCCCAATTTGGATCTCAGGTAGCCTCTCTTTAGGTACATTTGTTTGGCTGAGGGGATGGGTGTGCCCTGTGGAGGATCCCAGTTGGAGCTGGCTGTGTCAAGCACAGGACAGCCCTGGCTTTCCCTCACAGAAGCCACCCTGCAGCATACCCCCACCAGCACCTGGGCACTGGCACCCTGTACTGTGAAATCAGAGAAGGAACAGAGCAGGACAGCTGAAATAAACCGTGCTGCCATGGGTGGGCAGCCTGAAGAGGCTGGACTCCAGTTTGAAGTAGATAAGGTGGATAAAGAGATATGGACAAGGCTTACAGAGTCCTGAGGGCAGTAGTTTATCCACAGTGAGCTACAAACTGCTGCTGACGAAATCCTTCAGAAGACCAAATCCCAGCAAAAAAATAGTTTTAAAAGAGGTAAACTAAACCACTTTTTTTTACACAGCTGGTAGTAAATTTCTGGATTTTTTTTTTTTTTTTTTTTGCTAAAGAAGTTTATAAAAGATGACAATGGTATTAGGTCTTCAAAAGAAAGGGACCAATCTATGGGAAATAGATCTACTAAATGCGATATCTAGGAGATACTAAAGGGAACTCTCAGGGCCACACCTTCTGAGTTCTCCATCCAAAATCTGGATGCTGGAAGAGGAGGAAGGGAGAAGACCACAAACACAGCTCTCTCTAAATGCCATCTTCCATTGTCATAGTTTGAGACAACACTGGCATGCAGCACTGCTCTGCCCCACTGGCATAGCTCAGGCACAGTGAGAGATTGGCACACTTTTGTTGGTAATGAATACAGTATTTTTAAACAGTCCAGCTGCACAAATGAACTGAGTCTACTGTCTTCCTGCTCAAAAGCTTTCTCTCTAGTCAGTTCTGCAGAGGACCTGAAAGCAAAGATGATCAAGGTGCCCTTTTCCAGTTGCAGTGTATTGTCTTTCCCCCACTACAGACATACTCAAAGAAGAAGAGGGAAAACAGGAAAGAAGCTTCTTCTTAACAATTGTAGAATACCTGCATGATTTATGCAAAAATTATTTTTCATGTCCCCCACTAGAAAATCTCCATAATACCCAAGCCATATACTTCAGAGAAGATTAGGGTTTTCATTAGCATTCCCATCTGATTCTCTCTGGAGACATGGACTCTGGCTGCGGCACTGATTGATTCCCCTCACTGCAGATTCTCATTAAAAAGGAGGGAGTAGGAGGATAAGGCAAAAATCAAGAGGATTTCTCTTCCTCTCTGTTATATTACCCTTTCTTGTACAACAGAAACCTCAGATCCTTGTTCACACACTGGTGAGCAATAGACAGGAGGTGTATATTATCAGCATGCAGATTTACACTGCAATATTATAAACTCTGCTTTCAGCTGCTTTCTTTCAAGACTGCTTGTCTGAAAACGACCTGGATGAAATGAACATTGAAATAATGCGCAACAAACTGTATAAGGCAAGTTTTTGCAACATAACAATATTTGGGGTTTCTCAAAGTGTCTCAGGAAAGGTCAGTATCATTAACCCTGTTTTATGGATGGGGAAACAAAATTATGGGGAGATAAGGCAAGCTGTCTGAGATCATCTGATTGATTTCAAGTCCAGGAGTCCAATTCAGCTCCTTTCATTTCTACTCCACTGCTTGCAGAGTTTTCAAATTTTAGCTCTGCATCCACATTCTAATTTAATGTCTCATTAATGAAAATGCTTTAGATGTCAGGCTAATTTCCAGATCCATTTGTTTATGAATAACTCAGTTATCCACCAAATGTCATAGAACTGCTAGCTCCTAAGTGAGCCTAGACAGGCTTTTGGTTAACATTTATTTTTATTTTTATAAGGAAGATGTGATTTGAAAAGGTCTACTTGTTTTGGGTCTAGCTAACATGATTTTTACTTAAGGATTTTGTAATATTTTCTTTATTTTTTTTTTTAATCCTCTTTAGCATTGCTTCAGCACGGTGCTGTAAGGATATGAATCTAACAAGCCTTGCATTTTCAAAGTGTTTTACAAATATTAGCACACAGGTCACTACTCTTAACATGGTCTTTTTAGAGGCTACACATATTTCATTCCTTTAATGATAACTCCTGGCACATTTTCTCCAAATTCTTTGTTGTCTTTCTTTCACAGTGGATGCCTCAGACTGCAGGAAGTATATTCTTACAGTGATCTGATTGTACTAGGAGGAAAACAAAAGAACCTCTTCTGTTTGTCTTAGAAATGAAGTTTATAAATTCCCAAGCCAATTCTTTATTATTAAATATTTTGCTACTTCTCTCATTCAAAACAGCATCAATGATGCCCAAGTATTTTAATTTTTTCATGTATTTCAATTCTTTTACAGTACTAGTAAACAAGACACTTTTTCCATTTGTTAACATACATATTTTATTCTTATATCCTGTGCGGATGACCATATATTAAATCTATTTTTGGGGTTTTTCTTCTTGCTCATTTAAGTATTAGTGGGATCATTTTGCAAACACTTCTAAATTATTAATATATCCTTTCTCCTCTGCTTCAGCTGTCCATGTGATCAATTATGTTTCAGATCTACTCTAATTCCAGGCAGTAGATTCCCCCTGAGATGTCTCTACTTAAAATTCACTTAATTGCATAAGTTAGTGACAGCTTCTTCTAACAAGATTGTGTGAAGTTGTAGCAAATGAATTTTGATAACATAAATGTTCCCTAAAACAGTATTTTGGGGGATGGAGAGGCAGGAGGAACTGCATCTCTAAGATATTTAGCGTCCCTCCTGCACAGGTAGTTTGAAATGGGTGCAGATGCCAGAAACCTTAATAGACCAGAGGGCTCTGCAGACCAGTATTACAGAAGCTTTGTCTGCTGTTCTGTCCTAATCCAGGGTTTAGGGTAGAGCAGTAGGGATTAATTTGTGTATCCTCATACTGTTGGCCCAACAGCCATGGCATATGCCCAAATCCCCTCCTCCACAGACTATAAATGAAGACTTTCCTTCAGCCATCTGCTTATTACGCAGTGGAAGCTCAATGGAGCTCAAAAAGTTCCTTCTTTAGAGAGCAAGTAAAACATAATATTTGACCTATTACAGTTTTTGAAAATGTTTGAACTCAAATTGTAATAACAAGACATCTGCATTTTAATATTTCGACTTCCAATTGAGCTAAGTAATTAAGCACATACTTGAATGTGAACTCATAAGTGGAATTATCAGAGTTAATGGAAGTATTTAAAAATTAGGTCCATGACTATTTGCTATTCTGGTCCAGGTCTTAAGCAGATTTTAAAATATTTCTCTTCTTTCATGTAGTCTTATCTTGAGGCATTTTATAAGTTTTGTGAAAAACAAGGTGGCACTACAGCAGAAATAATGAGACCTATTCTCGAGGTAAGAAAAATTCAGTCTTTATACATTGAAGTACTCCACGATGTTGACATAATTGTCTTATTTTGTTTTCCCTGTTCCCCCTCTCTCCACTTGCAGTTATCTGTCAAATGTTTACTTCTCCTCTAAATACACCTGTTTTTCTAAGATGTAATGAATACTGTGTTCTAGGATGACTGTTCCCTCTTGACTAGAGAAGCATGTAGGCCATTACTAGGGAGGAGCCAGTCCCCGTTAATATTTTTCCATAATAAAAAGCAGAACAGAGTAAATGATTCACTAATCTCAGACTATTGCCCTTTAACATTTTTCTGCATTATGTAGAAAAACTAAAAAGTTGATTATTCTTTCACTTCCTACAGCTCAAAATTAAATTTGGGATAGCTAAGGTCTGGCATTATTGCATATTTACTAATCAATAGTCTTTAAGCTTCATGGCAGTGTTATGTTTGTCTACTCTCCTATTCAAATTAGTGGTTGAAGTTAGAATTGAATAACCTTTGGAACTAGTGTCATAAAAAAAAAAGTCCAACATACTATGTTATATTTTTATCTCAACTCAGAAAAGTTTATTATTTATTTTTTCCATGACATACAAAATTCCTAACGTCCTTCTCCTCAAAGCATACACACATCATACTGAATGATATTTTTGTCTCTGTTACGGTAATAAAAGATGAAGAAATTTCTAGAATTGAGTTCTCAGTATTCACCTCCCTTCTCCCCACTCCCCGCCCCCCCCCCCCCTTACCATGCTCTATCACAATTCTTTGCAGAGGTTGAGAGTCAGACCACCCACTTGCTTCCAGCAGTCTTTTTTTTTTTCTCAATAAGCAAAATTTACACCCTGGAAGCTGAACAAAATGCGCTGAGCTCTGACAACATCACAATGAAAGTTTGCATTTAGGACCAAGATAATAACCATGGAAGCTCATTCCTGAAGGAAGAATGAGTCTAAATTACATTTTACAAAACAATATCCTAAGAGGGATTGTAATTTCACATTTTATTTAACCAGGTAGCAATGTTTCAGTTTATGTTCTGAACAAAATATTCCTAATCAAATTAAATTGTACAGAAATTAAGCATTTTGACTATGATTTTCTGAAAAATAAAAATCAAGAGATTGGCTGGCAGAGATAAAGACATTTTCCATAGTTGATTCAGATTTTTTCAGAGAGTTCATTTTTAGATCGACTTCCATGCTGAGAGCAGATTACTCACCAACATTAGTTTAAGCATGTTGCAAAACTGTCTTTATACCAGTGGTAACAATTTAGTCTATGATAAGCTTCTTTAAAATCCCTATCTAATGTCAATCAGCCAGGAGGATAACCTTTTCTATGGAAGATTTCCTTTTCTGTAACGTTTTCATAATCTGAAGGAACACATAGAGCAGATTGCTAGCGATTGGACTCACAAAAAGCCAAAGTTTAATTATTCAAAAGAATACTTGCTATTTGTTTTGTAATCTTATATGTAAAACTACCAACCTGACTCTATCAGAATGAGGCTGAAATATTTAGCTCCCCAACTCCTTGACCACCAGTCACGGTGCCAACCTTCCACATTAAGAGTACTGATGATCTCTCTTCCCTCATAGAAGGCACACATTGCATGTTTAACCCTGAAACCGGCAAGGAACTGCAGGACTGCACTGCAACCAGTGATGTGCCTGTTGTCAGGGCCCATGCTAATTCTGAACTAGCACACATGCTGCTTCAGTCTCCCATATGGACACTAAAGCACTTAGTAAATGGTCATCCTCTCACTCCACGTCTACCTGCAGCAGTCAAATGGTCCAAGTCACCAAGTAATTGTCTCATGGCCTTATTCACTATGGAGAACCTCATGCTCCAGTAATTTGATGAATTGAGAACTCTGTATGGGTGGGAATGATCCTGCAATTTTTCTCAAATAGGGAGCCACTGGAAGCAGAACCCAAATCTGCTAGAATTAGTTGTGATTGCACCTAGAATGCTTTTTAACAAAAAAAATATTATAAATCTAACAGCTAGATTCTACATGACTTTAACGAGTTAATAAAAGAAAGTATTTGTCCTTCTAAAACAGTTTCACTACATCTGATTTGCCTGTTCATATTAATAAGGCAAGTGAAATTCGGCCCTGTTATTCATTAGCTAGAAGCCTTTTCAAGCACACTTATTTTCTTCTCTATTGTTTACTCATTTTCCTTACTCCAAAGTCAGTGCCAGAGTGTGGCTGGTTCCTGTTATTGTGTGCTCCAGTACACAGGAGTAGATCTGTGAATATGTGTTTAGTAGCTAAAGTGGTAGATTTCTGTTGCAACTGCAGTCTTACTATTCAACAGAAAAGAGAACCTTTCTTCTTAAAATAGTTCAAATATTCACAACATAAGAAATTTTGTAAACTGCATAAAATTTGCATATACTGTATACAGTTCACTTGCAAGATCTTCCCTGTGTAATCCCTGCAATTAACAAAGGCTTTGCTTTCTTTTTACAACATAAAAGTAATAAAAGATAGAAATAAGACCATAGTCAATTTAGATCTCAAGAGTGAAGAAAAAAATTAAATCAGACAGAACTGAGTAAGGTTACTTTTACCTACTATTACATTTTTAATTCATGTTATAAAATTTTATCTTGTACAAAAGGACAACTCGAGATCTAGACATTGGAATAACTTTTAGGCTACCACTTTAGTGAAAATACAGATACAACAGGCATCTAAACCTGGCAGAAGAAATATAGCCTTTGATTCTATGTATTAAAAATTAACTTAAAACTTTACCTTGGCAAGTAAGCGGCTCCCTCTACCTTATTAAATTAGCATTTTAAATATATACATTCTGAAACTATTTTTTTTTCCCAGGATTTTCATTCAACCTTTATTATCAACAGCACTTTGAGTTACCCCAGAACAGTACTATTGATTCCTGGTCCTTTCTTGCGTTGTTATTATTTTTTAAAAGAGTATTATTTCATACTCTTACATGTGAGGGTGTGAGGAGATTTTTTGTTGTCAACATCTGGGTAAATAAGCAGGAAAATGAAGAAGAAGCAGACATGATATTTTTACCACAAAAATTACAAATAAAAGCTGTGGTTGCAAAACCCTGTTTGATTTTCTAGCTAAAATTTAACATATATTTGCAAAAAAGGATTTACAATTTCTAAAATAAGGCATGTTTGCAATGCCTTTTTTTTTTTATTTCCATAGTTTGGCTTCCTAAAAACCTGCGAAATATCCACGCATTAATTTAGAATGAGATGTCTAATAACAACTCTTTATCCTTTGTTTTGCATATTAAGTTTGAGGCAGACAGACGTGCCTTTATCATCACCATTAATTCATTTGGCACCGAGCTGAGTAAAGATGACCGAGAGAAGCTGTACCCAACCTGTGGAAAACTTTATCCAGAAGGCTTACATCTGTTGGCCAATGCAGATGACTACGAGCAAGTGAAGTGTGTTGCAGAATATTACGCAGTATGTAAAATAATTTATTAAAAAAAAGAGCCAAAACACAAGTACTTAATATCTCTTGATGTCAGCAAAATTTTAAAGAGTATTCACATAACTGAAAAGCATTTTTGAGAGACAGAAAAAATCAGCAAAGATACTAAAGTTCCAATCAAGATGCATATGGAATCAAAGGCCTTTGATATGACAACATAAAATATATTACTACCTTAATGCAATATAAAGTTCCTCTTACAATGGTGTTTAAATAAGACCAAATCACATCCCATTAAACAAAAGTCTTCCTACTCCATTAACCCTCTCCAGACTAAGCTTTGCTTCACAGCTCCTGCCTCCAAGATTTTGGAGTATAGGCATATGCCATTTTAAAGTGAGCTAACCAAAAACTTAATGTTGTGCAAAGTTGATTTATTGCTAGTGTACCGTAAAAATTCCCTTCTGAAAAGTTTTCTCTAAACCACTAATTCATTCAAAGAAGTAGATGAAGTTGTTACTATTGATGGAAATAGTGCTGTTATTAAAGCTCAATCAACCTGCAACACTTGATATACTAATTAACTGTTGCACTCTGTCTATAATATTTGCGCTACCTCTAAGTAGGTACACAAAACAAAATATTGTCTGGTCAGCTGTTTTTCCTGCAAAAAAACCCACAAAGCTGGAACTGTACTTCTAATCTTGTGCATAAGCAGGACATTTGAATCCTGAGTTACCATGTCAGTGTGGTACAGAGTAATACTAGCCATGTGATGGTGGGATACTTAGATTAACTTTGGAACTCTTGTAGTAGACTTATACTGCACTCCTACTTTATGGGAACAACAAACCAAACACACAGAGAAGAAAATTAGACAAAAATGTAACACATAAGAAATCAAGGCAAGTATATATGCCCAGGATATTCCAGGATGACATATCAGAGTTATGGATTTGAACACAATATTAATGCAGGTAAAGCAAATCCAGCTGACTACTGGAAATTAAGTGAGCAGCCATGTGAGGATCAGAGTTCAGCATTTTGGCTCCATTCACAGCTCTGGCTCTGATGGATACTATTTGTACAAAAAGTTCAGTGCTCTCTGTCCAAAGGAGTGAAAGGTCATGTGTCATTCTACAATGTCTCTTTTAGTGCCTTCAGTAAATTCCTTTAAATTGTAGGAAATGATGGTAAGAAATACAAGAACAAATGTGATTTTTCTTTCTTTTGTTGACTATATGCTTTTAACTTTTGATTTATGAAGAACTGTAATCTATACATGAGTTCTTCTATACAGAGAGATTACTTCATGTAGATTAATTCATAAAATAATGTAAGGTATGCATGCTGCACAGAATGAAAAATTACTTTATTTCCATGAAGTGGTTATCTATGCTTTTAGGAATACAAGGCTGTGTTTGAAGGTGTAGGGAGTGGCATGGGAGAAAAGACACTGGAAGATGCATTTTTTGAACATGAGGTAAGAGCTTCTCACCTTAAAAAAAAACAAAATGAAAGTTATGCAACTGGAAAAATATTTAAAACAAGAATGAGGTACTAGGATTTGATTCTACTATACTGCATCATTCATCTTTGCATTCAAGAACATGGATTTTCTATGGCTGTAAACATATGGTTAAGTCAAAATAGAAGAATTTACCTTTTTAAATAAAATTAATCCAAGGATGTTCTTCTGAAGACTAGTTATAGGGCTGCCAAATCAGATAGCCTATCCAAAAGCTATTTCATATAAATTTCATATAATAAAATTTCTTTTGAGTAGTCTACCGAACAAGGTATTCTGCCACTGTCCTTTATTTCCTTTAATGTTGCTGTAGTCTGTTACCAAAATTAATCCGCAGATGACATTCCAATTACATTCATACTCAGGAGACTGCTAAATACAGTCATATTTGCAAAATTACATAGAAATCTTGACCAGAAATGCTACCACACAAAAATCGCATTTGCTTTCTTTGATATTTTATCATAAAACTTGTTTCATCTTTTCTGCAGGTAAAGCTGAATGTGCTTGCATTCAACAACCAGTTTCATTTTGGAGTATTTTATGCCTACGTGAAGTTAAAGGAACAAGAATGCAGGAATATTGTATGGATTGCTGAATGCATTTCTCAGAGGCACAGAACCAAAATTAACAACTACATTCCAATTTTTTAAATTTGAGAATTTATAATGCCTGAAAAGATGCATGATTTCATAGAAAATAAGAAAAATCTTTTATCATTTTGTCTTACCAGACATATTCAATTGTAGTAATGAGCCTCCTTATATATACCAGTGTAAGAAAAAAAGTAATGTAATTAGAGATATGAGTACCTCATTATGAAATATTCATAGTTTTGTTGGTAGATTTTTTTCCCCCAACTCTACCTATTTTAATTTAATTGATCAATAAAAACCTCCTGCAAGGTCTAACATACATATTCTTTCTCTTTTGTGGAAACAAGCTTTGTATCAATGACATTTGAAAAGCTCTTTAATGGCTTATTTTTTAATCAATTTTTCTCAAAGGGCCGATTAAACCACTACTTTCTTACATTTATGGTCTTTTTCATGGTATACTAGATTGCATGAAGGACTTAATACACAATCAGGAGAGAAAGTCCAAGGTTTCCCTTAACAAGTCTCAAGAGGGAGCTTCCTGCCCCTACCTAACTGTAACACCTCTCTGCAACTAAATGTAAATCACAGAATCACAGAACATGCTGTGCTGGAAGGGACCGACAAGGACCATGGACTCCAACTCTTAGCCCTGCACAGGACCATAAGTAGCTCCAGTGTCACTGAAGTGTTTACATTTATTCCTTTATGGTCACATGAAGAGCACTGGAAGTGTTAAATAATGGGTTTCTGATCTATTCCGCAACAATACAAATATCTCTTCCCAGCACACCAAAGGCACTGTTTTTATTTATGCACTGGGGAAGATTATGAAACATGCATGAAAATACCAACCAAGTCTGTATCAGGTTTACATCAGACACAAACAACACCAGCTCTGAGCTATTTGAGGACCTGGCTAAGATCAGTAACTAAAAATAGAGTGAACAGTTGAAGCCAGATTGTAGCAGGACAAGATTAATTCTGCTGAAGAAAAAGGAAGGATTTTGAAAGCCATATCAACATTCCTTCTTCCTACCCCATTCAAAGAATTTGCTCTTTTGTCTTTGAAACAGGCCATATCTCGATTTTCTGCATTACTCCTCCGTTTCAGGCTGTACAACAGCAAATCTCAGTCTTCAGCTGACTATTCCTCCAGTAATATGATACAGAAATACAATCCATTTCCTGCTGAGAAGACAGAAAAATAAAATATATCTGATGTCAACACCTCAGAATTATGAAAAACATTTGGGTGTCATGGTTTTAAGAGCTGAGACATAATACAGCTTTCTGTACATATTCATACCTAAAAATTAAAAAACTTTGTGGTTATTTACACCTAAAGCCACATTTCTTAAACTGTAACTGTCATCAATGGGTTATATTCCAGAACACTGCATATTCATTTAATGCAAAATTGAGAAATTTTTAATATTTTTCTTTATTGTGAATACCAGAGAAACCTCTTATTATTACTTTAAAAATACTTTCATAGTTTCCTTTAGAAATAATTTAGGAGGAATTTAGAAAATTTGACTAAAAATTAAAAGGTATAAGAAAAGAATACAAATCTTATTTCTATATTGTGGCATAATCCTTTAGTAGATCCAGCAATTCAGGGAAAAAAAAAAAAAAGAAAAAGAAAAGAGAAACTGAAGATTTGTGGATTACAGTTTCATTTTGGCATGTATTATTGCTTCCTTGCACTGCTTTTATGTTGGACTTCTTAACTTGTATTTCCCAATCTAATCCCTGACCAATGCTTTCCACTTCATACTTATATCACAAACTGCATCACAAACTTTTAAGAACTGCAATAAAGAAAGAAATAGAACTTCATTGTCACAAAATTGCAGATTTTTCTATACTTTTTAGTAATCGTTTTTAAAAAAAAATATTATTGGGAGCAGAAGAATAACAAAGTCAACTGGCCTATGACACAGAAGCTGAATTAGTACAATTCAGCACAGTGCATGAATACTTTTTCTGTACTGATAAATCAAGCCTCCTTACTTGAACAAAACAAATCAGGTGGCTTACTGCCAAGAATTTTCTGAAGTGATTTGGAGGGGAAAGAATCTGCTCTCCACCCTAAATCATTCTGTGCCAGGGAAGATACACAGCTGCTATTGCTACAGCCTGGATATCATTGGCTCAGAAAGAAATGAGCAGGAATTGCAGCTTGTATGACTGTGTTGTCAGCAGAACTGGTCTTTGGACAGTTGGAAAGGACAGCAACAGTGTTGACTGACGCTTTCTTCAAAACAAATTTCTAGATATTTTCTAAATGAGGACAGGAGGTACCAGGCCTCTTTTACATCCAATTTCAGGTTAAACGAGTTAGGACTTGAAACTTATAAGTCTTCAAACACCAGTACCACAATCGGCTTATTCTGTACATTTATGGATACTCAAGAAACTAATATTGTGCAGCTTAATTTTTTCATACATGACAATATGATACTTTCTGCTCTTACTAAGTATTCCTAAGTTAGAGCATATTTAACTTTTCAATAACTACTTAACACCAAAACAGCAGATCCAAAGTATATGAATGGAGTGATAGCTGGTCAGTATTTGTATTTGCATCAGATTTATAAAGCTGTTAGGATGAATATAACTCTAAAAATTTAAAAAGAAGACAAAGTCCAATGTCTAGATTGATTTATCAAAGAGTGTGGAGAAATAATATAAAAAATCACAGAAAAAAAAGGAGTGATAATTGGCAATAATGTCTACTAGGCAGTAAAAACAGTTTACATGACATAAAATATCTACTCAAATAAACAGAAAATCATTCAATATTTTGGGATATCTCCCAAATGACAAAGAGAAAATAAGAAATATGATTCAAGAAATAACAAGACAAACCTCTCAAACAAACCAGATAAAATTTTTATATCAATTTTTTATATGACAGTGAGAAACATTTGACTATTTGGAATGCTTATTTACTGGGATTTTCAATTAAAAATAAAATTCCAACCCGCATAACTCATCTGGCACTGTTAATGCAAACATTCCAGATGTGGAACACAGTCACTGACAATCCCAACAATGTGTGTGAGCCAGAAAATGAACGCCTTATTTTCTACTAGTTTGGAGCTGCTCTGGGAGTAAAAAGAAGAAAAACTAATTGCTCTGAAAGTATGCAACAGATAACTGAAATAAAATATAAGCCACAATCCTACTGGCAGGTGTCAGTTGTGAGTCTCTTGGAAGATAACAGTCTGAAGCACTGACCTTAAATATTACTAAAAGTACCAGTCTTGTGAGGAGGTGATTATCACAAAAATTTCTCTTTAATTTTTTTTTTCTTCCCTCTCTCTTTGCAATTATTGTCTGCAATTAAATGACATATACAGGGGTGGCTCTCACCCTCAGGCATAGAGGAATCTGTTGTCATCAGCATTTTTAAAAGCTTGCTGAAATCCTATTCTGTTTTCTTAATACTGACATGTAGCAGTGGAGTTTAAGGGAATATTATCATAAAACACAGCAGGGTCCTGCACCTGGGAAGGAATAACCCCAGGCACCATTACAGGCTGGGGGCTGATCTGCTGGAAAGCAGCTCTTTGGAGAAAGACTGGAGGTCCTGGTGGACAACAAGCCATCCATGAGTCAACAGTGCCCTTGTGGCTTTTAATCATCACTTAACAAAGTAGATTCTATGGAAGTTTGTTACATATTCTAACTTGCTACTTTTAACATGTTATTCATAACATGCAACTCAGACTGACTTTGAAATGGAACAGGTAGAAGTTGCAAGGTTCTTGATAAGACAATGACCATATTTTCAATCTAGAAGAACAAAACGTTCTTACCTAATTAATATTATGTTGAAAATGTATATATTCTTTTTGTCATATTGCTCTCTGAAACTTCTTTTTTGTTACATGCACATGCATGCACCCACACACGTACACACATATGTACATCTACTATGAAATTTTCCAATGAGTCACATGCCAGCTGGAAATTGAGAGAGCAACCAGTGGATAAATCAGTCTAGAACAATACCTTTTCTTCTGAATTAAAACATTTGAAAGATTTGTAATAAATTCACTAAAGTCAAATAAAGCAAAGCAAACTCCTTTTGCCTTTTCAACTACATTGGTTTAAGTAATTTTCTTTCTACCACACAGCACAAGAGGCAAATGAGAGTGCTTACATAATTATAGGCCTGATGAAAGCTCATAAAAATTCTTTATACCTATAACAATACTTCAGCCAAGTTCATTTGAGCCTTATACCAGTGTTATTTACAACCTCTGACTATTAACAAAAAAAGAACAATCAAGCTTCAGTATGTCAGAGTTTGAGGACAAAAGCTATCCCTTATTTGGACAAAGCAAGAAGCAAAGACAAGGAGATCATATATTCTCTGCCCTTAGTAGGGAAATTTTAAAAATTCAAAAGGCTGAAGTTGTGCTTTAAAAAATCTTCCTGCAACCAGACCTTTGACCGAAATGGCTCCATGAAGTGTATGTGTGTGTGTATATATATATATATATGTATGTATTTTAGCAAAAAGCAGGATCGAACCATCACAACTCTAACAAAACCAGTGTTTTATCTCATCTGTTACATGCAGAGGGAGTACTAATACTGACAGAAATGTGCAGAACCCAAAGGAGCCAAAATAAAACAGATTAAGTTTATTTATATTAAATTTTATGACTTTCATAGACTTATGAAAATGACACACTAATTCAAAATTACTATGAACAATATGTTATAAAATCTTTCTATGGCACAAAAAAAAAAAAATACAGTAAAAGCCACTGTAGGTAATAGTCCACTAATCTGCTCTTGTGGTTAAAAATGACAGTGCTTCTACTGTAATCAGTGGAAGCAGAATTAGAACCTCCAAAGTAAATGGCTGTGCAGCAGCCAGGACACTCAGAGAACTATTGTGCCAGGTAGAAAACCAGCATGGTCACCGTGTCCAGCACAGGTCACAACAAACTGAGCAGCTGACTGAAAAAGAGAACATTTTCTTAGAACCCTTAGATGAATTCTTGTTGATGACTTCTCATTGGCAGGAGACAGTAACTGAGAAGTTCTGCCAATATTATTATCACCACTTCCCTTTCTGGTCTTCATGATCTACAATTAGAGTACTTCTGGTCCGGTTTGTCCATCTGACTAATTAAACAGACCTATTTAATTTAGTATATTGGGATTCAGCAGCATGAACTTGCCTCATTTTGCTAAATATAAACATGCACAAACCAAACAGGAAAAGGCACTGAAAGCAGGGAAAGCAACTGCTTAAAGCATGTTACTAAAAGTGACTGCATAAAATCATGTCATGACTTTTGTATCAAAGTCATATTTCTGTCATTCCAATGCAAAGAGTCTGTCATTTAAAGATGTGAGCTTTAATGTTTTCTCTTAAAACCCGCAGTAACAGTTTACAAGCTCTACCATGACACCCAGACTGTCACTAAATGCTAAAATAGCAGTTTAGTTTTTTTCTTTTATAGTTTTTAGATCAGTCCTTGCTATTGAATCATGATAAATTATACAGTTTGTAGTTTCATCTTTCAGGACTTTATCAAAGCACAAGCCAAGTCTTGCATTAAAACAAACCCTTGCCAAATCTATTAATTCACGAAATGAACTACCACTCTTTCCAATCAGTCCTATTCATTTGAATCACATGTGCACTGCATGCTATTTTATAGAAGTGTCTCGAAATTAAATGTTTCATTGCACAAGGTTTCAAGAGGTCTGGGCCTGACCTTGAACAAACATTCCATGAGATGTCCAGTCTTATTCTTTAAGTGAACAGTGCCACACTTCTTGGAATTAACTGAAAAAAAAAATAAAAAGAAAAAATGAAAAAAAAATGGCTTCTAAACTAGTTCACAATCATTCATTTAAAAACTCTATAGTTCACATACTGTGAGCTCAACAAGTTTGAACTGGATTTGAAACCTAACAGGAAAACAGGATAGTGACCAGAAAATCAAAAAAAACTAGAAAATTCTTTCTTATAAGTATTGCTTAGGATTCAAGTTGCTATATCACATATCCACTGGAGCAACTTTATGGGTGGCATATGCATTTTTAGAAGTGGAATATTTAAATGTCTTCTAACTTCTTAAGGAATTGCATATGGGATTATTCTCAGAAGTCCCTTTAATGATAGCCAGGACTTTCAACTCCAAAAGAAAATCACTGCTATGGGAAGTTTCATATTGTTCTTAAATATCACACAATAAATGGTATCAGACATTATTTGCCCCTACAGGAGAGTTAAACAGTACACATCACCTGGCAAACTATGTTTCTATGGCAGTAAAGGCAGTGAATTGCCATTTTATGAGAAAGACCATTTTTTTTTAATGGCAGCTTAGAACAGTACACCCTCCTCATTTTGGGGTGTGGAATACACATATACATATAGTCTAACCAAAATACCAAAGTATTTTTAAGCAAAACCCTTAAGACTGAAGAGTTTACTTCATTTAGTTGTAACTATGGCTGAACACTCTGGAAAGGGTGAAAACAGGAGTTTAAAGTAGCAACAACCATGAAGGTACAGGATCCATACACAGACAACCTCAATCAGCATTACCCTAATCATGGTTACATTGGTTTTAGCCAGCTGCTGCTTTTGTTCACATGTTGAGATTAGTAGTTTGGGGGGAATGCACCATCTGACCAGAATGATGGAGGACAAAGACAATGCAGATCTCTGCCTTCTAACAGGTTTAAAATACTGCATCATTTTTTTCTTAGCTTTGAGCTCTTAGGGAATAAAAGTTATAATCCAGTTCCACATGAGCAATGAGCCCCTGAAATGCTGCATACAAAGCATATTTACCAAAAAATACTCACCTGTATTCAAATGAAGTGATAGCAATGTAGACACTTTGTATTTAGGCTGAATTAGATATTAATATTTTTGGTCTGTGTTTGGCCCAGCCACCTGTGAGGGGTTGTGCTTCTCCTGCCAAGTTATAGGAAAACAGGCCAATAAAGATGTTCTCTGGCCTTAAAGGAGGCATTTCTGTGTAATCTAAAATTAATTGGGCTCTCACGATTGGCTGATGGCTCTTCAAGGGCACTTGAAGGAGAAAGAGAGGAGGAGGAGGATGAAGTAAATCCCCAGATTCAATTAATTAATGAAGACCCTCTGAAATATACTGCTCAAGCACAGAGAAAGCCACACATATACAGAGAAGTACCAATTATATAATGGGGGGGAGGTGCCGGGGATCTCTGTCTGGGTGGTCCTGGCCACACTTGTTCAGGTCAACGTCACTTTGGCAACTTAGAAAAGGGGCAGGTGGCTCATGCTTAGGGCTCGCTTGCTTCACGTGACAGGACAACTGTTGGGGATGCCCGCCGTCACCTGTGAGCCTGCTGACCCTTGAGGATGCAGCCACTGCTCTGGGGGTTTGGGCATTCTGGGGGTTTGTAAGACAGCTCCGTGGGAAACACCTGGGCAATTTGGGTGTTTATATTTGGGGGCTTATTTTCCCTTTTCTCTCCCTCTCTTGTTTTTTTTCCTGTTTACTTGGCCACTTTTGGTAATAAAATTACTGTTTGGGTTAAGCTTTCAGTGGTGTCTCAGTTTCAGCTTCCACATCCCTTTGGACCCTCCCTGGAACACACTTTCAAACTTGTTCTACTCTTTGATTTTACTTAGAAAATAGGAAGTAGGTATGCAGATATGTTTTAATTTGTATTACAAGGCTTATAGGTCTCAATCAAGATAGCGAGTCCCTTCATCATCAGAGTGTACAAACTAAGACCTAAGGACTGCCAGGTACACGACCACTTCACAAGGTGCCAAAACATTAACCTGTACTGTCTGGACAGCTTAAGCAAATGAAAACAGATCCTGCAGTCAGCTGAGTAAAGTGACATATATTGCTGATCAACAGCAAATGCTAAGCTCAGATCAGAGCTATACTAGTCAGGAACGTATGGGGGCTATCCAATTCTGGAACAGGAGGCTGCTCCTAGGTGCAGATGCCAACAACTTCATTAACTTATCAATTAAATTCCCTGCAGGGAGATCTTGGGATTGTTCTCTGCTGCCAGAACCATTTATTTATCTATAGCCAACAGTGAAAGAGCTGAAATAGTTTTGGCTGGCTGCTGAACAACCCAAGCTCGATGAAATGTCTTAACCAGCATAATTTAATGGCACGAACGTGGAAGACTGAGGCACTAAAAAACTGAGGAAAGTGAGCTCTGAAAACAACATATTTTAGGTCTTTAGACCTCTTTCAGATGTACAGAGTGACTCTGCATGACAGAAAACAACTTGGAGTTGCACCAGTTTCTGCTCCTAAATGTCTTTAAGCAAGACTTAGTCACTAGCTTGTTCAGACCAAGACAACGCTGGACAAAAGATAGGCAGAAATCCTGCAAACCAACTGGAAAACTTAGAAATCAAATCACAGGTGAATTTAGACATTTTGAAGAATCAGAGTCTGAATGAGGCTTGCTTGGAGCAATTTTAGATTCAAAAGCTCCAAGCATGACAGAGTTATGTTTCCAGTGCCAAAGTCCTAATTGGTTTAAGCCCTATAAACAAAACAGAATGGAAAAGTATTAACACATTAGTGCTGGAGGATCAAAGAACAGAGTAATTTCCCAAGGCCACTTTGGCAAGAGGCAAGAACTGAGTGCACATTTCTCAAGCCTTAGTCTAATATTTCAATCATAAGGTTCTTTTTAAAAGACTTATTTCCCAATTAATCTTACCGATAATGCATAGTTCACCCTCCTAAGAGTAGGTCAAATTATTGAAGATAATTATCATGAACAGACTCTGTTTTCTCTTTCACTGTGCTAAACTACCTAAACAAACTCAGTCTCTCCTTGTAGATCACATTTTCTAGATGTCTGATAAAATCTGTTTGTTTGCTCTGGACTCTTTCCAATTAGTACACATCTTCTGAAGTGCACCAATTAAGATTAGTTTGAGGCACAGCACCAGGCACATTAATGAGAATGATGATTATTAAAAACTCCCTCAAAGCGTTTGTTTGTGCACTTAAGAAGCACACTATATAAGCAGAAAAAAAAATAAATAAATAAAACCTTTTGGAAATTTAAGTCTCCCAAAAGAGTTCTATCACCTTCTCAAGGATTCTGATAAACAAGGCCAGATTGTTACTCAGACAGTATTTGAAGTCACAGGAAGAGCAAGTAACTCACACATTCTGGCAAAGTCACACAGCATCCAGAACAGGGACAAGGATCTAATTCCACTGAAAGAAAAACAGTTAGTCTGTCTCTACAGAATTAGAAATTCAGCAATATATAGACCAATACCAAAACTCCTCATAAGCCTGAGAAATTAAATGACCTGATCTAATGGTCCTGTGATACCAGTTCTAAACCATCTAACTTTACAGAAATTTTGGTTGAAAACAATAATGTATTTATCTCAAATCAAGTGTCTGAATTTTAGGGGCAGGGGGAGGGGGAAGCTGTTTTTCAGGAGGAATCTGCTACCATGTACAAAGTTAATACCAGATCAAATAGGATGACTTTTAGAACATAAGCAGACCAAGTAATATTTTATCCAAATGTGTTTGGGTGCAGTTTACCCTTAGCTAAGAAAAATGATGCTCACACTCAGCTCAACGGTTTCTCTATCTGTAATTTATGAATCCTAGCATAATTAGTACCAAAATTTAAGAAAAATAATCTACCAGTTCCCTATTACAAATAGAATCCACCAATTTAATACAAGTTTTGACAGTTTGAAATGGTCACGTATACCTATATATATTCATTGTGCATGACGCAGTTGCAATCCTGCCCTTCAGTCAAGTATGGTCTTATATACGTAAGATAAGAAAATACTCAACACTGAAGGGATCCGATCTACACTGAAGGGATCCTATCTCAGAAAGAAGGTGAGACAGCAATAAAGTTATTGCCAATCTGAAAAAAACCCTTTGTTTTTTTGACAAAAATACCTTCTGTCAAGATAAAGCTTAGGTTGTGAAGCAAAACCCGAAACATCGTCTTGTTAAAAGAATAGTAAGGACTACTTACCTTTTCCCCATGTGAGATATTCAGATATTTGTGGCCTATACAAAGACCTGAGTTATCAGTATCAATAATAACAAATAGTTGGGGATGCTTTTCGCCACAGTAATACAGTAACTTCTTCCCACTTTCAGGCTGCAAGCCACACGAAATTAAATTAATGACTTGCTTCCAAGCTGTAAGTGGAAAAGCAATGAAAAATTAAATGTATCATATTTTATGCCCTTTCTGTCTCAAAGAGAGTATTGAGTAAAAGTAAACTTAGAAATGTATATAAACCAAGAAAGGTATAAAACGATGTATTTAAACTTAACTAACCTTTCTGTCTTCTTAATGCCTCCCTGGCTTTTGAAAGCTAGATGCTCCGGAATTATACTGCCTTGTGAGAGAGAACTACATCAATGAGAAGCAGAGTCCTCTGGAAAAGGCACAGAAGGAAAAAAAATGATCAGAATAAATCAATGTTGTATTACAAGCAAAATTAAGAAAAAAAAAACCACCCCAAACAAACCCTAACATAACTGCTGTACATCTTGATTCCTCACAGAATTCTTCATCAAATTGTCAACAATTGATGCCATCAAGTGGATTACATAGAAGCAGGTAGATTACTGGCCAGGTCTAAGTCAGTTCTTTTCTTCAGTATGTGAATGACCAATCTCAGTGGAAAAACTCCCTATACAGTGACTTTGCCTGATCCACTTTAAACTTGTTCTACAGTCTCCCAACAGTGATTTTCAGAATTTGGTGTATTTTTTTGGGGTTGTTTTGCTCTTCTTTTTTTTTTTTTTGTTGTTTGTTCATCTGGGTTTTTTGTTTTGTTTTGTTTTTTGAATTATAAAAGAAGAACTACAACAATTTTGGAATTGTACATGGTGGGTTTTTGCATTAAACCATAAAAAAAACCAAAGTATTAAACTCACACAGACCTTCCAGGACAGCAGAACAGAAAACAGCCCTTTCATAACCAAAATACTGACAATGCTAAAGACCAGAAGAAATTTTAATAACTGGCCATCACGGGACAAAGAGTCCACTCCACTATCTAATGATTAAAAAATTAAGCTCCTTCACAAAGATCATTTGACTTGAACCTGGACAGCTGTCGAGCTTTGTCAGCTATGTTTTTTGCAATAGAAAAAAATACACATTGGTTGCAGCTCATTTTTGTTATCAGTTATTTATTTGCAGGTAATCCAGTATAATAAAAATGACAGTGAAACTTTAGAATCCATTCCTATATTAAAAAAAATAATTTGTACACTAGACCTGTATGTTCAAGCTTTGCTTTCTAAAAGAAAATGCCTTCTCATCTCCATTAGAATGTAATTCAGATTGACTGAAAATGCAATTACAACATCCTAGATGTTGTCCAAGTCTTGTATTTGCTGTTTGGCCACTGTCTGCACAGCTGCTGAAAAAATAAAAGCAATACCTTGGAAACAGCAAAGACCAAGCATGTGGATCATTCCTATGCATAATGTTTTAGGAGAGAAATCTGATTCAATTGCAGTCAAGAGGCTAATGTAACTGAACAAGAATGGATCTCCACAGCTTTGCAGAAAACCCAAACAGTTGTTTGCTATAAGCTATTTCAGAATATCTCTAGATCATCTCCATCTTAGAAGGGATATTACTTATGCAGAAATATATATACTTTCCTGTGCCTTTCTTAACACTTCCTTTTTGAATAATGACTAATCTTGAACCTTCAGGGGTGTATAAAATCACTCAGATCCCATGTGAGTTACCATTAAAAAAATTACATATCCAAAATCATATGGAGTCTCACTTTGGTGTTATATGAATTTTTTATCCCTCTTGTTTCACTGAGTTCCACTTTTGTTAACTTCTAATTTTCTTTGTATTTTCTTTCATAAAGTAAATATGAAAATAAAATTGTATCCCAAGACAAAACAACAAAATTGGTCTGTGACTTTCCTCAACATGTCAAGATTAGAATGATCCTTAACAAAGTTAATGCGATACATCTTGGAAAAGAGAGAAGAAAATAAAATACTTATATTTGAGAAATGCAAGTTAACTGTCTCCTAAATGTAGTTTTTAATTCATTTTTTTAATTTAATTCATAATTTTTATCATTAGGGAACTTGGTCTTGCTAACCGACATTCATATAGTATTACAGATATTGAAAACAAGTTGTAATGTTTCAGCATTTTCAAATAAATTGTTATTTTACCGGAAGTAAGTATCAAGACACTTCACTGGATATTGCTGGAAAACGATTTTTTTAACATTGTGCTGACATACATAGAGTAATCCACTGTGAGAAAAGAGCTACACTAGTCAATATACCCTTTTTTCCTAGTAATTTTTTTGAACAGGGGTGAAAATGAGTCATGTTTTGGGGGTTGCGTATTCTTATTTTTTTACAGGTAAAACTGTTGTCAAATTAAACAAATTCCATGTAAATACTACTCCATCTAGTTAATAATTTCTTCATGAATACCAGAGCAGTATTTGCCTTTAAATTCTAGAAAGAAAAAAAAAACACACTTGAAAAAGAACAATGCTGGTGCACATTTTATCACTGTATGCTATATATTGTTTCTCCCTGAGGAGTAGTTAGAAATATTTGCAGGAATAATAATGACAATGATAATGATAATAACAACATATTTTAATAATACATTAATTTTCTGATTTCTGTCATTCAAACAGTCCATCTTCCACTTCCACTTCCATCTTCCTTTCTCC
Organism: Dendrocincla tyrannina; assembly: GCA_035047865.1. Classification (NCBI taxonomy): domain Eukaryota; kingdom Metazoa; phylum Chordata; class Aves; order Passeriformes; family Dendrocolaptidae; genus Dendrocincla; species Dendrocincla tyrannina. Next base: position 124,194,614 of record JAWWMP010000081.1, read on the forward strand.
TTTCAAACTTGCTTTCATTTTTCTCCCACCTACAATCCAGTGAATGTAAGAAAGTTGATGGATAGTACTATTTTCTGAAAATAGGAACTATCCCTGAGGCCATATTCATAAAGGAGACGTTTTGTGCACAGTATCGTACGTCAGTTCTGTATTCACTCAATACTTGGTAGAGAGCCAAAGGAGATGCCTACAATTCATACAAAGAGATCTGCAAGATAAGACTCACCCTTTAAAAACACAACTAAACTATTCAAGCATATCTCCCACAAATATCTTCCACATACCTTTGCATAAGCCTCTTCTTCAAGGTCTTGCATCATACACACAAAGAGCTATGGAAAACCCTGTGTTTTTTTAAATTAAAAGCCATGGGCTTTCACTAATGGCAGAAGCTTACTTCCTTCCACTATACCTCAAACAGCTGAGACTACAGCAGGGAATACTAACATACACTTAATTGCGTTACTTGCGATATTGCCAATATTTAGTGACCATATCACAAACTGGCCAACCAAAGCAACAGATGTCATCTAATTGAAGGCTGAAGACAAAAGAGTTACAAAACCATCTCTTTTTCAAACACGTCTTTTGTCATTCCATCAGATTTGTGCTAAAAACTTTACATGTTAAACTGAATATGCAGAATGTGAAAGAAAAAGCGTAATGCATTTTAAAATGCTTTTAAAGAGCAGCAGTACACTGATTTTTGCAGTAAACATGCAAACGTTATTCTCTATTAATATTTAATTGGTTAACACCCTCCTGTATAAGTCATAAGAAGAATGAGGTTTTACAAACAAGATTTTAAATAGCAAATTACATATACATAGGTATAAATTTTATATCTTATTTTAAAATGCACAACATGCACAAATTGCTAGTGAAATTTTAATAACAATCTGGGGACAATGCGTTGTAGCTGCATTAAAACAGAGAATAATAAAAAAGTCAAAAGTGGCAAAGGTAAACATTCTCTAGTCTATTCCTATTAACAGTTTAAATAGTCATGGAAAGAACCATTCACTAAGATTACTATCTTCCACCAAGGACGCATATTGTCTTAAAATTTAAATGCATTTAACTACATTAAACATTGGAATTATTAATAAAGAAACAAACAGTACTCTGCTGAAAATACTTGACCAAAAAAGACTTTCCCAAGTTGTTAAAACACATGCATGTATTTATAAGTCTATTTTATTTACTCATGTGCATAGAATACCATGGTCTAATTCTTATGTAGGAAAGGAAGAGGGGATTTTCAGAGACAGAAGTTCTAGGACTTGAGAAAAAAAAGAAGGCCTGCAGGTAGGAATCCAAGAAAGGTCAGAGAGGCAGGTCAGAAAAAAGATGAGGTTCAACACCTTTGTTTTTTGTTAGAATCAAAGAAATCACAGAGAGAGTTCTGCACAGAAATGCAATAAGTACATGATTAAAGGAAGACAGATCTACATTAAAGGACATCCCAAATAAGCATGAACATTCTAAGAACTACTGTAACGTTAAAAGAAAAAATATGCGATTGTGTTAGAAAATACCAAGTTGAAGATTTTAGTTTCTTAATTTTACTGATTAATGCTCAGAGAAGGATCAAGAAAAGACAAGAGTAATTTGCAGCTCAAACTGATGGCTGACTCTGGTTCACTTAGGCCCTGCTCTGACAAAGGATGAACAGAAATTACTTGACCATTTTCAGTCATGCTACCTAAATAGGGCAATAAAGGAAAAAGGACATTTGGTCTCCTACAACAACAAAAACCTTGTTTCTCTGACTGTAGCCTGTAGATCGCTACATTTCTCAGCCTTTCCAACTGAAGGAACTCTTAACATCTGGAAGCAAAACAAACCGAGAGACCATCTTGTTCTTACTGTGCTGAAGTAGTCACAATGGCCTTCTTTTAGACGCTAATAAAAATAAAGGTAAAAAATTTAACCTTAATTTTATTTTCCTCTTCCATTTTGCTTATAATTATGGGAGAATATGGCTGTGCAGGAATGTCTGATTTTGACCTGCTTTTAGCTGCCTTTTGATATTTTATTGACCATCAATTATCCACAGACTACGGGTTGTATAGCATTGCTTTAGGTAGTGCTGCAATTAAATCACATCACTCAGTGTGTACTGGAACTAATGAAGCTTGGTCTCTTAAAGATTTGTTATTCATGGTTGATTGACTTTGGTGCCTAAGAATGCAAACTCCAACTGAAGCCTTCTCTTATGGCAGGCATTTATAAGGGCTGGCTGGTTTATTGTTTACTCTTTCCCTGCTCCCCATTCTCCAGTGGTTAACAGTGTGCAATTTAATGATGTAGCTTTTTCTTTGTCTGTAAGCTTTCCAGAGGACATTTACAGAAGCTTTCTACTATACTCTGCCATCTATTTTCTCAAAGAAAAAGAATTCATCCAATTTGTAAGACATGTTTGAAGTCGGCCACTTAACTCAAAAAAGTTATTATGGAGATGTAAGGGTAATTGCACAGGCTCAGTAAACATGCATCTTGCTTCCATGAGAAGTGAGGCTAAAATAACTTGCCATACTCTGATTTTCTTTTCCAAAACTCATTGCCTATTTATTGGTGAGACAAAATACAAGATATTGCTACTGGAATATGAACAGAAGAAACCAAACTATTTCCCTTCCCTTATTTAAATGCCTCGCCCCCACCCCATACATTGTGGCTTCTAGACAATCCTATTCTCTTCCGTCCTCCAGCCCCAAACTGAGCTGCTGTGTTCCTACACTCTTCTATGGCACACCACTGACCCTCATACACTAGGGCCAGAACCCCTCATTCTTCATTACTTGTCTCTATATTCACCTCTGGCACCTAAGCCACACCCAGTTCACTTAATATCTGCTCCCAACCTCACCCCACCTCAGCCCTTCTTCCAAGCCAGAAAGGCTTCAAAACAGTAATGCAGTACAAAGAGACTTCAACCAGTGGCTCAGCATTTATCTGCTACAATTTCAAGAGATAAGTGAATATACATTTCACGCTGTTGTAAGTGGGACAACAGTACTTGATAAAAGATAACTATATGTTTGTCTCTCTTTCAAATACATTTTATTGACATAGGTTTCTGATTTTTGAGAACACCTTGCAGCACCAGACTTAAAAGAAAATTACAATACAATCTCATTCAAATATGAGATGAGATGTACTGGTTTGCAATTATTTTTGTCTTTTTTTTTAACAAAATAAGTCTTACATCCCATGTTGCTAAGAGATCCTAGCAGAAACAACACTTCAACAGGTTGTTTTCATAGTTTTCTAGGTGTAGGCACACAAACCTCTAGGCTTACATGAAAAAAGTAATAAACTGATTGCTGATTCACTTGTGCCTCAATGATGAATAATATCTGAAAACATGATAACATCCAGGTACTGAAATAACTGTATTCTCAAAACACAGCGACTTTTAAGAAGATGTTTGTACACAGTTTTTTGTACATTCTTGTACACTTTTTGGAATTGTAGATGAAAATCATTGTTTTTTATGCCCTCAATAATTCACTCAAGCATTATGAAGTTACAGCTTTTGAATTAACATTATTTGGTCTCAGAAAAGTGCATAAGAAAAAGATTCTAAGTCCAAATTTATAGATAAAGAAACTAATATTGTCTAAAACCAGAAGAAAGCAATTTAAACTAACTGGAGTCAAGTCTTCGCAATTTCCCATATTTTAATTTCTCCACAATACTGCTTTAAAAACCTACTTATGCAATCAGACAGCAAATATTTGTGAGGCATCAAGTTAAATTAAGTGTGTCCAAGGTGATTACTGCTATGTATTATTTATACTACTACATATGCAAAAACCCTTATATTACAGACTAGAACAGGATCGTGCCAACTATTGCATACATAATAGTAGAATCCATATCTCATACCTTAAGTGAAATCAATGTGTGCGTACCTCTGACAGATGGGGGGAAATAAATAAATAGGAGTAAATTATTGGAAGGTGTAGTACCCAAGTTCCTTAACCATTGTAAGACTAGAGACTTTTAATTATATGCAGTAAAAAATGACTAAAGTAGGATTCTACTTTAGTACAGTGTCAAAAAAAATGGCCATATAACAACATAAGGACAAACCCTTGCCCCTTACTTACCATAAAAATAAGATATTTTGTAATGACAATACATATTTAAGGTATAATTTTACAGACACAAACTGCATATGAATAAAACATATACATAACTCAGTCTGCTTTCAGAACATAAAAAATCATGGAATCTGAGAGAGAAAAATGAGAAGCCTCTGATTGAATGCCAACAGTGCAGACATTCAGTTGTTACAGGGAGTATTTATTGCCCTGGAACAGAAGCAAATATTGTGAATTGAAAAGCTATTGATTAAAATGTCTGAACACTGTTGGGAAGCAGGACCAGAAACTAAAACTTCCCAGCTGCTCTAGCTCCGTTCCCTAGTTGCTGAGCTGTCCGGCATTACTCTGTTGCACTACTTCAGTGTGCCTTTGTAAAGCAGCACAGAGCTGGCACAGGAGGGATAATCTTGGTCCCAGATCAGACAGCACTAATTAGTCACAGTCTGACTTGAAAAGAGAGATTGGTTTGAGTTTAGGAGGGCACAGAACACAAGTCTTTTAGGTCTCAAGTTCTCCCATCATGATACTGTAACACCTGGTGATCACTGCTACCATGTTTCCTTCTGCTCCTGTCTCAGTGTAACTTCTGTACTTTGTATTGATATCAGATTTTTCTGTACTGGATACACCCTTAACCGTGCCTCCCTGATTCAGCCTTTCCTGGATTTTAGATGATACACTACGCACCACCCAGGCCCCAAACAAACCAGGCTCAAGTCAAACAGCAATTCTTTTGTTGCAATGAAGACACCAGGGGCCCACTGCAGAAGCCTATGGACACTGAGTACATCCACTGGTAGACTTGGGTGACTACATCTACGGGGTTTTGTGGTTTGTGCTTTAGAAGGTAGAATTTAAGTACTATCTAAACCACAGTTCAGGTGCCTAAATACTTTTTGAACATGGTCCAAAGACATATAAAACAATTCTATTGCTCTGTATGAGTTTTCTAATAATAAATTTCCATGTAAAAAAACAACAACAATTAGCAGGGAAATCTTCCCTCTACTCTCAGTAGATACTGCTTTTTTGATTTTTCACATTTGGAAGATTAGGGCTGAATAAGCAAACAACCTAATCACTTGCATTTAAGACTTGTATTATAAAACGCTCATTTCAAACAGAAACAACAGATATACTCAGATTAGTTTGGCATGTCTTTACTCAGGTGAAATTAGCTTGAGAATGAGTCTATTAAAGACAGAAAGAGTTGGTTTCAGACTCATCTTTTATTATTGCATTATTGCTAAGGAAGTTAAATTATTGCACTTCACTTTCACTTATCTGTAGTTTTCAAGCTATAGCATTCAGGGATTCTAGTTTAACATAAGGCTTTTGTAATATGCTAGAGAAATAAATTAAAAAAAAACAAAACAAAACAAAACAAAAAAAAACAACAAACCAGAAATGCAAACAGATGGTATAGTAATTTTATGGGCTAATAAAGGCATTAATTTACAGTTTTACTGGTTCACACTCCCTATTAAGTTCTAGAAGAGTTCTCCAGAGGTATATTTTGAGCAAAAGTACTGCCCCTTACTTGGACCTTCCAATTAAAGGCTAGAAGTTCTCACTGCCAATCCTCTGCATGCAGTTACAAGAGCAGAAACTTTCAGTGAAAAGGTAAGATACAAGTCCAGCCAGTGGATGCTCTAGTCTTTTAAAACCCAGATTTTGCAATAGCGGGTCCTAAAATCTATGCTTATCAAATGTACTTTGTTCAAGCATGCCAAAAAAGATCTATCAAAATCTAAGGATAAACCTAATGTATTCTGCAGTCTATTTTATAGTTATCTAACCTGAATCCAACTTCTCCAAAACTCCCCTTACTTTGCAAAGAAAAAAGGAAATAAATGTCAGAAATGCACACAAGGAGATGCTGTTAAAAACTTTCAACAGTGTCATAAATTACTGTCTCAGGAATATTGTGTATAGAAGGTACACTGGTATTTAAAAAAAAAAATCTTCATACTTTTGCAAATTTCCAACTTTGGTTGATTTGTTTTGGTAAGTTTAGTGGCTTATGAGACCTTACCCAAGGTTAACCCTCTAAAGGGATGACTAAGGGGTTATTAAACCTGTTTTAGCTCACCCTATAATGAACAAAGCTCTGAGGCAATGAGGACACCAAACCTACATTAATTCCTCCTAGACTTCAGTATTCTATGACAAAATCTGTAATCTTTACTGGTCAAAGTACAGCAGAAAACCAGAAAAAGGTGTTTAGCTGTAAAATGAAGGCAAAAGTATTTGCAACTTTCTCAGATATAAGTATACAAGTATAAACTCTTAAGCATAGCTTAGATGTTTTCTGCAAGTTTTCAGTGTATGACTTTTAACCGTTACATGTTTATATACTATCAGAGGGCTGGACCACTTCTCTTATGAACACAGGCTGAGAGTGTTGGGATTGTTCAGCCTGGAGAAGAGAAGGTGATAGCTAATAGCACCTTCCAGTACCTAAAGGGGCCTACAAGAAAGCCAGAGAGGGACGTTTTACAAGGGCATGCAGTGATAGGATGAGAGGAAATGGCTTTCCTGAAGGAAGGTGGGTTTAGATTAGATGTTAGGAAGAAATTCTTTACTGTGAGGCACCGGAACAGATTTCCCAAAGATGTTGTGGATGCATCATCCTTGCAAGTGTTCAGTGCCAGGTTGGATGGAGCTCAGAGAAAAACTTGGTCCAGCAGAAGTTATCCCTGCCCATAGCAGGGGGTTTAGAACACAATGAACTTGAAGGTCCTTCTCAATCCTAAGCATTCCATGTTTCTGTATTTCCATTACCTACTGCACCAAAAGAAGTTGAGAAATGAAAAAATCATGAGGTTTTATAAGACATTTTAAACCAAACTTCTGACATTTTGCATTTATTAGTGTATCAAATGTCTTTTAAGAGGAAAGAATACTTGGGATGTTCCCCTGAGTGAGATAAATGTATGACAAAATTTGTTTTGAAACAAGGAGATGGCAAGACAGAGAAGCCCATAACTTGTGTATAACGTATTGTTTCAAGTCACTACACATTTTTCATACTTCATAAAGCAAGAAAGAAGCACTTGGAAATTTTACACATATATTAAGAAATAATGTTTATATGTTTCATGAAGTATCAATATCAGATTATTGACATTAGTAACAAGCAAACCAAGCAGTAGGGAAACTAATATCCTATGATATCCTACCAGAGATTGAAATATCACCATTTACACTTTCACCCACTCTTTGTTCTGGGAATGCAATGCTCCATCCATTTCAATTAGGTTGCTTTATGTCAGAAAAACAAACAGACAGGAAAGAGAGATGGAGCTTAGTAGCAGACTCTGCAGTGCTACCAAAAGATTGTAGACCTGTGGAGTAAGCAAGTAGCTAATTTTGGACAATCTCAGAACAAAAGAGGGACTCTAATTTTCTTTAATCGCAAGCTTTAGTTGTACAGAAAACAGTATTTCCTGAATTCTGTAAATCAGATAGATTAATTAGGTTGCTAACTGTAAACAGCTAGTTTTACTGCCCATGCTGGATTTTGTGAGTTTGCATATTCTGTTACATTTGCTGCATGCAAAAACTGAAACCATCAGTTTTCAGGCACTTTTACTAGTATTACCAGTCAAGAGCAGACTAGTATTTTTTTTCTTCTAGAATAGTCTAAAGAATGAATAGGTTGGAAAGTTGTACTTTTAAGAGCATTCCTTTTGTTTCCTGAAAGAATTTACATGCCCAAATCAGATTGCTGGCTCCCATGTTGTTTTTGAAGAATAATAAAATACCAGACGTGGCTGGAAGTTGCTCCAGGGTCTCATACTGTAAGCTTTTGTTCCTTTCAATTAAGTTGTGCTGGACTTTCTGTGACAACCACTTAAAGGCCTTGTTTATGCCCAAAAGTTCATGCTATCACTGCCTCCACAGCATTATGTTGTATGGTACAAAGCCAGAGTTTCATTAGTCTTCACTGTAAGGTACAACTTCAGCCTCACGTGTTTCAGTATATAAGTACTTCTATGTTTGTAAATCCGTAGAGGATACCTGTGTTTCCTGTAAGGGGAAGGTCAGCCCCGTGCCCGTGCCGTCGGAGGTGTCGCCGGGGCGGGCGGTGTCTCGCCCTGCAGCGGGGCAGCCTCTCCGCTGCCGTGGAGGGCTGGGGGGAGCTGCCTCTCCCCCGCCTACATCCGTCCGCCCGAGAACGGAAAAGGGTGAGTTACTCAGAGAGGGAGAAGAGGTCCGGCGGTGGAGTACGGGGACCAGCCGGAGGGATCCCGCTGCCAGCCAGACAGCAGCTGCTGTCCCGGCGGCCGAGCCTCCCGGCTGGGCGTAGCAACCCGCCCTGCCTACGCGGCCGGGGACGGAGGGCGGGAGGCGGCGGAGGAGACACCCCTGCCTTTATCGCCCGCACAGCACCGGGGTGTGCTGGCTCTCGGCCCCGTCGCCGCAGAGGAGCCTTCTGGGGGGGCAGCGATACCGGGGAGCGCTCCTTATCCCGCCGCAGCAGCCCTGCCCTGCCCCGCACGGCGTCCCGGCCCCGCCTCCCCGAGCTCCGTTCCGTGCTCTCGCTTCTTCTCCCCGCCGCGGCGCCCGACTTGGTTCAGCCCGGGGCAGGCGCTAGGAATAAGCCCTGTCCCCTTTGAAGAGCCTCGGTTCGGGCTCGCCTCCTCCCTCCCTCCCTGCCTCCCTCCCACCGCCGCTGCGCACTGCTCGGTGCCGACTGGGCCCTCCCGCCCGGGCGGCGGCGGCTCCAGCTCCACAAGTTCCTGCTGCCCGTGCCCGGGGCGCGCGCACGAGGCTGGATCGGCCGTCGGGGGCGCCCGGCGGGAGCAGCGGGAGCGGGAGCAGCAGCACCAGGAGGGGCGGCGGCGGGAGGAGGAGGGTTGTTATGCAGGAGCCGCCGATGCCGCTGTGAGATGGCATCATTCTGCGCGGCGGCGGCGGCGGAGCGCGGCGCGGAGGGGTGAGGAGCCGCGGCGGCGGCGAGGAGGCGAAGAAGAAGAAGAGAAAGGTGGGAGGAAGGAGAAGGAAGCGGCAGCAGCTGCGAGGCTGCGAGACACGGTAAGAGAACAAAACCGGCTGTGCCGCAGCCGCCCCGGCTTGCGGTCTGGCCCGGCAGAAAGGCGGCTGCCGCTCCCGCCGTTCTTCGCCGCCGCTCGGCCGCGGGGAGCAGGGGGCGAGGGCAGCGGGGTGGGCGCTGGACGGGTGCGAGCCACCGCTGTCACCGAGGGGCGGGGAGGAGGGGAATGGGCGTGGGGGCTAAAATGGCGAAGGGAGCTGCACTGAGGTCTCGGTCTCTCCTTTCCGGCACTCCACCTCGTCGCACCCCGCGGGCTCTACGGGCGGGGGGCGGCGGCTGTTACTTCTCCCCTCCCGGTGGCCCCATGGTGCCCGGAGGATTGCTGTGTTTCCCTGTCGACTCCCACCCTGAATCGAGTCTGGACTGAGCTTAGGGCCTCTGGGCCCGCACCTGGCGAGGGGAGGGAGGGTCGAGGTTGTGTTGAGCCTGTGAGGTGTGGGGCGGGGGAAGAGAGAGGGGGATCGTCGCCGGTGTCCGGTGTCAGGCGAATAACCTTGTTTATTCCTGTCTCCGGCCTTTGAGAGGGTGACTGAGCGCTGAGTCTTGACCTGTGTCAACGCTGAGGGGATTGTGAGAGGCTTTAGCGGCCGGGAGTCAGTGAGCCAGCTCCACGGCGGGCCTTCGCTTGCTTATCTGCGGGGTGAAAAGAGATATTGTTACGTTCCAGTTCACCTTCCTTTGGTGGGGAGGAGGTGAAGAGCCGTTTCCCCTCCAGTGCACTGCTGTCATTCCTCACGGTGCCACAGTGTGCTTTGGCTCACGGGCAGGGGGCACGGCGGGGTGCGAAATGGTTTCGGGCACCGCGCAGGTTTTAGGTCCGCTTGACTCTCGGGGTCCTCATGTTGCGTGTTTGGCTGAGCAGAGTGTGTGAATTCAAGACTTCAAAAGACCTGTTTGTGTCATTTATCATTGTTTATGTTGTTGCAAAATGTTACAACTCAGTGCAAGTGTTTATTTACTTGGTTTTATTTGTAGTTGTCTTATTTTTGGAAGGATACCAATTCTCATCCCAGTTTAACTAGGGTGATCTAGCTCTGCTTCCAGATCTATAAATGTTTAAACTGTACATCAAAGAGAGAAAAGGACTTAACACCATCTCATCATTTTAATGGGAGCTCTTCAATGTTTAGGTGAATGTAAAAAGAGGTATTCATGTTTCTGTTGTGTTTTCACGGGGCACTAGTGTCATATAATAAGTCATCAGGATATTGTGCATTGAAAAAAACCTCAGGTTATGCAAGTTTAATAATACTGGCTTACTAGGTGATGCAGTCACTGACTGCAGGTAGGTGGTTTACATGGGATCGTACATGTGAAAGACAGTATAGCCTTTATAGTAATGAGTCTCCCCTTGAAATTGGTATTCTGGTTTAATCCCTTTGTGGTATAGAAACGAACTGATTATTGTTGGCTCTGATAATGCTTCACTAATTTGGATTGGTTGCTGGTTTTTTTGTTTGTTTGTTTGTTTGTTTTTTTAAATTTTGTATACTGCCTTATCTGAGTCTGTATTGGTCAACGTATAAGCTGAATTATTATTTCTTATTGATTTCAACACTAATAAAGGTTGAAGAAATTTTGTATAGAGAAAACGTCTGACAGTTTTTCAGCATTTTGAGAAAAATTTTACAGTTGCAAAAGCACAGTTTACCTGGACTCTTGACAAAGATGCTTTCAAATGGGGCAACTAGAAGTACTTTCAGCTGATGTTGCTTGTGAAACTGTGGGTTTAGAATCCCTTTGTCACCTCTTTGATGTGTATTTTGAGCTATATTTTAAAGATCTGATCCCATAACTGCTTCTATCTTCAGCAACACGGTACTATTAGTAGACTTTCCCCAATGATACTGTAGAATAATTCCCTTAAATACACAATTATGGTTGAAAACTTGAGAGCAGTTTTACGTACTTGGGACTGACTTAATCTCTTAGCATGGGACATCTGATTACCAAAAGTATATGGATTATTTTTATGGGAAAAATAGTTTACATTTGTTGCTAAACACCAGTGAAAAAAACTATTGTATGTCAGGCGGTATTTTTTTGTTAAAGTGTTGGCAATGAAGTTTAAATAATCACCTGTCTACAAGTGCTTAAATCACAGGAGTACTGACTGAGTTTGGAGCCAACCCCTTTTCCTGAGTTTATGGAACCCTTGGAAGAAGGAGAAATGTTTGCTAGTAGTATTGCTGTTCCTTGTCCTTCTTATCTTTCTATGTGAAGTTGGAAATTTTGATAAGTTGGAATTTTTACCCACATCCCTGTTGTTTCTCATAAAAGAATGTGTGTGGAAAGACATTTCTCCTAGGTTTTGGATACAAAGGAGAATCAGGGATAAGGGTCTACCACAGGGAGTTGATATTACATTAATTTTCCTCATGCTTCAGTATTCCTGTGCTATTAAAACACTAGACTTGAAAACTAAGGTGCCACAATAAAAAAATCATGACCCTAAGCCATGTTTATTAACTGGAAATGGCTACTCTCTATGCATTTGGGGCAAACACTCATTGTTAGCTTAAAAAATCTCCCACAATCTAAATCCCCTCCCAAAAATCCCACGTTCATTTTAGAATTGAGATAATGAAGTATGAAGGCTTGATGAGGTAATGGATGGAGTGATAAAAAAAATAAGTGGTTGCTGCAAGGTGTGGTTAAGTGATTCTTGTAAGTTACTTTTAACTTTGTTAAAAAGACTCTTTTTTCATAGAGATCGAAGAGAAGGAATGAAGCTACTGGTAAAAATGTCATATCATTTAAGTGAGGTTAGTACTGCACTTGCCTGCTTCTGCACAGTGTAACATTCACCTGCAATTGCATAGTGACTCAAAATCAGAAAAGCTGCAGTGTGCCTTCCTATATGAAAGTGTGTACATTGGGGCACGTTCTCCCATTTTCATGATAGTGTCGTATTAACCAAAATCCTGTCATTTTTGCTGTCCTTAGGAAACTTGTAAACCAGAACTGCTGAGGTCTTCCTTTGAATTCTGAGCTAAGCGAAGCATAGTGACATTCCTTCCTATTGCCTTGGTCTATGTCCAAATGCAGGCAGTAGAAGCTGGTTACATCCGGGTCCTTCTTTAAAAATTTGTTGTCATTGCATCAGTAGCCACTTTCTCTCTGTGTAGGTGTTTGTTCAGATTTGTTGTAATCTGCTTGTGTTTTCCTGTGGTGACATGAAGTGGCCATAGGTAAGGACTGTTGGAAGAAGCATCAGAGGCCTTACCTCTGTTTTCTTGAAGGAAAATAATATGGCTGGAGAGAGAAACCTCTTCTTCCTCATCAGCAGGAGTTGGGAGTGTCTAGAAGAGGCATTCGAAAGGCTTGTAGAAAAGAACAGATCTTAGAACAGAACCTGCTTAATTTTTTTCCCTGTAGAACAGCAACATAGCATGGTTTTTGCTGAAATGTATTCCAATACATTTAAGAGAGTGAGGAGGAATTCTTGTTTTTAATTGCTGTCTGTAAGTGAAAACTTCTGATTCCTGCTACTTGGGATATGTATTTGCTGTGTTTGAGGACCTGGTAGTTTAACTAGAGGCATACTTGTTTAGCTCGGTTTTGCAAGTGTAATGTTGCTTTATAAAGGAACACTGGAGATTCCAGGGAAGTGATCACCTGTCAGAGGGGTTATAACATGTCAGAATTATTTACGAGGGATAGTGCTAGGATTTTTTCTGTAAACTTCTTAGCACTGCAGGGAAAGGATGTCAGGGAAACATTTAGGTTTCTATTACATATAGAACTTAGTAACTATTATTTACATAGAATGAAACAATCACTGCAGGTTTACATGACTGTACTGCTGTAGTTCCATAGCAGCATATGTATGGCAAAGAAACTTTTTTTTTAGTTTAGTTTAGGTGTGGGTTTAGGATTAGGATTGTGTAAATTCTTAGTATGATGTAACATACAGTTTGATAATTGAGTATTGCCAAAAAAAGAATTTTCAAAAACCTATTAAAAGAGAATATGGCTTTGGATTTAACTTAAAAATTCTACTTTTGAAAAATCAACTGATATTTACTATGTTGGTTGTATTACTATATAATGCCTTTTGACTAAAACAAAGTCTTCAATAAAAAATTGGAGTGAAACATGTATTTGACAAAGCAGGTTACATTCTTGGGCTTTTATTAATCACCATTCCATTTTTGTTGTAATGTGTTGGAGATGCTTATGTTCTGCTCTAAGTGTCTAGGGTCTAAGCATATGTAAATGTAATCAGTTCAAAACCTGAACACTTCTTAACATCAGTGAGGATGTTAACGTGGAGTGATGTAACTAGTACAGCCAATAGCCTTTTCTTTTGTAGTGAAATTCAGCCTCTGATGTCTAATGCAGGGAATCTTGCATTGGCTCAAATCACTTTGGGATAATTTTTTTTCAAATATAATTATCTGTTACTGAAAACACAGTTAGGACTGTCTCTTGAATTGTCTTTTGTGTAAATGACATTGTGAGTGCAAATGCATGTTAGTAACTGACCTTCTCAAGTAGTTCAAATGGCACAGAATTATTCCTATGTACTTTTATTCCGTTAGGATTTTGGATGTGTTTTGCAGGAAATGGTCATGGAGATGGAAGAAAGCAATATAAAAACCTATGAGAGGGCAGTCACGTTTTAAACAGCAAAATAATTCTGTTTTATGCATTTAAGTGTCTTCACCTTGCATCCTGAAGTGGGCAGAGGAGAGCTCTCATCTGTGCTTCTGTGAGAATAGACAGAAGTATGTAGAGAATACTCTGTGCACATTTCCAGTTACTGGGGCTTCTAACTCAGATTTTTTGCTATCAGCTTCTAAATGGAGCAGGAGATTAGCAGGAGAGTCCTTTTAAAAAAAAGAAACAACTAAAAAAGTTTTATCTGTTCCTCGTAGAGGTGCATGAAAATAAGACAGAACTTTGGATTGCATGTGCATTTCAACGTAGCCAGTGATTTCTCAGTATAAATCAAAGGAGCTGTAGTTTTATGATAGGGTAAAGTAAAAAGGAAAGATTAAGTTGATAAACTGTAAAATTGCACAATATGTTTGGTCATCTAAACTGAAAAAATAACACATGTTCAGTTTTGAAACACAGTGCTCTGCTAGTTCTTGAGAAATTCAGTAAGATTTTTGTAAGGATGAACTAAAACTGCTGAACAGATCATGATACATTAGAATTGAAAGCTGACCTTGTTTTTACTAACTGGTATACCGAAATTAGCTCTCTTGTATTTCCTAGCATCCACAATGGCATGAGAGTATCTGTTTGTAAACATGACAATCAAAAAACAAAATAAAATATAAGAGGAAAGCTCAATAGAAGATGAAGAGTAATGGGATTGTGAAACTTCCCTTTTCCCCTCGGGTTAGAAGTGTGGAAGCTGCTTTTTCTTAAATTTCAGTTCCCTTTATTCCTCAATTCTTGGCACAATTTATTTTCCACTTCCAGCTATCTTCTTACAGTGTTATCTTTTAAAAAAATGATTGCTCTCTTACTGTAGTAGCTGGAAAGATTTTGGGCTTAAAAAAAAAAGGGGGAAGAAAAGAGGTGTATTTTGACTTGTGGATGTCAGTTATAAGGACAGGAAAAATTCAGTTCGTATTGAAAATCTGTGGAAGACTGATATCTATGTGTCATTTCAAAATAAAATAAAATAAATCCTTGGCTGAATGTCTTGTGAGAGGTTGCTGGCAAAATGTGTTGTCACAGGATGGTGAGTTAAACTGCATTGTTAAGGGAATAGCTATGGGAAAGAAAGCTAGTTGTAATCTTCGTTTGTAATGTGACAAAAAGTCTGCCGCTAATGAACTGGCCAAATCTGTAGGTAGTGAAATTATTTATTGAGTAATGGAATTTGGACTTTCAGAGGGAAATAACAGTGGGTACTTTAGTATTTGGTGTATTATTTAGTATTTGTCTTAACATAGGAGACCTAATATGTGTTGGGAGGAGTAGCTACAACTATTCCTCGAAGTGTAAATTAAATATTTGGTAGCAAGACCCCCACATAGTTATGAATTGCTTCATGAAAATGTCCCATCAGGAATGAAATTAAAAACTAAATATTGGAATATTTTCAGAATATAACATATACTAGCTTGCATATTATTTTTGTATTACTTACATAAGCAGATTTAAAAGTGGTACTATTCTATGGCAAATGGTTCTGGGGATCTCCTAGCTTTAGCTCTTTTACAAATAGACTGTTTGGTTTCTTTGGTTTTTTTATATCCCGTTTTTGATCAGGAAAAAAAATAACTGGTTGAGGAATAGCACTGCTCCTGTGCAAATAAAATGAAAAAACATTGTTTATTTTTAGCATTAAAAAAAAGTGACGAGAGGCCTCTAGCAGAGGCCCACAGAACCTTGAATAGAATATGAGTAAATTTTAGCCTGTGCTTTTAACCGTGTGTTATTCAACTAAACAAGGGAATGTTAGAGCACCCTTTGAAAACTGAGGAGGCTAGTCTATCAGGAAGTAATTCGTACACAATTAGTTAAGATTGGCTGATGTATGATTCAAAAGAAGGAATAGATTGTTATACAGACAAGGAGAAAATCCATTGCTAGGCAATAGGGAGTTTAATAAAAAAGATCATACAGATTGTACTTCAGTTCATAAACTAAGTGCATTTTTAAGTACTTCTTGTGAGCAGGTTGAGCAAGTTAGTCTATACTGCCCACTGCAGCCTTTCTTCGTTATGGTTTTTTTTTTAATTTTTATATTTTTTTTATATTTTTTTTTTTATTTTTTTTTTTTTTAGTACAACTGTCAGGGACAGGTTGCTTTCAGAGTTGGTTGCTGTTCTTGTTTGTTTTGTATAAATCTGTTATTCTGGTTGCTTCACTTTCAAAGCTTTAAAGGCCATAAGACATTAAAATTAGTTTAAATAATTCTGAATTAAGACAGACATGTACTTTCGGCCTATTTTCATGGATATTTGAAAATTTTGTGTTTCAATCTCTCCCTGTTAACAGAGGGGAGGTAAGAAATTTTTCCAGATGTTTATTGACACCCCACAGTGTAAGAATTGGTGTTTTCAAAGGTTGATGTAGAAAATGTAGAAATAGAATAAAGAATAAAACAGGCAATGTCATCATGTCACTGTTTATATCCACAGTGCATTCCTAGCTTGAATGAATGCTTTGTGCATTTTTTCATCTTTTCCATGTTCTGCGCTGTCTCAATAACTAGGGAAGGTACAAAAAAGGACAGCAAGGATGACAGACTTATATGGAAGTGGACTTATATAATGACTGAGGGTTTTTAATAGTCTTCAGACTGGAAGACCTGTGTGTTGACCATATCATGCAAGTGTATATTTTGTCAGTAAAGGATGCTGGAGATGCTTTTCTCTTGCTCTCTCTACTATCTACCCCCAGAAGTCCTTGAAAAATCAACATGAATAAGGAAATAATTTTGAAAGCTGACATCCTTCAGTGGGGAGTTGGGTGATCTTTTCTGTGTGCTTTTTATATTCATGTGGTTTCTAATCAGTGTTGCTCTCAAGAATAAGCTGTTAATCATTTTACTATAACTTCTATATAAGTTCTATAGCTCAGTATTTAGATTTCCACTAGAAAGGATGCTGACCCTTCTGAGAGTTATGTTTTCTTATAACTCACTGTTTCTTTTGTAATGTTGTGTTAAACTTAATATGCAATATCTTACTGTGGTCCAATATTGGCCCTTGAGAAGTCAAGCTTTGGGCCCTTTTGGTAAGATTTCTGTTATATTAATTTTCATGTTCTCAACTTGTCATTTTTATGTAATTAAATTTTGGAATCAGGTAAACTCAAAATTGCATTGAAAAATAATTAGCAGAAGCAGGCAATGCTGTTTTAAGAAGTGAGTACTATTTATCAGCTGGGAGCCTTAGTAAGGATTAGATTGAATTCTCTAGCACTGTAGACGAAAGGGCTATTTTTGAAAAAATAAGTGACAAGGCTTGGGTGAGTGCTCTCAGATAGTAATTGGTAAGATTAGTGCATTGGAAGTAGGACAGACTTGTTTTAGTGTTTTAACACTGCTGAGATTGACAGCTGGAAAGAGCCTTGCATAGCACTTTTAAAAATCAAATATTCAGAGAAAAGAGAGTGAGAACATACAGTGAATTCCACTTATACCTCTTTGAGCTATTTTTTGAGATAAAGTTACTGGTGAGAGGTGGATCACATCAAATGTCTTACTGACAAAAATTGTGCAAAAACCCTTTCTTCCACTTTATCTCATAACACTGAATAGGTTTCTCTTCCCCTCATTGAATTGTTGTCTGTTATTGACTTACCAAAACAATGGGGAGGCTGGGAGACTATTTTATAGGGCATATTAATGTATTTCCCATTATTGGTGTTTCTTAGTCATGGTTTCTTCATATCCCCGTAAAAACAAGGGGGAGGGTGTAACACTAACAACAGCACTCTTGGTTGATATCTTTGATGTTATTTCATGTTTGCTAATTTTGCTCTGACTGCAGTAGAGTTGTGCTTATATTAGTCAAGGCTGTTGTAACTAACAAGGAGGTGGTGACAGGCACAAATTCCTGTGAGTGGATTTTATAAGCTATCTGGGCACTCTTGGTATGTGCTCAGGCTGTCTGCATGTTCTGAAGCTCACGCTTCTCCATTTTCCATTTTGTTATGATATGTTACCTATGTAGTTAAATTTAATATGGAGCTGCCTATCTGTAACTAGGGTAAAGTTTTCTGTTTGTTTTTTTCACTTGTTTCACTGTGTGAGTGTTCTTACCTGTAATACACAGAGGAGGCAATGGCATATTTTTCATTATTTGATATTGTGGTGGGACCTAGAACCATCATTGTGATTAAGATTCACAAGCAAGGTGTACCCTAAATAATTGCTATAAGTTGCTTTGTGAGCAACCCAGTTCCATACAGATTTTTCTTACAATGGTCTTCTTCATCTGCTGTTCTAGACTTGTCTTAGTTGTAGTAAAAAAAGTGACTCTGCAGTGCTCAGATTAATTCAAAGCTGTCTTTGGTGATTGTGTAGCCTTTTAGCCAGACAGCTTAGGTAGCTTGAGCTCATGATGCAGCCCTTTGCTCAGCAAGCACATGAAATTGTGTCTGTTTCCTCTGCTGCACTACTGAGCTTTGTGAAACTCATGGGAACTTAGTGTATTGGAGGATATTACTTCTCAGTTTATTTTAACTGAGTCTGGTGGTGAACAGATTCACTTAGAGGGATAGAGATGAAAGGAAGAGGGGGAAGAGACAGATGCATGGGATTCTTTCTTGGGAAAAAAAAAAACACTAAAAAGGTACTTGCAAGTCCAAGTATAAGGCAGAACAGAACAGGCAGATGTGTGCAGTGGAATCATAGTCTGTCATTTGTTTGGACTTCTTGCATAACACCCTGAAATACATTTTTTAGTAAACCTCTGTAATGGTACTATATTTTTTCTTAGACTCTAATATAAGGCTAACAGTATGTTATAGATAATGTATGGATCAGTACTGCAGCATTTGTAGCAATGATCAGTGAATGTGCATGAAAAATACAGAAAATGAAATGTATCTTGTTTCCATATCAATATGAATAGATGACAACTTGTCTTCTGAGGTGAAGGGGTGGAAAATGCATAAGAAAGATAAATACAGAAATGTTTATATCAGACCTGATGTGAAGAAAATTAGAATTTGTCCAAGGAGGAGTAAAAGGCATGACTTATGAGGACCAGCTGAGGATATTTGGTTTGTTCAACTTAGAGGAGACTGAGAGGTGACCTCATTGCTGTATACAACTTCCTCATGAAGGGGAGCAGGTAAGGAGGTGCTGATCTTCTGATGTCCAGTGATAGGAGGTGAGGGCAAGTCCAGATTCATTAATAAGAAAATGTTCTTTACTGAATCATAGAATGGTTTATGTTGGAAAAGACCTCAAAAGGATGGTCAAGCACTGGAGCAAGCTT
The DNA here is from genome assembly GCA_035047865.1 of Dendrocincla tyrannina. Lineage (NCBI taxonomy): Eukaryota > Metazoa > Chordata > Aves > Passeriformes > Dendrocolaptidae > Dendrocincla > Dendrocincla tyrannina. Next base: position 124,213,708 of record JAWWMP010000081.1, read on the forward strand.
CCCAGGGAAGTGGTCATGGCCCCAGGCTCTCAGTCTGCAAGAATAGTATAGTATAAAACATTTCAATTGGAAAGGACCTACAATGGTCATCTTGTCCAGCTGCCTGAGCAGTTCAAGGCTGACAAGTTAAAGCATATTGTTGACATTGTCCAAATGACAAGCCTGGGGCATTGGCCACCTCTGTCGGAAACCTATTACAGTGTTTGACCACCTTCTCAGTAAAGAAATGCTTCCTAACGTCAAGTCTGAACCTCTCCTGACACAATGCTGAACCATTCCTACGTGTCCTATCACAGACTACCTCAGGAAGAGATTAGCACCTCCCTCCCCAATTTCCAGCCAGCAAACTTGCTAATGGTGAATTCAATTCCAGCGTCAGATCATTTTGCTGAACAGGACTGCCCTGGTATTGAGCCTTGAGGAACATCACTGTGACAGGTTGCCAGCCAGATGTAGTCCCATGTGCTACAACCCTTTGAGCTCAGCCCTTCAGACATTACTTCACCATGAACCTGCTCATTCCACAGCTGGACAACTTGTCTAGAAGGATACTGCAAAGAACAGTATCAAAAGCCTTGCTAAAATCCAGAAGAACTACATCTACCACCTTCTCTTCATTGTTAAGGTGGCTGGCCTTATCACAGAAGGATGTAAAATTAAATAGGACTATTTTATGATCACTGCAGCCAAGTCAGCTGCCAACCATCACATCCCTCATGAGTCCTTCTCTATTCACAAAGAACAAGTCCAGGAGGACATCTTTCCTAGTTGGATCACTGAGTACTTATGGCAAGAAGTATAGACTTCAAGAATTTCCAAGACTTGCTCATCACAGTGGTGTAGTGCTCCCAGTTGATATTAGTTGAAACCTCTTGTAAGCACGAGGGCTACAAATCCAAGAGTTTCCCCTGATGTCTAGAGAATAATTCATCAATAATTTATCCTACACCTTTCCTGCTCTGCCAGTTCCTTCTGAACAGCCTGCAGCCCTCCATCCCAGCACTCCAGCTGTGGGACTCATTCCACCAAGTCTCACTAAAACCAATGATATCATAGCCCTGGGAACTGACCAGTGCTTTCAGTTCAGTGTTCAGACAGTGCTCCTAGATACATTATTTAACTTTTAAGTTGTCTGTGTGGAATCAGGTCTTGGTGAGGTGATCCTAGTGGGTCTCTGCCATCTCAGGATGGTCTGTGAGTTAAGATGAGTTAACAGTTTGTTTTCCAGTTCCTTTCTCTGTAGATCTGCTGTAGAGTTGGCAACTTGGAACTTAGTAACAAAATTTTTGTGATGTATCAGGGATGTTGAAGTATCTCAGGAGAAGCTGTGAGGTAAAGGTCGGGAAGAACTAATGCTGTATTGGCAAGGCCTTGTAAACCTTGAAGGAGGAAAGTGCTTAAGCTGAAATTCTACTAATGTCGAAACAGATCCTAAGGAACTCAATACCCATCCATATGCGCCATGGGCTTGGTGAAAAGTTGGGAAATTAAATGCTTATACCTGACTGTTTTGGCTAGTTTGAAGATTCACTCTTAAAAGTGTGTTGATAAAAACAGAAGGTTCATAGCTTTCTTCTTTGTTTTGTTGGATTACTAATTAATTAACAACTTTGGGTCCTTTTCCAGTTCTCTCAGCATCAAGTCATTCTGGTTCTTTTGGACGGGGGGGAGGAATGCTTGTAAGCTATTCCTAGGTAAAGGAGTGAGGGATATTGTCAGTTGAAGATGGTCTTGGTAATACTTTTGAGTTTTAACAGGAAGAGGCAAGACATTCTGCTGGCAGAAAATAATCTGGGGGTCCTGGTGGGCGTGAAGTTGAAGATGATGCAGCAATGTGCCCGTGGGGCCAAAGATGGCAAATGGTGTCCTGGCCTGCATTAGACGAAGCATTGCCATCAGATTGAGGGAGGTGATCCTTCCTTATTCAGCCCTGATGAGGCCACACCTGGAGCTCTGTGCAAGAGACACATGGACATGATGGATAGAGTTGATGAAGGGCCATCAAGATGACAAAGGCACCGGAGCACTTCTTTGACTAAACAAAAAAGTTTCCAATATTCACTATTAGTATAGATATGTCCTACAGTTGCAATGATATAGGGTTACTGGTTCTTTCTGGAAGGAATACCGTATTTTTTAGTTTTTTAAAGCTCTATAATTAGACATATATTCAATTCCCTGTAACAAAATCATCACCAATCATAGTGAAGTAGACTTTCCTATCAGAATTGCATTGAATAAAAATTCTGGATTTTGAAAGTCTGAATAGAAAGAAATCAGTTGGGAAATTTACTTGCATCTGAGATAAGAAAAGGTGGGGTTTGGTTTTTTTTAATTCTTATTTTGACATCAGAAAACTTGCTTCCAACCTTATACTCTGATCTTTATCAGTGTTGTGATTCCCTTCCCTCTGTCCCAGCTTTGTTCCTTCAGTGGAACAAAGTCCTGAAGGCAGGACTAGAAGTGTGGATGATTTCCTGTGCTCCTGGATGCAGTGGAACAACTGTCTTTTCCTAAAAGATGCTCACACACAGTTTGGTACTCTGCATGCTCCACTGTGGCAGAGTTTCCCAAGAATATCCCTCCTTCCCACACCTCACACTGAGAAGATCAGAACAGCTACAATACAGAGATTCTGACCCCTACAGCCTCCTGCAATCACTGATGACTTCTCCAAAACCTGCAGCAGTGTTACAACAATTGGCCTTTTTATATTAATGAATTAAAGCACAAGATGAAACAAAAAATGGGTGTTAGTAAGTGATGGCAAAACTAGAAACAGAAAAATCAGAGGTCATATACTTGACCTTCTATAGGTGGTTGTGATGGGGAGACTGAGCTTCTTGGATAAATATTCTGTTAATATTCCTGATTTGCAGATGATCTCATTTAAAGTTAAATTGAAAAGCCATGCTGTGTTGTTTCTGCAGATTTAACATTCTCACTGTATTTTAACTGTTCTGTGTGGTAGGATTTTCCATACATTGTGAAATGATATCACCCTACTATCTTGGTACATTTTTTTGTGTTTTACTCCTAGCTTGATTCTTGTGGTATCATATGAGTAAGAAAAGGGCTTTCTCTGTTGGTTGTTGTATTCTATTTCTGAATATCTTTGTTCTTCCTGAAATATCTCCTCAATTACTGGTTCACAGCATCAGACAATTTATAAATATGTGTTTGCTGCTCCAGTGATACCTTTTAACTTTCACAAGAAATACCTTCACCAGGTACACTCATTACCAAATGAGCAGTGTAATTTAAAATTTACCTGCAAAAATTCCATGAGTAAGTAGTTAATCTACTAAAGACTGAAAAATAAATGAACCACTGTTGTGGTTCCCTTTTATTGTTATTGTTACCTAGCCTGGCTTCCATGAAACTGTTGATTCACATGAATTCAGAAATGATCCTTTATTTTTTTTAGTAGATTGCTATGTCGGCCATTCTGTGGTTTTGCTGCGGTCTTATGTTGTCCTAATCAATTTATAGTTACCCAAAATAATTTACACAACTGAAGTAATATTAAAATATCTGCTACAGGAGTTAATAACTAGATTGTACTCTTCCAGTTGATGTAGCAGTTACATATGATGAGGATGGTTTAGAGAGAAGTGTTGTGATAACTGTGGTTTTTATGTGGCTCTCAAGAGCCTATAAATTTTTGTTGTCCAGGACTTTTGGAGGGAGAATGGGCTGGTATTTGGATGTATTGGTGGAACAGTTTTGAAAGTAAAGTTTCACATCATTTAGACCAATGAAGTTTAACCTAGAATTTGAATAAAGATGTGTAGCAAGTTCATATTTGGGAATATGTGGTGATTGTAGCCCTGTCAGAATTAATCCCCTGATTTTCAGGAAGATTATAACTACAAGGATGGTGACTCTTACATTGCTGTATGTAATCCTATTTTTAAGGTTATGTAGAGATAACCTCAAAGATTTTAACCCTTAATCAACAAGTTCAGAACCCAAACTGGACATTTATTTTGAGTAACAAGAAAAAAGGGTTTTAAGGCTGAGGAAAAAAAAATGTTTGTCCATGATGCAAGAAAAAAGTAAATAGTGCCCCTTGTTCATTAGTGGTGAGGGCTTGCATTATTTGAAATAAAACTTAAAAAATTGTTTAGTTAAGAAAATCCTTATTTTTCAGTGTTTCTTCACCATCTCTTTCTCATGTAGACTTTCTTGCAAATTAGATCAAGAAAATACAGGTATTTTGCTTTTGATGTTACCCCTGGTTGTGAAAACTTCTCAGTCCTCCGAATACATATTTTCACTTAACTTGGTGTAATTGCCATCCCATCCCTTCCTTCACCAAGATCTTCACAGACTTCTTGTTTGGTTGAATTTTTTTAAATCTTTGGCCATGCAGATATGGTTTCTTCTGTCTCATAAAGACAAGTTTGCTAGTTTTTGAAGCTTTCAGATTTTCAGTGTTTGAAGAATCTGTAGTAGAGCTTTTAAAAGTGTTTCTCAGTTTATAAAAGGTTTTACTTCTAATAAGGTAAGAGAGTGATGGTAGTCCCATCCTTGTGCAAGTCTGTGAGTCCTTCTGCTATGTGACTTTTTTTAATGTCCCTACTTAGTTTCATACAGTATATATTTGCTCTCTCTGCAGCAGCCTTGCCCTCCCCTCCCCCCCCAAACCTGAGATTTATGGGTACGTTTTGGACTGCTTTCATTGTCTCTATTCTCCCAGCAGAATTTTTCATCTCCTGTCCTTTTTGTGAATATGTCAGTACTAGTACCTTGCACAATGTCACTAATACTGCTTTTATCACCACTGCAGTCCATGTAATAAATAGAGTTGTTGTCCCATGTCCCATCTTACCCTGCCACATTGGCCTCGGTAATTTTCCTGTCAAAGTTTGAGGGGCTAAATTTTGGATTATGCTTCTCTTCTTTGTGTAGCAGCATTTGTCATATGTCCAGACCAGCCTTTAGAAAATAATAGGTGTCCAAAAGTCTGGATAAGATCATTCATCTTGTACCATCTAACTTGGCCAACTCTTCTTCCTGGAGGTTTTGTTTACCTGTAGTAAAAATGTGTTTGACTGGAAGTGAGTATGACCCAGTATGCATGAGGCAGTGAAGACTTTTGTTTTGATTGTTTTTTTTCCAATATTAAGAAGGAATCTTGAAGGAAAATACCAAATGTTGTCATGTGGCGGGCTGTCTCCCAGGAGAATCACCTGCACCTGAGCTGGTTAGGCAATAGTTTAGGTTAACTTCATTTAAAAATGTCAGTATCAGAGTTTGAATAGTTACTAGTGAAAATGGCTAAATCCTTAAATAATTTTTTTTGATATAATCATATCCTTGATAAAGGAGTTTCCAGAAAAAACAGTTGATGTGTTTTCTTCGTTTGACTCAGAGAAAATTTAATGTTTCCTTTCCCCTTAATTTCTAATCAGGTCTTGATTCCTAATCAGTTAAGCAAGGATGAGTGGGTTGCAGCTTTGGAATCTTTGGTAGATGATGAAAACAGAATCAGTCAGTTCAACTAAGTTGCTCTGTTCAGTAAAGCCCTTTTAATACAAACTGTGACATAAGATTTTCTTCATGTATTGTTGATGAAAAACTATATTTATTTTAAAGAATTTAAATGCTTTTTTGAACTTCCACGTATTTTGCTTTGTTTTTCTAAATAGTGTTTTTATTATTCATTACAGTATTTTTTTTATAATATACTGAAAATGTGGAACTGTGATCATTGCTCTGTAAATGCACCTAAATGTACTATATTGGCAAGAATATAAGACAGACTTCTATTATAGAAGGATATTCAATTTACAGGGGCAGAACAGAACATCAGGGTCCTGTTGACATGGAATGCAGTCATGTAGTTACAAACTTCAGCCAACCCCCAAGCCTAGCTTTGTTTCATCTCCATCAGATGGTTGGATCTCTCTCACATTGTATTAATTTCTTTCAGGCATCATGGTCATTTTGTCCTTCAAGGGGGAAGATGCAAAACTAAGTGTAGTGAGTTCTCATTTCCCTGTCATGAGAAGATTGGCAAGCATGTTTGCCAAATGTAGTTAGCAGCAAGCAGAGCCAGAAACTCAGGTTAGGGCAGATGGTATGCCTTGCAGATAGATCAGCACCTGAAACCTGAAGTTTGAGGAGATTACATAATGAACTGTCTACCTGAGGACTTGGACATAATTTATTTAATTAGTTAGTAATTCATTTATGTATTTATTTTGCTTTGTGCATGCTTGGAGTAGAGTAAAAAAAACCAACCCCCCCCCTAGCATTTTAGATCTATGTGGATTGAACAGTTGGAGGAAAAAAACCAGTAAAAATAATCATAATTTGTCAGTTACAAAAGTACACCTAAACAGATATTTTAATGTGTGTTTAGAACTAGATTGCAGATCTTGGTTTCTTGTGAAGAATTTGAGTTTACTTGCCTCAGAATTGATGGCATATGTTACTCTTACGTTGTCTTCCATATCAGTGGCCTCCAAAGTCAGGTGCACAAGACCATCCAGTGAGATGTGTGAAGAAAATCTAGGACTTAAATTTTTTCTGAAAAATAAGAAAGAAGTTAAGGTTTTTAGTATACATATTTACGCTGGCACCCTTGCTTGGTCTGTATGTCAAATGGTCCTGTGTCACATTGGTTTGTGAAGTGTCCTGAAGGCAGATTTCGCATTCCATAGTACGGTGGGGTCACAGTAGCACCCTCATTTGTTCATTCACTTCCACTGTATTGTAATGGATGCAGTTTACTTGTGCCCAGTTAGGTGGATTTATGGATTACATTATTTAGTTTTTACAGAACAAACCCTAACAAAATGGACAAGCAGCTTAAAAAAAAAAATCCGGCAAAGAGACGGACATGGGTTGTGGATAATACTAACAGTGTGAATAATAAGAACATGGCAGAGCTGACACTTCTTGTACTCCTAGTATGAGTTCATGGTCAGATGCATTATGAGGTATAAAACCTTTGGCAATTAGATCTGACAAGAAGTTGGCAAAAACAATTTGGTTTATCAGGAAGGGTATTTCAAATACAGATGTACGTCCATTATTGTAAGTGATGAACCTTACGCTAAGAGAACATTGCACCTTGAAATATCAACTAATGATAGTATGAAACCATCATAATTAGCAAGGCAGTTAAAAAATAAGCACGCAGGACATGAAGACAAACCTCTACATTTTTTTTTTTTTAGCGATGCTAGTCATGCAGTACTCAGTCCAGGACTTTACAAGATTTCACTAAAGTTAAAGATGAATCTTGGAAGCCTCTTTTGAGATTTCTCAGAACACGGAGACATAGAAGCCATGAAGTGATGGGGAAACACTTGTTCTTTCTGCCACAGCAAAAGTGTCTGAAACAATACATGGAAAACAATGTGGTGACAAACTAAAACACATTCCTTTGTCAGCAGATACTGTTGGAAGATGTCTGGAAAACATTGCCAGAATTTTGAAGAAACAAATATTAGAAAAGTTACACAGTGTGAGAAGCTTGCTGTACAGACAGTTGGATGAAAATACAGATGTTTGTAATGTGGCTCAACAGCAGCTGCTAAATTCTGTGTCTATAATGAAATTCACAAAGAACTAAGTCACTAGGGAAAGATGTACCAGGCAAGATACATTCCTACCAGTAAATTCTAAACAGTATCTTCTTTAATAAAAGCATTTTTAAATGGAAAAACTGTACAAATGTCACCACAGATAGGGTGGCTGATTTGACTGAAGTAAAAGAAAGGTTCTGGGGTAAGGTTTACAAGGTGAGCACCGCGTGCAGAATTGATTCACTGCATTGTGCATGTGCAAGTAACAAGAAAGTTGGAGCCATAAATGCTTAAAGTGCTTCAGGATGTCGTAATTGTGGTTCATTGTATGAAAACAAGGCCTTTAAAGAGTAGAATCTTTACAGTAATCCATAACGGGGAATAACCAGCAAAATCTTTTGTACCATGCAGAGGTTTGCTGGTTGTCATGGCAAAGTGCTTAGAAGAGCTGCAAAACTTAAAGATTAATTATGTTTTATTTTACAAAAAGACAAGTGTTATGAATTGACCTGCTTGGTGATAACAGATGGTTATCAGACGTATGCTGATGAACAGTTATTTTCAAAAAAAGTAAAGACCCTTAAGACACTTTTCCCTTGAAGGTGAAGGTGACATTTTAACAATAAGCAAGAAAATGACCGTTTTTGGAAATAAGCTCATGCTGTGGAGAGAGCAGTTTGCAAAGGGATGTTTTGAAATGTTTGCATCGTGTGATTTTTTTTGCCAGAAGAGATGTGTGTCATCTATAAAACCTCACATATTTGTACACTTAAACTTGGAAGCAGAATTTGCTCACCTGTTTAAAAGTCCTCCCAATTAAGAGTTTCAGAATCTGAATTTTTTTTTTTTAAATATAAAAGTGCCACAGCGTCCCTTGGTTTGCGTTAACAAGTGATTGATATCAGGGAAGATGGAAATTTACTGGCCAAATTTCAAGAAAAACCTTTGTATAATTAGTGGATGGGAATGAAAAAATGAGTGTCATGATTTAGAAAGTGTAGCCAGTGATGCACTTTCATTTGGATATACTTATCTTTGTAAATTGTTTTTTCCATCTATGACAGCCAATAAACTGATTTTAAAACTAGACCTTCAAATCACTGTATTATAAAGTGTTAAGTCAACATTTTAAAAAATGCTGAAGCGTATTCAATCACATGACTCACATGAAACCTCTCAGTTTTTTTAGCAAGAGCAAAAAGACTTTTGTACTATTAAAAATTGTTTAAAAATCCTGTTTATTTCATCGTTATCCTTTTTAATTTCTGTTTTTTTATGTTGTAATAGATACTGAATATATTAGTACAGTTGTACATATATATAATTTATAAATGCACACATTTTGGGGGTACCTACTCAAAATATTTTTACTTTTAGAGGTGCATGATCGTAAAGGTTTGGTGACAACTGTTCCCATATTGTATATTTTAAATGTATATATTCTTTTCTCATGGAAAACAGTCTGATAAAAAAAGAATATTTTGCTTCTAGATGTGTGTCAGGTGTAGTATTTCAGGAGGACAGGAGTGATGCTGTTTGCATGTGCTTCAAGTGCATCAAGACATGCCCCAGCTAGGATCTGAGACATGCTGTTTTAGTCACTGGGTGCGGTAGTCCTTGTGAAGTGCTTACTGTCTCGATAGATGAGGGAAGTGATTTGTGGGTGGATAACAGTGATGTAGAAAGCTGATGGCAAATCTAGGGATAGAAGGCAAATGTTTGTCGTCTGAATCACTTGCATTACTGCTTGAGTGTATTGTTCTGGTGACAGCTTGATTTTCAAGCATGTAAATGTTTCAGACGTTTTGTTGAAGTTGTTGGTGCTTTGTTCATCTGAAATCAGGCCATAAGTGTATCTTCTAGAGAGGAATATTGATATATCACAGCTGAATTTCTATTCTTGCCTTACACAGTTGTTCTAAACTATGTAAATGTATATGTGACTGAAGTATCTTGGCATCCTTAGAGGTGTAATGTGGGACAAATTTCCTAAGTGATCGCTTTTTTTAAATGCTGTTATGAAATAATGTGTTCTGCCATACCTAAAAAACATTTGGGAATTTGTTGATTAGTTGAACATTTTATTTAATAGCTGTAGCTAACATGCAGAGATAAGTACCTTTTAACAAGCTGCATGTTTGCTGTTTTCTTTTTATTAGGCTAAAGCCTAAACCTCTGACATGGCCACAGCCTCACCAAGATCTGATAACACAAGTAACAATCGTAATGGAAGATTACAGATGCAAGTAACAGGCAAGTAGTGATTTGTATCATGGTGGTTTTTACAGGAAAATGTGTGTATTCTAAAAAATGGGTGTAAAAATGAATTAGTATAGTAAATATTTTAATTAATAATATAAATGTTACAGCTAAGAATGTGACTATAATGCATGTAGATGATTTGAAGATAGATATTATACAGAGAGTTGGGTGACAGAGTTTAATATCTCTTCAAAATAAAAGAAATAAAGATTCAGTACAACACTAGGGACAATTGCAAGGAAATTTGCTAGGGAACAAATAATTAATGACATGTATTCTGAAGAGGGAACACATGTTACTGAAATTCTACAAAAAAAGATGGGTGGTTGTAGAGAACACCAAGCTGGAAATGGATCTAATGTTGTAGTGAAGGTGGAGAGGAACTGGAGAAGATGACAAAATTTGCTAGCCCATCAAAAGATTAAGGTCTTTCATTATATATCAGGTAAATGTTTGTTGAAAATATAGCTCTACAGTATGCTTACAGCAGCAGGTTGGATTACACTGGCAAGTGGAATAATTTAGGTTGGAAGGGATCAGGTTGCTCATCCAGTTGAATTTTCAGTATCTCAGAGGCTGTAGATTACCAGCTTTTCTGGGTATAAACTACATCACTGTGAAAATGTTTTTCCTTCTATCCAGTTGGAATTTACTATGGTGTCTCTTGTGACTGTTTTCTTTTGCTTTTGATGTGCTGGTTCTCATAGTTCAAGGCAGAATTCAGCCATCCCAGTATCTGCTGGACGGTCAACACAATAGGCTACAAACAATCCTGGAAATTTATGATTTTGCTGGGGACGCTTTCTCAATAGATGTTGAACAGACTGAGTAGATTATTCACTTTACTACTTATGGATAACAACTGGTCAGTGATGTGGCAATTAGTGTCAGTCTTAGCTACTCTTTCTGTGGATTGGCACAGCAGAACTGAGACTTCCTTGTAGTCTGAATATGAGCAAAGCACATCTAGGGAAACAAATTTGATAGCCAATTATGGCAGTGTTACAGCAGTTAAAAATGAAAATGTTACCAGGAGATAGTTAAAATACTATGCATAAATATGTCTACCACAAATCTATATGTGTATATGTATGTATGTATGTAAGTATTATTTTACCATTGATAACTAGCTTGAACTTTCCAGGGATTTTGAGAAATCTGGGAACCCTAAAGTAAGAATGGATGCATGACCAAGAATATATTTAGGCTATCCTGTACAAAATTTGGAAAAACATAAGAAAGATACTGTGTCTTAATAAAAGCTGCATCTCAAGAAAGATGCATCATGCTGGATGATCCAAAGATGGCCAGGTTATCTGATAAAAAGTGCATTGTTGAAGAGTCCCCCAAAATGGATATTGTATGAAATTAGATGAGAGAGGAACCTTAAAACTGATTAACCTTATGTAAGGATCACATAACTCAATAGTGTGATGAGTCATCAAAACTGGCAATAACTACCAGCAGAGATGGAGCCATCGTAGGTTGAATATATATATATCTATAGTTGTAACAAACTGACTTACACAAATGACCTCTAACTTCAGATCTGTGTATACAGCAATAATAATTTTGTGTCCTATACTGAACTGCTCCTTATGTAAATAGTTGTGTATTTTTCTGGCACTGGGACGTCGCTTGACTTTAAGATGTCTGGTTCAAGGATCAAATGGAAAGAAGTCTGTGCAACATTTAGAATTAGTTTTATGAAAGTTTAGTTTTCTAATGAGTCTTTCCTGCAAGATCACAGGAATGCCAGTGGCAGTACAGGGAAAGGAGTGGCAGACAGAGGAGCATGGAGCTGTAGTATTGCTGATGAACACTGCATGTTTATGCTCAGTTTTGTTTATGCCGTTGTAGAATCTAGACTTATATTTCAAGAACTATGCTTAAAACACTTTTATAAAGACAGCAAGTAACATAAGCTCATTTTGCAGACAAGAAAATTCATGTGGGGTGGTAACTTGTTCAAGTTTGGACAGAAACACCGTGTTGAAGGCATGCTTTGCCATCAGTATTTGTTCAAATATGCTTGGCAAGATATCTTGTCTACTTAGTTCTTTTTGAAGTCTTGCTAGTATTATTACTCAAAATTTTTTTAAAAGATGTCCTAACGTAAAGGGATAATTGTTTACGTCTATGCTTGAGGATTCAAAACTTACTGGCTTAAAACACAATCAGAGAGAAGGGAGTAAATTAAAAGGAATTTTGAATATCATGAATGAATACCTTTGTTTTAATAACTATTGCATTTGCTTTTAGAAAGCAAATTATGGAAGAAAAATGTGGAAGAAGTAGAGATTGTTGAAGCTTAAAAACGTATCATGTTTTCAGATTAAAAAAATATGACTCATGTATGGAATTATGTTTTTAGTTTTCTGTATTCAAACTTTCATCGTTATCAAGGCTGCAGTTCTCCTTTATGACCCATGAAGCATTACTTAGATTGGACTTTTCAAATATGAGAGAGTTAAGTTTGCACCTTTTAACTGAAATTAAGTAAAAGTCCACGGGTAATGCCATTAGAATCTTGGATGGTTGCATCCTGCAAACTTTTAAGTAACTAATATATATGTCTTGGGATATTGTAGTCCAGAAATACATGTCTCCCTTTCAGAGAGTTTAGTAAACTTCCATGTTGTCATTGTTTAGCCCCAGCCATCAACCAAGCCCCATGCAGCTGCTTGCTCACTCCCCCACCGCTGGGATGGTGGAGACAATCAGAAAGGTAAAAGCTGAAGGAATGAGAGATAGGGAAGGCAAAAGCCATGCACACCAGCAAAGCAAAACAAGGATTTAATTTACTGCTTCCCACAGGCAAGGCAGGTAGGTGTTCAGCCATCTCCAGGAGGGCAGGGACCAATCATGCCTAATGGCTACATGGAAAGATGAATGCCATCACTCCAATCATCCCCCCTTTCTTCCTTCTTATATGCTGAACGTGATGTCCTGTGGTATGGAATATCCCTCTGATCAGTTAGGATCACCTGTCCTCACTGTCTCCTCCCAACCTCCCATGCACCCCCAACTTTCCTGCCATTGCAACGTATGAAAAACAGAAAAGGCCTTGACTCTGTGCAAACCCTGCTTAGCAATGATAAAAACATCTCTATATTATCAACCCTGTGTTCAGCACCAATCCAAAACACAGCCCCATACCAGCCGCTGTGAAGAAAGTTAACTCTACCCCAGCCAAAATCAGTACACACATCTCACTGAATTAGCAAATATCGTACAGAAAAGCAACAGGGAAGGATTATTTACAAGTAGCTGAAAATACTCAGCCTTACTTTAGTTTGCAAGTGGAGGGAACAAGAATCACACTGAAGATTGGGAGGAATTGGAGAGAAGGCATAGTCAGCAAGTATATACATTTGTGAGTCCCTTGTTGTGGTCTTCTGAAGACATCTGCCTGAAATGGAATTTAAAATGTTGGCAGTTAAGTTGCTGTTGTTTTTTATAGTGACTTCCTCAGCTGAGCGAGGAAGTAGGAGAACAGATTTATGTTCAGGAGTACAGAGCAATTTACCAGTGATTCAGAGGTGAAAAAAAGCTGCTTTGGTTGAGTGTTATTTCTTTATTGCTGAATATTTAGCTGAAACTTTAAGTTCATCTGCAAAGCTGTTTAAATAAGGGAAATCTGAGAGTTGTTTTCTTATTTTTAACAAACTGATGTGTAAAACCACAGGTTAACCACACAGATAATACAGGCAAGGAAATTTAGCTCTGTATACAGGCTTTGCTGTACAGTGGGATTTTGAAACAGGCATGAACTGCATACACTTTCACAGCAATATATAACTGAAAAAAAAAGTCTGATAATCTCTTAGATGCATCATAAGGTGTATCATACTTCAGTATTTTTCAGATAAGGGAAGAATAGGAAGAACAATGAGAAAATAACCGTGTTATTTTCAGTTTTTATCCCTAAAATAGTTGTGCTGTTTCTCCAAGCAAACCTGCAAGTATGTGGTGAAAAGAGAATGTGACACGTAGTTTCAACTACCTGACAAAGTAGCTTTTGAAAATAAAAGTTTTACATTGACTTCTCTCTGTTCAGCAGAATTAGAGAAGGTGAGAAATAACATTGCCGTGCAATGTATTTCATGCAGTGTGTAGGCAGTACATTGTCTGTTTTTCAGCAACAGTGTGCAGTTATACAATGTATGTATCTTATTAGTTTCTAGTGCCAAACTGAAACGGAAAAAGAATTGGTTTGGAACAACTTTCTACACGGAATTAACAGCAGATGGAGAAATTAAGAAAACAGCAAAATCAAGTAGTTCTTCAAATCCCAAATGGGATGAGCAGCTGACAGTGTAAGTAGATTTTTTGGTTGTTTAATACTATTTATTAGACAGACATTGAAGGCAAATATTTACTAAGCTTGGCTGCCTCTACGTAGTTTGCTCTGGCTGTTGATGTCTAAATGCAGACATAAGTTGATGTTTATCTCAAATGATTTTTTTGCTCTCAGTTCTTACAATGTTTTGGGAATATTTTTTGTACAGAGAGTGTTGCTTGCTGTTGCTGTACATGGTATAATCTTGATATTTGTTAGCACTATTAGCACAGCTTGCTAGAAAAAGTTACTAATGGTAACCATGTCATTCTCAACTTTAAAAGGAAAAGAATCTCAGCTGGGTAAGTAGTAGTTATGAGGACGGTAGTTTCTTCCTTTGAGTTTTGCAATGAAGGCATATGTACAGAAAAACAGTTTACTGCAAAGTGACTTTTCCTAATAGTTGACCTTTTTAATCTTCTAATGGTTGAGTTTGGTTTAACTGTGCTAGGGCTGTAGATATACCTGAATGTGACTCCATGAAGAACTGGCAATCTTGCACTGTGCAATTGGCTAGAATGCTTTATTATGCAAGCAAGATTGTATTGGTTCAGACTTGGGTCTGGAAACAGCATAGCTACTATCTAGTGGCATTGAGTCTGGGCCAGTACATTTCACAGCATCTGACATGTCTGTGTGCAGTAGCCAGCTTTGTTAGTAGTAGGAGCCACACTAGGTTCCTATAACGAACAGTGCTGAACAGGGGGAGTGGTACAGTGTACCCAGCTTTGGGCAACTGTTTGCTTGGGAACACTTACTTCCAGACCTGGGCTGAAGCAAGCAGGGTGTTCCTGTGCCACATTTCTCATTATTTCAGGTTTAGTGAACTTACTAGCCCTTTAGAGTATTGCAAAAGAGAATAATATGGTATTGGACCTGATCATGATTTCCAGGAGTTATTACTAGAACAAATACAGAGCTATCAGTGTATTCACAGAGACCAGAGTGTCTCTTGAGGAGGCAGGTTTGATTTGTCAGGATTTGGTGGTCTGATAGAAATGAGGTAATTTGCAAAGCATAATACAGCCAAATAGCCTAATTCTGTTATCAGTATTACTTATGTAGGATCTTACCCTTATATATATGCTTAAGGTATTCTGGCCACCTCTTCCTCTGGCTATTGGAATGGTATTGTTGCTTCAGTTGCCCAGTCTGTTTGAGGATAAGTGAACTCCCTGGCTGACCAAATTCTCCTCACTTCTGTGAGTCAGCAATGCATTTTCTGTGTGTAGGTGATGGGGTTTTTTTAGTTTTCTTTGTTGAACTGGTCTTTTAGTAAGACTTCCATTAGAAGGCAGCCTATTCCAAATATAAAAATATATTTGCTCATGGGTTTCAGCAAAAATGATCCACATTGTCCTACACATTCAAGTGACTATAGAGTTATTGTCTTGTTGGGAGGATGGGGGTTGTTCTTGTTAGCTTCATTGCTGATGGTATAACTTTCTGTATATTAGATCAATACTGATGGATATGTGGCCTTTGCAGTAAAGTACTTCTACTGCCATTTTTCACAGCCCAGAGTACCCTTGCAGTACTAGACCCTGTACTACAAAA
>JAWWMP010000081.1:124229509-124249867 GCA_035047865.1 Dendrocincla tyrannina
CTTTGCAGTAAAGTACTTCTACTGCCATTTTTCACAGCCCAGAGTACCCTTGCAGTACTAGACCCTGTACTACAAAACTACTCTCCAGGACCTAACATAGCTTGCCATTTTCCTTCTTGAGCAGCAGAGAGACCAAGGCCAAAGGTTATCATAATACTACTGCAATTGGGTCCTTTACCTCTCTGCTTCCCTCCAATTTTTACTTTAGCTTCATAATTTGATTTTTCCCCCCTCTGATTTCTGTGAGTATGCCTTATGCTTTCATATATGTTTGTGGATTCACAGAAGATGTTTCAACAACTTTGATGGCAAGCTGACACCTGTTAAGAGGGTTCTTCCTGCTTGCAAGTAGCTGTTTGGTTTCATTATTCATTTCTTAAAAATATTTAGTATTTTTCTTTTTAGTGACAAATATCCTTCCCACCTTGTTCTTCACATTTAATAATGTGAGATTTTAGCTAGAACTCTGGAATAGTGAGGAATATGGGAAAATATGCCTTGCAAAAATAAACATATGCTTTCTGTAACTGAGGTTTGAGCTTAGTGTAGGTTATTCTGATACTTCTCAAATTCTTTATGCTATCGTAGTAATGCACTTTGTTTGATCCTAAGTATAGATATCATAGTGTTCGCAGGTCTTAGTTAAAAATTTCCCCTTGCAGTACAAAACCTTATTATAGTTCATTAGTATCAAGAAATACAATGACAAAGTGAATTAAGTTCAAATACTATTAAGAACAAGAACGAATACTTTAAAATCTGTATCTATTTTTTAAAAAAATGTATTTTATATGCAGGAATGTGACTCCACAGACTACGCTGGAATTTAGAGTGTGGAGCCATCACACTTTAAAAGCAGATGCTTTATTAGGAAGAGCCACTGTAGACTTGAGACAAGCTTTGGAAATACACAATAGAAAATGTAAGTTATCATGAAGGATATTTTGAATAAAGTAGAATTATTATTACTAATCTATATAGCAAACTGGCAACCAGACTACTAACTCTACATGTAATTACAACTGACTTTCAGTTGATGTCTTTACTTGTCTCTTCTTGAGATGTCTGTGCTATTGAGAGCAATTTAAATGTGACGATGGGATATAATACTTTTGAAACAAACAGTAGAGTATGAGTTACTGTGAATTAAGTAAAAGCAGAAGTGAATAAATACAGTGTTTTGTAGCAAACTAATAACTAATTTGCCAGAAGATCTGTTTTAGATTTGGTAACAAAAAAAAGCTAAACATTCAGAAAACATTATTTTTCATGTTTTCCTTCTCTGGAGTCACTAATAAAAAGACTGGATATTTGTCCCTCATGATTTAGCTGCCCAGCAAGCAGTAGAAATCATTGATTAATTAAACAATGGAGAACTTTCTTTTAGTACATTAGAGATTGTTTCTTCTGTGTAACTTCTAATTTTAAATGTCTTTAATAGAATTAAAACAGGTCTTCTTTATTTGCTTTTCAAAATTTTTTTTCTTTAGTATAAGAAGATGGTGAATCCACACTTTAAATTCCACTCCAGAGTGGTGGTAGAATTCCAGCTAAACCAATCCTAACCTTTCTCACAAAGTTAGATATTCAAACCTGAGATCTGTGTTCAGGGAGATGGGTGGAAAGGAGAGCCAAAAACCCCTTTGTTTTTCTGATTCTTACAGAAAATTGAAACAATCCAAAATTAAGTGGAGCTTCTTCAGTATTATAAAGATTCTGCACAAGGTTCCATAGTTAAGCAGAAAGTTTGCTTTCTAAATAGAAAAAACTGTATCATAAAAAACTTGGATTATATTAATGCTAGCAAAAAAGAGATTAATTAGTATTTTAACTACTTTAAACAAAATAGTTAATATTTTCTTATTGTAGATCCTGGCAATTCAGGATCTAATAACTTGACATATTCTTTCAGGGAATGGTTGACTGAATTTGCTGCACATTGCACCAAAAGTAATTTACGTGCAGTGTTTCTGATTTGGGCAAGTCAGTAGTTTGACATATACTGGATTATCCAAGAATTCAGTGGTAGCATAATCTTACTCGTATCCCTGAGTTATTCAGTTATTGATACCTAATCTAAAGTGCAGCACTTGAAAGCCTCTTTGCTGAAGAAGATGGAAAGGGGAAGTCCTCTAATTAAAGAAACTTTAGAATTAGTGCGGTTACTTTCTCTGCTGAACACCACCAGTATTGAGTTGCTGTCCATCCACCTCACAGTTTTCTTGCCAGCTCAGCTGAACTACAATCAACAGTTGATCTGTTTTAGGAAGATAACCTGTTAAAGTAGCAGAAGTTAAACCAACCCCCCTTTGCAAACATTAAGATTTATAAATATGTTAATTTAACAACTCCGTGGTAGGCTAGTTTCTTCTTTCTCCTCTTTGAGGTAGTACCATTTTCCAAAATGCAGATTGCTAAATCAATAATTCTGTAGATTTATGAGCTTTGTACTTGTTCCAGAGATTTAAAGTCCTTTGAAATCCACTGTAATATAGCAGTGTGGGTCTGCTAGTATCTGCTGCCTGGCTACACTGTTGAACCTGGTCTTTAGAGTAACAGCTTGGGGGTATCTGGCAAAAGATTATGGTAGCCTTCCCTGTTTTCATGTTCATTTATGGTACATGTTAAGAATGAAAAAAAATAAGGGATTGCTAATTTAGTGCATAGAAGTGCACAGTGAGCTTTAACTTTAACTTGGAATGTTATCATATGGAGGGAAATATGGTGGTATATCTTAAAAAAATAATCTTTTAATTTGAGACCACAAATACTGAAAGGTCTTAACCATTTTAACCTGATTAATGTGAGCTCATAGCTGACTGTGTTTGGATTTATGACATGCACCTTTAACTGTTGTATGAGTAATAGTTGATTTAGGGAGAATTACGCAGCATCCATAGCATGTTTTACCTCTGGATTATGTATGTCTCTCTAGGAATGTCTGCATTACTTGTCAGTCAGATTGAATTCTTTTACTGCAACATGTATCAATTATCTCAAAGTCTTTTTTAGTTTCTGATTTAATTTTTGATTACCTGAAGCATCCTCAGTCTGTTACTGTTGAATCTTTGGAGTTGTGATTTTGAAAATCCTAGTAAAGATTTACTAAAAATAGTTTAAATAAATGAGGAAGGACTCTGTGCAGTCTTTGCATTTACTTCTTCCTCAAAGACATGTTCTTTTCAGTAGTCTTTTAGAATTACTTTTGGAAGGTGATACAAGAAATGAAAATAAGCTCTGGTTATAGGATGACGTTGCAATATTTGGGTGTGTAGTTCAGAAATTGTTTGACTTTAAGCCATCACATGTTATGTAAGTAGTGCATAATTTCAAAAGGGCTTAGTGGAAATAGCAAACCTGGGAAATAATTAACAACAAAGTACTGGAGCCACATGAATTCTATAGCATGCTTATAGAATGTACTGTATAAAAAGCAAATTAATTTTTAAAATAAAGTGTGTGTTTACCCACAGCAGGCATAAATGCACAGAGCTCCATAGTGATTACTGTGCTGACTTGAATGATCTGAATATATATTGTAGAACTGAATACCTGTGTCCCATTTGTGTGTTGAAAGTCTCTTTTTATATGAATATTAGTTTGAATTTAATCTTTCTTTATCACTTCTCTCATTCTCTTCCCCTACCCACCCCAACACCATTTTTAGTGGAGAAGGTGAAAGAACAGTTGAAACTGTCTTTGGAAAACAAGAGTGGCATGGTGCAAACAGGTGAACTGACAGTTGTGCTAGATGGTTTGGTTGTTGAACAAGAACCTCTTACAAATCCCAGTGCATCAGCGACCAGTAAGTTAAAATATTTAAATCAGATGGTAATATTTGGATTAAGATTTCAAACAGATATAATTGATGTTGAATTTGTTTCTTACTGTTCAGTAGAAGTTCAGCAAAATGGCGAGGCTGTGCATGAAAGCAGAGATGCTCCAGCAAGAAGTTCATCCAGGTTGGAATTTATTTTTGTGTTTAATGCTATATGAAGTATATTAGCAAATTGTTCTGTTGAAAAGTTTGGGTTGTTTGTGGTTTGGTGTGAGTTTTTTGTTTGGTTGTTTTTTGGTTTACTTTTCATTTTTTTGAAGGCCATAGATTTTAACTATCAAGGTCTAAATTATGTTGTCATAGGTTTTGGAACCATTGCTTGTTTGATAATTCCATACTTGAGCTTGAGAACAATTGAATTTACGCTTCTGTTCTTTTCTCTCCACTACTTTCTCATTGCCTTTTGGATAGGTAGCCCTCTGTACATAAAAGTTCAACTGATTGGAAATTTATTAAATGTTGCAGCAGAAATTGGGAGCCAGTGGTTCAGTGTGATCTTATGTACTTAAACCATTTGTTTTCTTTTGTTGTTTAAGAACCGTTTCTGCTAATGTCTACCATCTTGTTGCAAAGTAGCATCTTAACAGAAGGAAAAGTTAAAAAAAAGTGCCTGAATTACTTCCCCCTCACCCTTTTTAAGGTTGCGATCAGGAACTTGTTAAAGAGACTCATTGAGTTTTGCAACCACTATTCATAACACAGGCAAAGGGTTTACCTGCTTCGTCCTGAAGTGGCAAGAAAAAGACTTTGGGATCAATTTAGAACTTCATTCTTGGTGTATTTATTTTTATACCAGCTCAAGGACTGACTGGAGAAAAGTAGCAGTAGATTTTTTGCCCCCTTACCACTAGTAAGACAAACAGGTCAACAGTCAGATTAATTTAATGTTACTGCCCTGCTAAGTTACCCTGCATGAACCCCTTTCTGTTTAAGTTATTGACACCCACTGGAGTGAAAAAACATAGAGTGCTATGCATTTGAGTGACAAGGACACATTTGTCCTTGTACACTCGATTCTTTTTTTGAATACATGGAGGTTTGTCTCTGTTTCCTGATGGGTGCTCAATGTGAGGGAATGAGGATAAAAAGTTGCTCCTCCTTTGTTTTCATTAGAAAGGTTTGGGATTGCTAAAAGTGTTTTGAAATATATCTGCATGCCATTTTGAAATGGTAGTAACAATCATTTTTTTTCATTTGGCTGTTGTTACTGGAGATATATTGCTGGGATCTTGCTCTTGACATTGATATTTTAAGTTACAGCAGTTTTTGTTACAACTGTCCAGCAGTTTTGGTTTACAATTTTAAAATTAAGAGAGGAAGAAAAGTTTCAAGGTAGCTTTTGTGCATGTCTTTAGGAAGCAAATTTGGTTTGTAGTCCAGAGTTGAAAAGGGATAATGCTTTAATTCTCTGTTTATACTACTCCTTTAGAGTTGGATAAGGTAGCATAGAAATGCTGCTTCTCTTTTTGCTCTGCCAAGTTGGACTTCTAACTATTCTCACATTTTTTGTCATCCGTTTAACTTTCTTCAGTGTTAACCTCTATCCCTTAAGAAGATAGGGAGTTGGCATTGACTGTAATTTTCACAATATGTGTCTCTTGTGAGTGGCTTTAAGCATTCTGGAATAGATTTCAGTAAAAAACCAGTGTAATTGAACAAAACTTTCCATTCACAAGCCCTCAAATTGCATTCATTTCCATGTGGCCTTGTAAACACAATGCTGCCTGTGTGTATTTGTCATCACAATGTCCCATCCTGACAATGCATAGAGAAGTTCATCTTATTTTCCTTTTACTGTGGGAGAATTTTGTTGCTTTCTTCTGTTATGACTATTTTTAGTGATATGACTAACAAAACCAATTGTTCCTCTTGCTTAATGAGAGAAAAAGTTTTCCTGCTCCTAGCTGCACTTTGGAAGGGTTCCTAAGGCCTTTTTGGAAGATGTGGCAGGTGCATCAGTCTGTTCAGCTCAGTTCTAATATATCATTACAAGTAAAAGAGGAAGTGAAAATGGCAAATCTTTCTTATTTTAAGTATCTGAAATCCTCAAAACTAGTTTTTGCCTTTTTCTTAATTGTTTTGATCTTGCACTTGACTGCTTTCTGGGCTACAAACACCATGCTATAAACTGTTTTGAATTTACTGCCATTTCTTTATTTGTTTCTGTAGCGTGATTCAGTGTAGGATTTGGTTTAGTTGTGTTAATGTTGTTTGTAATAACCTAAACCGATCTTTTATTTTTGCCAAGATCTGCTTGTGACATTTCTAATGGGATAGACAATCAAGTACCTTCCAACTCGGTCGTACAGAATACGTTCAGTATAGAAGCTGTTAATGGAGACAGCACACCATCTCCTACTCATGTTGCAGCCAGACCTAAAAATACACCAGTACCAAAACCACTTGAAGCTCAGCCGGTCAACAGCACTGGTAAGAATGGGAGAGTTACAAGAATATGTTCCATAAGGCTTTTTTATCTGGTTCAAGTGTATGTGGAGTTGGGTCACTTTTTCTGTACAGTTTCTGTTGGCTTTTAAAAATACTAAAAGGATGTTTTTGTGCTTCAGTTGATAATCTTGTGTGTCTACTTTTGTGAATTTTTCTACACTAGACCCATTCTTAAATGTATTAAGTTTCATGCTTTCCCATCAGTTCTTTTCTCTGATGAAGAAAGATTAAAGTGCCCAAAAACTTTCATTTCTCTGTCCCAGATGACAGAACTGTATTACTGACTGTCTGGAGGAACAAAAAGATTTCTTTCACAATTAATTTGAGTAACTACAGTAAAGTTTCTTCTGACATTGTATGAATCTGATTTAGTCAGGGAACTGCTGTGCTCTGAGTCAAGATGTGTTGCAGGCTCTCCTTGCCTTCAATGTTTTCCAAAACATACGCGGTTTCAAAACATGTAGCGGCAAATACTGAATTTCATTTTCCTCTTAAACACAAAAATGTTGATTCTGACTATAATCAACATTTGATACAGTAAAACAAGTGTAAATAATGCATTTTTTAAATTTTGCTCTTCTGGCAAAACTTTTCATCTAATAATGATTGCACTTTCAAAGTGCTTTCTGTCTTTTCTCAGCTTTTTGAGAGAGATTGCAGTGATAGAAGAGAGAAAAGATAACCTTAAATAGAAATAGGCAAGCTGTTACTAAACAGTGGAACAGAGGCTGTCAAACTTTCTGTAATAGACTGGAAAATGTGGGTATGATTGGAAGATAGCAGAAACTATTATGAAATTTAAAAGGTGCTAATTAAATTAGGCCTTCTCTGAAGCTTTTCTCTTATTTGCAGAACTTTGATTTGATTCCCCTCTCTTTTCAGCTTGAGGCTAGAGGGCATATATATTATTTAGGCATTTCTCCCTTTTTCTTCAACAACGGAGAGATCCGTTTGAAATCTGTATTAGGATAGGGTAATTGAACAATAATTGATTTCTTCAAGTGGTAATATTGATATAATTCATCATACGATATAATCATCACTGAGCTTGTACTGAGGCACTCATGTAACAGGTTTCAATGACTGTACCAGCTGGTGGAGATGTTTTTAAGGCAAGGCATAAAGCAGATCTCCAGCATTTGTTGATGACACTTTTTTCTGTTCTCCACTGTTGTGCTTAGCAGAATTGTAATTTTATGTGATGTTACCCAAACTGCTGTTTTAGGCATAATTGGTGAGGTAATCATCTGATATAATGTTTTATAGATCTGTTTTGGAGATCAACTTACTAATAGTGGAGATGATTTGTCAGTTATTTTGCTTCTAACTTTATTATGTAATCCTATTCACTCTCTTATGTGGATGAATTGAATTTTTTTTAATGAAAGCTGAAATTTCAGGTGGCTTTTTCTCTGTTTAAGTACAGTTGTTGCTAGTTTAAACAGAAATTTGAGGAAACTCGAACAAATTATTGGTAGTTAAAATTTTTTTTCATGTCATGCTTTTCATTTGATTGAAATAGTATAAAATATTGACATGTCTTAATGTAGTTAATTTGTTTTGTGCCATCTGAAGTAGTGATGTAGTAGTGATCTGGAGTAGTTGTGTTCAAAAAGCAGTGCCTTTACAGATCTTGCAAATCTTCCTGCCTGTAAAATCATGCTTATCATTATGCATATCAAGAAAATTATATGGTACAGTGATAATTCCTTAAAGAAACTGATTTGCTAATTTAAATTTGTTCCTGAGGACAGTTTTATTGTTTGCAATTCTTTGACCTGCTTTTCTGACTATCTGTGAAAGCAAGACCTTGATGACATTATATACATCTTGCAAGTAGCAAATAGAATCTAGCTATTCTTTTTAGTTCTAAGACTGTTATATAGAATTAAAACAAATGAACTCTTTAAAATAATGGAAATAATAGGCACTAGTGTAGAATTACGTTTTGCAAATCTGTATCAATAAGGTTATAAGTATAGAGCAATTGTATTGGCCTCAGTCCTTAGCATGGTAAGGTGTAATATGCTGTAATTGCTTGAAGTCTATGTAGCCTGTTATCTTTAGTCCTGTAGAAAAATTGTTCCAACTCTAAAACAGGTACAAGTTGTTAAGTATAAATAGAATTGTCACTGTATGATGTTGATAAGTGGTGCAGAAAATGATGATTGTGAATGATGGTGCACTGCTTTTTATAGGGCCTTGACTTTTACTGGGTGTCCTACAGACTGCTGTACCTGATTTCACTTGTCTAAGAAAAGATCTTGTTGTGCTAAGATGCTGTTCTGTTAATCTCTGCCTGCATTAAACCTTTTATGAGATTATGCTTGCTTGAGTTGGATTACATTTGTATTGTTCTTTAAAGGAGAGAATTGATTTACTTTGTGATTCTAAAGTAATTTTCTTCAATCATTGAACTATGTAAATTATGTTAGCCAATAATAATTTTTATATTTTAATCCTGCTTCTGGAGGGAGATTTTTTTTCCAAGTCGCACACAGATGTAGAGTTAATTGTAGAGTTCTGTGCCTCAACTCTGAAAAAGGAAAGAAATCATCCATAAGAAATGCCTCTTAGTTTCCTAAATCTCAGAGAGTAATCTCTTAATATTTGTTTCTCATGTTGTACTGATCAGGATTCTTTTTTGAACTTGATACAAGTTCAAAGTTCCAAAAAGAGACAAACTATTTTCTGCAAGGTAGAGGGGTGCCTCTTGCTTCTCTAGAGTAGTGTATAACATGGAGTTGACCAAGATATGCAGAAACTAAGAAATCACTTTATCAGGGAAGTATAGTGAATGGCTTGCAGACTGTAAGTTTTAACTGAAGGCAGATGCATTGTGACTTTTTGTCATCTGAGATAAAAGTGCTGCTTATGGCATATAGGTGCAATTTAAAGATATTTCTTCCAAGTTGTTTACTTCAAAAGTTGCTAATTTGAAGAATAAGTCTCATCAGATTCTGATACACAAATGCTCTTATTTTCTATTTCTCAGTTAATGGTGAATCATCCTCCTCTGCACCTGAAGCTGGTAGTTCTTCTGTCTCTGAGGCTCCAGTGGGTTCGGTCGAAGCTCCCACGTCTTCAGATTGCACTGACACTACAGTAGAACCTCAGTCAGCAACAGAAGCAGCTGGTTGTTCTGAAAGCCACACTTCTGCATTACCTGTTGTGTCTGCTGGAGCAGAACCTACAGCTGCAACAGACTGTGCTCAGCCTAATGCTCGGAACAGTATAGCAGCAGATGCAGCAAAACCAAGGGAATCCTCCTCCACCTCAAGTGCACCTGCAGAGCCTGTAAGACAGCAGCCGGGTAGTGCCAGTACAGAACCTTTGCCACCAGGGTATGTGGTTTTGCTTTTAATGCTATAATTATGTTTCATCTGAATGTGCATATGAAGAAACAGGAACTCTATACTGGAATTGTCAAATGCAGGTCAGCTGGCTGAGACAGGGTTATTTGATCTAAAATGGGGTTTGTACTGCTGCTATAACTGGCTGCTCTTGTCCCAGAAAGTAACAACTGGTAACTGATTTGCTGAGATGGTATTGTCATCTGAATAGGCAAACTCTTGGGCATTATGAAGACTTCTCATTTGATATGTTCAAACTGATTTGGGCTGTAATTTGTTATTCCTTTGTTACCTAAACTACGAGAATGTTGTAGGAATCAAAACATA
Organism: Dendrocincla tyrannina; assembly: GCA_035047865.1. Lineage (NCBI taxonomy): Eukaryota > Metazoa > Chordata > Aves > Passeriformes > Dendrocolaptidae > Dendrocincla > Dendrocincla tyrannina. The sequence goes on from JAWWMP010000081.1 coordinate 124,239,476, forward strand.
GAGAATTATAAAACTAGTCTGTAAATCCTTTTAGGTGCTTGCCATGTAAGAATGAGTTCAATACTATTATAGATAGAAATAAGATTTAATTTGTGTGTATGTACTCAGAATAACTAGAATATTTTAATTTTACTAGACCATTAGAAACTGCTTCTATAGTCTTAAATACATGATTAAAAATGAAAATATAGTACATGCTCAAATATATATATGTATAACTGAACATTTTTTTATAGATGCTTTTATGTGTGGGTGAAAAGATATATCTTCCGTAACTAATTGGAAATAATATAATATTTCCATAATATTATAAATATTAACTAAACTATTTTAGCATTTTCTGATCACATAGACTGTTTCTTAACCCAGTGTGTACACCTTGTGTCATTGTAGCTGATGTTTCAGAGAGCCTGTCTTGTACCTGCTCCCTGTGAAGGAGGTTCAGTAAGTTATTAGTGACACTTCACTTGAGTTTTTGCAGTTAGATAGCATGAAAACAAACATTTAAAAATATAGAAATACTTTTATTTGTATTTTATTAGTTACATGCTTTCCCACTGAGGACATGGTCATGAGTTTCAGGCATAGTGTACACTATGGCCAAATGCATTTCTTCATCATTCCTCCCCGATCGTGTTTCCATGGGGGGTTTTTTGTGACTCCCCCTTCTCCCCTCCATTCCCCCCCAGCCTAATTGAGTGTCCATTATGTCTGGCCCTAGGAACTCTGTAAAATGCTGCTGCTCCTTTTTTCTCTTCTTGAAATCTTAATATATAATCTCTTGAACTGCAGAAAACATTCTGTAGGAGTTTTATAGGATACTCTGTAACAATAAGGAAATGCACATCGAATGGTGTGAGTAGCAGCCTAGGTGTTCTGCCTACATTTTTTAGGAGCTAATTATCTATATATGTAAGAAAATCAAACATGTCAACTTCAAAGGCTTCCGCTTTATATTATTTTTTATAACATTTATCCTGGTTTCCTCCCTCACTTATACTTTTGTTGCATTAGGGTAGTTCTCAACATCATAAAACTTTAGTTGTTGATAGTATTTGGTCCTTGGATCCATCTTCAATGTAACTCTTCAAGTTTGCTTTGCAATACTTAACCTGAAGAAATAATCCCCAGGGATATCAGACAGAGAATTTACCAGGATAGGAAATAAAAACACAGGAAAACAATCTGGTAGCACAATCTACAGGTTCACTCTGCAAGATGCTGTTGTTTGTTGGATATAGGGAACAGAGCTTCAAAATGTAACTCCCGCCTTTTTAGAGAGAAGCACGAACTTGGAAATGCAAAGAATGCATCTCTAAGCTCTTTTTGAATGAGGTTATTTTAGCATCCAAACATCGAGCAGATAATTAATTGACTTTGTTCTCAGATAGCTTAAGTATAATTTGAAAATGCTTGTGAATATTGATGTATGCTCATTTTATGTGCGAAGTCCTTTAAAGAGGTCTTTATGGTGACATCAGTTCAATAGGAAGTAACTGATATATATTCTAGTGTGAATTGTTTTTGGTGTTCTAGAATAAATTTTGGATCTTGGTATTTTCATTCAATACCAAGGTACTGTTTTGTCTTAGCAGGATGTCCCAAGGAAGTATTTTCACCTTGATTTATGTGAAAATCTCTTTGTCTTGAAGGTGGGAGCAAAGAAAGGATCCCCATGGTAGAACCTATTATGTTGATCACAACACACGAACTACAACGTGGGAAAGACCACAGCCCTTACCTCCTGGGTAATGTGGACATTTTTGAATTAAATATGATAAATGTACTATTTTTTTGTTTGTTGCAGGAAACAAACAGCAGCTTATCAAAACTGTATTGTTTATTATGTATTAAGAAATTCTAGCTTTCATTTAATGTGGAATTATATTAATTGCAGCTGTTGTTATAGGAATCTTGGCACTGTAAATATCACTTGTTCTGGTCACCTATTGAAATGCAGCTATTAAAGTATTTTGTTCTTCTTTCAGAACTTAAGCATGAAATAATGCACGTTTGATCACCTTTATTTAGGTGGCACCACTAAGTGTAGTGCACTGATTTCAAACCTCGTATTTCCCAGAAAAGTGTTTTCTGTGAAATCTGCCAACATTGCTTGCAGTCACAGGAATTTAAAAAGTTAAAAATGAGGTGACAGAGAGCTGAGCATGCTATTGCTTGAAGTCTATGCTCAGTGTGGTTGTTCTTCTACCAGTTAAGCTGGGGAGTACTTTTGTGTCTTTTAGAAATTAAAATCATGCCTGTGACTTCAATAGTTCGTTCAATCTCTGCCTAGGAATTTAGCATAAAGAGAAGATCAGTTAGTAACATTACTGAAAAATTTAGCCGTTAATATTTGTGTTTCCTGAAAGCTGGGAAAGAAGAGTTGATGACCGTGGGAGAGTTTACTATGTGGACCACAACACCAGAACCACAACATGGCAGCGACCAACAATGGAATCAGTCAGGAACTTTGAGCAATGGCAGTCTCAACGGAATCAACTGCAGGGAGCTATGCAACAATTCAACCAACGATACCTCTACTCGGTAACTTTTACATAACATTTAGAAATTAGTAGAGAGGTATACTTTTTGTTCTTTGACCTTAGAAAAAGTGATTTTATAACTGTTCAAACACATGTGTTATGAGCATCAATAATTCAGATTCTGATTATTTTGAAAACTGTTAACAAAAATCATCCTTAAGGGCAGAAAATACTCCCTTTGAGTCTATTCCTTAACTGGAACTTTGTATACTGCATTTCACTTAAGACTTTTCATGACAATCATAAGAGGTAAAAATGAAGCAGTTCCTTAAACTGAAAAGGAACATAAAGACTGAGTTATGGACATTTTGAACACTAAATGACCTTCAAAACTGTTTTAGTGATTGGGAGTCATTTTTTAATACAAGTAGCAATTCTTTGACTTTGAGCTTACTTGGAAGCTTATGCACCTGGTTCAGCTCTGGAATTTCCTGCATAGCCTTCTGTTTCTCTCAGGTAGTTGCTCACTTCTACCTGAAGAAAATATGAGTAGCTTCAAAGAGGATACTTCTTGAGCCAGATTTTCCCATCTGTAACTGGATAAATAGGATAGGGTTTTTTTTCAGTGTTAGGAATGATGGTACCTGCATGTCACTGTCACTCTAAACGGTGCATTTTAAGAATTGTGCTTGGCCTCTTAAAAGTGTTTCAATCCCAGAGACTTTATAATTGATATTTGCAAAGTTGGAGTGTTTTAAAGAAGAAACCATTGAAATACAAGTCTAAACCAGCTTCCTTGGAATAGGACTCTATGCATATGCAGGCCTGACATTGATGGATTTTATTTGTGTACCCCTCTGAAGTAACGTATTCTTACATTTAAGACTTCTCAGCTTCTCTTTATCTAATTGGACATTATATCTTGTCACTAGCAATAGCAGAAACATGAATCACCGCTAATTTTCTTAATCCTAGAGCTGTGTGTCAAAGTCAATTTGTCTTGTGCAATTAGCGAAAGATAGAATAGTCAAGGCTGGAAGCGACCTCTGAATGTTTTTTGGTCCAATGTCCCTGCTCAGGCAAGGCCACCTACAGCCAGTTGTCCTGAATTATGTCCGGATGTCTTGTAAATATCTCCAAGGATGTGGACTCCACAACCTCTCTGGGAAACCTGTGCCAGTGCTTAGTCAGCCTCAGTAAAAACTGTTTCCTGATGTTCAGAGGGAACCTCCTGTGTTTCAGTGTGTGCCCATTTACTTTGGTCTTTCCACTGTGCACCAGTGAAAAAAAGTGTGTCTTCATCCTTCCTGAGCCACCTTTCAGGTATTTGTACACACTGGTAATTTGTAATGCAAATCCAAGAATCACAGCTGAAACACATGAGGCCAAGAACTCTTGCTGACCAACGTTTTGTACTTGTGTATACTTTGATCAGTTGCATAAACATCTGAGAAAACTCACTTTTCTTGATGCCAAGATTTTTTTAAGCTGGATTTATTCTTTAAGAGACCAGCATATTTTTAAAATTTTATTATGTTCTTTCCTTCATGAAGTGATAACTCTTACTGAAACCCACAGACTCATTTTTTAAAATGTCCCATCTGACTTTAGAATCATTAAATGAGGATTTGCTTGTGAGGCAGAGAAAAGAAGAAAGAGAAAAGATAATGTGTCTTCATCTCTTCAGAATTCTGTTTTCTTAGTGTTATATTAGTTATATAGGTGGAACTCACAGTTTGTTGGGGGAAAAAATTGAAATTACATTGAAAAAAGTGTGGGAGTTTTTTTCCCCTTTAGCACTTCTTTTCTAGAATACTGTTTTCCTAGAATAATTGGAGTCAAATTCTAGCTAACTTTTCATATTCTGGTGACATACCAGGACTCTCCCTACATAGCAGTTTATGACTGAGACTGTATTTTACTTTTTAAAAAAAATTAGATAAACACTTCCAGTGAGTAAGAGACTGTTTTGATTACCTTGAGTGATCAAAGCTAAACTATGTCAGAAGGCAGAAAAGTAGATAGGATATAGTTATTTGAGTTGCTTTCATTTCTTTCATTTTTACCTGGATTAATTTATCACAGTCCTTTTGGTATTGAATCTGCCTCATCCCATGCCACTGCCTACTGTTTCAATGTGCTCTGTTAAATATACAGCTGTGTGTGGCCAGCAGCCACACACAAATCCTTGGGCCTATTAAGAAGGTCGGAAATATCTAAATCGTGCCATTATTCAGTTCTTTGGCAGAGAGCGTTTTGCTTTTGTGCACTATTCTTTTTTTATACTTACCACAGAGAAGTCTGGTTAGAGGGTCGTTGTGATTGTGTAGTCTCCAAAAGCAGAAAAGGCTAACTGCATTTGCTGCTGAGATAATGATAATTTTCTGTTCGCGTGTAGTAGTTGGTGGCTGGAACAAATACGCAGCTTGATTTTGAGTATAACTAATGCATTTCCTTCTGATCCTTGCTCTGTTTCTCTTTCACAGGAAAAATATCGTAGATTTGTTTTGCCTGAATTTGCTGTTGTAAACTCTTAAGTGGATATGACATTTTTGTATTGCAAATGCTATACAAAGCAGTATTAGTAGCAAGGTGTTCCTAAGCTACTCATTGGAAAATTCCATTCTGCATACACACACACAAAAACTTAATGTCTACAAAATTTTAGGGATGGATGCTTTTAGTTATAAATCAGAGCATGGATCCTACAGTTTGTGGGATTTCTGCTTTCAGTTTTGGGATTTTTTTTTTCCCCTATGCTTTGTATTTTTGGAAGGTGCTGGGGGACTTCTCCAAGGTTACAGTATATTATGAGCTTAGCATGGTTTTACATAATAATGTAATCCTTTTTTTTCTTTCTACCTTTTTTTTCCCCTTTTAACCTTTCCATATGTTGGCACAAATTTTACCCATCCGTTTTTTTAACAAATGCAGCTGCATTTTAAAAAAATGAAAAGTCTGAAAATAGCCAAACATCCAGGGAAGTCATCGTGTATTGAGGAAGCAAAACCTCTTATGCTGGCAGTAGTAACCATGCTTGCAAATGTTTATTATGGTAAAACATGTTCTTTAGCAAGAACATTGTGCTTATCTGCTGATACACACTTCTGCAAAACTTCTATGAACTGTACCTCTTTGTGAGACCGCTGACTCTCAAGTTTTCCTTAGGAAGGAAAAGGGAGGATACATTGGGCTGGAAATAGTTGAGGCAAGTGTGCAAATCATGTCGTATTCCCATATTATCTGTGTTTATTTGTAAAACCAGATTTAAAATGGCATGATGTTTTTTTCCAGAATGAATAGTCTGCAGGACTAGTGATAGTCTTACAACACATTAAGAAAAAAAATACAAATAGTATTTGGCCTAATTGAAAGTCCTCTTGTTTTTAAATAGGCTTCGATGTTGTCAGCAGAAAATGATCCACTTGGGCCCTTACCACCAGGTTGGGGTAAGTTAATTAGCATCTGATTTCGGGAAGGGACAGTTACAGAAATTTGGAGTGCACTTGTTGTATGCTGGATTTTCTTTTCTTTTTTTCCCATAGAAAGGAGAGTGGATTCAAATGACAGGGTATATTTTGTAAATCATAACACAAAGACAACACAGTGGGAAGACCCTCGAACTCAAGGGTAGGTGTGTATATTGACTGTGCAGATAAAAAAGATCTTAATTCTTTTTTATCATGATATGGGAGAAAAAACACTGTCTGAAATTTTTTCTGCAGTTTACAAAATGAGGACCCTCTTCCAGAGGGCTGGGAAATCAGATATACCAGAGAAGGTGTCAGATACTTTGTTGATCATAATACAAGAACCACCACCTTCAATGATCCTCGTACTGGGAAATCTTCTGTGTAAGTGAGAAATTAAATATATTTTTAAATGTTTTACTTTGTTATAGTTAAACAGTGAAGTTTTCTCATGCTATAAAACAATCTACAGTTTTAGCTGAAATTGCACGTTGCAATATAAATTTGATTTATTTTTAAGCTTTAATTGTCAGTTTATCTATGGCACACTTTGCACTACTGCTCTGATGTTCAATATTTTTTATTCATTTTTCAAATTCCAAGATTGTAATCATTTTATACAGAGGGGACATTACATTTTAAAGAAACAGCAAATGATCATTATAAGTATTTCTTATAATTGTGCATACTCTAGCAACAATGTCTAAACAAAGTAGTTCTAAATATTTCTCAAAACGTTTACATGCAAATCTTCTTTAAAATAGTTTAGTTAGAAGTATTGACCCAACATATATTGTCTGTCTTAATGTCTTTTACATAGGGTAGGACTTACTTCTGACAACATATTGATGACCTTTTATTCAAAGAGCCTGTAGAGTGTTGCACTAGAAAGTCCTTCATATTTTCACAAACAGCTGAATTTATGAAGCCTAAATTAGCAGTCTTTCTGTCAGTGACGATGATGTCTCTCCTTTTGGTGACTTGTAATTTTTACAAGTTTGATAGGGATTTGATATCCTCTTGATCTCTGACTTTCTCAATTTGGTAAATTGACTTGCATCTTAAACTAAAAAGAAAAGGGGGAAGGAGTGGTGGAAAGAAAGACTGGCCTACCAAACCATCAGCTACATTTTGTTTCTGATTGCGTCTTAGAACAAAAATTTTTGTGCTGTTGTTTAATATTTAAAGTCCTATTTGATGTCTGTATGATTAATGTATCTCAAATATATTTCTTTACAGAAATAAAGGGCCACAGATTGCTTATGAGCGTAGCTTTAGGTGGAAACTTGCTCATTTCCGTTACTTGTGTCAGGTACTGATTTAATAATTATTTACTTACTGAAACTGCATGAGTTTACATGTGTGCCGCCTTTTAATGTTATTGCCTTATGATTACAGTCCAATGCACTGCCAAGTCATGTGAAAATCAATGTATCCAGACAGACTTTGTTTGAGGATTCCTTCCAGCAAGTAAGCCTGCAAAAATTATTGTGTTTGTTTATTGAGCAAAGCACAGGAACAAAAATGGCCACAGCCAGTCCAGACTAATGGTCCTTCAAGGCATAGAAAACTTCCTCTGGTATTAGCTAGTGGGGGATTCTTAAGCAAGACTGTATGAACAGAAGTGTTCTATATCATAGTTTTACCAAATGATCTTTCGGCTTCCAACTGTTTACAGTTGAAATGCCTCTTGAGCTTGGTGTGGTTTCTGAGTATTTTAATAATCCTCAAGGGACTTCTCTTCAGTGAGCTTGTCTGTGTTCCTCTTGTGAACTTTTTGCATCTACAGCCTCCTGTGGTAATGAGTTCCATAGCTAAACCACATTGCCTACTGCATCAACCACATCAGATTTGCTTTCCTGATTCTTGTGTGTGGTTAGATACATTACAATATCTTGTTTTCTCCAATTAAAACCGGTGTCCTGCTTTGTCCTTCAAAGGCTAAATCTGTCTAATTGAATCTTACAGTTCTTGGGCTCTTACAGTCTGCAGCCAGTGTATGATATTCCTCCTTTTTCTGTAACAGTGGAAATTCCTGCTGCTGTTGCCACATCAAAACCTTCTGGGAGGGATTCTGTATAAGTAGAGAGCTTATTATTAATCAAAGTGTATTACACTTATTCTGGATTAAATTACTTCTTTAACTGATTTGCCTAAAAAGCAAAAATAATATGTATCAGATGAAGTGCCTTTTTGCCTGTGTTTCTTTAATAATGACTGCCTTAGAAAGAGTGTAAGAACAGGACAACCATATAATGATGCTTTCCAGATATTCTTTCCCACTTGCTAGCAGTCTGCTGCTCAAGCATTTTAAGTCCAAGTTGGTATTTTTGTGTGTAGTTCATGGATTGCATTTTTCATGAGATAGTCTAATTGCTTGTCAAACTTGTGCAACGTTTGACACAAATAGCATTCCTGTATCAAAATAAAATTAAATCTGAATGAGTGATGTAGTGACAATGCATAGTTTATAATTTATTATTATTTTCTAAAATAGATTATGGCACTAAAACCCTATGATCTGAGGAGAAGATTATATGTTATATTCAGAGGAGAAGAAGGATTGGATTATGGTGGCTTGGCAAGGTAAAAGAAATTTGTTTAATATAGTTTTTATTTTTTTAATAGCACTCTAACCTTGATTTCTCTTGCAGTCTGACCCTGGGTACCTTTTTAATTCCCCTAAATGTATTAAGGAGGTGGAACTGGCAGCACTGGCTATTGTTATGGGTTATAACGTTGCATTGCTAAAACTGTTGTGTCAGTTGTTCAGTTCTTTGACAAAGATTGATGTCAAAACTGGAAGTTTTTTATGCCAGTTAATTGTTCTGGACTGAGTTATTTCAGGAAGTTCCATTTTTCTAGAAGTGAGGACTGTGGAAAAATGAAGTGTTCTGCTTATTTGGAAAAAAACCCAAGTGAACACTAGATTTGGGCTGATGTGAACAGAAAAGAAAAAAACAATAGGAGGGTAGTGCAAGCATGAGGTAACATTGGACAGACTATGTAGGCTCCCCAGGAATGTGAAACAGCTGGACTGCCAGCTTTTCTAAAATCTGAAGTGAAACTCAGAGGGAAAAATCTGATAAGAAGAAAACCATAGACAAAGTGTGTTTCATTTCTTGACCATATAGAATACAACCACTGACTACTGCTGCCAGTTACTGTCAGAGGGAAATGTTACTGTTAGGATGAAAATTACAGTACTCCTGTACATCCAAGGAATTGGAAGTGGTCATAATTTATAGAATTTTTCTTTTTAGGTTGGGGTTTTTTAATATAAAGATGTTCTGTTTTTGTTTTGTTCTGGTTATATGTGACTTACAGTGTTAAAATGGAGTTCAATGAAAAGGTATAGTATTTATAAATAAGCTTGCCTTTGAAGGTTGAGCTTCTTTGGATATATGGGGTGTTATGCTTCTGAACTGCAGTATCTGATAGGCTTTTGGGAACTGACTGCAGGGAGGAATTCAATTTTTGCTTTGCATGGGTTTTGTTTGGTTGGTGTCCCTATCTTGATGACCCTAGGCATAGGATGGGAACAGGGAGAGTTCAAGTAGTCTGTTCCATAGAAACAAAGTATTCCAAAGACAAGATGTTAGAATACTTTAACTCAAGTGTGTAGTCAGAGAAAGTAGCATAAATAAATAAATAACAAATAAATAAGTAGTACAGTTTCATAGTTAGTTAAGTCTTGCCCAAGATTTTGTATGTGAAACTGAGAAGCACTAAGGATCTCATTGTAACTTGAGCTGAGAATTTTTAAGTGACACTGAGTAAATGTTAATGTACTGACTAATACAATACTGCATTAATACAAATAAAGAAAGCTGCTGCCCCTGATTTATCAGCTCTCTTGCAGCAGGCTAAAATCAGTGTTCCCTCCAGACCTGACATTGCAGGACCAGCATGACACTATGTCCTATGGCAAGTTTTAGATGATGTGGAAAATTCATTGCTTCTGCAAACTTCTTGTCAATGACTGATTTATTTAATTCTTCCCTGGTTATCTGACTTTGTTCTAATTTAAATGCTTATTAAATTTGATGCCTCTATATAGAGTTAATATACTTGTCTTAGTATAAAACCTGCCTAGAATCCTGTACAACATTCTCATGCTTATTTAAAGATACACGGAACCCTGTTAGGGTTATCATATCCTGGCTGCCTTTCTCTGTTTATTCTTTCTATTTGGCCTTTGGGTTGGAAGCATATCACAGCGAATCATGATCCATGACCTGAGTTTCATAGAACTGTTAGGAGAAACATGCCAGCAAAGTTCATTTGTATTCCCTGATTTAGAGTGAATACAGGGGTAGAAAGGATAGGTTTTAAATGTGACAGTTGAAAGGTAGTTGGAATGTTGGAATGGATTATAGGATAGTTATTATAGGATAGACTTTTAGCATTTTTACAGGTTTTCCCTAAGCCTGGCTATC
>JAWWMP010000081.1:124249967-124276614 GCA_035047865.1 Dendrocincla tyrannina
GTTGGAATGGATTATAGGATAGTTATTATAGGATAGACTTTTAGCATTTTTACAGGTTTTCCCTAAGCCTGGCTATCTAGTACTAAACATTTAGTGCCTGATACAAAAGTTCCTGAATATATATGACTGCCTCTGAGATCCCTAATTATATGTAAATACTATAAAGCAGCAAGTATTATAAAAATAACCTATCCAAACACTAAATACCAGATTCTGGTATTACTTCAGTCTGCTGAGCTGGAAGCTATTCAAGTAGTGAATAACATATATTTGTGTAATCTCAGCAAAAAGATATTTTCACACTGTTGTGTGTGTAATTAATTCATGGTAATTTGTTAAACCACAGTAATTCAGGGTCAAATTGGGAAAGCAAATAAGGTGTGCTGAGGTTTGGGCTTACTGGTTTTGTTTTGTTTTATCTAAGTTGTTTATAGTAAGTGTGGAATAACTGATTTTATAATAAATTTTTAAATAAAGATTTGAGTTGTAGACAGTAAAGCAGGCATGAGGAGGATAAATGCTGTGTACAGGTTGAGGCAAGAACTGTAAGAGAAAGTGTTAAATAGGCATCTAAAACCACTACCCTGAGGATGTGTTCACGGTGACAATCTTGACTATCATTTCTAAATTTTGGAAACTGACTTTCTAACATTATTGGTTTTGATAATGAATTTTTTATATTTAAGAAGTATATGATACCACATATTATTCTGTGATTCTAATACAGCACTGTTTATATTAGTTTTCAAAGTTTGCATATATTTTGACCATTTTGCTAGTTACCTAAGGGGAATGGTGATAAACATCTGTATTTGATGGTTTTTATGTGTATACATGTTTTTTTTTCCTTAGAGAATGGTTTTTCTTGCTTTCCCATGAAGTACTGAACCCTATGTACTGCCTATTTGAGTATGCTGGCAAGAGCAACTATTGCCTGCAGATTAATCCAGCATCAACAATCAATCCTGACCATCTTTCATATTTCTGTTTCATTGGGCGCTTTATTGCCATGGTAGGTTAGATTTTTAAGGTTTTATATTTGCTGTAGCTATACATTTATTCCTGAACAGTATTTGTTTTTACAGTTATTAAAGGTTATTTTAATCTCATAGAAATGAAAGATTGAGACATATAAGGTTATTAAGCCAAAAGATTCCCTGGGAGTTGAGTCTCTTGTACACTCATGTTTCCTGGGAGAGTGATGAAAGTTAATATGACATTCAATATAATATTTTATTTTCATCAATTGGATGTGTGTGCTTCATGCAAACTGCTGTTTGATTGAGTGTCTGAATACTGATGCTCTGAAAAATGTGAGTATTTTCACTTTTGTGAAAAAGGCTCCTAGGCTTGGCATACCTTACTGTATTTGAAAAAATGAGTTAGAGTGCAGACTACACTGAGCCTTAATTTAAATGTACATGCTTGGATACAAAAGTCAGATACTGAGGAGAGAGAAGCTGTTGGGGAACTGATTCTCTGCCATCAGATTTCTCATAAACCGAAAGCTGATGAGGCTTGTTGTGTCATTTCTTCTGGTATCGCTGGGTTGGTTTTCTATAGTGGCTCCTGTTCTGTCACAGTTTCTTTCTCTCCATGTAGTGATAAAGCCATCTTTCCACATGATCATCATGTCTAAAGGTAGTCCTCAGCAACATTCCTGAATGTGGTGCATAGTGAAACCAAAATGAGTAGATAAAAGTGTATTTTCATATTGAACAGACTGTTGTCTTCTGTTGTTCAGACTTTTTGTATGAAATTAGAATAAATACAAGCCAAATGTAACATTAATGAAAAAATTCTTTCAGGCTTAAAATAATTTAGGTTTGGGTGGTTTCTTGGTTTTGCTTTTCTTATAGATGCTTCTTGAGAAATTTATTCAATTTTGACAATAACATCTCTGATTTCAAGGATCTTATGGCCAAGTTCACCATTTCAGTGATGTCATGAAAATTTATCTCCTTGGGTTAACACTTTCAATAGGCTGCCAACTTTTTTCTTACTTTTAGAACCCTCAGCAAGTTACAGTGCCATTTTAGCAGGAAGATGTGATAAAGCTAGTTAGGTGCTAGAGCCAAATTTTGTCTCTTTTTAGTCAGTGATTTTTGATTTTGTGCATAAGATATATACTTGAAATTCTAACTTCAGGAAAACTATTTCCTAACAATACAGGTCATAGTAGAGAATGTAATGAAAGTAATTAACATAATTAAAAGACACACTTTTATTTCCTGAAGTATTTATGTGCTTGTATTTTAAATTCTCTCAGCTAGGTGAGAGAGCTGCGTAACAGTGCCTGAAGTAGTTGCAAGGTTTGAGTGTAGCCATGGCTTATGGTACTTTATGCAGTGCTTCCTGGGACCCCCTCTAGTGGCTTAAAATCGCTCAGATAATAATGTAACTGGGAATCATTTTGAGGATATCTAAATATACTTTTTAGGTGCAGTTGCAGTTTCTGTCCTGCTCACAGTTTTAAAATCATTGTGACTTCTTTTAGTTTTAAGTACTGAAGTAATCACAGATGTTTTCAACTGAGACAGGACTAAATATAAAGAATACACATCTTACTCTGTAACAAAAACCTGTTAAATGAAGTTGGCTGAGGCAACTTTTATATTTTGCTGTAAGATTATTATACACATTAATTGACATTGAATTTTTCAGTTTCTATCCACTCATTCTCCTGTAAGAAGTCAAGACTAGTTTAAAGATAAATAAACAAACAAATAAATAAAGACCTCTGAGGGAACTTCTTTAAGCTCTCTTAAAGCAGAAGAAAATGCATGCTAGACTAAGTCTTAGGTGGGAAATTAGAAGGTTGGGAAAAAGATGAAGCCTAGAGGAAATGGTCTATTAATTGGCTCTTCTGCTCATAGAATTTCAGCCCTGAGGAAAGAAGCAATGAATACCGTACATGACCTATGCTTAGGGTGATTTTTGAAAAAGCTATTTTACTGAAAAAAAGTGTACTTGAAAAGGAGGGTAAAAACAGTTTTCATGGTTATAGCTGTGCTCCATTAGTTCTCAGATGCATTGAGTCAGTGTAGAGGTCAACACTCTGTGTGTGCGTGTGTGTGTGTGTGTGTAGTGCTTTGCTTCAGTACTAGAAACTAGCTTACACCTATGTGCATGCGTGGTGAGACAAGTGTGACTATGTTTTGATTTTTTTCCAGTTTCATGGAGAACCTAATTTCCCAGTTCTGTTACTCACCTACAAAAAATGTGATTCCTAAAGCTCTTTCTTACAAGCTGCAGAAGTATTCTATAAAGGATTATTTTGCTGGATGGATGGATATAGTAAAAAATGTCAGTAGCACCAAATAGGATGAAATATTATGATCAAGTAGGATCAAATAACACCTGGCAATTATGGCTATTCACATAATAAAGTAAAGCAAGGATGAAATCCTTTCATGAAGATTTCCAAATTGTAGTAACATATGCTTGGATAAATTTTGTCAATTAATATTTTTTTTGCTTCCCATTTAATGTAATGTTTTTAGTTTTTAAATACCAAGCTGCTACTGCTATTTGGTGTTTTTTATTATTTGAAGGAAAAAGGAAAAAAGACTGCAAGTCCAGAAACACTTCAATATTTCAGTAGTTTGATAAAAGCTAAACACACTTTTTCTGTTCAACAGGCATTGTTTCATGGGAAATTTATTGACACTGGTTTTTCTCTGCCTTTCTACAAACGAATGCTGAGCAAAAAGCTTACTATTAAGGACTTGGAATCTATTGATACTGAATTTTACAACTCCTTAATTTGGATAAGGTTAGTAGTTTATCTTGTGTGTGTGTGTCTGTGATATTTTATGGATTTTTTTTTTTGTTTATATAAAATTTATTGCACTTTTGGTTTTTTTTTTTGCTTTTTATCCAGGGATAATAACATCGAAGAGTGTAACTTGGAAATGTACTTTTGTGTGGATATGGAGCTCTTAGGAAAAGTAACCTCACATGAGCTGAAATCAGGAGGTTCAAATATCTTGGTAACCGAGGAGAACAAAGAAGAATACATTGGGTAAGAAGGTGTAGATGCTGAAAAAATTGTTCCATGTTTCTCCTGTCATTCTAGTCTTCTTTAACACAGTGTTATTTTTGGGTTTTTTGGTTGCTTTTCCTGCCCATATTAGTATATAATTCTTGTGACTGTTATGTAAATGGTATTTTGGTACATGTTGGTATCTTGATACATACGATCTGTTGGTACAAAAAGAGACCATATAGAGAGAAGATGCCCTGTTATGCTCTTAGATGTACAATGAGAGAACAGGTGAAAATGAAAATGAGCAAAGCTGTTTTCAGTAACTGCAGGTAACAGATCTGGGTGGAGGGAAGACATGTATTTGACAGAAGATTCAAAAATTGTTTAGAACTTTGCTGTCAGTGTGGAAACTGAAATTCAGAATGGTGTATAACATGGTGTGACATAAACTATTTTTTTGAACTCCTTCTACTGCTCTTTCCTACATATTTCCTAATTTTATCTCTTTCTTTTTCTGAACCTGTGTTTCTAATGTCTATTCAGTGATCTCGAAAGCAGATGTACACAGATTCTTTTCTGTGATACAGTGTATATTCAGTGCTGCAGATAAAATTTCCACTTAGAGGTTTTTAGTTTCTCAGAGAAATAGTTTCTATAGTACGTGTATATATATATATATATATATTTATTGTCTTTGGGGTTTTTTATTCAGAAATGGCTTGATAATTTTAGTTGATACTTTAAACATGTTAGCTCTTCCTCCAAATCGTAGTGTAAATCAGAAGCTCAAAACAGAAAATTACTTCTGTTTGTTGAAGCTGGAAATAGTCTCATACTTAGAAGGACTGGGCAACAATAGTTGTAAGTATTGTAAGCAACAGTATTTTTTACTATTCTCTGCTTACATGGTGTTTTTTTGTAAGAGAATATTTTAAAGTCAGTGGAAATTGTTCTCTTCTACCATTGAAATACAGGCATTATTCATTTTTTAAGCTAAACCAAATCTTTCCATAACAAAGCATAATGCCCGAATAGCATTATTTTCATGAAAAGGCTGCTGAATTAGTGAAAAGTTAATATTTTTCTCTCTTTTTTTTTTTCCCCAACTGGAATGGTAATCTAAGTACATCTTGCTACTTGTACTGTTATCTGAGTTTGGAGATTTGTGATAATATTAGTATGGTAGGTTCTTTATAGTTAATGGACTCATACAGTGTAAGCAGTAAAATCTGCAGGTGTGTTACCTCATGGGAACACACAATCATACATGTTTGAACTTCCTTGTATTGAATGCTAATCAATGTTTAATTCACATTGGTTTTGTTCCACTCCAGGCTAATGGCAGAGTGGCGATTTTCTCGGGGAGTTAGAGAACAAACCAAAGCTTTTCTTGATGGTTTTAATGAAGTAGTTCCTCTACAGTGGCTACACTATTTTGATGAAAAGGAACTAGAGGTGAGGTTTTCTGTCAACATTTCTATCTTTTGCAAACCTATTACATGTGGAGTGATTAAATGGATGGGTCATCTTGAATCTCTCTTTTGTGCATGCTGCATTTGTAACTTCTGGAACAGAGAATTTAATAGGAGCATTGGGATTAAATCATGATGAAAAGCCACATTATCTATTGAATCAGTGTTTTGTACTGCTCAGCTGCTGGGAATTTTAGTTTCTGTCCTCAGCGTTAAAATGTTTTTGGAAGTTTCTCTGAAAGGATCAGGATGTGAGATCATTGATGGATCTATCAGTCGCAGAAAACATTTTCCTCTATTGTAGAGTCACTGTGTAACAGGTAACACAGAAGTTGATTCTGGTGTATAATGATCACTTAGGATCATTACAGTCAGTCTAAGATAGGTTCTAGGGTTCTTACATTTTAGGACAGAAAGTTGGAGGAACCAACAGGATTTGAAACTGAAATTTGCAGATAGTCAGTATGTAACCATAGGGCTGATAACAGGAATTGTTTGCATACACTATGTTTCCTTAGCTATCAGCCTGGCCTGTGTTCATCCTTAGGGTTGTGATTTGGAGCAGGGGCAAAAGGCTCTATAGCGCTATGCTCATTTATTTCTGTGAGACTTGCTCAAGGTTCCCTGTATATAATGAGCAGCTTTCTGAACGCTTAAGTTAAATGGGAATTTTTTTCTGAGAAAGAACTTTGATCAGCCTCATTCATCGCTCAGTTTTGTAGCAGGCTTTGTCTTTAGAACTTTCAGCTTTCATTTCCTCTTGTAATAAATACTTTGCAATGTGTTTTTTCTTCATTAGTAGCAGCAAAAGCAGCAGTGTAATCATCATTTTGGAATATGAGACGAAACTTTAATGGGAGGGGAAATATCCTCTTTAATATAAAAATTACTTTTATGGAAAAGGTAGTAGCTTTTATTATTGAATTATTAGTTGGAAGATACCAAGTTTCTGGTATTCAGTCTTTCAGATCACTTAAATGCATAGACAAATTTGGAGGAGTTCTGTAAACTTAGGATAAAGAAAAGTCTAACTGGAGTAAAATGAAAAAATTACCAGTCTTTTTCTCAGAGCATGAACTTCCA
The DNA here is from genome assembly GCA_035047865.1 of Dendrocincla tyrannina. Lineage (NCBI taxonomy): Eukaryota > Metazoa > Chordata > Aves > Passeriformes > Dendrocolaptidae > Dendrocincla > Dendrocincla tyrannina. The sequence goes on from JAWWMP010000081.1 coordinate 124,256,511, forward strand.
TTTTTGTTACCATGTCTCATACAGGATAGAAAATACTTTATGTTTTTATTGTGAAGTAATCATTCTCTTTTCTAGGTTATGCTCTGTGGTATGCAAGAAGTTGATTTAGCAGACTGGCAGAGGAACACTGTTTATCGTCATTATACAAGGAATAGCAAACAGATCATATGGTTCTGGCAGGTGTGTGACTTCTTTAGGTTTTATTCTGTTCTGTAACACTAACGACATGTGGAGGGATGCCATCCAAGCAGGTTCTTACTGCTTCCTTTCTTTTTTCCTTTCAGAGAAGGAGGATTACTGGTCTTTAGGGAGCATACCTTAGGGTGAGAAATGGCAGATAGGTACACACATTACATTTGGATGCTGGCTCATGAATATTTTTTTATATCTTGTCCTTACTGATAATGCAACAAGTTTTTTTTTATTCTTAACAGTGATCTACCTTCTAAATGTTCTTACTTGTAGTACATCTGTTCATCTTCACTTTCCAGTACCTGAAAGGAGCCTACAAGATGGAAAGGGACTTCTTACAAAAGCATGTAGTGACAGGACAAGGGGAAATGGATTCTAACTTAAAGAGGGTAGGTTTAGATTAGAAACAAGGAGGAATTTCTTTGCTGTGAGCCTGGTAAGGCTCTGGAACAGATTGTCAAAGAGGCTGTGGATGCCTTATCCCTAAAGGTGTTCAAGGCCAGTCTGGATGGAGCTCTGAACAACCTGATCTAGTGGAAGGTATCCCTGTCCATGGCAGGGCGTTCGGAACAGGATCATCTTTTAAGTTTCTTTCCAACCCAAACCATTCTATGATTCAATGATCTAAAATGCCACATAATATTATGTTTATTGTCATGTTAACTATTTCGGTCTAGCACTGACTAATTATCACTCACATTTTAATGAAGTTGGCTAAGGAAAAACCCTCCAAAATGCTGTTCAGACTCACACTTTCTATAAGTTTTCCTAAAGAGAAGTCAGAAGTAGGCAGTTCCTGTCTTGTGATAAATTACCATTTTAGAGATGCTTTTGACTAAATTTCTATAGGAAAATTATGCAAATCAAGTATTTCCTGACTTATTTATATTGCAAGATCTGTGTTTTTAAGATTCTTGGTACTGAAACAATCCTAACCGGAAGTTTAAGTAACTTGGATATGGTATCAACATTTAAATGCAAGTTTTTCCAAGTTAACATTCTAGGTGTATCAATGCCCCTTCTCTTACTGAGACATTCTCCGCCTCCCTTCTTTTTTCTTCTCCCTTTGCCAGTGAATTCCTGTATGAAGTGATGCAGCTGTTATGGATGGGTTTTCTCTCACTGAGACTTCCACGTGCATAGAATACTTCAGTCTTGAAATACCCCGAGCCTGTGGCTAGGCTAGTGCTGTGTTTAATCAAAATGACAGTAGTCTCATACAAAGCATTGGCATGATTTATAGTTTAGTGTAGAATAAAATAGATAAGGATTTGTATTATTTGCTGTTTCCAGCCTTCAGGTTGCAATGGTTGACAGTGCATATAATCTGAAATCACTGTCATTTTCAATTTTGCTAAAATGAAGAGATACAAACTATTACCAAGTTGGTGTACTTTTAGGTGGAATTACACTTTACCATCTCGTGGCAGGTTTTATTTTTCTCCACCCGTGTTAAAGATTTTTATTAAACAATTTGAATTTCTGTGCCTAGTTTGTAAAAGAAACAGACAACGAGGTTCGCATGCGACTTCTGCAGTTTGTCACTGGCACTTGCAGATTACCACTGGGTGGATTTGCTGAACTTATGGGTAAGTAAAAGGTGACCAAAACTGTTATACTGTTTCATTTGCAAATGAACCATGCTGCAAGTGTACAGATAACTACAACTTCATGTTTATCACCTTAGATCTAGAAGGGCTTTTTAGATCAGAAATCACATGAGTATATTTACAAACTATTTGGAAATTACCTCTTTCCTATGAGAAGCATGCTCATACTCAAGTAACAATGAGCAGCACCTAATGAGTTCTGTCTGGTGTATCTGAGTTGTGTCTTATGTCACGTATATAATGTGACATAATGTGTGCCACTTGAAAGGAACAGATTCCACTTTTTAAAATCTTCTTTTCTAGGAAGTAATGGTCCTCAGAAATTCTGCATTGAAAAAGTTGGTAAGGAAACCTGGTTACCAAGAAGTCACACTTGGTGAGTTGTTGCATGCAAATTTTCTGTACCTTTAGTGGTTCACTCTTCTGGTCTTGCATTGACCAAATCAAATGTAAAATCTAATCTGAATCAGTTCTACATCTTCAACTTCATTTGATTGCCCTGACATGCCCATATTGAAAATTTTTCTGGTTGCCCTGTTCTTAAAATTTGCTTCTGGACTGAACACAGTTTGTATCATCAAAACTATCCAAAGTTTAAGATCATCCTTGTATAGAACTGAGAGACGTTTCCCTAATTTTTTATTTTAGAGAATGTTAAATACCTGAACAAGTCATGTTAGTATTAGGGACATACAGTTATTAGAAAGTTATTATGCAGTAACATTATAAAAGATAAAATGTAAAGTCACGAGAAGCAGTAGCGTGAAAGAAATTACAGGAAATGTTCAAAACAAGGATGCTTAGTCAAGAATGCCGGTATTTTTTCCTGCTAGGCTTCAGATGGGCCATTATTGGCGTGGCATTCCTGTGCCAAAGTGGTGCCAACAGGTACATAGATGAGTTCCGCGTATGTCCTGTATGCAAAATGGACACACTACCCTTTGGCAACTTATGATGATAGGATTCGTCATACTTTTAAACCAATGCAGGGTATCCTCCATTTTACATTTTATCTACTAGATTTTTTTAAAGTAATGTTTGCAAGAGTTAAACATCTCTCTCTGTCTAAGATAATTTTGGGGAAGACATAGAACGAAACAGTTTTGGCACAAGCCTTTTAGGGCAAAGTTTAGAGGGGGGAAAAAGCCCCACCTACATCCAGGCATTTCAGCTTGTTCGTACTGTTGTTGAAATTTGGAGATGCATCAAACTAGGATTTTATTAAACTGCATGCTGAAAATTTCCTTTACTTTTTCTAAGTATTATATTTTTATAGTATACTTTTTTCTAAGTATTATAGTTGTCTGTATCTTGAGCTGTCTTTAGTCTTCAAAGCTTCTGTTTTTTATCTGGTAACAGTCTTTTGTTTCTTAAGGTATTCCTCAAACTTTGTTTTTACTGGTTTTAGAAATGTCAAGGCAGTGAGACTGTGCTGATTGTCATTTGTTTCTAATTGTTAGATCAGAACAATTATTACTTTTACTATAGCAGTCTAGTTCTGTAGAGTTCTACATGGGATTTAGAAAAACTTAACAAAATTTTTTGGTTTTTTCTGCTCAGTTTTAATCGTTTGGATTTGCCACCCTATAAAAGCTATGAACAACTAAAAGAGAAGTTGCTTTTTGCCATTGAAGAAACAGAGGGATTTGGTCAAGAATAGAAGCGGCTTCTAGTCAAAGGATATCTTGCATAATAAAAGGCCCAGCCAACTAAAATTGCACACTTAATTGTATATAAGCTTTTTGTTCTGTACAGTGATCTTTCTGGAACTCTAAAAGTTTAATTGTTCTCTGTTCTTCCACAAATATATGCAAAACAATTCAGCCTTTTCTACTTTTATTTATTGCCCTTCCAAAAGACCAGAAAAACCCCTCCATAAATTTTGAAAGCAGACAAGAGACTTATTTAAAATATATATATAAAAAATATAAATATATATATACTAACAGGCTCTAGTTTTATAGAGCTTTAAGTGTATGAAAAATTGCAGCCATTTAAAAGGGCCTGGATTTGCTTATCTTGGCTTTATCATTCAGAAAAATGTTTAAACTGCTCAGTGTTCTCTTAAGAAACATCTCCAAGTTTGTTTTATTGCATGGCTATTCTAAAAGGTGTTAAAGGCTTAGGCCAAACGTATCCTAAATATGTAGAAAGATGCTGCTGGTATTTGAGATGACAGAATCTCTTGTTCTATCAGTTTAATTTTTTAAATACGTAAATAGTTGATTTAGCCCTCTCTACTGATGTAGACAAGGTCATGAATAAAGCCTTTACTACTTGCACAAGAGTCATGTACAATAAGATGAATGTGATTTAACATTGAAAGGAATTGGTGCCACTGTTCTGACTTACTGTAGGAGCTGAACAGAGTATTTTAAGTCATTTGAGCAGCATTGAAATTTGTTTACATAGTACCTTGGGTTATTACCACGAGGATGTTAGGTTATCTTCAAAGAAAAAATAATAATAAAAGAGAAAATATTACTCATTCTCTTCTTGGTCTGGTGTCTTGCAGGTTTCTTTTCCCCCATTTTTGTTTCCCTTTTCAATTCATGATGTTCTTTTTATAACTTTATAGAGTTATATTAATGTAAACTGAGCTATAAGGGTATACAAAAGGTATACGAAAGGTAATGTGAATTTTGCTGCTTTCTGTGTTTATGTTCAGTTTCAGTTATTGGATCTAGTAAACCCAAATAAAATGAAAGTTACTTAAGCTTTGCACAGATAAAAATATTATTTAGTATTTAATACTTTCATTCCTCCACAGTTCTTACAGAAATTTAGATGTACTTGAATTAAGTATGTCTAAAACCTGTCATTCTTTTATGTAGGTCAAGCTTGTCCTAAGTGCACAATAATTTAAAAGCATTTTAAAATTAGTTTTATTGGCATTGAGGGCATTTGCTGAACTGCAAAGATGTGTTTAAAAAAAAATATTAAAATTTAACACAATTTAATACAAGTGAATTGTATTAAAAGCTACTTTTAGCAAACCATGCTTCTTTATTATAAAAACATGTTTGAAATCACCATTTGTATTATGCTTTAAATATTAACTGTAAATTCCATTACATTTAAATTATACAGAATTTTGTACACACACAAAAATGATTTTAGAATATAGTTAAACGCATTTGTGTAACATATCATATTGCACTGTTAAAAGTGTACATGTGAAAAAAAAAAATCTGTTCATATATCTTTTCAATACAGCAACTGAATCCTGCCAAAACTTTATTTTTCTACACACTGGATTGTCTCAAGGCTTTGTATTCAGTATGCACAGTTTACAGTGGAGCTCTTAATCTCTGCATAGCTCTGGTCATACTGGTAGTGCAATGGACCCAACAGACTGCTGTTTTCTGTAAGAGCTTCAAAAATTTCAACCACTTCCAGGGTTTTTCATGCAACAGCAAATATCTTCTACAAAACCACTTTCATGTAGCACTTTCAAGCGCAAGTCTGCTTTAATTATTACTTACACTGGTTAGAATTGAAGAACCTTAAAAAAAAATAAATATCAAAGGCCAGTCACCAGAAGTGTTTGACATACCTAAAACACAAGGAGGAGGGCTAAATGTCACAATTATACTTCATGAATCTGCACTGATGAATGACTTCGTGGCCCACTACCAACTGCTGAATTTTGTGAATCTGTGAGTAACTGAACAAAATAATAATAATAAAGACAGCACATCACAAGAATGTAGTTGCTTTATTGTTTTGGTAACTTTAGCTACCTCATAGCTGCACTAATTTTTCCTATGGGTAAGGGTAGCCTTCTGTACATGTATATGATCTGTGAATTGGTGCCAAGAGACTGAAAGCACGGCTATGCAAGAAAAAAAGCACCATTAATACACTCATGTGCACAGGTAACTTAAACTTTTGGGGAATTTCAGAAATACTACATTGTAAGTTTTTGTTTTCCCATCTGAATTTCCCATAATTCACCTCTGCTTGGGGGGAGCAAGGAAGACAGCAAAGAGAGGGAAGGCAGCAAAGATAAGCTCAGGCAAGGGAATCAGTGAGGTAATACTACTTGGAGGAACTGCTGTGTAGTTCATGGGTTTTGTTGGTCTTTTTTTCCTGCAACTCAGCTGCTTTTCACTACACGCTCAACAGTCCTTACTCAATACCTGGATATCCTTCCTTTGTGCAGCAGCAGAAAAGATACCTAAGTAAGGTGCCTCTGCCACAAAGCTACTGGACTCAACTCTGTGTATGGCAAATGTTTTTGTAGTATATGAATCCAGAAAATTCTCTCTTAAACACTATGTCATCCCCTTGGAGACATTGCCACATGGAAGACTTCATTTTAATGCTCTACTAATAGAAATATAGCAATTACTTTATGGCAGTGGAGAAAAAACCCATTTTAAGGAATTTCATGATCTGAGGCTTGGTTAGTCTAAGCAATTTATACTGTTCTTCACCTTCCTCCTATAGATGAAAATACCCTTTCCTAGTAAAGCAAACATTAGGTATTTACAGTCAATTTGTTCTAGATTGTTCTACTGACAATACCACATGTAATTGATTGCCTACCATCTTTTCATTATTTGGTCCTCTTTTTCTCTTGGATAATTGGAATATACTGTTTGGAAAATCTGTAAATGTTTTCTATGCTGGATATTTTACTTAGATTACTTTATATTTCTGGTGAAAATTCCTTCAAGATAGTAGCAAGACGAAGTAGAAAATTTTATCTTTACCAACGGAAGTCCATATGCTTCCACACAGTAGTTCCTTTGTAATGTAGTGGAAGTGTGTATTCCTCCTATTGTCATGGTCTAGAGAAAAATATGTGTGCCCAGCAAACACTGACAGCCACTAAATCATTAGAATTCACAGTCTTTAAATACGAAAATAAGTACTCATATTTTACAGAAGGCTTCTCACTGTACATGCTGATATCACCCACAAATTTTCTTTTATGTTCCCTACTTGGTTTTTTGTTTGTTTGTCCTTTAAACCACAGCACTTTCACAGCCAAGTTTTTTAACTTTATGCTAGTCATGTTTCTTATTATTCCTCATACATAGCATGTAGTTTAAGAGTGTAAAATACTTAATTAAAAACCTGTGCAACCAGTCTTCCAGCCTTTTCCTCTCCTTGTCCATAAAGCCCTTCATTCCCATATAAATCAGCAGACAGGATCACATAATGAAACATCTAGTTGACAGTGTAATTGGAAATGAGATCGAGATAGAAGGTCTGGGTTATATTTTTATTAACAGCTTCAATAAACCAAAGTGGTATCTGGGGCCTTTTTCCTATGCTGCTCAAACCTGAGGCACTGAATTCCTGTTATCTTCTTTCTTCTTATATAGAATTAAGCAGCTCCAAAGCTTCTTTCTGTACCTGAAAGAAATAAATGGTAACAAAATATTGGCACGTAGTTCTAGCAGAACTTGCCACACAAGCATCCAAACATTTCACTGCAGTTCTGTATATTCAGAATCGTCCTAAGACTAGACCTTTGTCTTCTGAAGTTCAAGACGCTCAATACTTGAAACATGAATAGGAATAAAACCACTTAAGCCAGTGTCTTCAGTGTCATTCACTTACTATTTGTATGGATACAGATGATTAGTTCTTTATTTGCTGAAGTCCAGTAGTAGCATGTAGGAAGTTGTCCTACCTCTGACCATACCCAACCAACCCAGAGTTTTCAAGACTATGGATAGCAGGTAAGTGTGAGAAGACCATTTCTGAGGCTGCCTTTGCCTAGGGATTGTGAGTAAAATCTAATAAAATTTTAGTATGACCTCTAACATTTGTATTAACCCCTCTCCAACAAACCCAAAACTACAACAAAAATCCCAACACCACCACTGCCCCAAACCACAAAAAAAACCTCTTAACAAACTTCCCCTGACAGAGCAAGCAGTGCAGACAACATAAGCCAGGTACCTCTGAGAATCTGCAGTAACAAATATTCAGAAAACAGTTATGCCGAGGCATTCAAATTTCTTTGCACAGACCAGTTTCCTTTATACTGGACTAACAAGTCTAGCTCCCAATGAATTTTGCACTTTACATTCACCCAGAGACTGGAGAGAATACCAACTCTCTCAGTTTGGCAGCTCAGCATCCTTCTATGAGATCAAGAAATAGATGTTTGTACCAGAAGGCCACAACCAGCTGCAGCAGGTAAGTGGTTTAACAACTTGGCTACTGCACAGAATTCACTCCTGACTATTCCTTTTGTGGTTCCTAAAGAAAGGCAAACTTTTGGGATCACTGGTTTCACATGTACCCCCAGCTACTAGTAACTGTCAAAAGAACTACACACCTGAAAAGAATACACACCCGAGACCACTACTCTTTTGGGCTATAAAATTCCTGTACATTTTTCAAGGCAGTGGAGGAACATAACACTTGTATTTCTATTGAAAGATGTTACTAAAGGAGCTTACTTTTAGAGAAACAGTTCGAGCCTTATCAGAGAATCTACAGAGGGATTCTGTAATACTACCTCATTGTGTTTTTCTTGAGGTGTGAAATGCAAAACCCTACCAAAGTACTTCTAACAATTAGGACATTCAGAACGTAACAACACATCTGCTTATTTCTGTAACAGTTAAAGCATCTCACGTTGCAGCTTAATGCTAAACGAATTAGAGGTCAATCAACCATAAGAAAAATCAATGGACAACGGAGTTCATGAAAGGTAACTGCAATTGCTTTGGTTTATACTTAGTGCAGTATCAGGCATAGACAAATTTAATGGATTACCTGTCCTGGAAATACTCTGTATATGGTTAGGTAGGAAGTAGATGCCTACCCATCCAAACCAGGATCCTTCTCAGCAGTTCCAAAGGGTAATTTAGTGTCTCATGTCACCTTGCATTGGAGATTTGCTGTCAAAGATACTTTACCTCCATTTGTCTCAATTCAGATTATCTGAGTCTCTTCCTAAGTGTCTGGAAAGGACTGCGATACTAAGGTTTTCATATATATGTGGGTTTTTGTTCCTCATGTTCATGTGATTCTTAGCTCTTCCAAAATGTGATTCCTATCTTTCCAGTTTTAGGCATATGAAAAGTCAATCTGCTCACAAGATAGCTGAATACCTGTCTGAACTTCAGCAACAGAGCTAAGGCTGGGTTGTTGTTGGCACTACAAAAACACCATGAAGAAGAAAGGGTAACAGTTCTCTACTACAATTAAACAGCATATTTCCAACCACTGAGTTCAGGGGTGGTTAGCTACATACTGAATTTTTTTGATGTTGATGTGATCTGAATTACAGGTGCTGAACCGCAATTTCATCTGAGTTAACTTTATAACACATTGCACCGCCATGATGTCACATGTCGGTTACAATATATGATTGTATATTACAGTCCTTAACTTCCTACCTGTTTGTCCTCTTCTGTTTGTGCAGGATACTCCTTTGCTTTGCTTAACCACAGAAGAGCCATCTTTTTATTGTTTAACTTCAAGTATGTTTTTCCCAAGAAGAGCAAATTTTTGCTGTAAAAATTTGGATCAGCTGCATAGAAAAGAGAAAAACTTTACATGAGAATGAGCAGTGTATTATCAAAGCCCTTTGGTACTTCTTTCAGAAAACACATATAGAATTTTGGCTTTGGATCAGAAGGAAGCCAATGTGAAAACTTCACTTGCTACATTTGGGTTTCATATACAAGTATATTCACTAGAAGCTTGTTAGTTAATATACTAAATGAAACTAGATTCCTCACAAAGAGCAAAGCAGTGAGCTTAATTGGTAACAGCTTTGTTTTGCAGATTTTTTGCTTTTCTGGACATAGTAGGTACACCAGGCAATTAACTAGCTTAGCAAGTATAGGTGAGGGAAAAAAGGGCATATTTCCTAACATATACCAGTTTAGCTTTTGTTGCACAGAATAAAACTTAAAACTATTTGTACCACCTTTAACATTTTTGAAGGAGAGATTTACAGCTTGTTTTCACTAAGCAAGCTTTGACTATCAATCATTATTGAATGCTAATCTCGCCTACTGTTCATACTTATAAGCACACCTTTCTCTGCTGCTGGATCCAAGATCAGGATTCAAAACACAGGGACGTGTTTTGGAGGCAAATTTGAGATGAAATTCAGTGTTCCAGTTCACAGCTGCATTACTGAACACCCAGGGGAAGATACACAATGAGCTTTTCATTTAAACTTCACTGGTTTAACTATGTACAAATCTTCCACAGAACACTCTCTTTCCTTGTCTTCTTCCTTTTTCTGTCAGCTAGTCAGTTTTACTTACAACTTCACTCTTGGAGAAAGAATAGGCCCATATTTTCTTTTACATCATGTGGACAGTTTTACTGCCAGTTAGACTGGCAGTCTGACCCTAATAGCTTCTGAAAGAATAAAAAGTGTCCTTTTTCTGTTTTTCTATTTCATAGAGAACTAAATTTTAAAGAAAAAACATAAAATTCCCCTTTTTGATTTCTTCCTTCCTCTGCACTCCAGCTGAATTCCTTAGGGAAGAGTACTTTGTTACTCAGGAAGGTACAAATTTCACTGTAAACTTATTTAGAAAAAAACCTTCACATTACACTCTAAGTGATGATAGTTAGTGTGTAACATACTTGGAGTATCTCTGATGAAATGTTTCAAACTAACAGTCTGACTGGCACACCAGGCTGATACATTTATCAGCTGATCATACCCTACTGTTTGGTTTCGCTGGCTATTAATAACAGCTACAGCTATGGAGGTAATACTGAAAACTAGAAGTTTACTGCAAATCATCATTCACAAAACATACTTTTTGGTAAAAAAAAAAAGAAAAAAAAAAAGCTAGAAGTACTACCTTCCTCTGCCATGTGGAAGTACCGAAGAGCCTGTAAAAGACAAAATTGTCTTCCTTAAAATAAACACAATAGTCAAACTAAAGCCTTTTGTGCATGTTTGATATAGCTGAAGGGCTTCCTATCCATGATCTTATTTTTATAATTCAACGTACTACTGATGTTTCTCATTCAATGTATAATCAGATTTGACATAATTTCAACAGAACTAGTAATTATCCAGCTATTCCCCTATTACTTCTTCTGGTAAGTACAGGACCTCCTGTTTGTCCCTAGCAAACTGGATTGTGTCTTTCCAGTTCAACTTGTCAAGATAATTCTGAATTTTATTTGTACCATCCAGCACATCTGAGTTTTCCCCATCCAATTCTCATATATAAATTTAACAGATGAAGTTAATCTTATGATTCAGGACATTAATGTTAACAAATACTTCAGAGAGAGAACTGACTCCCACGGAACACCAGTTAGTATCCTCTTATATGAAGATAAATATTTATGAAATCCACACATTTTTTTAACTAATTTCCCATCCTGCACATACGCACTTTCAGTCCATTCCCACCTCTTCCTAATGGTACTAATTGGGAGGGAAAACACTCTCAGAGAACTTAAAAGTGTGGATATATCTACAAAACAGATTTTGTACTGAAACTTCAGAAATCCTACCAGTACAAGTTTGCTTCTTCAGCCACTTTACGTGGTACAGAACTTGATCCTGGAACTGGCATGATTTTGCAGTATTTGAAATTCTGGTTGATGTTCTTCTGAGAGTGATTTTCAACAACACTTACAAGCTTGACATTCCATGAAAATGTTTTACTTCTTTTTCACTCAGAGCTTAAATTGCTTTCTGTGTAACAGCAAGCAGCCTTATACATTTATTTTCTAGTGAATCCTGCCCCCCACCATAAAAAAACAAAAGTTATTAGTTGATCTGAACAAACAAACATTATAACAGCTGCAGCAAACCTTCCTATTACCAATTTAATTTTCAAGTTCCTATATATGTACATATATATGTGTTCTGTATAAGTAAGATGCACACTGTTTTAGACACCGTAGAAGGTAAATATCTGGACAGTATGTTTTAGGGTGTATGACAGCAGGAATTTCCATAGTAAAGATGAAAAAAAGTATTTTCAACTGAGAAAACCACACCATATGTGGCCAAAGAATGAGAGGGTGTTTGGTCATATTAAGTAACAAAACAACTTGTTGCTTTTTAGCATTTAATATAAAGGGACAAATTCTAATAGTCCTATCAAATAAACACATGGTATAACACCACCACATAAATCATCAGCAGTGAACTAGTACAGACTATCTGCAGTTATCTGCAACAGATCACAACAGTAACTAGCTTGTTATTTTCTGCTGCACAAACTACATGAAATAATTTTCACTGTGTGTGCTACAGCTGAAAAAAATTAAATGTCTTTATGTTCTTAGATATCCCTCACTCTCCTGTTCTATTCTCATTTTATTACTGACAGTTCTAACTAAAATCCCAAGTCCATGCTTATTCCATATGCAGAGATCAGCTTTGACAGGAAGATAAGTAAAAGTATATCAACAGCTTTGTGGGAGAAATAATAATCTATGAAACATTTTCATATAGTACCTCTTGAAACGTGGAGGTTGGTGGTGTAGCAAACAGCGTTGCAGCAATTTTTCTTTGGTACCATGGCATTTCAGCAAAGGAGTAACACCTGAAGCAAAAAGAAGCATTCCTATCTACCCTTCACATTTTTCTCTTATTTTTGAGCAACATTCTCATAGTTGTTGTTAGACAAAAAACCTGGATGTCATAATTGTTGTTTGCAAGTCAAAACTCTAGACACACTGCAAGTTCTATAAGCACATTTTTATATCTTTACAAGAAAATAGCACGATGTCTGAAGCTGCTACTAAAGAAGTTTTGATGTGTATTTTACTGGACACTAATTACATTAGGTAAAACTGGAGACAGTTACTAAGCATGAGACAGCTTTTGAGCTTGAGTGATTTTAATGATTTATGAGCATTTTGTTCTAATATATTTGCAAAAATGGCGCAACTGAGTAATGTCATTGCCTTACCTCAACACTACTTTGCTTTTTTCAATTATTAATATAAAGCAGATCTGCAGTACATTCCTGAAAGACTCTGATCTATAAGAATGAAAATAAATTCAAGAATCAAACCACTGTGTGCTAGGCTAGGCCATTCTACACTGTTTTCCTATCTACTAAATAACACAGGTAATTAATCAGTTACCTATCTTATTGGTAAAAACATTTGTGAAGCATCTCAAGTCCACAGAAAATTCCAAGTGTAAATATTAAACAATGCTATTCACTTCAGTAGCCTCCCACAATGAGTTTACAATTACTATTCACTATGTAAAATATAGCACTCTAGAGGTGAAAAATGAATAAATATTCAAGAATTGGCTGATATCAAATGCCAGTTTCAGATGAAGATGCTCCAGGAGTAAATTTAAATGTACAACATAGAAATATTTTAGTGCCAAAGGCAGCAATAATCTCACATTTCTTATCTTTTCTAATTTGCTTTAGGAACAATGTCTCAAGTACTTTCCAGAACAAGCTTCCTATCTTATAATGGACCTTGACGCTCAGTCAATTGGTAGCATATACTTCTGTTTAGATATTTGGACAATTGCAGTTGTTAGGTCATGTGGGAATGATGGTGGATGCTGAAAAACCACAGCAAGTCTGGAAACTAAGAAAAAACTCTGGAGCAATAGATAGTAGTTATCTCTGATACTTAAGAGTCCAAAAAAACCATAGAGAAAGTAACTGTTTTTTAGTATTTTTTTAAGCTGCAAATATATTGGCCTTCTTTATTTTCAATCTCTCAATCTTACAGCAGAGATTTCCTGCAAAACAATGCAACAGCTTTGGTCTTTTTAAGACAAATAACCAAAAGTGCTGTCTGGAGTCTTTCACCAACACATAAAAGATATTGCTTTTCATCATACCACTTCCACAGAATGCCCTGATTTGTATGGAAAGTTGTATTTCCAGTCCCTGCCTGTTATGTAATGATAATTCTTAGTACCAACTTCACTAAGCAGTAAATTCAAAGATTTTTTTGTTCATATATATGCATTTATAAGATCCATTTATTAATATAACTTCTAAAATACAGTATCATGACAGATAACAGAGAAGTATTTTAGGAACAGATCTCACTTCTGATAGCTTTTCACAGACTGTATTAAGTTGCAGTCATTGCTGAAATTCAACAGAAATTCAGTGTTGACTTTGGCTCCATTCACATCAGGAGAAAAAAATGAGCAGCACTGATGTCTGCTATGGATTCTGTGAAGCAAACTTAATGTCTGCAAAATGAGTTTTGAATAGATCCATATAAATAAATTAAATGAAAAATTATTTTTCATCTTTTTGAACTGCTTAAGAATTAACAGCCAGACTTTATCAAGGCATGATGTCCTATATCCATTCAGTAGTTTTTCATGTTTGTACCAATTATAAGCCACTAAATTATTCCAAGTAGTTCTGCAATTTGTGTAAGATACTTTATATTCTGGCATTTTTCTTTGCCATATGCTAAATTTTGTTTGAAAATACGCCTTACCAAATCCCTATAAGATGAATTGTTGTAGCATCTTTTGGATTCAGTTCAATAGCTCTCTGGTTAGGAGATAAAAAAAAAACAAAACAACACAGATGTAAGAAGTTGTTCTGACACATGGATTAAAATACATTTAAGAAGTAGACTTGTTATCCTGCTGTTAATTAAACCAGACTGATAGCGTGTAGAATTTCAAGGTAATACATTATTTATTCAGTACACAACTACATCAGCTCACCTCTAAGAAACTGACAACACTGACAGATTTCTAAGCACTTCTGCTTAGCAGATCATTAAAAGTTGCAAATGAGACTTGACGTGTTCAGATTTTGATATAATCTCTGGTGATATAAAATTAGTAGTCCTTTATCTTCTCCAGTATTTGTCATTTACCGCTACATAATCCACAGTTAAAAGAATGGTAACATAGCCATTTTTCAGTATGACAGTTATATTTTATCTAGTCCTAAGACACGTCTGAAGCACTTCAGCTACTTCAAGACTCTCTTCTAAGGGGACTTAGTTTACTGCAGGAGACAAGTTGTACTCCTTGTTTCTCTAGCATTTCTGGGGCATATGTCACAGAAACTCAAAAAACAAAGTGTCACTAGGATTATGAACAGAAGTACACTTGCAATATTTTGCCAAAAATTAGTTACCAGCTGTCACACAATCTACATACTGGACACATTCACGCTGTCATATGCAAAAAACTGTTTGCATTACCTGGAAATGCTCTTTGATAACAATAGCATTCCCAATTTTAGTCTTGATTCCTTCATAGTCTCCAACATCACTGAGGCAAATTCCATACCACTGTAATTCAAATAACAAAAATAAAACATTTAATATGACACTGTAGCTACTAGTAGTACATTTTTAAAAACCCGACCCAGAAAACCTGCCACCACCACAAACAACAAACAAGCAAGAAATATTTGTTGTGAACAGCTCAGGCAGCATCAGTGCAACCTGCTGGTCTGCATGTGTAAGGGATTCTTCTGATCCTAGATGCCAACACAAGTGACTACACTTTGCTACCTCTTTGCCCGTGAGAGAAGCAGCACCAAAAAAAAAAGGGCAGAACAAAGCCACGGCCTGAAGTATTTCCAGTGAAACTCTAAAGAGTACAGAAACAGCATGCTGAATGTGGGACACGTAGAGCATTTTTAAGGCTACTCTGGGGGAGGAGGAGCTGATTACATCAGCTGTCATCAACCTGACTGGTCACCTCTTTCCATGGTCCTGAATACATTTAACCAGTTTCTGTATAGAAGAAATTCCTGATATTCCTGTATAGAAGATTGATTCCTGTATAGAAGAAATTTAGCTGTAGAAGTCTGAACTCAGATCTTCCAAAAAGATTAAGGAGAATCTAGAAGTCTCACTCATTCTCAGCTGAAAAGTTCAATTATGCTGAAGTTTGCTAACACAGCACAATGACATTTGTTCCACTTTCTAGTAGCAGAAATCAACAAACACGATTTCAGTTATTTTGCATGGCTCACCTTGTGCGCTGCAGAATTTGATTCATTTTTTTCAAGTGCCTTTTTTGCATACTCAAGGGAGTCATACGTCAGTTGTCTCTTCTCCTCTGCGGAAGTACTACTAAGCTGAGCTAGATCTCTTGATGACCGTGCCAGCCGCCATAACAACTCATCATCATCACTGGTCAGAAACAGAAACACTAACATTTTAAGGCAATAACGGAAACAAAGCAAGAAAAGGTCTGAAAGTATCTCAACAGGGTGATAATGCAACAGTGTATCATCTGTCATCCTATGCTATATACAAACCCAAGATAACAAACAGCGAATGAAAGCCCACAATACCACTCTTCTGCCATTCAGGTCTGCAAAGCAAACAGGTCTGTAGGAAAGGTCTGTTTTCTCAAAACCCCCAAAGATACAGATTAAAAAAAACCCCATGATACCACTCAAACCACCAGAAGGAAAAGGAGGACTACTCTATTCTTAGTTAGATGGTATTTTTTTCCAGCATTCTGCTACTTTGTATTGATGTTTACTTGGAATATTAAAAAAATTATGAATCTTTTCCTTATAACTGTATTTAAATAATTAAACTCTTACTAGAACAACAGTGAAAAAACATACATTAGCCACACCACCAACATATAAAACAGTACATTTATGCATTTATTTATATCACTTTATCAAATGGTGTATAGCATGTTATAGCCAAAGATAAAGCATTTAAATTTTTATTTTGTTCACACTGTTATGAAACACTGCTTGCACTTCACTCTACTTTTAGAGAAGTACCATTTTAATTTTGGCTTACCATTTTAATAGGAGTCTTTCACAGGTTTTGTCTATCTGGCTGTAAACCTGCATCCCCCCAGGAAAACTGAAGTCAAAACTACCAGAAACTGAAAGTATTTAAAAGCATGTAAGAATTACTGCTAAACTCAAAGCATCATTAGAAGGTAGTTTTCTTACCTGCAGTAAACATGAGCCCCTGCTCATAGTGCAGCAGTCCTACTCTAATTAACAGAGTAACCCAGAACTAGAAGACTCATTTTTCAGCCAAGTCACAAAAATCTAAAGTACTACTACCAGAATCATTACACCTCAGAGAATAATTAATGTTGTTACACACCTAGTAGCAAGCTTACACCTTGCTTGATATGGTGTCCCTTAAAGGCTGGGACTATCATTTAATTTCACAGGTTTTATACTTGCACCCCCGGCAAGAATGAGGGGCGAAGAAAGCAAAAAGAAAAACACCTGGAAACTACTGAAAACAACTGAAAAGTCGTTTTCCTCCAAAAGTTCTTGGAGTGAGATTTTTTTTTCCCCCAAAGGAATGAACCCATAGGTTGGCAATCCATTTTCTGCTTTTTTCTTTAAAAGCTGGACCTAGTTTACTTATCAAGGTTTTGTGCACTTAAGACATAACTACATGAGTAAGGGCATTTTTTTGTTCAGACTTAAATCCTAACAACAACCAACATTGGTCAGCAATGAAAAATAAATGAACCAGTGATTCAGGAATTTTCAACAATTGAATTCTAGGTACCTTGATCCTCTACTAATGTAGAGGATTGTAAGTAATGTAGACACATTGTAAGTTTTTGCAGTAATTTTAAAAGATTGAGTAACAAGCATGCAAAACCCCCTCCTTCACAGGACTGAAAAACTTAAGGGTTAACCCTCACTTTCTACAGCTATCAATTCCCTTCTTCATTCATTTTTCCAGTAGGAGGAAAGATCAAGAATCCTTTCCTATTTACATAAGGCTGAAAGTAAGGTTCTCCAGCATACCACAACGAGAATATTAATTCAAAAACATAGAGAAGAGCACAGAAAAGATATCACAGTAATGTCTCAATGCAATGAAGTACCTGTTTTTATGCTGAACCAGCAACCGATACAGTTTTTCAGTTTCTCCACTCCCATACAGGTAGTCTGCTTGTTCTATCACTTCTTCCACTTAAGACAAAATTAAAATTGTGGAAACAGAAGAACAAATTACAGGTAATTAGGACATTACAGCACAAACGAAACATTTTAGAGCAAGACAACCCAGCTGAAAATTATATAGCTCTCTTTTAGGCCATCATTCCAAACAAGTTACAGGCACCACAGGATAAACAACACGTACAACGTACAACTACACTGGGAATCAGTGCCTCTCTAATGAAACTACAACAGCGTTCAGCAAGACAGCTTTGGATGCTTAAGAAAACACAAGCTCTAACCCCCTTCATAAAAACTAATCATGTTTATAAGCTTTCCTTTTTCAAGTTACCTAATAAAACATGGTAGCCACATTTAACGGCAGCAGTTTTCTTTATGGAAGAAGGAAAACACTGAAGGTTATTAAACACAAAACCCTTCTCTTCAGCTTAAAATACAGCTTAGAATACAAATCTGGATAATTTTTAACCTTGCTGTCTTTAAATATCTTCTTTCAACCCTTTCAAAGATAAGATAACGGTCTACCTGGACTTTGGGTTTTCATGTTTAAAATTAGCTTCATGGTACATCTTCAATATTATCTTCAGCAAACTGTTATGTTTGCTTGTTGACCTGAACATTACTAACATACCTAATGACTAAATGCTCAGAACTCAAAACTCTGAACACATTTCACACTAGATGGTGAATGCAAATTATTATACTTTTATTACTTCAGAGTATTTTTCACGTATTTCTACTTTACCTTTATTTTCACCTTATATATTAATTCCCTTGCACAGAAAGTCCACTAACATTGCTTTTCTTGGCAACGTAAATGCCAGATTCAACTGGGAGGACTGAAAAGACCAGAAGCGAGTAAGCGATGTTATGTTCCTCATGAGAAATGAGAAATTCCTTATTCCTCATTATTATTATTGCTTATTTGTGTACCAAGTAGCTATCTCAGATCTATTCAGACACTCCTTCTGTTACACCAAATGAGAGAGTTCTTTATCCATTCAAAAATTTATTGTCTTAATTTTTATTTCCGTAAGCATCTACACAGTATGCATACATCCAGTCAGGCTCATTCTCTGTTCAGTTAGGCTTACTCTCAAAATCTTTAATTTAGCGTGTGTTAGACAAGTTTTAAGTCTGCAAAAATATCACTTCCAGCAGTGAGACTATCCTTATTCAAATTTGAAAGGGATGTTTTATCACTTGTACTTTTTTCTGGTAGGTAAAGCAAGGCTTTGCTTCCCCTTGTTTTTTTGTGTCACAAAAACACAAGACATTTCTCAATCATGTTTGAAATGCAATCTTGGTGTTGCTCAACTAGATTAAATGGGAATCACATTGTGTTTGTACTGAAAATCTGAACTAGCTAAAATTTCTAGAAATCGATTAAGCTTTGGTCTGCACTCCTAACTGGACTATAACTTTTCAATACCAGTTACTTCAAGTTTGGGCAGCAAGTTAGGTATCATACACTTGTGCATGTGTTCTATTCCTGACAGGATGAGCTACTAGATCTGCTTTCAGTGACAGCTGAAAGAATCACGTTAAACTGCTAAAAGGCTACCCATAACCAATTCAAAAGCATCCTGTCATGAAACCACATTACATGCAGTCTTAATGGAGAAAATCAAAAGCATTACACCATTTTCCTCTCTAATTCTGGCACTAAAAATTTTTAAGTTTCGTATCAGAATATCCTATGTACTTCAAAGTTTGAAAACATTACCTTTGAAGCTTGCATGAACCTCAGCAAAGCCAGAAATCAGCTTGTGCGCTTCATAAACCAAAAGGGACCCTGTAGAAAGCACAACTCCCCTCAGAAGGCTTTTTCTAAGCACCTGTGTGGGATCATAAGATAGGTACTAATGAGCATTATCACTCTGAAGTTTTTCTTGTCTGTACCACGGTTATATTTCATATTCGAGCAAAAAAAAAAAAAAAGACTTTTAAATATTAAAAAAAACCTTCTTAAGACCCATCAAGAGGATATTTTAAGTATATTCAACAGTTACGCTTTAAAACATGACCAGAGCACTAGGCTGAAAACAAACCATAAATATGGAGCGAACACAGGGCAAGAAGCAAAAAAGGCGAACTCGTGTTGTTCGGAGGAGCACGGGCCTCCCAGCTTCTGCGACACTAAACCAGCCCTTCGCTACGCCCCGCGATGCCGTAGCCTGCCGAGCAGCCACCTCCTCCCTCCCGCCCCGCGGGAACCCCGGAATCCGTCAGGTTGGCAAAGCCCTCCGGGACCATGGAGCCCGGCCTCCCCCCGAACACCATCATGTCCACCAAACCACGGCACCAAGCGCGGTGTGCGGTCTGCCCCGAACACCTCCAGGGGCAGCCCGTTGCAGAAGCCCCCCTGGGGGCGGCCGCGCCTCCCCCCACCCCGAGCGGCGCCCCGGCTACCTCGCTCCCCGGCCGGCCCCGGCCCCCCGGGCCGCCCGCCGCGTC